>JAHZTW010000001.1:126128397-126440965 GCA_020283515.1 Alliaria petiolata
ATTCAGATGCAAGTTGGATCACCAACGTGGAAGATCATTCTTCTACAAGTGGTTGGGTGTTTTTGCTTGGGGGAGGTGCCATTTCATGGGCTTCTAAAAAGCAAACTTGCATTACAAGTTCAACTATGGAATCTGAATTTGTAGCATTAGCGGCCGCCGGTAAAGAGGCAGAATGGATAAGAAAATTAGTTTACGAGATTTCATTGTGGCCGAGACCAGTATCACCGATATCTATCCATTGTGATAGTCAAGCTACATTGGCTAAGGCCTATAGCCAAGTGTATAATGGTAAGTCGCGACACCCGGGCGTTAGACATAGCGCGGTACGTGAGCTGATCACTCATGGGGTGATTACCAAAGAATTTGTTCGGTCTTAGCAGAATCTAGCGGATCACTTAACAAAAGGATTAGCTAGGGACTTGGTAACTAAGTCGGCGAAAGGGATGGGGTTAAATTCCATTTGAAATCTTTGGTGATGGGACACCCAATTCCCCTACGACGTTAGAGGCTGAATTCAATGTGGAAAGCCCACACTTAAAGATTGAAGCACATGTTTACATATCATCCTAAGGAATGTGCTTGGAACTGCAAGAGAGGGATAAGTTGAAATTTTTTCTTAATTGGTATTTTGAAAAAGTGCATTTTGCAGGTGCACGATTAAAATAACTACCTATATGAGTGTGAGGTGCAGCCGCTTCAAGAAGCTAGGACTTGGCTTTGTATGCGCTCATGAATGGATATGAACATATGGCTTATAATAGTGTCAAGTATAAACACTTAGAGTAGTGTGGAAATTTGTGTGTGTATTATCTTCATGTGCCCAAATGAGTTTAAAGGACTCAATCCATAGGACATCCTGATTCTTGGGCATTTGGAATGTGTAATATCACTAAGATGAAAATTTAATCGTTACGACATTTTCATTTATGCATGAGTTTGATTATGTGTTGTTTATTTAATTTAATGAATCTATGATTACACTTAAACGGGGGAGGAATGTTGAAAATTTAAGTGAATTGTTGTAACCGTTGACGAACTGTTGCAACCGCTTAAATGAACAGTTGCAACCGTTTAAATGAATCATTACAACTGTTGGATTTGTGGTTACAACCTTTGGTTGCTAACCATCGCAACTGTTGGTGACCGACCATTGCAACTCTGACAATCATTGCAACTATTGAATGAATCATTACAACTGTTGGATTTATGGTTATAACTTTTGGACTAACAATTGCAATATTCCGAGGTGACCTTTGGTTTCCTATAAAAGGAGTTGTGGGCATTGCCAAAATCACAATCAGAAATTACAAGAAACAATTACAAAACAGAAAAATAAGAAAGAGAGAAAGAGAGAGATTCATTGTTCCACAAGATCATTAAAGATCTTCGGAAAAACATATAAAAACACTAGAACTCTAGTGTGTCTCTTGTATCTTTGCCTAGAACAAGAGAGAACTTTGGTTGTCTTATCCTACAAGGAATTTCGTGTAACCCAAGGCTTAATAAGGGTCGAAATACTCTTTAAGAAAAGTGTCCTCGTGCGCGATTCAATCATTATCCAAGTTCATAATTTATCATCCGGGTTACTAGATAACCAACATGGATGTCGTGAATGTCTCTGATGGTTCTGGGCTCTTGAATGTTAGTATACGTAACAAGGATCGCAATAAGGATGCTGGCTTTCTAACTGGAGGTGATGGTGTTTCTGAAAGAATCTGGTTCTGATTCTTCAGATGGAAGTAGTTCCCGGGTTTACATCATTGCTGCCTGTGTTGCTGCTGGATCGATTCTGGTCTTGAGTTTGCTGTTTATGGTTTTCTTGAAACGGAGGAGATCGAAGAAGGAGAAGCCAGACGGCGAGGCCACCGTATGGTCTCCTTTGCAATTGCAGAGAGGTGGTGGGAGTTCCGACAACAGACCTTTTGATCATGCCTATAACTCGCCATTACGCAGCAATGAACCTTATGATCCGGTCAATAATTCGCCATTACGCAACCTAAACTTAGGCTTGAAGATTTCCTTCACATACATTCTGAGAGCTACAAACAATTTCGACGAGCGGTTGTTGATCGGGAGAGGCGGTTTCGGAGATGTTTACAAAGCCATTCTTCCAGATGGAAGCAAAGCGGCTATCAAGAGAGGCAAGACCGGTTCAGGACAAGGTATACTGGAGTTTCAAACGGAGATTCAAGTCCTGTCAAGAATCCGGCACAGACACCTCGTTTCTCTTACGGGCTACTGCGAAGAGAACTCGGAGATGATCCTCGTCTACGAGTTTATGGAGAAAGGTACGCTTAAGGAGCATCTATACGGCTCGGATTTTCCTTCACTGACATGGAAACAGAGACTTGAGATTTGCATCGGAGCAGCCAGAGGGTTGCATTATCTCCACAGTGGCTCAGAAGGAGCGATCATTCACAGAGACGTCAAATCCACCAACATATTACTAGACGAGAACACCGTGGGCAAAGTTGCGGATTTCGGGCTATTGAAACTCATGGTTCGTAATCAAGATCCGATCTATATCAGCACTAACATCAAAGGAAGATTCGGTTACCTCGACCCTGAGTATCTGCAGACACACATCTTGACGGAGAAATCAGATGTGTACGCGTTCGGCGTCGTTCTCCTCGAGGTCTTGTGCGCGAGACCGGCTCTCGATCGTCATCTTCCTCACGAGGAAGTGAATCTAGTGGAATTGGTGATGTTCTGCAAATCGAAAGGGATAATCGATGAGGTCTTAGATCCGAAATTGATAGATCAGATCGAGCCGAGTTCTCTGAGGAAATTCATGGAGATCGTTGAGAAGTGTTTGAAAGAGTACGGAGAGCTGAATAAAATGATAACCTACTTAGTTTGTCGAAAAATACATTTACATTTACATTTACACAGCAGATATATTTTCTTTGAGTTGCAGATATACTGTAGTTCGAGTTTTCAGATACAATTTACTTTAGTTTTTGATAAGTTGAGCATTGCCAGTTTTGACATCACAACAATTTTAATTCTCCTTTGGATAAATTCTCAATGACGCTATGAGAGAATCCATAACAATTGCTAACCCAATAAATGCTGGTCAATAGAATCAACGGAAAATGAAGACAGCATCGGAAAACTCAACGGAATGGTGGTTGCGAAGGTGTCTCTCAATAACTATTCTATGGCGACGCAACAGAGCAAGACGAAAATGCGCTGCGAGTGAGACTTCTGATTGACGAGGCAACGCTAACGATTATATCCCAATCTTGCGTTGGATCACAAATTTTGAGAAACGGGTCAAGAACTTAGCAGATCGGGTCGACGAGTTTCTGCAGAGTCTTGTGGATGAGAAACGTGCAGATGAAGAAAAGAGCGACACGATGATGGATCGCTTGCTTTCTCTCCAAGAAACTCAGCCAGATTATTATACAGATGTCACTCTTAAAGGAACCATGATAGTAAGTAAATTGCAAATTACTACTAATTTTATTTTTTGTCTAGCATTATGCTTGTAGTGTCATAACAACATTATACTACTACATGTCTTTGTCATGAGAAACCCATTTGTAAGAACCCTAATTTAACTTTATAAGGTATAACGATTGATTAATGATTGATTTTAATTTTACAGGTTATGATTCTTGCCGGGACTGAAACATTAACTGGGACGTTAGAATGGGCGATGTTGAATTTGTTGAATCATCCAGAGGTATTAAGGAAAGCGAGAACCGAGATCGATACCAAGATCGGTTTTGACCGGTTAATAATGAACCGGATACAAAAAAATCTCCCTTATCTCCAAGGGATTGTGCTGGAGACCTTACGTCTTCACCCGGCAGCTCCGATACCACATATGACGTCAGATGATTGCGTGGTGGCAGGGTACGATGTTCCACGTGGGACAATGTTATTGGTGAACGTATGGGCCATGCATAGAGACCCGTCTCTGTGGGAAGATCCTGAAATAATCAAGCCGGAGAGGTTCGAAAATGAAAAGGAGAATCAAAAGGTGGTGTCGTTTGGGATTGGACGACGAGCTTGTCCCGGGGTCGGGCTAACCCATCGGCTAGTGTTTCGAATGGGAGAGGATTGGAGAAGAATATATTGAGACTAGAGAAGCACCCATGATGCGTCCAGCTAAGCCGTTGCTAGCCATGTGTAAATCGTCCCATTGTCCATAAGATTCTCGATGCTTTTGCTTGAAGTGTTGTAACTCTCCTTTGATTTGTCTTTATGTTCGGACATTAATATTATCTTGTTTTACTTCGATATATAAAGTTCTTGTTTCTTATGATTTAGTAGACTATAAATTGGACTTTTTGATCGATGTCGAAATGTTTAACTGTTAGTTATAAATTCAAGTGTAATTGGGTTTTATATAGTCAACCCCCTTCCCACTAAACATATTCTGTCTAATCCCCTCAAGACTACATATCTTATGATCAGACTCTCTGAACTATTTTTTTTTGCCTATTCTCCCATATCTAATTTAAAACATGAAGTCGCGATTAATTCACCAAATCGCGTTTTAGACAGATCGCGATTTGGTGGATTAGGCAGAACGTGTTAACTAGGGAGGCTGAGCACAGTCAAATCATTTTATACATTTTAAATAGAAATATAACCTAGATTTGAGATTATTCCAATTAACAAAAAGAAAAAGTAGTAAAAAATATATATATTGGTATGAAAAAATAGTAGCAATGCGACAACACAATTTATTTGAAAAAATAATAATCAAAACTCTAACATCGGTAGAGTGTTTCACATACATATAGACATATCATCCTATAGGTCCGCAAGTAAAATTCATAATTCACACGTATTAAAACACTCTACCGAGGTTAGTTTTGATTTTGTAATCAAATAAATTGTGTTGTCGCATTGTTACAATTTTTTCATACCAATATATGTTTTTTTACTATATCAATATACGTTGTAGATAAAAATAGGCTAATCATGTGTTATTTACTTCTAAAAATTCAAATATTTGAGTTGATTTCGCTCAGTCCCCCCTATCAACACGATCCGCATATTCCATCAGACTACAGAGCTCATGACTTGAGCTCCCAAACAAATTTTTTCCTACCTAATTCCTCAAATCGCGATCTGCCTAAAAAACGATTTGGTGAATTGATCTTACTTGTATTTGAGGGAATAGGCACACAAAAAATAGTTTTTAGAGGGGGGGAGGGGGAGGAGAGGGGGGGTGTTTGTCTGGTCAGGAGGTCTGTAATCTCGGGGGATTATATAGAATGTGTTTAGTAGAAAAAAAGGGACTGACGGTAGTCAACCCTTTTATATATCTTCGTAAATCTAAATATATATATATATATATATATATATATTGGTTTGTCTGATAAACCATACAAAACATCTTATTTCGATGCAATACGGGTTAAATGGAGATATTATGGTGTAAATGGTTGTTGCTAAAAGTACAAATAAAATAAATAATAGAGGGGAAAATGAGTTAAATTTTAGAGGAATGAGTTATTCTCCAAAATAGTATAGGAATGAGTTGAACATATTTCTATATAATTTGTTCATTTATCTAATTTTTTAGTGGAATAGGTTGAAATATTTTTCAACTAAAATGGTAAAATTTAGATGAATTTCAATTCCACCAGATTTTGTTTCTCTAAACATGCAACCATTTACACCTTTAGTCTATTTTTTACTCGTAAATGTGTAGTTATATTCATATAAAAAGTAATCATAAATTCGATTATAAACCTATTAAAATGAGCATAGATTACTCAATATATGAAAATAAGAAATGATTGTGTTAAAAGTTTCACATCGGTTATCAAAATAAGTGATGATTAATAAATATATTATAAAACTGACAAAAAACTGTACAATTTTTTTTAGCGTCCACAATTTAAGTTTAGTTTGGTTTAAATATGGTTCTTTAGTTGAACCATATTATTAGACCAAATATTTGAAATATTATTATAACATTAGAAGCTAGTTTATATTTGTATTACTAGGTGACCGGCCCGCACCGTGTGCAAGCAAATAATATTTTATATGTTAATATATAATTATATTGTATATTGAAATTTATCTATTTGTACATGATTAATTATGTATTAATAATAACATTATATAAATATTTAATAATAAAAAAGTAATGATAAATCAAATGAAAAATATTATAAATTTCAATAGAAATTAAAGATAAAAAGCTATTAACCAGGATTTTAAAATACTTCCTTAGATAAAAAGTGTAAATATGATAACTAAATAAATTGAAAAATATTAAAACATATAATAATTTATTTAATTTTTATGGTTCGCCTGCAAGCATGTGCACGTATAATTTTTTTTATAGACATAAATAATTGTAATATTGTAGTATTGATAAATTTTATTATATATTATGTAAACGTTATATTTTTATACATACACATTTTTAGTATTTAAGAACAATCACACAAACGTTGCATATCGTTTTGTGTCTTTTTTAAACTGATTATTTTATAACTTTTATTTTTTCTACGTTTACAGTAACATATAATTGCAAATGTAAAAGTTATATTAAATAATAATTAAGTTCTTATAATATGTCTTGAATATTATCTATACTATGCTTTTTTCTCTTTACACAATATAATCTTGCCACTATATATTTTTATTTTTATTTTTACTTCTACTTCTTATTTATAAAAATAGACCAAAATGAGTTTATAATTTTTGCTTATCATAAGAGCGGATAGATGGTTGGTCCGCACGTTCATGCGTACCAACCACCTCATCGCTCTTAGGACATATAGAGATTAATATATATATATATATATATATGAATTTCATAATAACGAAATTAAAATTGGACAGTAATCGAGGTTAATAAAATGCACGCACGGTAAGTTCGCATGCGACTTTAACTTTTGCCTAATTAATATTTATATCCACACGCATATTTGTGGAAAAATGGAAGTATGGCTTTTATGTGTTAAAAAATAACAAAGTATATGTTTTGTAATATATATTTTTATAATGTATGGTTGAATTTAAAAAACAAATACGTATATTTATGCATGTAAGTATGAAATAAAAACAAGTGAATTGTAATATTTAGGTGTTGGTTAGTTTTTCTGATATTTTCCGCAAACCTTATATTTTTACACGATGCAGTTTTTGGCATTTATGATTTAAGAACAATCACGAAAACCGTTTCTATTGTTTTTTTATTTAATCAAATTTCATATTTTCATCATTTTATGATATATAGTTTCAGCATTTTATAATATTTGACTTTATCATGGAAATAAATATTATACATTGGATAATTTATTTGTAATTTTCTTTTTCAATAAAAATTATAATAAAAAATTGTTATACAATTTGTTAAACCATATTTTATAAAATTATCCGGTAGCTCTCCGCTCATCTCTTTGAACAATATTGAGGAATTAGTTTGATGAAACAAATAAATTTATTATGGTTGGCATGCACGCATGTGTTCATTATAAAATTTGAGCCGCACATGCGTATATAATAAAATTTGTTTCTTAAGATTTTTAAATGATTCCGTAAAACAAAGCACAAGAATGTTACGGAAAAACAATACTGTAGATATTTATTTTCATTTTTACTTCTACTTCTTATTCAAATTTGTTTTATCTTATTATAATTTATTTTTTCATCCAGTTACATTTCATTTTATTTATGATCTCAAATTCTCGATCAAAAATGAAACTGTATATGAGTTTGTTATAAACTTTTTATTTATTTAAAAAAGAATAAGAGATAAAAAATGGTATAGCGTATTTACTATCCTATTGGATAATATATTATTATTTTTATTAAAAAATATCATATTTATTGGTTGTAAAAAATTTTGTAATCATATTTAATATAATTTATTATGAATATATGTAAAAAAATTGAATCATAGTAATTATTTTTTTTGTTAATTTAAATTTATTAATTTTAGTGTTATAATCTAGTTTATTGATTTTATAATTTATTTAATTTAAACTCAACCAATCAAAACATTTCGTTTATTTTAGAAAATTTGACATGTCACATTTACATGTCATCAAAAAAAATACACTAACTTTGATTTTAGTGATGACAAGCAAGTTTTTTTCATTAAAATAGATTCTAAATTAATAGAAAGTAGGATTGGTATTTTGATGGAGCGGATTAGGGTTGATGTTTTAACGGATTGGTTCGTCAAACCATGCTAAATATTTTAATTTGATGCGAGACTGGTTTGGTTAAAAAAAAAATCCTAAATTTGGTTATAAAATTATATAATCTATCCATTTATTGTGATATCTATAGTGTACTAACTTAATTTTATTCTACAAAAAAATATCATATCAATATCATAATAATCATATAGATTATAAGATATTTCACAATTAAATATTTTTTATTACAATTGTATGACATTATTTTTACAACTGATTTTGTTTTATTAAAATTAAATATCATAAAACAAACAAAAAAAACTTAAGACTTTCCGTCGCGCACAGTGCGAATCCAAACCTAGTTAAACCTTAAAAAACCTAACTTTACAAAAAAACATATATTTTCTAACACACAATAACAAACTATTATAAAAATAACTAATATCATCACAATAGAACGTAATACATTATTATATTAACTATCATACAAAAAATTAACTTCAACATATCTTGTTGCTACATAGTCACAGAAAATTGAAAGAACGTATATAAATATTACTATATTAGTATTCTTTTTCTAATTTCATATATATGAATCTTATCTAGATTTTATGGCTTGCATTTTTTTAATTTTATAGTTTGTATTTGTTTTCTCTTACTTTACTTATGGTTTTTTTTTTTAGTTTGCATTAAAAAACTAATATTTCTTTTTGGTTTTTTGTCTTTTATAAGAAATAAATAACTATCAAAATAAAAATTGTATTAATTTAATATTATATTAACACATGTCACAATCTAAATTGACTATAAGATATGTCACAATCGATTAAGTTATAATGTGTTATGTGTCATGCTTATATTGAACGGTCTCAGCTATATATAATAAGATTATCAATGAAAATGATAAAAATAAATTGACAAAACTATACATAATTGACACTATATTAAGTTTAAAATATTTAAAATCATCAAAATATAGAAATTGACGATGTAAAAGTATTTTGACCACAAAAAATATAATTCAATAATATATAATAAAATTACAATATCACAAAGTCATTGAACAAGTTATATAAAACAAATTCGATCAAAGAAACTGTATATCATGCCAAAAGAAACCAAACAAACTAATAGATAGCCCAAACTATATAAAATATCTCATGGTCAAAAAAAAAAACTATTTAAAATATTTTAGATATATTGAGTGATCGATACTAAGCCACTTTTGGAGAACAGCCTTGAATAGTCCTGATGTTTAACGGGACAAACGACGACGACTTTAGTCAATTTTTCCTCAGTTATCTCTTTCTCCTTTAGTCTCATCTTCTTCCTCAAAATCCTCTTCTCTATCAACCACAAAATTGACAAATCGATGCGGATGAACTCTTGACGCTACCTATCTTTACCAGTACTAACAGTCCTGAGTACTAGTAACAAATCATCTTTTCTTGAATTATTTTTCTGACATTTGTAACTCAAAATTTCAGATATGATGTATTCTCACACATCTTAGATAATGTTTCCAACTCAAAACCAATCGATAATAAATAAATTAATTTATATGTTTTATATATTATTTGATCACATCTAAATTTTCGATTCTCATACATCTATTCGAGCACTACAAGAAAACATGCGATATTCCGACGGATTTTCTGACGAGTGGGATGCCGTCAGAATTTTTCTGACGAATTTCTAATGGAAATCCGACGGAAGTGCGTTTTCTCGGAATTCCGTCGGATAAATCAAACGGCAAAAAAATCGGTCGGAATGTCGTCGAAAATTTTCGACGGGATATGTCCGTTTGAAATTTTCGACGACATTCCGACGGAAATTTGACGAAACAAATTTTTTAATTTTTTCTTTATTTTTTTTAATACGCCGGTCGGAATTTCGTTGGAAATTTCCGACGGATAGTAAAATATTTATATTTAACACACATTTAACATGTTTAAACCGTTTTTGTTTAATTCCGTCGAAAATCCGTCGGAAATTTCCGACGGGTTTGCGGTTTATGGCTTGAAACCCCAAAAATTTACATCTGTTCTCATTGTTCAGCAATATCTTATACAATCTCAAAATACTATCAACTATTAAACTTATAATAGAGCCTTTATTGGATTTGTTTTTTTTTTTTTTTGCATTTGAAGTATTAATAGTTTAAGTTAGAGTATAAGTTTAGTATGTGTAGTACAAAGTTAAAATTTTGAATAAATATTGTAGTATATTGATGTACATGAAGATAATTTGCATGATAATTATAGAAGTATGTTTTAAATTATGTAAAGATTAGTTTAATTCTATTTAAAATTAGTTTTAAAACTCTAAACCTTATATCCGTCGGAAATAATAATTTTTAATTTATCGATAAATTAATTTCCGACGGACCCAAATATTTTGCCCGGGGGGAATTTTCCAGAATGCGCCACATTTACGCGCCTCAGGAATTTGGCCAAATGTTTTTTAATAAAACCGACAGAATTTTCCGTCGGAAATTTGACTTTATAATTCATCTTCTTCACCTTTCTTCTCCACCCTTAACCAAAAAAAAATTCTTTCTCCTCCATCCGCCGATTTCCGCCGGAAACTACTCACCGCCGGTCAATTCTCGCCGCCCATCTCTCTCCTCTTCCCAAAAACTATGTAATTTTTCATCTTCTTCTATTTCAAGCTTTTTTGTTTAGTTAGGTTGTTAGATTGTCAAAATTGTTAAGTTGTTAGATTTTTTGAACTTTTAGATCACTAAATATTGGTTAATCCATTCACAATTGTTAGATCTACGTGTGGTTTTTGGTTGTTAAAATTTTTTTTTTCATCTAAGCATGTTAATATTGTTCGATTTAGGATTTGATATAATTGTTAGATTTAAGGTATTTGATTTGGTCGAATTAGTTACATTGTTCAATTTTTTTGTGTGTTTAAATTTTAATATTGTTAGATTTATGATTTTTAGAATTTAATTTTAGATTTCTTAGGATTTATTTTTAAGTTGTTATTATTTTTAGAACTATTAGATTTAGGATTGTGGTTTAATAGATTGATGGATTTAGGATTGTTGGTGGTATTTTTTTGTTTTGGTCAAAATATTAGGTTGTTAGATCTACGGGTTTTTTTTTTGGGTCCAAAGATCTAAAAATTTATATTTTGTTATAATTGTTAGGATTTTGTTAATATTGTTAGATTTAAGGTTTTTTTATTTTGTAAATTAATTTGATTGTTATATTTTGTTATAATTTTTTAGATTTTGTTAATATTGTTAAATTTTATTTTATTTTACTTTTGAATTTTACTTTTATATTTTTTTTTTCTAAATTGTGATTTTTCTATTTAAGTTATATAATCCGTTAGAAATCCTTTGGAAATTCGACGGTGGTTCCGACGGTTCGTTCCGACAACGATTTCTGTCGGAAATTCATCGTAAAAAATATCCATCGAAAATTCGTCGAAAAATTCCTACGGATTTCCATTTTCCGACGATCTAGATCCGACGAATAAAAATCCGTCGGAAATCCGTCAGAAACGGCCATTTCTGACGAATTTCCGACGGATTCTTCCGTCCATAATGGACTGTTTTCTTGTAGTGGATAGATGGCCGGTCTAACCATTAATCTCAATAATATTCTATTATTGGATTAATTTTGGATCAGATTGTGCCGTTTTTGATAGACCAGATTAATTTTAGTTTGGATTTGGTAGAATGTGTTTGAGATATGATAATATGTTAAGTTTCATGTACTTTCAACTTAAAACTAGTTGACGATTAAATGATTAGTTCATATTCCTTATTCTTTACTTAGGTCTCATCTTAGTTTATGACATAATTCTGCAACTTCACAAATGATTGTTTTTGTCTTACAAAGTCCATTAATTGAACTAAAAATGTGCTAAAACACTAGCGTTTCAATAGAATTTCTAGTAATAATAAAAGCCAACACATATAAATTTAAAAAAACTCTAAATCTAAAAAATTTGAAAAACAAATTGTGAAAAACCAAACCCTTAACACTCAATTATTTGTCAAAAATATGTCAATTAACTTTTGTGCTAAACCAAAAATATAACCTAATGTAGATTAAAATAATTCAACCAAAAAGCCTATGAAGTAAACACGTCACACGCAATCAAAAATGTGTTTTGAACCACATCACACCAATCAATTCAAAACCATAAGATCCAAAACCAAGAAATGTATAATATTTGCCTAACACAATAACATATATCATCATCTTCTTGGTCCTCCCCACCGTCTTTAATGTATCTCTCCTTCGTCTTCAACATCGTCTCCTCCATGGTCTCTTATGAATATAAAATCACAAACGATCCCCAAGAATCGACTGATAGCACGATAAATTGATAAAAGTAAAAATACAAAAATCTTAATAAACAATTATTATAAAGAATCTCATAAAAATTAAGTTACAAAATACATAAACATATATTATCATGGATCAAAGCAACTTAAGTTTCATAAACGAAAAAAAAATAATACATTCATATAGGTAACCTCCTAAACTAAATTGTTGAAAATATCAATAATCTTTTAATTTTTTGTGCATCTCTATATGTCAATCTCCTAATATATTATTACTAGGTAATAACTTGCGCCATGCGAAAAGTTGAGAAAACTATAACCAATTTTATTAACCATAATTTTGAAATGATTTGAACTGGAAGTAACTAAATTGGTGTTATGTGCATATTAACAATATTTATAAGTAACCCTAAATTTGTGTTAGTATGGCAATTGCAAATGTGCAGCCTGATTATAAGATGTTATAATCGATTTAAATATATATAAACGGAATTGCATATTTTGTATTGGCGTTCTCGATCTTAATTTATTTACTTGACGAGTGATCTGAGTTTGTTAAATAAATAATTGTTACTATGTTAGTTTTTTTTAATGGCGAGTGTTTACATATCAACATTTTTAATCTTATTGTATATATACTAGGAATAGACCCCCGCTTCGCGGAGGTATTTATCGTATATTAAAATTTAAACAAAAAAATATTTTAAATTATTATAAATGAAAATACATAAAATAAAAACTGATGATAAAATACGTAAATATTCAGAAAATATAATTCTTAAAAAAAGAAAAAAAAGATATGATCTTCCTAAAATTTTTTTTTGGATTATTAACAATATAAATGGAAAGTTACAAAATAATACAAATATAAAAATTTGTAAAATATTTTCAAAGAATTTAAATACTAATAGAAAAAATAATAAAATACAAATTATAACACACACAACTCTATAGAGTATTTTTTTGTAGTGTTATAAATATATGCAATACAAAAAATATGATGTAAATACATATTTTGTTAGAAAATGACCATATGTTGTATTTTTTATTTTTTTCTTAATTTAGGGCAACCTATCAAGATAGATAACATTCTTTTTGATAAACCATTATATTAAGAATCACTATCAAATGACCATTAATTTTATGTGATTTAGAGCAATCAACACGATAATAACACAAGAGACTCTCCATGGTTTGACACCTCAGCTTTTTCAGTTGTTATGGTGTTGCCATGTCAATAAATGAAAAAAGTTTAAGCATCAATCAAAACATTTAAATAATACACATCACATAAGCAATAAAAACAAATCTGAAAACCAATAAAAACATTTTTAAATTTACACATCATCTTTGTTATGATTTTTGTGATGACATTTGGTCACAATAGTTTCTCCACCGTTAGTTTAACAACTACCTCGGGAAGTTCGACTGCGTTTCCACCGTTGGTCGCTGTCAAATCGTCCGAAGTGGTTTGCTCCGTCCCGTTGAGAAACATGAGATACGTGCATGATGATCTCGGCGACTGTTCGAAGATCGTGCTGTGTTTCGGAGAAAGAAGGACGGTGGAGAACGGAGAAGGGATCTAAAATTTGGGTGATAAGAGTTAAGAAATTCGGCGAGGTCTTACCGGAATTCGAAGTGTGTTGATTCACGAGGTCGATTGTGTAAGGATTGTGTCACATCCACGCGTATGGATTTTCTCATTGCGATGTAAAACTAGAGAATATTTTGGTTTTCGGTGACATGGGTGTTAAAATTTCGGATTTCAGGGTAGCGAAACAGACAAGTGAAATCGGGGTTGGGATCAGAGGAACGCCTTTGAACATGGCATCGGAATCGGGTAATCACGACGAATTCGAGTCTCCTGCGGATATTTGGACATTGGATGCTCTGTTGTCGAGTGGCAAAACGGCATGGTGTTTGGAGGAAGGGATTACAAATGTAATGTCTTTAATGGTTCGTATTGGCTCCGGCGATGAAGTTCCTAAAATTCCGGTGGAATTGGTTAAGGAAGGGACATATTTCGTGAGTAAGTGCTACGTTAAAAACCCGGCGGAGAGATGGACGGCTCATATGCTTTTCGATCATCCATTCTTAGCCATTGATGATGATGGTAGTAGTAGTGGTTCGCTGAGGTGTGGCGATGAAGACGAGGCTTTGGTTTCGGTTTCACTGAGAGATCCTTTTGATTTACCTAATTGGAATTCAGTTCAATCTCCGGTTAACGATTTGGTTATGGTTTGTTCACCGATTAATTATTCGCCGTACACTTATTTGGTACGTTCGCCGGAGGAAAGAAGGGTGTTAGTCACCGAGAATGCACCTGATTGGTCGGTTTCATGTGATTGGGTCAGCGTCAGGTGACGAAAGTAGTTTTATTGGAGAAAGACGAAGTCAGAGATTATTTATGGGTTTATTAGAATTGACGGTATCTACTTATTCTGAAGCTGCCATGTTGTAAAACGAACCCACGCTCAACATTTTGTAAAAGCCAATAAGCAAGTGCCATGTGTGGATCCAAGTGTAATTCATATTTAATAACAATCTTTTCTCAATGCATATTGTTAGAATTAAAAGATATCTTTGTGTTAAGACACACATGATCCATGCTATGGTTTATACTTTTTGCACTAACAACTTTAGTAACAAGCTCTTTCCAACAAAAGCATAGTATTTAATTTTGTCGGATATAAAGATTTAGGAACTTATGTGTCTAAGTTCACCATATTTCTTATTTCTTGCAAGATATATTATAAATTATTCGCTCAATGTTTTAAGGATGTGCGTACGTTATCATCATGGTGTTATCTGTGCTTTGATACTTTCTCATAAAATATTGGTAAGGAGTGAACATGTAAGTTAAGTTTTCATTCATTTTTGACTCGAAGTCTATAAAACCTCTTTACTAATGGATAATGGTTTCAAATCTCATTATCATTTTGAAGAAAGTCTAAAGATTTATAACCGTCAAAGATTTCTAATATTAACCTTTCCAGTAAATAAACGAATAGAATGATTTTGATTCAATAAAGTTATGTCATCGTTATTGGATAACGAGTAAAAAATTTAAATTTATCTTTCGCTATAGCACTCTGAAAATCTAAATATCCAGTTATGGATTTAACATTGTATTTTTTTTTTTCAATGGCCATAGTCTATAGCTCAAATGGTTAAGAAACAAAAGAAGTATTCAAACAGTTTGATTTCTATTGGAATCTTTTATCCTGAAGAATTCCTACAATGATGATTTCAAACGACTCCAGAACGCATTGAAAGCATATAGTATGTACTTATGGAAAACAAATCACCGATAGTTACAATGGCTACGATATCCCTATAAGCATTTATATCTTACTTGATGGCTTGATGCTTCCTATATTTTTTTCCTTCTTCTGAGTTTGTAGTGTTTTCAACCGCCACTCAAGTAAATCACATTTGTCATGCCGTGGTTATACATATTATTTGATTATTAATAATGTTAGAGATGAAATGCTGACATGTGTCGAGTGAAAGATGTTAAAGGTCCCAAAACTTGAAGCAAGTAAGAACACACGAAATTTACTTCTTAGATAAAATCTACTTAATTTTTTTTTTAATATAGAAGAAATACAAAAAATAAAATCATTGATCCCCATATAAAGAAAAATAGAAAAATGGAGAAGTAGTTTTCTATATACAATAATACAAGTAATATAAAGTGACACAAGATCCTGGGGTAGGATCCGTGTATGGAGGATGGGATCTAGTTGCTGGCTGTTCAACTCTCTCAGCTAGATCAAGGGATGGAGAATGTAGTGTTGTGGATCGAGTATGGGATCAATACAGATGGCTGTTCAACTCTTTCTGTATAGATCAAGGGGTGATTTCGGATTGGTAACAAGGTGGATCGAAGCCGCCACAAAGTCTTATGGAAATAGACTTTGATGAGACAAGAAACTCTTAAGCTGAATCGCACAAGCTTAAGAGAGACTAGGGTTTTTGCTTTCAAAGAAAGTTCTACTTTATTAATTCTTGGGTATCTTACAATGAAGGTCGAACTTGAGCTTATATAGTGCTCACAATAACTTTCTAAAGCTTAAAAATGACAAGAAAATCGCAAAACATAAATGCAAAAAGCTGTTGGACTTAAATGGTGATCTTAGCCAAAATGGAATGTCTTGATGTGCTTGAGTCTTGACAGCTTGGGCGTGAAGGAATGCTGTCTTGGGACGTCCAGGTACATTGTATCAAGGCTCAAGACGCTGCAGCTTTGACAAGGAAAGAGCTGTTGGGAAATGAATGCTCCAAGTGTGAAGGTGTTGAATGCTCTTGAGTGCAAGTAAGGAAACTTGAAGTGTGGGAGGATTCGCCTAATCCTCTGGATTCTGGAGCATGGTAAGACGTCTGGTGTAGCTTCTAGATGATTAATAAACTCTCTTGGTTGCCAAAGTCTGCTTAATAAATGAATAATCTCGAGAGCTTCCAAATAAGGCTTGTTGAGGATCTTCCGGTTTAGAAGTTGAATAACTTTTAAACCATAATGATTTTCGGCATGAAACCAATTCGACGAGCTTCGTGGTTGAGTCATGATCCCACGCCAAGTTGGTTTGTAGCTAAATTCTTTCTGGTTCGGTTGGAATCCTCCAATTAGTGCGCCTATGTCTAATTCGGGAAAGCTCCGGTTCACCCAACTTGTAAAATCAATAACTCCTAAAACAAAATGAATTTGGTCTTGATTCTAACTCTCCGTAGACCTCTGATGAGTTGAGAATCCAAAACAGTTGGATTTGCGGCTTGGTTCGTCTTGGTTTGACCGGAATGACTCAAAGAGTGGTCGTAGGTCTCCATCAGGTTCATTGGAGATCTGAATGGGTTTGAAACTTGTGAACCAATCTGCCTCATTAAAACCTTTCCTGGAAAATCCATTGGGATAAAACCAAGGATAAGGAAAAAGAGTACAAATGGTCACATCCCATTTGTAAGCCTCAGCTTCAAGATCAAATCCAAGCACAACAACAGGTGCAACTTCGGCAACATGTTCTAGCGTTACTTCTGCTTGATGAAATTCAGTGCTGGGCGTGATCATACTCTGCTCCAGGGTTGATGATGTCCATGATTTTGTGTCATAAAGTTTTTATCTAATTGTAACTTTCTTTTATATTTGTAAAGTGTGTGTATATATATATATATATATATGATTTTAATATGAAAACTGAAAAAATGTGAATCGAAGAGAAGTCAAAAAATGTGGAGAAAAATATGAAAAAAGGAAAGAGGATACTTCAATACACGAATGCAAATGATGGACGAACTCGATTGTGATCTGGTCTTGATTTGCTCAGGATTTGGTGTGAAAAAAATCCCTAAATGTTTTGTCGGAAAACTGAGTCCGAAAAAAAATAACGATTTGTATCATTAGAAGAGGTGACATGTAAAATTGAAATGTTTTTATTGGTTTTTACGATTCAAATTCTATATCTTACTGTAACTATACATTACTATATCAAAACATGACTTAAACCAAGTTGAACAAAAAAACAAATAAGTCCGCGGCGTAGCGCGGATTTTTACCTAGTATGAATAATCTTGAAAAGATATAAGTGAATGAAAGCAATTTTTCATAAAAATGGTTATAACAAAAATATAGTTAACTGATGAAAAGATGCAACAACAAATGATATTTGTTGGATTAACAGAAAGACACTAATAATAATTTTTTTTTTTAAAATGCAACTTATTTATCTGCAATTGGCATTTATTCAGATTGATATTATAGATAGATTAATGTGTTAAAAACACGAAGATCTTCATTATTAATTATGTATATTTTCATTAAATAAACGGTTAAAACGAAAAGGTATATAATGGATAATAAAAAGATGAAACAATAGAAGATTGTTGTCTCTTCTATTTTGAAATACATAAGTTACTGGAAATGGTTTAATTAAAAAACTGTAAATATATATTTTGTAAATTTAAAATCACATAATAATAAAAAGAGAAATTTGAAAAACTACCTTAAATCAGATTTTAATTTGAGAACTATACTATTATTAAAAAACATAAAATTATATTTAATTATATAAAATGACTAAATTAACCTTGTTTTGAGTTTCTAATAATTTAAAAATAATTTAATAAAAAACCTTTTTAAACTGAATAATATTTATAATAATTTTATTTTTATTTGATTTTATTTTGATTTAATAATAATTTTAACTTTTGTACATGTTCCCTTTATATAACATTAATAAAATTTAGAAAACTATTTTTTTTTTGTAGAAATAAAAATTCTCAAATATGAAGATTTATCTAATTATAAGAATATAAAATAAAAAATTATATCTTTATCTTCAATTAAAATTTTAATTCTTAGAATTTTCGATTTGTTTTGTTGAAAATTATTTTTTTCTTTCTAAAATATGTGTTTTCTAATTAAAATCTATTCAAAATAGTCCTTTTACATATTAATAAGTGTAGTTATCAAAAAATTAAAAAACCAATGTATTTTCAAATTCTAAATCTTAATTAAGGTATTTTGCCAATTCTCCCTAATAAAAATAGTTCTTTAATAATAAGCTAATCGTACTTTAATAATTAAACTGTATAATGACTCAATAAATAAGAATGAAATATGTCCCATTTATGTTGGTAATTCACTTCTACATAATGGAAAATAATGGCTAGTTACTAGCCACTTCACAATACATTACGATCAAACCTATGACCACAACATAGTTTTATGACTTCAGATCCTACAACATAATCTTCCAAACAAATTATGCATTAAGTGTTTTTACAGTTGATATCCTCACATATGCATCCTGTATCAATGGCCAAAAAATTTATTGTAGAATTACTTGCTGGTATGAAATTTATATCTTCTACTTCCAATGATCGTTGAATTACTTCATTTAGTTGATTATTTTCTTCAAGAACGAGAGAGAGTCGATGCAAAATTTCGGCTAAAACTTGATTATTTTGCTGATTAACTTCTGCAACAATATGTGAACTTCGAAGGAAAAAAAGAAGATTTGAAGCAGATTTCTTGCACTATATTCTGGAGATGAATTTACATCTCTAGCAATAATAACAGCATTGTTTATCATTGTTACCGATGAATCAAAATTGGTTCCTGATAAAATAAATGAATATAACAATTCGTTTTATAAAAAATCAAATTATCCTTTTTATGTGGTTTTCAAAAGACATAAGTGAAAAGAAGAAATTTTTTATAATTGAAAAGAAGCAATTTTTGATAATTGAAAAGACGCACAACCACAAATGACATTTTTTGAATTAAAATTGAAATTTATAAAAAAATACGAATAACAATTTTGAAAAGACACAACTTATTAAAAGGCAATTGAAATTTATTCAGATTGTTGTTACAGATAGATATACTTTCACGGATAATTTGATTTGATTTTTGGTTGTTTTTTCATGGTTATAAATTATTAAATTAAAAATGGGCATAATCTATTTCATCTATTTTTTTAAAAACAATTAACAACTTCCATTATTATTTACGGTGTGTAGCTCTTAATTTGGGTAAACCAGCAATTTTTTGAAAATTTCCTGTAATAAAATGTAAAACCAAAATGTGTGGAAATTTGACTAGATAGCTGAGTGGATTTGGAGCACTGTTTTTGTGTATATAAAGAGATGGGCATGTTACCACCACAATTTCCATTTCACAAAAGTAAAATTAGCTTAGAGTAGAACGAAAGGCTCTTGGAACTCAATGAGTACCATTCATATTACTTTTTCTTTTCTCTTTTCGTTCATATTTTATTTTCTAAACGTGTCTGCTGTTCCTGCCAGATACGTGTGTCGTCCTGAACAAAGGGATGCACTTCTCGAATTCAAGAACGAGTTTGAGATTCGGAAGCCTTCTTCTTTTGATGAGTGTTATCATATTAATGGTAGTGTAGTGAGCCCTTACCCGAAGACGGAGTCATGGAAAAATAACAGTGACTGTTGTTACTGGGATGGTATCAAGTGCGATGCCAAGTCAGGGGAAGTGATCGAGCTAGACCTTAGTTGCAGATGCCTGTATGGCAGGTTTCATTCGAATACCTTAGTTGCAGCTGCCTCCATGGCAGGTTTCATTCGATGGTGAAATATCATCTTCTTTTGGCAGTTTGAAACAGTTGTCTAGTTTATCACTCAGCGCCAATCAACTTAGTGGTAACTTTCCTGTTGCACTACTAAATTTGACAAAGTTGTCGGATTTATCACTCAGCGTCAATCAACTCACAGGAATGCTTCCTCCAAACATTAGCTCACTCTCCAACTTAGAGGGTTTTATCGCAAATGACAACAATTTCGTTGGAACCCTTCCTTCTTCTCTCTTCACCATACCTTCTTTGGCATATATTAGATTGTCAAATAACCAATTCAACGGCACTGCTGAGTTTGGGAATATATCTTCACCATCTAAGCTACAAGAGTTATGCCTTGGCGGTAACAACTTCACAGGGCCAATCCCGAGATCCATTTCCAAACTAGTCAACCTCACGGAACTTGGGCTTTCCCATTGGAACACCCAAGGCCCAGTTGACTTCAGTATCTTCTTGGCTTATCCCATTTGAACACAACAACTACGGTTGACTTGAATGCAATCTCATCATTTTTCAAGTCGCTTGAATCATTGGATCTCTCAGGAAACCAATGATTCTATTATCCTTCTTTGGTGGTGGCTTTGGTTGGGGCAGAGGCGCATGTCAAAGCATAGATGGCTGGATTTGGGCCGGTGTTTCGACGGAAGCACGGCGTAGAATGTCGAGCATGCATATGGTTTTTTTTTTTTTTTTCTTTTGGAACAATGAAGAAACTTGAATAAAAATAGAATAAAAATTTTATATGTAGAGAATGAAGTTTGAAAAGAAAAGAAATTGTTTTTTTTTCTTTCTAAAAATGAATGAAATTTAAATGAAAATGAGATTGATCGTTAGATCAAAACTCGGAATCGAAACTTGCTCTGATACCTGATAGGCTCAAATTTACCCTAGAGCTACTCTCTCAAATTAAGAGATCACTGTAGTATTTAGGGATCGAATCCACAGGGAAAGAGATAGTGACACAGCAGACTTTTAATTTCGAATTAAGCTAAGAATAAAATCAGAAATAAAAGACAGCAAATAAATAACGACTTGGTAAATTCAGGAGACAAAACGCTAGGCTATGGGAAATTCGCAGGTATGAATCCAAGTTGCGGAATAGAAATCTGTTAGGATTTTTATTAAGAACCGTTCTAGAACTCGAAACACAATTATAAAATCAACCAACTCTCGCTGCGAAGATTATCTATGTCTAAATCCTAGAATTCCAAATCTCTTTGCAAATCCTATCAATTCAGACAAGCATTAATAACAGGTTCGATTGTTCACAAAATCCCTAAACCAAATCTCTTTGCGAATAGGTATTTTGCTCATCTAACATTAGTTCAGGCAATCAATAATACTCTCGCATCTATTAATCAACCTAAGATCAGATTCTAGGTCATGAAGCTAAAATCAGCATTAATCACAAATCCAGATGAAGAACAAGCAGATTTATCCCAACAGTAATTCAATTCTAACAACCTATCATCAACCCTTGAATAACCCAAAACCTAACAAACAAACTACTCAGACATGGTGAATGAAGAAAACATCATGAATAAAATAGTTTGCATAAAATAATAAAGAAGAGAAATAAAGGGGTTCAAAATCTCTCAAGAACAGAGTATAGGATCTATCTCCCCAAATCTCTCTCTAAAATAATCTGTGTGTAGCCTAAACAATGGCTCTGAAATCCTTAAATAAGGGTTAAATCACGATTTGGGGCACTTTTGTAAATAAGGAAAACTTCTGGGCAATTTCCTTTTTCTTCAATCTTGTAAACGTCGCGATTGTCTTCTGATTTAGGGGGTGTCGATCGACACCATGAACAGTGTCGATCGACACTGTTCATTCAGCACCACTTCGACTTCATCTTTTCAGCAGCTTCATCCACAATACTCCAGAAAGCTCCAAAATCTCCAATTATGCTCCAAACGCTCCTGAACCTGTAAAGACTCTAATAGGACTCTAAAAACACCAAAAAGACTCTATAAATAAGACTTATATCATGGCTAAAAACCATAAAAACCATGATATATCAACTCCCCCAGACTTAGCTTTTTCTTGCCCTCAAGCAAAAGAGAAACTAAATATAGAGTCGAGGTTTGAAAACACAGAAAATCACCTTCTCTTTAGAGTATTACATTGACCACTCATCTCTTAATCCACATGCTGCAAGACCAATCCAAATCGAACCACCATGTACTTCTCCTTAGACATTCGCAGCCTCCAGATTCAACCCACAATTTCGCAACAAAATCCATAAACCATCATCGCTGGGTCTCATAAATGATTTCAATGTCAAGAACCTTCTAGACTCATTCCCGTACAATACCATGACAAACGCATCATACAACTTTTGATACTTTTTCTCTCCTCCCCCAGACTTATTTTATTCTCATTCTTTTTTTTTTATATATATATCAAAGGTGCAAGCAAATAATGGTATCACGGGAAATTTTCCTAACCTCGCTTCCATCCTTTGTGTGATCATTCCTTTCAAAGTAAAATATTGGGGTCATTGGAAATTTTCCTACCCCTTTACTCAAAAGAAAATCATTTCATCTTTTCTGCATTTAACTACTACTTTCTAATGAGGGAGAGGAGTACCATCACTTTCACACAGGATGCATTTGCCAGGTATGAACGAGGAGTCAAGCTCTATGAACACCAATCACATCAATGAGATAAAAGAAAATTAGCTCAAGCTTAGTGGATTCTGCTGGAAATATGTTTGTCTCTAGTAAACTGGTCAGCCTTTGGATTTTTTATTAGTCGGATCTGAACTGATTCTGCAGCAATGGTCACTTTAGACGAAATCATAAACACAATAAACCAAGAGAAAGGTCATAGTTTCAACAAAATTTTGACTCAATAAAACAAGTTTTTGGACTGACTCAACTGACTCTCAAAACAAAACAAAGCAAAATACATTAGTATTTTCCTCCCCCAGACTTAACCAACACTGTCCTCAGTGTGATAAAATCTTAAGGTAGGAAAAAAACCAAATCGAAAAGATAATGGACAGGATGGATAGAGGGCGAAAATCTACACAACTTAGGCTCTTAAATCACTCAAATCCGTTAAGAATTGAGAGAGATATGAAGAAAACAAGTTGTATAGACTTACCTGTGAGAGGGTGTCGATCGACACCATGAACAGTGTCGATCGACACTATTCATGTCGAGCTCATTGTCGACCACGGTCGACATCCGTCCGTCTCGTCAATTTTTTTTTTTTTTTTTTTTTTTTCAAAGAAAGCCAAAAATCAATAGTTAGTAAATAAAGCAAAAACAAAACGAAAATTAGAGAACTTACCAGTGGGTTGCCTCCCACCAAGCGCTTGTTTTTAGTCTTTAGCTTGACTTGTATGGCTGGTCAGACGGCAGGTTGTTCATGAGAACTTGTTACGAAACAAGCTCCACATTTTGAGACTTCCAGCTTCAATATTCTGCCCAATGATCTCTTTAAAGCATCTTGTCCTTTCTCCTTCATCTCAAATGTAAGAAGTGCTCTAACCTTGGAGAAAGGCTTTGATGTTCCTTTGCACTTCACTTTATACTCAATTGAGTTCCCATCACAGCTCTGAGGTATCAAAGTGACTTGAGGATCTCCATTGATCCTTTGGCTCTCCACTCTCTTCTTCACCTATGCTCTTTTTCTGGTCTCCTTTGTGATAATGATAGGATTTCCACCAAGGAATTCATCTACATCACTCTTGTCACAAGGTCTTTCCTGAGAAACGTCTGCCATCTTGTCTCTAGCAATCACAGCAATGCAAGAGACGTGCTTTGAAGTTCCAATAGTAGGGACAGCTTTGTAGAAAACACCTTTGTCAACATTAGAGAAAGATATTCTCTTGTTAGGCATGTCCACAACTGCTCCAACTGTAGCCATGAATGGTCTCCCAAGAATAAATGGCATGAAAGACTCTTTGCTCACTTCCACAACCTGAAAATCAGTTGGAACTAGACAATTTCCCACTTTGACAAGCAAGTCTGGAATTGTACCAAAGGGGACTGTGGTGGACGAGTTGGCAAACTCGAGGGTCATGTGTGGAGGTTGAATGTCAGCAATCCCTAATCTCTCTGCAATGTCCCTTGACATGAGATTCACACTAGCACCAGAATCGCAGATAGATTTTTCAAACTCAACTCCTCCAATAGAGCATGGAACAACAAACATCCCTGGATCTTCAACCTTAAGCAGCTGCTTCATTGGTGGTGGTGTATCCCTTGCCTTGTGAAAAAGTTCTTCCATCACTTCAAAATTTTCTCTGCTATTCTGAAAGAAAGCACACAAGGAATACTTTTCATAAGCCTCATCAAAGGAGATTTCCTTAGGAATCCTTTCCACCCTCTTGTTGAAAGCAACTAATTTCTCTGCACTAATGGGTGGCCTGAGGTGTTTGGGTAGAGGAGGGTATGGAATCTTAGGCTTGTATACTCTTTCCTCTGCAATTTTTGAAGTTTTAGGCGTATCTGGCAAAATCTGGGAATGGTGTCGATCGACACCCTCCTGGTGTCGATCGACACCAGAATCTGGCGTCGACGATTCAGTGTCGATCATGCTCGATTTCGGTCCGTCTCGAGTCGAATTCGCGAAATTTTTTGTGGTGTCGATCGACACCCTTCCTTGGTGTCGATCGACACTAGCTCTGCAATAGCAATGTCGTCTTCTTCCTCAACTTCAAGCTCCATGAATTCTTCAGCATTCAAGCCCGTTTTCAGCACTGGTTGAAGGCTTCTTCCACCCTGAATTGTGATGGCATTCACATGATTCCTCGGATTTGTGTCTGTCTTTCCCTGGAGAAATCCCTCTTGTCTTTTCAAAGCTCCAGCAGTTTGAGCAACCTGAACATCCAATTGCTTCACATGAGTACTCAGGGACTCAAATTTCCCATTAAGATCATTGTATAAAGCATCAATCTTCCCATTGAAGTCCACAGTCATCTTCTGTTGGCCCTCCAAGATCTGTTCCAGCATAGATTTCATCTCATTGTCTTGTGCAGGAGGCTTCTGGTAAGAAGAAAAACCATAAGATCCTTGAAGAGTCTTATGGTAGGAAGAATCATAGCCTTGCTGATCGCCAAATCTCTGACCTTGAAAACCAGCTCCATTGATATAGTTGACTTCTTCTTCTTCAGGTTCAAAGGTCTCTATCTCTGCAGCAAACTGGACTTGCTTCTTCCCCACAATAAGGCTATGCATTGAGTCTAGCTTAGCCTTAACTTCAACAATCTGATTTCCATCCATGTTTCCAGCTTTCTTCTTCCTCTCAAGGTCTGCATTCTTGGTACTATTGCTAGAAGCCAAGTTCTCAATTAGAATGGTAGCATTCTCTGGATATTGGGTGTTGAAGTTCCCATTGCTTGCGGCATCTAAAGCCATCTGGTACCTCCTATCAACACCTCTGAAGAAAATCCCAAGTAGTTGTACCTCGCTGAATCCATGATGTGGACAATCCCTCTGGTACGCTCTAAATCTCAGCCAAGCAGCCTTGAATGCTTCAGTTGGCCCTTGAGAAAATGCAGAAATCTTCATCCTTAGCTCCTCAGACCTTGCATCATCGAAAAAGTTGCGCAAGAATGCGTTCTTGGTGTCCTCCCTGGTAGTAAGTGATCCTGGTGGCAGCTGCTTCAACCAATACGCTGCGTCTCCTCCAAGAGAGTATGGAAAGAGTTTGCAGAAGAGGTAATCGTCAGACACTCCATTGGCCTTAATGCTAGATGCAAGATCTTCAAACCTCTCTATGTGGTCCATAGGATGCTCATTGGGAAGGCCATGGAAAGGGTGCTGAGATACTAAGGTGTAGAACGCAGGTTTCAGCTCAAAATCATTCCTCTGAAAGGGAGGTGGGCGAATCGCAGCTCTGTTGGCATAGAACTGATCAGATCTGTTGTAATCCCCAAGTGTCCTTCCACGCCCAGCAGCTAGTCGTAGTGCGTCTTGCTGCGCTTGGTGTCGATCGACACCAAGGTTGTGTCGATCGACACCCTCTGGTTCTGCGACAACAGCCTCGTTTTCATCTATTTTCTGGCCCTGATCATTCCTCCTTTGCCCTTCTGCATCAACCAACTGACCAGCTTCGTCTCTAATCAAAATTAATGGATTGACCAATGCAGATTCCTTCTTAGCTTTTCTGTTGGTCCTCTCCAATTTGGCGAGTTCGCCTATGCTCAAAATCACTAGCTCCTTTTCCTTGTTGCTTCTGGTACTGCGATTAAGCATACACCTGAAACGGACACAAGAAAAAGTTGCAGAAAATTAGTAACCAAAAACAAAATAAAAACTTAGACAAAATCCTAATACTAAAAATCTGTAGGCAACTAATCTCCTTCCCCGGCAACGGCGCCAAAATTTGATATGCTCTCAAATTTACCCTAGAGCTACTCTCTCAAATTAAGAGATCATTGTAGTATTTAGGGATCGAATCCACAGGGAAAGAGATAGTGACACAGCAGACTTTTAATTTCGAATTAAGTTAAGAATAAAATCAGAAATAAAAGACAGCAAATAAATAACGACTTGGTAAATTCAGGAGACAAAACGCTAGGCTATGGGAAATTCGCATGTATGAATCCAAGTTGCATAATAGAAATCTGTTAGGATATTTATTAAGAACCGTTCTAGAACTCGAAACACAATTATAAAATCAACCAACTCTCGCTGCGAAGATTATCTATGTCTAAATCCTAGAATTCCAAATCTCTTTGCAAATCCTATCAATTCAGACAAGCATTAATAACAGGTTCGATTGTTCACAAAATCCCTAAACCAAATCTCTTTGCGAATAGGTATTTTGCTCATCTAACATTAGTTCAGGCAATCAATAATACTCTCGCATCTATTAATCAACCTAAGATCAGATTCTAGGTCATGAAGCTAAAATCAGCATTAATCACAAATCCAGATGAAGAACAAGCAGATTTATCCCAACAGTAATTCAATTCTAACAACCTATCATCAAACCTTGAATAACCCAAAACCTAACAAACAAACTACTCAGACATGGTGAATGAAGAAAACATCATGAATAAAATAGTTTGCATAAAATAATAGAGAAAAGAAATATAGGGGTTCAAAATCTCTCAAGAACAAAGTATAGGATCTATCTCCCCAAATCTCTCTCTAAAATAATCTGTGTGTAGCCTAAACAATGGCTCTGAAATCCTTAAATAAGGGTTAAATCACGATTTGGGGCACTTTTGTAAATAAGGAAAACTTCTGGGCAATTTCCTTTTTCTTCAATCTTGTAAACGTCGCGACTGTCTTCTGATTTTGGGGGTGTCGATCGACACCATGAACAGTGTCGATCGACACTGTTCATTCAGCACCACTTCGACTTCATCTTTTCAGCAGCTTGATCCACAATACTCCAGAAAGCTCCAAAATCTCCAATTATGCTCCAAACGCTCCTGAACCTGTAAAGACTCTAATAGGACTCTAAAAACACCAAAAAGACTATAAATAAGACTTATATCATGGCTAAAAACCATAAAAACCATGATATATCAATACCATATTGAATGTGAATGTTGATTGTATTGTTGAATATGCAGAGTAAAACTTATATACATAGTAAGATGAGATCGTGGAGTAATTACAAAGGAATATTATGTGAATAATTGACTAGCATAATTATAGGGATTGAGATATCAAAGTGATATGAGTGATTATCTTTCCTTTAACACTCATATCCTTCATACGCCCCCTCAAGCTCAAGGTTGAGATGGAGTAATTGCGGAAGATGCAACTTGAGATTGAATGAAGAAGCATTGGGCTTGAACCATGCGGTTGAACGGATTTTACCGTAATGTGCCAATGTTTAATGGCAGATGAAAGCACCTCAGAAGAACCATCGTTGGGAAGCATATAGCTTAGAAAAGGTTGAAGAAAGCATTTAGCTTAGAGTCTTGGGTGACTTAAACAAATGATCAACTTGGATTATGGACGACAGTTGTCGTGAGGAAGCATATAGCTTGAAGAAGTCGTAAACGACTTTGACCGTAAATCGATTTGGGATGGACGGTTGATATGCATAAAGCGTAAGAAAGAGTCTTGGCTTTTGTGTACGAGAAGAAGACAATAGCGGAGGAGTCGTGCGTTGATGTGGTGGTGAAGACGGCGGTGGCCAACGTGCCCTAGCACCGGTGAGTTGCGGCAGCAGTGATAGAGGAAGACTTGGCAAAGACAAATGTTGTTGCCGGTGAGTGTGGCCAGAGATCCAAGATCTGATGCGGTGAGCCGATGGATCTATTATCCTTCTTTGGTGGTGGCTTTGGTTGGGGTAGAGGCGCATGTCAAAGCATAGATGGCTGGATTTGGGCCGGTGTTTCGACGGAAGCACGGCGTAGAATGTCGAGAATGCATATGGTTTTTTTTTTTTTCTTTTCTTTTGGAACAATGAAGAGGGTTGAATAAAAATAGAATAAAAGTTTTATATGTAGAGAATGAAGTTTGAAAAGAAAAGAAATTGTTTTTTTTCTTTCTAAAAATGAATGAAATTTAAATGAAAATGAGATTGATCGTTAGATCAAAACTCGGAATCGAAACTTGCTATGATACCATATTGAATGTGAATGTTGATTGTATTATTGAATATGCTGAGTAAAACTTATATACATAGTAAGATGAGATCGTGGAGTAATTACAAAGGAATATTCTGTGAATAATTGACTAGCATAATTATAGGGATTGAGATATCAAAGTGATATGAGTGATTATCTTTCCTTTAACACTCATATCCTTCATATTCCTCAGAATGTATTTGGTAGCCTAAGGTCGCTTGACGTCGGTCGAACTTGTGGGAGAGCTCCCAAGATCTTTGATCCATTTCTACGCTCTTGAAGTTCTAAATGTGGAAAGCAACAGAATCAACGACACGTTTCCGTTCTGGTTGAGTTCTCTACAAAACCTGAAAGTTCTTGTCTTACGCTCCAATGCATTCCATGGACCGATATTTCAAGCCTCGTTCTTTAAGCTGCAAATCATCGACATATCAAATAATCACTTCAGTGGAACTCTGCCATCAGATTATTTTGTGAGTTGGAGTGCAATGTCATCACTTGGAACAAATGAAGATCGGTCAAATCTTAATTACATGGGAGATAAATCAGGCTATTACCACGATTCAATGGTTTTGATGAATAAAGGTGTAGCGTTGGAGCTGGTACGTATCCTAAAAATCTACACAGCACTCGACTTCACCGGAAACAGACTTGAAGGCGAGATTCCTAGTTCCATCGGCCTGTTGGAAGAGCTTCATGTACTCAGCTTGTCAAACAATGCTTTCAGCGGCCACATACCATCATCTATGGGGAACCTGACAAATCTCGAGTCACTAGACGTTTCCCTGAACAAGCTTTCAGGAGAAATTCCACAAGAGCTAGGGAATCTCTCATTCCTTTCGTACATGAACTTCTCCCATAACCAACTTGTAGGTCTAGTACCGGGAGGCACTCAATTTCGAACGCAGCCTTGCTCTTCCTTTGGAGACAACTCGGGACTTTTCGGCCCTACTCTTGACGAAGTTTACGGAGATATCCACACGTCCTCATCGCAACAGCCTGAAACAACGGAGCCAGAAGAAGAAGATGAAGAGGTGATTAGTTGGATTGCAGCTGCGATAGGGTTTGTGCCTGGTATTGCGTGTGGATTGACGATTGGATGCATATTGGTTTCCTACAAACCAGAGTGATTCACAAGTCCTTTTGGCCGAAACAAACGCAGAAGCAGAAGCACCACAAAGTCCACAACTCATTAGAGTGGTAATGATCTGAATTTGTTAGAATTAAAGACTATTGTATATTATAATAGAACTTGCTGGACGAATGAATAAGTGAATTAACGTATTAAGCAATTTTTGTTTGCGTAGCCTTCTTAAACTCAAGTTGAATTATCTTTGAAAAATAAGAAGCAACGAGACGAAATGGACTGTAGAGAAAGAAGCTTGGCGAGTAGGCAACCAAAATTCAGTTACTGTTTCTGTTTACTCTGATTTTGGTGTGGTTATCTTTTACTCTGTTTTTAGCAATTTTTGTTTGCGTTTCTCTGTAATTGAACAATGAACAACTCTTTTTTCAAAGCTCAAACTTATTCCTATTTAGTAGGTGGACATATATTTAGAGAGGCACACATGTAGTAAAGTTTTTGCTCTCAGTCTTTCATCTGCCAAATGAAGAACAAAGATTCAACACACATTCTAGAAGATTGTTTCGCCAATTTTTTTTTTTTTTGGTAATATTAATTAGCTGAATAAAATGATAATTATTTTATTTAATCGAAAGTGATTTTACATAGCAAATATATTCAATGATACCATGAGAGAATGGTAGGGGAAGAATTGCCATGATTGACTTAGCAAATATATTCAAGGTGGGCTTAAGTTAAGGAAGAAGCTGGAGTTGCGTTGGATGATATGTTATTAGTAAAGTTGGGTGAGATCATAACCTGTGGGTGACCTTAAGCGGAAGCGTCTTCTTGGAATCAGATAATGGTTCTAGCCGATGTGGCTCTTCGAGAGTGAGATTCGTTACAGTGAGGACAAATGAAGCAACTCATGTTCTCCACAAGTCCCAGAATCTAGTAAAAAAATGCAGAAAAGGTTAAGCAGCACAATCCATGAACCTTAGTTATTCTCTAATGAGAACAGTAGCATTCTTCTCTCTGTTGGCCAATCCGAGTCAAACGAAATCTTGGGCTCTGAGTTTTGGTAGTTCAAGATTGATCTATTTATCTCGTAACAATGCCATCATCAGCATCATCGGTTTAGCTGGAATACAAGACAGGTACACAGAGATATATATGCCTTCATAGTCTTTGACCTTTGTACCATTGGCTTTCTTTTCGGTACATCAAGCCCGACATCCCAGGATTCCTTCAGTTCCCGAATATCTGAACTGCACATTTCATCATCTGGATTCTGATAGCAGTACACACGAAGCATTGAGAGTGTGAGGAAGAAAAAAAAACTAAGTTTTACGTTTACTCCTACGACATTACCTTACTGAAAAAAAAAAACTAAGTTTTACCTTACTCCTAAGAGATTAACTTAATTTGGGTAAACCAGCAATTTTCTGAAAATTTCCTGTAATAAAATGTAAAACCAAAATGTGTGGAAATTTGACTATTCAACTCAAAGACTTTTTACTCTATTCGTCCCAACGTGAATAACACTTCGTACAAAGACTTGTTAGGTGAGCCAATCTGAGTGAACCTGGAGCACTGTCTTTGTGTATATAAAGAGATTGGCATGAAACCATGTTACCACCACAATTTCCATTCCAAAAAAGTTAAATTAGCTTACAGAAGAACGAAAGGCTCTTGGAACTCAATGAGTACCATTCATATTACTTTTTCTTTTCTCTTCTCGTTCATATTTTATGCTCGAAACGTGTATGCGATTCCTACTAGACATTTATGTCGTCCTGAACAAAGGGATGCACTTCTCGAATTCAAGAACGAGTTTGAGATTCGGAAGCCTTCTTCTTTTGATAAGTGTTATCATATTAATGGTAGTGTAGTGAGCCCTTACCCGAAGACGGAGTCATGGAAAAATAACAGTGACTGTTGTTACTGGGATGGTATCAAGTGCGATGCCAAGTCAGGGGAAGTGATCGAGCTAGACCTTAGTTGCAGCTGCCTCCATGGCAGGTTTCATTCGAATACCTTTCAAAACATTAGTTTTCTAACAACTCTAGACCTTGCAAGAAATGATTTATATGGTCAAATCCCATCCTCCATTGGAAAACTTTCTCATCTCACCTCTCTTAACCTTTCATGGAATCATCTTTTTGGCCAGATTCCATCTTCAATTGGAAATCTTACACATCTCACCTCTCTCCATCTTTCTGGTAATCATTTCTCTGGCCAGATTCCGTCTTCAATTGGAAATCTTTCACATCTCACCTCTCTCCGTCTTTATTCTAATCAGTTTTCCGGTCAGATTAGGTCTTCAATTGGAAATCTTTCACATCTCACCTCTCTCCATCTTTCTTTTAATAATTTCTCTCGGCATATTTTGTCTTCAATTGAAAATCTTTCACATCTCACTTCTCTCCTTCTTTCTGGTAATCATTTCTCTGGCCAGATTCCGTATTCAATTGGAAAGCTCTCACATCTCGAATATCTTGACCTCAGTAATAACAGTTTCGATGGTGAGATTCCGTCTTCTTTTGGCAGCATGAAACAGTTGGCCTCCTTACGTTTAGACTCAAATAAGCTTAGTGGTAACTTTCCTGTTGCACTACTTAATTTGACAAAGCTGTCGTCTTTAGAACTCTCCTTCAATCAATTCACAGGAGCGCTCCCTCCAAACGTTTCCTCACTCTCCGACTTGAAGTATTTTTATGCAAGAGACAACAATTTCTTTGGAATCCTTCCTTTTTCTCTCTTCACAATACCTTCTTTGATCTATATTGATTTGTCAAATAACCAACTCAACGGCACTCTTGAGTTTGAGAATATATCTTCACCATCTAAGCTACAAGGGTTATACCTTAGCGGTAACAACTTCAAAGGGCCAATCCCGGGATTCATTTCCAAACTAGTCAATCTTACCAGACTTGACCTTTCCCACTGGAACACCCAAGGCCCAGTTGACTTCAGTATCTTCTCGCATCTCAAGTCACTCAAAAGACTTAAAATATCACATTTGAACACCACAACTACGATTGACTTGAATGCAATCTCATCATTTTCCAAGACGCTAGAAACATTGGATCTCTAAGGAAACCATGTTTAAGCCACAAACAAAAGTTCAGTTTCAAATCATCCTTCGCAAATGATAAGAGATTTAAACTTGTCAGGCTGCGGTATTACCGAACTTCCAGAGTTTCTAAGAACTCAGCAGTGTATGAGGATTCTAGACATTTCCAACAACAAAATCAAAGGTCAAGTGCCTGGCTGGTTATGGACGCTGCCAAATCTGTATTTCGTGGATCTTTCCAACAACACTTTTGTCAGTTTTGAAAGATCAGCGAAACATGGACTATCCTCTACCCTGGAATACTTGTTTGGCTCCAAAAACAACTTCACAGGAAAGATTCCTTCTCTCATATGCGGGTTGCGTTCTCTAAGCACTCTCGATTTATCAAACAACAACTTCATTGGTTCAATCCCTCTTTGTATGGGAAATCTCAAGAGTAATCTTTCAGTTCTGAACCTTCGTCAGAACCGTCTTAGTGGAGGTCTTCTAGAGAATGTCTTTGGTAGTCTAAGGTCGCTTGACGTCGGTCACAACCAACTGGTGGGAGAGCTTCCAAGATCTTTGATCCATTTCTCCGCTATTGAAGTTCTAAATGTGGAAAGCAACAGAATCAACGACACGTTTCCGTTCTGGTTGAGTTCTCTACAAAACCTGCAAGTTCTTGTCTTACGCTCCAATGCATTTCATGGACCGATACATCAAGGAATATTCCTTAAGTTGAAAATCATCGACATATCCCACAATCAATTCAATGGAACTCTGCCATCAGATTATTTTGTGAGTTGGAGTGCAATGTCATCACTTCGGACAAGCGAAGACCGGTCCACTGAAAATTACATGGGAGGATTCTATTACCACGATTCAATGGTTTTGATGAATAAAGGAATAGAGATGGAGCTGGAACGTATCCTTACAATCTACACAGCACTCGACTTCTCTGGAAACGGACTTGAAGGAGAGATTCCAAAGTCCATCAGCCTATTGAAAGAGCTTCACGTGCTCAACTTGTCAAACAATGCTTTCACCGGCCACATTCCATCATCTATGTGGAACCTGACAGCTCTGGAGTCACTAGACGTTTCCCAAAACAAGCTTTCGGGAGAAATTCCACAAGAGCTAGGGAATCTCTCATTCCTTTCGTACATGAACTTCTCCCATAACCAGCTTGCAGGCCTAGTACCAGGAGGCACTCAGTTTCGAAGGCAGCCTTGCTCTTCCTTCGAAGACAACTCAGGACTTTTTGGCTCTGCTCATGACGAAGTTTGCAGAGATATCCACACGCCCTCACCGCAACAGTCTGAAACGACGGAGCCAGAAGAAGAAGATGAAGAGGTGTTTAGTTGGATTGCAGCTGCAATAGGATTTGTACCTGGAATTGCCTTTGGATTGACGATTGGATACATACTGGTTTCATACAAACCAGAGTGGCTCACGAGTCCTTTTGGCAGAAACAAACGCAGAAGGAGAAGCACCACAACTCATTAGAGAGGTAATCTTCTGAATTTGATAGAATAAAGATTATATATGTTATAATCGAAGCAACCAAAGATGAATAAGTACGTGAAATTAATGTATTAAGCTATTTTTGTTTGTGTAGCCTTCTTAAACCCAAGTTGAAGGATACTTTAAAAAAGAGAATGAAGCAACCAAACCAAATGGACAGTAGAGAAACAAGCTTGGGGAGAAGGCAACCCATTTATCAGTGTCTTAATTTCGTTTCCATTTACTCTGTTTTCTGTGTGTTTTTCTTTTACTCTGTTTTTACCCAATGTTTATGTTTCTCTGTAATTGAACAATGAACAACTCTGTTTTCAAAGCTCAAACTTATTCATTTTTTTGGTGAATTCATTACTAATTTTCTTTCTTTATCGTTTTGGCGATTTTGCTTCAGGTTTTACACAATGGGTTTGGAGTCTCTTAATACCATAAATCTGACTGAAATTTGTATCTTGGTGGAAGATCGTTGCTTGTGTAAAATAAATGGGTCTTAATTGGCAGAGCTTAAATGGGCAGGATTCGCCCGTTTTAACATCGCTAGAGGTAGTGATGTTCTTTCTCCTACTCGGTCAGACTAAATCAATCTTTCTTCTGTCAAATTAAGAACAAAGATTCGATACCCATGAGCCATGACACATCTCAGAAGATTTTTTTTTTTGTTTACATTACAATCTGTCAAATTAAGAACAAAGATTCAGTTAAGAACATAGATTCAATCATGCATTATCAGCTTTGAGATCACAATGACAAAAATAATTTCAAATGACTTAAAAATTGAATAGAATTATACAAACATAGTTAAGGTCCAATCATAAGAGGATTCAACAGAATATATCTTTACCAAAACAATGGATTGTATATAAAAAAAAAAGTGAACAAACAAGCTTTTTTTTCCCCGGCAAACAAGACAATTTATCAATAAAAGATGCAAGAAGACTGGGTCAAAAACTACTAAATTTTTTTTTTTAATATATAACCAAAAGGAAATTGGAAGTTGCTCTAAGCTTTATTTAATTCTTGTTTACATTACTTTCTTAGTTACAAACTTATGTAATGCTTTACAATTTATCAATCCTCCAAAGCATTTCTTGTAGTGTTGAAAAATGTAATATATGAAAATATACAATACAAAAAAATATAATGTAAATACATGATCTTCCAAACTATTTGTACAATTATTAAAAATGGGTATTAGTGAAAATGTATAAATAGATTAAAAAGACATAACTCTTAAAAGATGGAACTTTTAATAAAAATCGGGTATAAGCGAAAATGTGCGTAATGAAAAGACACAATCATATAATGCAACTTCTAATAAGCGGTTATAACCCCATGTAACATAAAAGACCCAACCGTATTTTGTATTTACTGGGTTCTTGCAATGTTTCTATTTCAAATTCAGTGGATTTATAATTTTGCAGTGAATTAATAGTTTAGATGAATAGAGATTAAGCTACCTGCAAATCGTTGGCAGGTTCTCTGGTTTTAGAGGATCCAGAGCGATGTAACAAGATAAAGCGTCTCTCCAATTAGCGGCAGAAAAACTATAGAGATCAAAATTACTTAAATACATAATCTTTCTACTGAAATCGCGGCCATAGAATTGTTTTCTCACTTAAGGGGATTGCTCGTGAAATCCACGAACTCGATCTTTCATCTTCTAAAAAATATCCTGCGAAACTCCGTTGTTGATCACTTGGATCATCTTTGATGTTCTTTGTTGCGTCTTTAATCCCTTCAATCGCGTTTGTGCACTTATTAGCATCCTCGTTCTCGTCCTCCGAGATTGATCGTTAGGATTGTCGTGAGATGTAGCAAGTCCGATGAAAGTGGTTTAGGATTGATTTGGTTTCGTGCAACCCAAAATAATATATATTTCATTGTCTCATGTTATCCTTATTTTAGTCTAATAAACTATTTTACTAAACATGCATATAAAAATAAATAATGAAGATGATCAGAATTTTTGTGTCTTTTTATAGAGTTGAAAAGACATAAATTTTAAAGAATGCAACTTTTCATAAAATAAGCGGTTATAAAAAAAATCCTAATAAATAATGAAAAGACATAAACTCTAATAACGGTTATAAAAAATTATGATAAAAGGATGATGCAACCACAATTGGCATTTACTCAGTTTTAAAATGCAACTTTTCATAAAATCAGCAGTTATAAACCAAAAAGTAACTAATAAATAATTAAAGGATAGAAATACTAATACCAGTTATGAAACAAGTTATAATGAAAAGACGCTATTACAATTAGCATTATTCAGATTGCTATTATTAATAAATATTGGAAAAGAAAAAGACAACGTTTCAGTGTAGAAGATTTAACTTTTAATTATTCCTTAATCTTTGGAGGTGTAAATCCCTTTTTCTTGTGATTCAAAAGTTTTATTCGGTTGTGTAATATCCTTTCTTTCTTTTTGTGTTAAATGGAACGACTTGATAAAAATTAAGGGAAGAAATGAAGATAAACGACGCATACGACACATTTAGATTGTTAAACATCAGAAAGAAATAAAACTCGATAATAATATTAATCAAGTTAATTACAGCATCACAAAGTGAACAAATCGTTCTAAACAAAATTGGAATAAAGAAAAATGTATCATGCCAAAAGAAACCAAAACAAACAAAAGACGAAGAAGACTTGAAAAGCAATTATGGAGAGCAGCGTAAGGTAAAAATTAGAGAGTGATGTTTTTTCACACGGGACAAAAGTCGAAGACTTGAAAAGTCAACTTCGGTCTTCATCCTTATTGTCCCACCAATAATTTCAATTCTCCATCAATCTCATCTTCTTCCTCAATCCTCTTCACATCGACCCCATGTTTCTTCATCTATTGACCTCAAATACTTGACTTTCACTATTGACTCTCCATCTCTCTAGACTTTTCCGTCAAAGCTATGGAGCATCTCTGTTTTCGAGACACTGTTTCTCTCTTTATGACGATGTTGGTTATTCTTCTTCTTCTTCCTCTCACTCTTTCTGCTTCTTCTACATATTCTCGTCCCGAGAAGTTTTACGTCGGTCGAATTCTGATGTCACTTATGGTAATCGGAACTTCGTCGGAGATATGTCCTCCGGTGATAACTCCGTTTCCTTCACCGAGAAAGGAACTGAAGCCAGCAACCAATCTGGATCGTCCACTGCGCCGGAGATCTATCGGACGGTTAGGATATTCAGACGCCCTTCTTCTTACAAGTTCCAAATCGATCCTGTTGGTTTCCACTTCGTGCGTCTCCATTTCTCTGCTGTGTCTTCTCGGACAGAGCTTTTATCTGCTCGTTTCACCGTCTCTGCTACTTATCTGCTCGTTTCACAGTCTCTGCTACTTCTGGTTCTACTCGTCACTTTAAAAATTTCTCGGTTCGGAATTTTAATGAGACTCCACGAGTTGAGGAGTTTCTCCTAATGATCAATCCGCCGGAATTCGAAATCCGATTTGTTCCCGATCATTCATCCGTGGCTTTCATCAACGCCATTGAAGTGTTCTCTGCTCCTGACGACCTCGAAATCCCACCAGGCTCCGACAAGAATCTGCATACGATTTACAGATTAAACATAGGAGACGAGAAAATCACGCCGGATAACGACACCTTGGGACGAACTAGGTCGCTAGACGATGACTTCCTCTACCGGAAAGATTCAGCGAAGAACATTCGATCAAACAAAAGCCTAACTACGAGCAAGGGTCAAGGTTGGCAACGCCATTCACTGCTCCTGATTTCGTTTATCAGACAGCTAAAACGATGAACCGTAACTCGAATGAGCAGGGTATATTGATGAACGTTACTTGGTCGTTTAAGGTCAAAACTAACTCCAAACACTTTATCAGAGCTCACTTCTGCGATATCAAGAACAACGCATCAGGAAACCCCGACTCTAATTTATATCTCTATGTAAACGGACAATGGCGGCTAGATATAAACCAACCTTCAGAGCTGCTTAGGTTGGTGACTCCGTTTTATATGGATTGTTGGAAATTTAAGTGAATTGTTGTAACCGTTGACGAACTGTTGCAACCGCTTAAATGAACATTTGCAACCGCTTAAATGAATCATTACAATTATGGTTACAATCTTCGGTGACTAACCATCACAACTGTTGGTGACCGACCATTGCAACTCTGTCAATCATTGCAATTGTTGAATAAATCATTACAACTGTTGGATTTATGGTTATAACTTTTGGAATAACAATTGCGATATTCCGAGGTGACCTTTGGTTTCCTATAAAAGGAGTTGTGGGCATTACCAAAATCACAATCAGAAATTACAAGAAACAGTTACAAAACAGAGAAATAAGAAAAAGAGAAAGAGAGAGATTCATTGTTCCACAAGATCATTAAAGATCTTCGGAAAAACACATAAAAGCACTAGAACTCTAGTGTGTCTCTTGTATCTTTGCCTAGAACAAGTGAGAGCTTTGGTTGTCTTATCCTACAAGGGATTTCGTGTAACCCAATGGTTAATAAGGGTCGAAATACTCTTTAAGGAAAGTGTCCTCGTGCGCGATTCAATCATTTTACACGTTCATAATTTATCATCCGGGTTACCAGATAACAAACAATCTTAAAGAGTATTTTCTTATGAACTATGGCTAGTGTGTCGTGCGAGAGATGACATCCAAGTTTGGAAAGTTGTATAAGTTTTAGAGAGAGAAAACTTGAAGACATCAGCCGGAATGGCACTTGAACGGTGACAAGAGGTTGATTTTTGTATGTAATCTCTTCCCCGATCTCTGCGTCTGTTTTTAGATACCAACCCATATTCATCGCTAAACCAAGCTAAGGTATGAGTTCAGTTTTCACGCTTCCGCAAATATCTCTTAAATTAATATTAGAAATTTAGGGTTTGGTTCTGGCATGTTAACATTTTTAATAACCAAGAATTAAAAGCGCTATGTGTTAGTCACACTAATTCATGTTAAACTAGAGAATACAGATAATGATTAGAATGATTAAAAATAGTGAATCCATGAATATGAATATTTCTGGAAACTATATCGTAGTGAAATATTCATCATATTGGCTTAAATATTTCTGGAAAATATCTCGTAGAGAACTGCAATATGTTGCATGAATATGGATAGATAGTGTGAAAACCGGTAATATTGTTTCATTCATATCTCTCTGTAGAAATTTTAGAATTGCGTGCTCTTGGTGTCCGTGTGTAGATATCGGAATTATTTTTCTATAGGTATATAGAACGCTTGATTTGGTTACGTATTTAGAGAGATATAGGGGTCGAAAGTTTCGGCAGAATTGCAGTGAAACAATGTGTTACGAAGAAGATGAACAGTAACCGAAACGTGTCTGTTTCTGATTTGTCTAGAAAATACGTATTTGTTTATGCAATAAAATAAGTATGATATGTCCAAATTTGAAAATAAATTTCTCTAGATTCTTTTTGAATTGAATAGATTAAGAAGGTAATTTATTTGTGTTAGAATGTGTATAAACAACAGAAAGTGATTGTTGTTTGGAAGAAATAATTCTAGAGAAAGGGGCATTGATTGCATCTTTATAAGATGTGATGTGCATTTAAAAGCTTATAGATTTTATATCATAGAATCTGATGATTTTGTATCAATTCACACTATAAAGCAACTTGAAGGTTTTATTATACCTGGTAATGAGCATAAGGTGTGTAAGTTAATAAAATCATTGTATGGGCTAAAGCAAGCACCTAAGCAGTGGCATCAAAGGTTTGATGAGGTTGTCTTATCAAGTGGATTTAAGTTAAATCAGTCTAAGAACGCTTGACCTCGGACACAACCAACTGGTGGGAGAGCTTCCAAGATCTTTGATCCATTTCTCCGCTCTTGAAGTTCTGAATGTGGAAAGCAATAGAATCAACGACACGTTTCCGTTCTGGTTGCATTCTCTACAAAACCTGCAAGTTCTTGTCTTACGCTCCAATGCATTCCATGGACCGATACTTCAAACCTCGTTCCTTCAATTGAAAATCATCGACATATCACACAATCAATTCAATGGAACTCTGCCATCAGATTATTTTGTGAGCTGGAGTGAAATGTCATCACTTGGGAAAAACAAAGATCAGACGACTGTTAATTACATGGGAGGAGGCTATTACCAAGATTCAATGGTTTTGGTGAGTAAAGGAATAGAGATGGAGCTGGAACGTATCTTAACAATCTACACAGCACTTGACTTCTCCCGAAACAGACTTGAAGGCGAGATTCCAAGGTCAATTGGTCTATTGAAAGAGCTTCACGTGCTCAACTTGTCAAACAATGCTTTCACCGGCCACATTCCATCATCTATGGGGAACCTGACAGCTTTCGAGTCACTTGATGTTTCCCAAAACAAGCTTTCTGGAGAAATTCCACAAGAGCTAGGGAATCTCTCGTTCCTTGAGTACATGAACTTCTCCCATAACCAGCTTGTAGGGCTAGTACCAGGAGGCACTCAGTTTCGAAGGCAGCCTTGCTCCTCCTTCAAAGACAACTCAGGACTTTTCGGCCCTGCTCTTGAAGAAGTTTGCAGAGATATCCACATGCCCTCACCGCAACAGTCTGAAACGCCTGAGCTAGAAGAAGAAGATGAAGAGGTGTTTAGTTGGACTGCAGCTGCAATAGGATTTGTACCTGGTATTGTGTTTGGATTGGCGATTGGATACATACTAGTTTCATACAAACCAGAGTGGTCCATGAGTCCTTTTGGCCGAAACAAACGCAGAAGCAGAAGCACAACAACTCATTAGAGAGGTAATGTTCTGAATTTGATAGAATAAAGACTATATACTATAATAGAACTTTCTGGATCAACGAATAAGTGAGATTAACGTATATCTTTGTTTGTGTAGCCTTCGTAAACCCAAGTTGAAGAATCGTTGAAAAAGTGAATGAAGCAACCAAACCAAATGGACTGTAGAGAAATAAGCTTGGGGGGACAAGGCAACCCATTTATCAGTGTCTTAATTTCAGTTATTGTTTCTGTTTACTCTGTTTTTGGTGTGTTTCTCTTTTACTCTGTTTGTAGCCAATGTTTGTGTCTTAATTTCAGTTATTGTTTCCGGGTTTTCTGTTTTTGGTGTGTTTCTCTTTTACTCTGTTTTTGGTGTGTTTCTCTTTTACTCTGTTTGTAGCCAATGTTTGTGTCTTAATTGAACAATGAACAACTCTGTTTTCAAAGCTCAAACTTATTCATATTTTATTAGATGGACATGAATCCAGAGAGGTAGAAATGTTATTTCTCGACTCGGTCAGACTAAATCAATCTTTCTTCTGCCAAATTAAGAACAAAACAACACACATGACACATCTCAGAAGATTGTTTTTTCTTTTTCTTTTTGTGGTAATTTTGTCTTTGCGTTTCAGATATACTGTAGTTCAAGTTTTAAGTTGCAATTGACTTTATTTTTTGACAAGTTGAGTATTGTCAGCTTTTAGATCACAATGACAAAAATGACTTTTTTTTTTTTTTGTCAACTGGAAGATTATATTCAAAGATTGGAAACCATTGCTAGAAACTAGAGTTCAAGAGAGACGTAGGCATCCCAAAAAAGAATATAACACCTATCTCTCAAAACTAAAACCTATACTTACACAATCCCCGAATACAACAAGGGAAAGAAACAAAACAAGAACTTGAAAGTAAAAACAAGATTTGCTTAAACAGAGGACAAAACGCTCTCCTCAACAAAGACTTGTCTAAGCCAATGAGGATAACCTGAAGCAACGTAGGACTGATATAGATTGTATTCTGTAACACTTTCAGCAATAAGAGCAGCTCCTCTATTAGTACATGTGGATTCAACTTCCAAATTCCAGGACAATATAGGACGAAGGGCAAAGAGAATTTCAGAAGCTTGATACCTCAAGGATGGCCAAGCTCTCGGTTTCTGAACAGCTTTTATAAAATCAACCGCTTCAAAGGCAAAGGAGATGTTATTAACTTTAAGGCTAACCATACTTTCAATCGCCCAAAGAGTACTCTGAAGTTTAGCATCTTGTAAGGATAAAATCTCCGAGAAAGCCCGTCTGCTATGCATCAAAACTAATCCTGACTGATCCCTAAGCACCCAAGCTGTACCCAGAAGTTTATTTCTCTTTGACCAGGACATCCCAATATTGCATTTTACCCAACGATCAGGGGGTACCTTCCATTTTTGAAACCTGTGTGCTGAATCAACGGAAGTAGCAAGATGAATTTCCGAATCATGAACATGAGCAAGAGACCATAATCTGAATTCTTCCTGAGCTTTTAAGATTAAGTCTGGAGCCAGAGACAATTTACCTTCAAAAAGTAAACCGTTTCTATTTTTCCACAAATACCATAGAGACCAGGGGAATGAGCTCCTAACTTCAATTGGAATAGAGATATTCGATAGAGAAGATAGGAGAAAGCTGAAGTTCACCAAAAAAGAGTCTCTATGAAAATCATCTTGAGGGGACGGAATGTTGGAAAAAGCCCAAACCTGACGAGCCAAAAATGACTTCAAATGACTTATCTCTGAATAGAATTATATAAACATAGTTAAGGTCCAATCATAAGAGGATTCAGCAGAAGAGATCTTTACCGAAACAATGGATTGTATATTAGTAAAAAATAAAAAAGTGAACAAACAAGACTTTTTTTTTTGGGCCGGCAAACAAGACAATTCATTAACTACTTTCTTAGTTACATCGTCTCAAGATGATGCAATCATGCAATTGATACTATACTAATATGTTCTTTTTTGGATTTCCATGTTATTAACCTTACGTAAGACAACTTTTCAATTTTGTTATTATCTATGGGAAAAAAAAAGACTTCTTTTCGGTGTAGAACATTTAACTTTTAATTATTCGAACAAAAAAAAAATTATTCCTTAATCTTTGGAGGTGTATATCCTTTTTTTAGTGATTCAACAGTTTACTTTGGTTGTGTAAAAAGCGTTAAATGGAACGACTTGATAGACACCAAAATTAAGGGAAGAACTGAAGATAAACGACGTATACGATACAGTCAGTATAATTAGTATAGATTGTTAAACAATATCCAAAATATTTATAAACTAGATTCAGCACCCGCGCGTGAGCGCGGACAAAGTACTTTTGTAACGCGAGCAAAAATTTGTAAAAATTGTGGAATGAAATCTGAAATTTGTATTGTTGTCTTTTATAGTTTTAATGGTGGAATATCAATAACATAACCAACTATAATACAAAAACCTAATAAACAGATTATAACAACTTAAATAAAATTGTGATCAATTGATCAAAATATAGAGTATATATTCTTTACCATAATTATCGGTTATCTAAAAATGGTTCAGAAATATTAGGCATACAAATATTATACAAAAATTTAAGTTTTTAAATCTCAAACACTCAAAAAATTTAACAGAATATAGTAACAATCTGAATTATAATCAACATTACGATACGATTCTTTAATAAATAAGACTGGAATATAAAAAAGTCAAACGAACATAACATATAGTATAAACATTTAATTTGATTTGATTTGTTCTAAACAATCTATAAACATTTTTGTCTTACTAACTTCTCAATAACATATAGTATATAGTGAGCAGCACCAAGCAAACTCTACATTTTCGCCTTACCCGTCTTCTTATTCTTCTTCGAGCGTATTTATTGATATAAGCATGGATGCTTATACATCAGGAGCTAACAAGGAACACAGAACCAGGAGCCATGAAGAGGACAACATGAAGCTGATGAAAGCTAAGGAGACTTGCGAGCTGAGTTTAGCTCAAATCGAAGCCAAGGCTTACAAATGGGATGTGGCCATTTGTACTCTTTTTCCTTATCCTTGGTTTTATCCCAATGGGTTTTTCAGGAAAGGTTTTAATGAGGCAAATCGGTTTACATGTTTTAAACCCATTCAAAGCTCCAATGGACTCAATGGAGAGCTACGATTAGTTATTGAGTCACTCCGGACAAACCAAGATGAAGCAAGCAACAAATCCAATTGTTTTGGATTCTCAACTCATCAGAGGTCTACGGAGAGTTGGAATCAAGACCAAATTCATTTTGGTTTAGGAGATATTAATTTTACAAGTTGGGTAAACCGGAGCTTTCCCGATTTGGACCTAGGCGCACAATTTGGAGGATTCCGACCGAACCAGAAGGAATTAAGCAACAAACCAACTTGGTGTGGAATCTTGACTCAACCAGGAAGCTCTTAGAATTGAAATCATGGCAATATCGGTTCTGGTTTGAAAGTTATCATATTTCTAAACCAAAGAATCCTCGGCTTGCCTTATTTGAATCCAAAGACATTCAACATGTTCACACTTGGTGTCTTAACTCTCCAACGGCTATATCTTCATTGCTGCTGCGTTTTGGTGACTTACTTAGTGAATCTAGACGTTCCAAGACATCACACATTCACACCCAAGCTCTCAAGACTCAAGCATTATCACAACTTGCCCCATTTAGCTGATTTCCTCATCAAGTCTCCAACAGCTCTTTTTACATTTAATTTTGTGATTTCTTTTCTTGTTTTAGACTATAGTACCGTTGCATATTGAGCCTATAAAAGCTCAGTTTCGTTTTCATTGTAATTCACCAAGTTTTTATCAATAAAAGTTTATTTTGTTTCAAGAAAAGTGTATCTTTTTGAATCAAATCTGTTCCTGCGTTTTTATTAAGTTTCTTTGAGGGATTCAGAGAGCTTGTGAGGCGTGTTAGAGCTTAGTATTCTCGTGAGGATTAGCCCTTGAATACTCTGATCTAAACTCTTGTGCTTGGAGTTCAAGTACAATCGGTTTTCAATCACTTAAACCATTCATCCATTCAGTCTAAGCAACGATTTCAAGGAAACAATACTTGGAGCATATCCAGGCTTGTGTCATTTATTCATTATCTTTCTTCATATTTCTTCTTTCTTTCTTTCTTTCTTATTCTTCTTTCATACTCTTCTTATTCTTATTAGTCTTATTCTTTTACTTCTTTTTCACTTAAGCACCTCATCATCTTTCTTCATATTCCTTCTTTCTTTCATTCATTCTTTTTTCTTTTTTTCTTTCTTTCTTCTCCTTCTGTCCTCTCTCTTCTATTCTTAGTCTTCTCAATTTCTTTTTGTTTCCTTCTCCATCTTCATCTTCTCCTACTTATAATGCATTAGTTCAATCTGTTATAGACAATTTGAAATCATTGTTGGTCATATAATTAGATGCATACCAACAATAACATCAAGTTGCGCCAAACACTTCTAAGTCTAAGTACACTTTCTTCCAATTCTAAGTATATTCTCTTATGATAAAAAAAGTTATTGTTATATGGGCCTAGAAGTGATTAGTAATTGTTATAATGTATAGGCCTCATAGTATTGGTATATGTCTCTTTGTAGTACGGGCTTTAGAAATTCTACATAAAGCGACATGGGCCTAATAGCATGGTCTTTTAACGTAAAAGCTGGAAATATATACTACTACTAATACAACCTTTTTCGATTTATCTACTAATACAATTAGACAGTCAAATATATTACACCAGTGTTGATGAACTAACGATATAATCTGAAAATATCAACAAAAAACATAATAAAAAACACATATCAGAACAAACAGTCCAAGTTTAGAGCAACAACTATACTTGTTTCCATCGATCGTGGTATTAACAATGGCGTGTGGATATCCAGTGCCAAGTGCCTCATCAATCAATGACTGAAGCATTGTTAGTACGGAGTAGATACCTGCAAGTATCGGATTATAGATCGACATTAGAACAATATAGATATACTAACGACACCAATGCCAGTATTAACGATATTCGACTAATAGATATTTCTCACATGTCTTTAAACTCCGTAACTTCGAGAATAGGTGGATCCAAGTGAAACTCGGAACAGTCACGAACCGATTTTAGACAACGTTTTGTAACAGCACCACATACATGTTGTAACAGTATAATACGTCGTTCACAATTAAGCAAAAGAATAATATATACTTATGTTAAATCTTGATAATATAGTCTTACACATATACACTTGAATCTTCCAGAATCGCAAGACGCATATTTTGGGGTAACGGCGGCCCAGTGCCCACCGATCATGGATATCTTTAGCCACCGACGCAGAAGCATTACACTATACAATATAGCCGCTGAAAATTCGTGAAAGAAAAGTAGGTTGTTGTGATATATTTCTAACCCAAGATATAATTGACCATTTCAAATGACTACAAAGTGCATAGGACCATATATAAACTTACGCTTCGTCTATGAGACTGAACGCCAATTTGTTAGTTTCAACATCATCACCAAAAAGACACCCAACAGAAGAGACACAACCAACCAAGTCTAAAAAGAAAAAATTCCGGACGGGTGGAATTAGGTATCAATTTCGACAAAGTACACATTAACTTAAGTGTAACATAGGTACAATCACTAACCAATTAACACAGTAGGGTCTAAATCGAAGTCAATAACATCTTGAATACTCCGAGCATCCAAAAATAAACAATCGTTTTGGGAGTAATGTTCTCAATGATAGTAGAGTTTTTAACACGATCTGGTACATGTGTCTAGTGGTTTTCAAAATGCCAACTGAATGTTTCACGCGGAAACCAAAGAAGACTTTCCAGTCACCTTCTCTGATTCTGTTTTTGTAAATTGGCACTTCTCTAGGCAGTATCGTGGCACCGATTGTCAGACCCTAAGTTAAAATTGCCAAAAATTAGGATAGCGATTTACATTCCAGTGGACATCAAATCTTGGTTTCAACAAAAAGCGCCTAAAACGTAAAGTATTCATACACTTAATAGGATACAGTTTCGATAACTTACATTTTCTTCTTGAAAAATCATCTCGATACCATCTTGACCATTCGTGTATGGTACATGCCATAGTCGAAGGACTTTCACATCTGTCGCATGAACGGTCCCATTGTGGTGCAAACCGTGGAGGGTATCCCTAAACAATCTCTCCATATGTAATGAAAACAAAGCGAATGAATCCGACTCATATATGGCTAAATGCGTTTAAGAAATAAAAACTTCTAAAGAAACAAACTTTAGGACTATTATTTGGAATATAAACAGTTCGAAACTTAAATGAGACAAATTTTAAAAATACAAACCCAGCGATTATCTAAATATCAAAAACCGAGCCCATCAATACCATAAGTCGAATCTCAAGAAATAGCTGGAAGATATGAAAGTTCAAATCTAACCATCATTACAACCTAACCAAGCGTCGACGTGTCATAAATATATACACTGTTTAGATTGTCGTGACAATATCAATTGATCGTCTTTCAAATCTTCGTGAAAAGACACAACAACACTTATGACAGGACTCAAATCTATCCATAATTGTACAAAAACGCCGATCACATCAAATACAAATACGGTTTCAGAAAAATATAAATTGTAAACTTAGTTCTTTTACAAATAAGTCTACAACTCCAAGTCAATATCAATATAACACCAACCTAAATTTTGTCAAAGTATAATGTTTGGTATTGGCTACTTAAAAAAAAATATATATTCCCCATCGTAAAATAAATTACATGATACTTGCAATAATTAAGCATTTCTTAACTTGTTTTTAAAACACAAAACGTTCACATATTAGGGACGTAACGAGTATTAATCATAATCATATGATAACGTACACCCAATCATCTAAATAGACACAATAACTATTATTTTAACAGTTGCACCTTTCCATGTCTTATTTTAACGGTTGCACTTTTTAGAAATAAAGGTTTGAGTTGTTTTGCTCCAATCAATTTCCCTATTTTAATCCTTACAGAAATTATGTTTTGCACTATAAGACCATCTCCAACGCAGGTTTTTAGGTGAGTTTCTTAACATATTTAAGAATTAAAATAAATGAAAATTAGCTTAATAAACCAGAACCGATTCTTAACTAAGGTACTTTAGAATCAGTTCTGAAGTGTCACGTGTCTTCTTCTACGCATTCATCTCTTTCGTTTCTCTCTCTACACTTCTCTACGCTTCTTTAATTTCAGATTTTCTCCTTCTTTCGTTTCAACTGCAGAAATTGTTGTATAAAATTCGGTTACTTTAATAATGTCAAATACGTTTAATTTTAGTAGGAAACCATTCGCTTCATTTTTATCAACTCTCTCATCTTCCGCCTTGAGAAGCTCCGAGATGCGTAAGGGCCGTTTTGTCTCGTGGAGAGACTGTTGCGCCGTCGTCGATTTACAGCAAAGGAGTTTTTCTGGGTTTAGGGTTGCTGACATTCGCAGCCGTAATTTCAGCACTAGATCCTCTCAAATCAACGATGTTGGGTATATTGATCAAACCCTTATGCAATCCATGGAGCAAAAGGTTAGTTTTTTTTTGCTTTTCATAGACTAATTTTAAAATTTCAGTGGAATTTAATCACTGTGTTTGATGATATTTCAATTCGTCGTGATTATGATGAGTGTATAGATTAATTAGAAATTCTGAAGGAATTGATTAGATACATGGCATAAGTTTCACTGGCAACATATGTCATGTCTCGTTCATGATCACTCTCATTCTCTCATTAGCTCAGTTGATCAAGACTAGGTTATATCACTAAGTTAAGATCATCAAAGAGGAGTCATGTCTCTGAAGAAATCTGGTTTTTTGTAAGCTTTAATTGTTGTTTTAGCAAATACAGAATCTTACTTTTACTTGTCAAATTAGATGATTCTATTACTGAACACTAGAATTGCTTAGTGGTATGTCTTTTTTTGTAGCATCAATGTGGTGTCAACAGCTTCTGAGGGACAATCCACAGTGAACAGACAAATGATGGTCTACAAAGCCATTTGGGAGGAGCTTCAGAGCGTAGTTCATGCCGAGTAGTAGGACTTTGACATTATGTGTCTGCTTTGTTCCATACACATGTAAATGCCATGTGTTCTTCTCCTTAACAGTGCCCCTTGTGCATCATACTTGCTCCGCAAGCGTGCGCTTTACAATGACATGTCAAGGTATTCCACACATTCAAGTACCTTCACATATATTCGTTCTAATTCGATCTTCTTAATTTTAAAAAATGATACTTCTTTGTCTCACAGGTACACATGCTGCGCTGGTTACATGCCTTGTAGCGGCACGTGTGGAGAAACCAAATGTCCTCAATTTTGTCTTGCCACTGAGGTAAGGATCTTGATTTTGCAAGTTATTATCTTTATATGAAGTCTTTTTAATAACTTCAGTTATCCAAGAACTTGTAACATAAGCGTACAATATTCTCAGTCATGCCTAGTTATGGCTAATGAGGCAATTCCATAAATGGTTAGCTAGTTTCCGGTGTTTTCTAAATAGCAGAACAATTACAGGTCTTTTGCTGCTTTGGAACCTCTGTGGCCTCGACTCGTTGTCTTTTGCAAGATGAGTTCCAAATTCAGACGACACAATGTGACAACTGCAAAGCCTATGAAACGCAGAATTCAAGATGGTTTATTTCAGCTTTTGTAGCATAAGTGGGTCTGTATTTTGTTTTCATTTTGGAATTGGAGATGGGTTTAAAGAGTATGCGAAGAGGCCATAGAAAGGCAAAGTCATTGCAAATCATTTTGTAGACATTTTGTATAATTTTTAAAATAATATTTTTTATTTTTAAGAACTTCAATGGGTTCTACCATTGGACCATACAGTTTTAATTACTCTTAAATAAGTTTTTAACTTAAAAAATTTCCTAATTTATAATTAAAATATTGATAAGAACCCCTCATAGATTCTTACCATTGAAGGTGCTCTAATATTTTGCTCCAACAACATATATATTTCTTTCTGTTGTACATATCAGTTTTTATTTTATTAGCTTCTAATTTGACACTATAATCTTTGCACTATAATCAATTTCTCCAAATCTAATAAATGACAATAAAATAATATTCTATGAAATGTTACAATAATAATTAATCAATAAATCATAATATCATATTGTATAAACGCTTTCACATGCACATCTAATTTATGAAAAAACATGTGAAATGCTTATGCAATACGAATTTACAGGCACCAAAATTCGTAGTACGGGCTTTTAAGGATCCAAATGCAAATATATCTAGATAATCGTTACAGAAAATTACAAAGATTTGGTCGGAGACGCTGTAACCAAATAAATGCATACGTCTGCGAATAAATCTAGATAATTATTTCGGATCTATAGATCGCAGGTTTAAATAAACAGCCCTACTGTTTGCCGATCTCCAAAATATTTTGGAAAAAACACCAATGACTATAAAGACTTGTGACACGCCGATACTACAACCGGATAGACAAACCACGCCTATGCATCGAGAACATAAACAGGATCCTTCAAGCTGATAAAGTATAATAATTCTAAATTTAGAAAGCAACACACCAGTATTAAACTGGTAAATCATAAAAAAGAAAAAACTTAAACATGAATAAATGGTCCATCATTCATTCTTCTCTTTTTTCTGGAAACTTGACTTTAAATGGTCCATCATTCATTCTTCTCTTTTTTTCTAGAAACTTGACTTTCTCAATATCCGTGAGTTCTTCCATTTTGATTTACTTTGTGCATACCTTCTTCGAAGTAGATGTTAAGTCCTCCAACTACTCCACAGAATCCGAGGAGCGCTTTATAGAGGGTGTATTCATTAAATCCTTAGAGTCTTGGCTTGTTGAATCAATAAGAGAAAGTTGCAATAACCAAAAAAAAAAAACAATATTATAATTTTAAAATTAAAAATTTGAACAGCTTATATTATAAAAAAAAATCACAAATGTTTTTCTTACCTCTTCACAAGATAGAAACGATGAAACATTAGTGATTTGGCTACTTGGATCGAGTACAATTTCTTTCTTAATTAGGTTTTCACCTAGGTTAACCCTTGAACACTTGTATATCTCTGCTCCATAGAACACGTTTTCATTCTCAATACAAACCTCAAACTGGTAAGTTTTTCCAACCAAAGCAGAGATAGCTTCTGGCAGTCAGAAGGATCTTCAATCTGCTTGGATAAAAGTTAAAATCGTGACTCAATAATATAATCGGACAATTTTATTAAGAAAATATCGAGGCAAAATAAGAAGTGTGAATGCTACCTCATCAAATGAACCATTAAGGAGCTGAGACGCAGATACTCCTACAATTGCTTGTGCAACAGTATCAAGCAACATTACTTTCGAAGTTTCATTGTGGTCTGACACCAAAAGATGCAGCTTAAACCTTTGAACATGTACGTGAACAAATCGAACGTGGTTAGACTCTCGAATGTCATAACAGCAATAATATAAGACGAAGTAATATTATACTCAATACCTTGTTTGCTAAATAGAGAAAGAAGAATTACAACCATACATTTGATCAAACATCAGAATTTTGTATTGTTGTTATATACCTTGGCTCGATGTGTTCTAATGTTTTCTCACAGGCAGAACAGTAGAAAGTTGGTTTAGCATAGGTCTTTTTGGAATTGGATAATGCATTTTTCGCTTGTTCGAGTTTTTTCTGGAACTTGGCACACCCAAAATAATACCACGAATAGTCGGTATCATTAGCATATATAGTACACATGACTTTGCATTTCTCAATCTACATATTCATAAGAAGATACAATATCAGGTTTTGCATATAATATAGGTATCACATTAATTTAATCTTCATATAGAATTGACCTGAATACTTACATCAAGGGCGGATCTCACATCCTGCAAGGTTCTGCTAGGAAGCAAATGCCAATCAATATCATTGTTTCTAGGTATGAAAATCACTTCCGTAGGATCAAGGATAGTCAGAGCACGTCCATCTTCCGGTAACCTGATACAGATTTTATATCAAATTAGTTACTACTAACTAAAAAAAGAAAATATTAAGTCAAATTAAATGTTTCTAACCTTTTCTAAACTCATCAACTTTTGGAAGCTTCGCATTAATCAACAATTTAGAGGATTCAAATGCATTCGTGATCTGAAGTTCTCCTGCAAATATAGAATAGATATTTAACTAATCTTCTTATAGACATAATTCGTTTGTGAGTTAAATATACATGAGTAATTAAGATCCTCGTACCTTTGTAGAAGTTGACTTTTGCACAGTACGCAAATAACCATCTCACCATTACCATGATCACACGCAGCCCGTATTTGTTCAGCAAATCTATTCCATAAACAACAGGGCAACCTCTCATTCCTGTACCATCAAACAAAAAATTTAAACAAAATACCCTGAAATATTCGAGTAGCTTATTATAATTAAAAAAATAAACTTAAAAACTTACTGAGAATCGCGAAGTTGGAACTCAACTTTTTTCTTGTCTTTGCCAGCAACCTGAACAGTTTGAATTTCACCCATATCGACGACTTGACCAATAACATCTAGAAGTTTTATTAGCTCTCATTAATGACTAATAAGAATTCGAGTTTGTATATTTTAAATGAGAAATATAAATAGCAAGATATAGGCATATAAGTTACCAATCAAAAAATGACGATTGAGAGTAGGCTTTAGAATTTGATCAAAACTGGTCAACGATAAAAACAAATCATCTGATTTTTTTCAAAGACCGTGTAACAGATGTCGAGGACGTGAAACTCATTTTGTAGACATGATTTGTAGTCCTGTATTGTCCAAACGTTGGAGCTAATGAGAAATTCTCAATAAATTTCCATGATCCAACATGAAGGTGCTTTTCAAGCTTCGCAATAAATGATTTTTTGCATGTAGCATTGATTTTGTCACCCTAACGTCAAAACAATACTTTAGACCCTATAAATCTTTAAATTTATGAAAAGTTTGCAATTACAATACGCATATAAGTATTAATTATAAAGTATATATTGAACTCACTTTTTCATCTGCTAATATAAGCTCGAATGACTCTCCAGCTTGGGGGATGTATTGTTTCCAAGAACGCAAAACTTTGACCTCGACTCGCCAGCTTGATTTAAAATGTTTCAAATCAGGCAGGGGCGACAATAGTTTAGATGACATTCTCCTAATAGAATAAAAAAATTTACCTGAGAAACTAATGAAAAAATGGTTGTATGAAGAGTGAATGTTTGCAGTACTTATAGAGTTTCCAAAAAAATTAGGTTTAGCCGTTTGTTCCGATCGACAATAGTGGAGGTTAAGTAAATTAAGATTTTATCGATCTAATATTCCAAAATCATAGAGCAGCAAATATTATTATTGGATATGCACGATAATATTAGGCAACTGATATTCTTAAAAAAGTATAAAATACACCAGGATATGCCTTCTAATAAAAATCAATGATTTAATTGACGGTGTAGATTTGGAAACATGATTGTAATACTCATGTGCGGATTTTATTTATATTTAGATTCCTATAATATAGGCACAAAACGTCTCGATTTAAATCATAGAAGATTGCATACAATTATAATATCTAACCAAACTTAAATGATAGTTACTGTGACGATCTAATATCATACAGATTGTTTAGATTTTGTTTAATATTCGTATATAAAAGTTAACCGTATTAAAATTATAAATATTCAAATTACTATATTGTAGGCATAATTTAACTCGGAATGATATTATCGGGAATTATTCAAATTCGTAAATTTGGTTAGCTCATAAAATTATTCAATATGATCTGGTCAAAAAATATTATGATTACGGGTGTATGAATTGGTATACTATGATATTCACGGTGGAATATCGCATTCTTAAATATTTGTAATTTTTCGGTGGAATATGATAATATTTTGGACGGTCGAGTATTATTATATGGTTTAATGAAGCAGACTGAGTTACGAAATAATATTATCTATCAACCCAAGCACATAGTTAACTAATGTGTTCACGCCATTTAGCTGAAGAAATGAACTCTGTAGGTCTAATATGAGCTTCATAAGATTGGTCCGACTGAGAGTGAGTCATATACGAAGTTTAATAAGGTAGCGGATGTATTTTTTTTTATATAGACATGAGATCTGTTTGGAAACAGGTCCGCATTTTTTTGACCAGCTGAGTCGACTCAGTTACATCGGTCCATTAATGTAGATTAATATAAAAATCTGTTTGCCAACAAGTTTTAACAAGTTAAAATCGATTTTTTCTCCTTAAAATACTCTTAATGAATTCTATTTCTCTGTTTACTGACCAATGGCACAATTCGTAATATAACACGGCATAGAAGGTTTTTTTATTTTAATAGTATAGATTAACGATCTCGAAATATTTTGATCAGATAGAAATAAAAATCGATAATAATATTAAATTAAGTTACTTAATTACAGCATCACAAAGCCAGTGAACAAATCATATATTATAAACAAATTGGAATAAAGAAAAATGTATCATGCCAAAAGAAAGAAACCAAACAAACAAATATTGACTGATCCTACTAATAAGTCAGTTATGGAGAGCAGCGTAAGGTAAAGATTAGAGAGTGATGTTTTTTCACACGGGACAAAATAGCCCTGGGCATTCGGGTCCGCGGTTCGGGTCGGGGCAGGTTTCAGCGGGTCCGGGTTTTTCGGTTCCGCTTGGATTGGACCCAATTAGGAACCGAAATTTTTTCGGTTCTGGTCGGTTCGGATCTTCGCGGGTCCGGGTCGGTTCTTGGATTTGAAATCAAAACCGGGATAGAACCGTAAACAAATTCGGTTCTAAAAAACCGAAAAACCCGAGAAAACCCGAAAAACCTGTAAAAACCATACACCAAAACTCACCAAAATCCTGAAATTGAAACTGAAATTTGCAAAATACAGAGAGTTCAAAGCTTTAAACAGTCAAAAGAGTAGTAAACACAAAATTAAGAAGACATTAAGACAAAATGAACAACAAAATAAGTTCCAAACAATAGCCATCTTCTCTTAATGTCTTCTTATTCTTCACTCTTACTCTCAAAACGTCTTTGTGTTTTTGTCTCCCTTCGGCAAATATAAACAAAACAAAACCATGTATCAATCAAAGTATCAAACAATCAAGTTTCTAGTTACGGTTCTTTCCCTAGTAGGCTAATACAAAATGAAGTACTAGTCACGGTTCTTGTTCTATACTTCTATGGTTCAAGTTTAATCAAACAAAGTCACACTTCACAATTCACAATAATACAAAGTGATCGAATACACTAATTTCCAAATAACCAAAATCAATGAGTGAAGAAGTAATACCTTACGACTTATGACTTATGAGAATCCAAGAGAGACTTTAAACTCCTTCAAATTCTAAACAAAATGAAACAAACGAATCTGTTAAAAACAAAAATTCAAAAGCACAATTTATAAGAGACTTTAAGGTTTAAAGAATAGAGATTACCTCTCTGAAGTTTATCTAGCAATTCAATGTCAGCAAGGAGTTGCTCTTTCGTAACTAACCCCTTTTCATTCAAGTGAACTTCACATTTCAGCCACTGTTCGGTACACATTAACACCTCCAACATGTAATGAGACAAACAACTCCTAGATGGATCTAGGACTCGACCACTAGTGCTAAATGCTGACTCGGATGCAACAGAAGTCACTTGCATTGCAAGTACATCCTTTGCTACTTCGGACAACACAGGGAACTTTGTGCTGTTGAGCTTCCACCATCCCAATACATCATACTCTGAACCAAGCAGAATTGTCCTTGGATTCTCCACTTCCTCCTTCAAATATAACTCGAGCTCAGTAGTTGCATCTTGAAATCCTTTTTCTTTTGCTAGCTCCTTGTAAACGCAATCCATTCTTTCATATCCAAGCTCCTTATCTAAATCTAAATCCAATTCACCTTCAACGGGATCTTGAGACTCTTGTGCACTCTGTGATGTCGCTGCGGACTGAGAAGATGTTGGATCTCTGGTACTGGTAGCATTTCTATTATACAAATCAAACAACTTCTTCATAACAGAAAGAACAGAATCCCTAACATGTTTCATGTCAGCAGTATCTTTCCCATAAAGACTTTCAAAACAAAACGTTGCAAACTTCATCTTGTTTCTCGGGTCAAAGACACTAGCTATGATCAGAAGCCTATTGATTTCCTGCAACCCTTCCCAATACTTATCAAATTTATCTCTCATAGCCATCGCCTTGATCCTCAGTGTTAAGTCAACATTCTTGCTCAAGGAAATCAAATTTCTTTCAATTGTCACAATCTCATTGTAACACTTGTAAGAGCCTACTGAATTGGTAGCTGAAACCACTAAAGTAGCGTTGTAAAAGATGATGAGAAACCTTACTAACCTGTCCACTGCTTCCCAATCATCTGTTGTTGGAGGCCCAATCCGTTTCTTTCCATCAACCTTTTCTTGAAAATAATCAGTATACAACTTGTCTTCTGCTGCCATTCTCTCAAAACCTGCCTTAAACTTAATTGCTCTTATTAGCATAAGATAAATAGAATTCCATCTGGTTTTGCAATCCAAAGGCAAGCTTCCCCTTGTTACCTTTGCTGATTCAACTCTAAGGTCGAAGGCTTTGATTCTGTTAGTAGAAGATCTCACGTATGTCACACCACTACGGATAGCAGAGACACTCTTATCCACATCATGCAAACCATCTTTCACCACTAAATTAATAATGTGAGCCGCACACCGTACATGCATAAACTCACCTTCTAAGACCAATGCATCAGGACGTGTTGCACCAAATGTATCCCTAAAACTCGTCAGAGCAGATGTGTTTGCAGTTGCATTGTCAACCGTGATAGTGAAGATCTTCTCAATTCCCCATTCACCGAGACACTCAACCAAAACCGAAGCTATTGTTGCTCCCTTATGATCTGAGATGTTCTTAAAACCTATTATCAGCTTCCTCAACTTCCAACTTGAATCAATGAAGTGTGCTGTGATAACCATGTAGCTAGCTCCTGTAGGAGGAGCAACCCAAATATCTGTTGTAAGAGAGACCCTTTGCTTACTCTTAGCAAACACCTTTTTCATAGCAGCTTTCCTCATCACAAACATTTCGACAATCTCTCTAGTGGATGTTCTCCTAGATTGTGGCTTATACAGATGAACCCTATTGCAAAAATGTCTCCAAGCCAAACTCTCTATGAATGCTAACGGCAATTCACCCAAAACAAGCATCTCATTTGTTGCATCCTTAAAAACCTCAAATGATACTCTAGACAAACCCAAGTTACCTTCTTCACCTTCGGGATTCAGAACGGCTTGAGCTTGAGCTTTAGTATCCTTCCAAGCAGAGAAAGACTTGCACAAACCATTGTGCTTAATCAAACTTGAAGTTCCAGAGGAGACTGCACAACACAGAACCTTGCCACAGTAATTACATGAGCATTTATTCTCATCATTCCCGGATTTTGTAAAGTGATCCCACACCATCGACCTTGTTGAAGTATGTTTCTTCTTCGGCTTAGATGGAAGCGAACTACCAGCACTTGTCGGATTTTCTTTTCTTTTGGTTGTAGGACCAGAAGTCCCAATCTCATCTTCGGTTTCTCTATGAAACTCATTTTCGTGCGTTGAGGAAGAATCCATCTGTGATGAAACGAAAATGTAAGACACGCAATCGATAATCTATTCTAAGACAAGAAAACTAACCAAACAAACACAACTTATGAGAAATACCATGAAATCCCTAATTACCCATAATCGAATCCCTAATCGTGATGGATTATCAAGAAATTGCCGAGAAAGGGGAATGAAAGTAGAAGCCGAGTAGGAAAGGAGAAGGAAGGGAGAAACGAGAAAGAGAGGAGGTGAAATCCCTAATCAGAATCAAAACCATAAAATCCCTAATTACCAAAAATCAAATCCCTAATCGGCCAAAATCATGAAATTGGCGAGAAAGTAGAAGAAAAGAAGAAGTCGTGAAGGAAATGAGAAGGAAAGGAGAAGGAAAGGAGATTACCTGAGAGTGAGTTCTCGACGCCGATGCACAAGATGGAGCGGCCGATTCAGGCGAGGATGAGTGACGACGAGAGAGCCATCGTGATTGATTTAGGTTATCCAGGTTTCAAAATTGGGGATTATTTACAAAAAGGATTTTTTTTGTGAATGAAATCAAATAAAATTGGTTATAAAGTTTGATATAATTTCTGATCATTTGGTTAATCGGTTTATTAAGAAAACTATATGATTATGTAATATGATTATATGTGTTATAATTTTGGTTTAGTAAAAATTTGATACTTAAATTCGGGTTTTCGGATAACCGTTTGGTTTTCGGGTTTAACCCGAACCGAACCGAGAACCGTTTTAATTTAGAGTGAGAACCAATCGGGTTTTATACAATTATTCGGTTCGAACCGAACCTTGAATTTCGGTTCGGTCCGGGTCCGGTTCCCCGGTTCCGGGTTATATGCCCAGGGCGAGGACAAAAGACGAAGACTTGAAAAGTCAACTTCGGTGTTCTTCCTTATTTGTCCCACCAATAATTTCAATTCTCCATCAATCTCATCTCCTTCCTCAATCCTCTTCACATCGACCACATGTTTCTTCATCTATTGACCTCAAATACTTGACTTTCACTATTGACTCTCCATCTCTCCAGACTTTCCCGTCAAAGCTATGGAGAATCTCTGTTTTCGAGACTCTGTTTCTCTCTTTATGACGATGTTGGTTATTCTTCTTCTTCCTCTTCTCACTCTTTCTGCTACTTCTACATATTCTCCTCCCGAGAAGTTTTACGTCAACTGTGGGTCGAATTCTGATGTCACCTATGGTAATCGGAACTTCGTCGGAGATATGTCCTCCGGTGATAACTCCGTTTCCTTCACCGAGAAAGGAACTGAAGCCAGCAACCAATCTGGATCGTCCACTGCGCCGGAAATCTATCGGACGGTTAGGATATTCAGACGCCCTTCTTCTTACAAGTTCCAAATCGATCCTGTTGGTTTCCACTTTGTGCGTCTCCATTTCTCTGCTGTGTCTTCTCGGACAGAGCTTTTATCTGCTCGTTTCACCGTCTCTGCTACTTCTGGTTCTACTCATCACTTTAAAAAATTCTCGGTTCAGAATTTTAATGAGACTCCACGAGTTGAGGAGTTTCTCCTAATGATCAATTCGCCGGAATTCGAAATCCGATTTGCTCCCGATCCTTCATCGGTGGCTTTCATCAACGCCATTGAAGTGTTCTCTGCTCCTGACGACCTCGAAATCACACCAGACTCCGACAAGAATCTGCATACGATATACAGATTAAACGTAGGAGGCGAGAAAATCACACCGGAAAACGACACCTTGGGACGTACTTGGTCGCTAGACGATGACTTTCTCTACCAAAAAGACGCTGCGAGTAACAATCAAACAACACAAAAGCCTAACTACGATTCAGGGTCAGCGACGGAATCCACAGCTCCTGATTTTGTCTACAAGACAGCTAAAGCAATCAAACTCGAGCTACCGGATATGTTGATGAACATTACTTGGTCGTTTAAGGTCAAAAGTAACTCAAAGCACTTTATCAGAGCTCACTTCTGTGATATCTTGAGCCAATCACAAAGCCCCGACTCCGATTTCTATCTCTATGTAAACGGACATGTGCGAAGAGATGTAAACCCTTCAGCGCAGCTTAGGCTGGTCACTCCGTTTTATATCGATGTCGTGACTGTCTCTGATGGTTCTGGACTCTTGAATGTTAGCATAGGTACTAAGGAACGCCGCAAGGAGGCTGGTTTTCTGAATGGTCTGGAGGTGATGGAGTTTTTACAAGGTTCTGTTTCTTCAGATAAAAGTAGTTCCCGGGTTTACATCATTGCTGCCTGTGTTGGTGCTGGGTCGATTCTGGTCTTGAGTTTGCTGTTTATGGTTTTCTTGAAACGGAGGAGGTCGAAGAAGGAGAAGCCAGACGGTGAGGCCACTATATGGTCTCCTTTGCAATTGCACAGAGGCGGTGGGAGTTCCGACAACAGACCTTTTGATCCGGCCTATAACTCGCCGTTACGCAGCAATGGACCTTTTGATCCGGTCAACAATTCGCCATTACGCAACCTAAACTTAGGCTTGACGATTTCCTTCACAGACATTCTGAGAGCTACAAACAATTTCGACGAGCGGTTGCTGATCGGGAGAGGCGGTTTCGGAGATGTTTACAAAGCCATTCTTCCGGATGGAAGCAAAGCGGCTATCAAGAGAGGCAAGACCGGTTCAGGACAAGGTATACTGGAGTTTCAAACGGAGATTCAAGTCCTGTCAAGAATTCGGCACAGGCACCTCGTTTCTCTAACCGGTTACTGCGAAGAGAACTCGGAGATGATCCTTGTCTACGAGTTTATGGAGAAAGGTACGCTCAAGGAGCATCTCTACGGCTCGGATTTTCCTTCACTGACATGGAAACAGAGACTGGAGATTTGCATCGGAGCAGCCAGAGGGTTGCATTATCTCCACAGTGGCTCAGAAGGAGCGATCATTCACAGAGACGTCAAATCCACAAACATATTACTAGACGAGAACATCGTAGGCAAAGTTGCGGATTTCGGGCTATCAAAACTCATGGTTCGTAATCAAGATCCGATCTATATCAGCACTAACATCAAAGGAACATTCGGTTACCTCGACCCTGAGTATCTGCAGACGCATATCTTGACGGAGAAATCAGATGTGTACGCGTTCGGCGTCGTTCTCCTCGAGGTCTTGTGCGCGAGACCGGCTCTCGATCGTCATCTTCCTCACGAGGAAGTGAATCTAGCGGAATGGGTGATGTTCTGCAAATCGAAAGGGATAATCGATGAGGTCTTAGATCCGAAATTGATAGGTCAGATCGAGCCGAGTTCTCTGAGGAAATTCATGGAGATCGTTGAGAAGTGTTTGAAAGAGTACGGAGAGCTGAGGCCCAGCATGGCGGATGTGATCTGGGATCTGGAATATATTCTACAGCTTCAGATGACGCCGATTCACAGAGAACCTCACGAAGATAGCGCCGTGACGATGTCCGGCGATGGAGGCGGAAGCTCGTTGGTGATTCCGAGGTTGATGGTGAGTGATTCGTTTAGCTCAAACTCGATTGTTCAGAAGAAGAGCAGCTATGGAGGTACAGATTCTTCGGATACTCAGGTTTTCTCCCAATTGAAGATCTCCGAAGCAAGATGAAACGTTCTGATTTGATTTATAAGCGTCTCGTTCAATTTGAAATTAAAATCCGGTTGTAGCCGGTTTATAGATAGTAATCAATTCTTGTTTAATTGTTGAAATTAAAATCCGGTTCTCGCCGGTTTAAGTATAATAATTCTAAAACAGAAGCATAGTTTCGAATCGTCAAGTGATTGTTGTGATATCGCCGATGAACGAGTCCAGATTCCGAGACGAAGAACCACCAGGCGCCAATGCCGATCTCGCGGCATACTTCAGCTCCGTCGCTCTCCTCCTCATATCCGCGGCGGCGGGTCCTTCCGTCACGGCCTCAATGCATCTCTCAACCTCCGCGACCTTAAGCTCGCCGTCGACGGCGTCGTTTCTCATCCTCACTCCGATTCCGAACACATCCACAAGCAATTTTGCGTCAAGCGGCTGATCGATCGAACTCGGGTACGCCACCACCGGAACACCAGCCGCCACCGTCTCGATCGTCGAGTTCCATCCACAGTGCGTGACGAAACAAGAGATCGCCACGTGGCTCAGTATCCTCTCCTGTGGACCCCACTCAATCACAACACCTTGACCTCCTTTGACCATCTCCTGCAAAACGACGTTTTCACCTTTCTCCTTAGGCCTAATCACCCAGAGAAATGAAACTCCTCTGTTTCTCAGAGCCGTGGCAATGCTCTCGACTTGACCCTCCGGCGATTTGAGCAAACTTCCGAAAGATATGTAAACAACCGAAGACCTAGCTTGCTTGTCAAGCCACTCCATACAATCACCATCCGATTTCCACAGATCCAGATTTTTCCCATCTAGGGTTTCGTCGTCATCAGCTCCCAGTAGAAACGGAGAAACCAAAGGACCAATTGGGATTATCGGTTTTAAATCAGACATCGACTCGATTATGTCCGATTCGAGTTCGTAAAACGTATTAACCAAAACCCATTTCACATTTTTCAAGCAATCGAAGATTTCCGCCATTAGGTTATTGAGATTACTTCCTGCAGAAGGCAAGAGAAACGAAGGGAGCTCTCCGACTTCCAACAATGGTAAAGCTGGTAATTCCACTGTTTGGTTCAGATCTTCGAGATCACCGAGGAAAGCGTTTGTCTTCAAGTAGTAACGGTAATAAACCGAGAAAGCTGCACAAGCTTCGATCCAGAGGAGTGCACAAGGGATGTTATATGCAGCTGCAACGCCTGGAGCCCATGGAGCGAATGGAACAGTGACGATGCAAGAGAATCTCTTTGATTCAACGATTTTAGACAAGTTCTTGGCTCCGACTTTTCTCAGTGACGTTATGAGAGAATCCGCGATTCTTGGGTCGTCTTTAGGCAGACCGTCGGGGAAGAAAGCGAGGTCCACTGGGCTACGGTGTTCTTCGTCGGTGGTGTTGGCGGCGGAGAGGAGGTCACGGGCTTGCTCGGTGGTGGCGAGAGTGAATCGGAGGTTTGGTCGTGAGAGATGTTTGGCGAATTTGAGCATTGGGTTGAGGTGACCTTGGAATGATAGGGATACCAATAGAACATGTGTTTCTTGACCCTCACTACTTCCCATTATCACTTTATTTTAATAATAGTTTAGAGGTAATAATTAGACTTGAGTTATGTATGAAATTGTGTCTTGTAAATTGTAATTGTAGTGGTATATATAACAATGGCTGTTCAACGATAGATTTTGCTTACCGGAGATATTAAGTGAGATTTTGGTATCTGTAGTAAATTGGTAACCCAATAAAATGTTTGCTGAATAGATTCAAATCTACCATGTATAATATCACCGCCTTGTCTACCTCAATTCAAAACTTATAATATTATTGAATAAAAATTCATGTTCTTACCAATTCTAGTATGGTTATGGTCAACAGTCAATTACAACTCTTAATTTACTAATTAATATTTTTTTTATGTGACACATCATCCTTTTTACATATATCAATATTTTGATTGGCTAGATTAAGATTTGAAGATTACCTCTAACAAATACAAACATTAATATTACCTCTAACAAATATAACCATTGACAGAGTTGAAGGTGAAAATACTATTTACTTATATTTATAAGAATATCTGTAAAATATGATTTCATTTTTAAGAAAATAATAATTCTACTTCACAACTAATATAAATAACCTTTTAAAAAATCATTTTACATCTAAAACCAGTTTTGAATTATCAAATATTAATTTTGTCAAATATATATATATGCTAATTTTGATAACACATAAGTATATTATATACAGATGTTCAATATATTAAAATAAAATAAAAATATGCAAGATATAAATACATATTTAGATTTTAAAAAGTTTATTAGTATTAGATAAAATATTAAAATAAAAATTTTGAAAAGAATTAACAATAAATGAATATTTAACTTTAAAATAATTAATGGAAATTTATATAATATTCAATTATATCTATGGAAATTGATATGTACTATTTGATTAAGTAGAAAAATATTATTCTAATTTTTTAAAAGTTCTTTGTAATTTTTATTAAAATTTAATATAACTTTTTTAATTTATAACCGCCCATCATCGTAAACGTTAGAGAAATAAGAAATTTTTTGATTAAACACAATTGTAGAAAGATAACTTTTGCGGAAAGTATCGGAAAACTAACCAACATATAATATTACAATTAAATTATTTCTAACCCGCATATGCTGGCACAAATGTACATATATATTTCTTTTTGAAAATCAACCGTACTTTGTAAAAATAGATATTACAAGCCATACACTTTGTTATTTTTTTTTAACATATAAATCATCATATAAATATTTAGGAGCTCTTTATATATCTATTAACTTCAATTTTTTCATAAATATGCGTGAGGACATGAATGTTAATTGTGCAAAAGTTGAAGTCGCATGCGAACTGATTGTTGTGCATGCATTTTGTTAACCTTGGTTTCAGTCCAACCTTAATTTTAATCATTAGACAACTTTTCTTTTTTTTGAACATCTGCATCTGTCCTAAGAGCGGCGAGGTCGTTCGTCTGCACACATGTGTGGACCAACCACATACCCTCTCTTAAGACAAGTAATGAGGATATAGGTAGGTCCAAGCCTTCCCAATGCTTCTCTACGCCAACCTCGGGAGTCACTCGACTGAAAAGAGAGTGCGTAAACGATTTTCTAAACCTTTCTCCGGAGAGGGATTCAATAGGAGGGGGGTTCAAGCCGCTAAGAAAGATATATCTCTTCGTGATTCCTGAGCCTGGACTTAAAATCTCCCCTTTTTAATATAAATATATATTTTAAATGATCTGGAATTTTTATGCATAATTATTTTTTATAATTACAAATACTTTTTAGTTTAGTTAATATATATAATTTTTTCACAAATATGCGTGAGGACGTGAATTTTAATTGTGCAAATGTTGAAGTCGCATGTGAGCTGGTTGTGTATATATTTTATTAACCTCGATTTCAATCCAACCTTAATTTTAATCATTAGACAACTTTTCTTTTTTGAACATCTTCATATGTCCTAACATCGTCGAGGTGGTTCGTCCGCACATAAGTGTGGACCAACCATCTACCTTCCCTTAAGACAAGTAAACATATATATATGTGTATTTTTAATGTAAATATATATTTTAAATGATTTAAAAATTGTATGCGTAATTATTTGTTATAATTACAAATGCTTTTTAGTTTAGTTAATATATATATATATATATATATATTAATGAGAAAAACGTTATTTAATTACTATTTAATATAATTTTAACATTTACAACTATACGTCACTATAAAGGTTAGAGAAATAAATCGGTTTCAATAGACACAAACGATCGATACAAAACGGTTTATGTGATGATTGTTAAACGCGAAAAACTGCATTCATGTACAAATATAACGTTTGGAGAAGGTATCAAGAGACCTAATATACATTTAAATATTACATGTATATGAAAATTTTCATGTCCGCATATGTGTGCGGATCAACCACCTAGTGATATAATTATAACAACAAATGTAAATCGAAACACTTGTCGGTTTTCTCAACAAATTTCGAACTTCGAAGAGTTTTTAAAATGTGAAAAAAAATTTACCTTTTCTCTATCTCGGTTATTCCAAAGACAAACAATACAATTACAAATAAATTAGCACGGAATACTCGTTTTAATTTTTTATTATATATATAAATTCGGTATTCCGGTTTAGATTTTTAAACCGTTTTATATATTAATACAAATGCTCTTGAAAAAAAATATAATTAAATTTGGTTAGGCAAATCTATTTGTAGTAATCGGCTAATCGCTAACTCAATAAATGCTGGTCAATAGATTCAAAATTAATTTTGTGTTTCTATTTTGTTGTATGGAAACGGAAACGGGTATACAGAAACGGAACGTTTCGAAACGTGGAAACGCAATTTAAAAAAAATATATATAAAAATGGAAACATTTTGGAAATGTATATATATATTTTAAGCATTAAAAATCTAAATTATATTATAATTAAAATATTCAAATCAACAAAATCTAATATATAATTTTTACATAATTATTAAATAAATAAAAAATATATGTAAAGTCAAAAAATTAGAAGATTTTCTTCATTATCAATTTCATTAGTTCCATTAAACAAAACTATCTCCAATTCTAATTTACCGAAAGAAAGATTTTCAAACTCAATAATACCAAAATTATTTTTATTTACCAAATCAAAATAATTATTAGTAAATTAATTATTAACTTACTATAAAGAATTAAATTGATCACTTAATCTCATTTTTATACTTATTTATTTGTTTCAAAAAACAAAAAAATAGTTTTTATCTTGATTACAAAATAGAAACGCTTGTTTCTAAAATGGAAACACTTTTGCAAAGTTTTTACAAACTAAAATTTTTAGAAAACGCGATTTTCGTATTTCCGATGAGTTTCCAAAACGTTTCGGAAACGGGAAACTATATCGGACAGAGTTTCCATGCAACCTCTATACGGTTGTAAAATTGTTGATAAAAAAGCATCTTTGCCAATTCTGTAATTGTGTTGTTTTGAAGAAAACTTAATAAGGCCTTTGTTTTTTTTTCAAGTACGACAATAGTTAAGTTTTTCCAAATTTTTATTTTAATAAGAAAAAAATGTTTATATATATGACCAAATCAAAAGTTAATTTGCTAAAATATATGAAAGTAAATGTAATTAGTCAAATTAATATATACTAGGTGATAACATTCGCCATGCGCAAGATAAAAAATCTATAAATAATTATTAAAGATGATTTTAAAATTGTTTAAAATAAAAATAATTTAATCAGTTTTATATATATATGAATAATATAATTTAATATTTCAACTTTTGACATAATATTTTTAACTTGTTTTCAAATTTAAATATTTATATTATTTGGTTAATTTATATGGTTCTATTAAGAAACCATATAAACAAAAACAATATTTATAAATATGAATATCTATTAAAATCACACATATCGAAGTATTTTTTTATTGTAACCTAAATTATAGTTTTAGTTTGTTATATTTTTTTATAAAAAAAAAATCACACATATCAAAATATTTTTTATTGTAAACATATTTTCTGCCTAATCAAAAAAAGTATTGTGTATATCAGAATTTGTGTATAAATTATATTTAATTAAATAATATTCATTGTAAACTATTGTTTTGTTCAGTTTTAAGAAATGTATTGTGTAATATGATGTATATCATAAATCATCACATAACCTAAAATTCGATTTTAAATAATCTAAATATTAAAACATAATTTTCTGGTTATATTAAAAGTAATAAATGGATAAAAGCATATAATGTAATTAGTCTAATCAAAAAAAAATTTGTATTAAAATAATGGGAGAATAAGTGTGGTGATGACACATCAGCAAAATGGCACCACTGTAAATATTTCAAAAAATAAGCCTATACTCTAAAAATGTTTCTCAATTAATATACATGGGATATAATATGTGTTTCGTAACATCCATGAACCATTTAGATGACATCACATGCACTTATGGTTATGGGTTACCTATTATTTACCTAAATAGTAAAAATCATTACATTGTAAAATATATCAAAAATCTATACTGTCACTTATATAAATAGTTGGAGAGTTTATTAGGCCGGCCGGTAAATGATAAATCGAAAGGAAACCGGTTACCAAATTTTAGATTTGAGACATATCATAATTTGAAGATTATAAAACCTTAAGTTTTTACTTTAAAACATGACTTTAGACAGATCAAGCCATGTTAAATCCCAAGATCTAGTTCCATAACAGATGCAAGGTTACGAATTAAAGAACGATTCAGGTGATTGTGATTTCACTGATGAACGAGTCCAAACTCTGAGCCGAAGATCCACCAGGCGCCATCGCCAATCTTGCGGCATGCTTCAGCTCCGTCGCTCTCCTCCTCATATCCGCGGCGGCAGGTCCCTCCGTCACGGCCTCAATGCATCTCTCTACCTCAGCGACCGTAAGCTCGCCGTCGACGGCGTCGTTTCTCATCCTCACACCGATCCCGAACACATCCACGAGCAGTCTCGCGTCAATCGGCTGATCCGTCCAGCTAGGGTATGCCACCACCGGAACACCAGCAACCACCGTCTCGATAGTCGAGTTCCAACCGCAGTGCGTGACGAAGCAAGAGATCGCCACGTGGCTCAATATCCTCTCCTGTGGACCCCACTCAATCACAACCCCTTGTCCTTCTTGAACCATCTCCTGCAAAACATGAACGCTTTGGGCTCTCTCCTTGGGCCTAATCACCCAAAGAAACGAAACTCCTCTGTTTCTAAGAGCCGTCGCTATGCTCTCCACTTGCTTCTCCGACGATTCGAGCAAGCTTCCGAAAGATATGTAAACAACGGAAGACCTAGCTTGCTTGTCAAGCCACTCCATACAATCAGCATCCGATTTCCACATATCCAGATTTTTCCCGTCTAGGGTTTTGTCTTCATCAGCTCCCAATAGAAACGGAGAAACCAGAGGACCTATTGGGATTATTGGTTTGAGATCAGACATCGAATCGATAATCTCTGATTCGAGTTCGTAGAACGAATTCACCAAAACCCATTTAACATTTTTCAAGCAATCGGCGAAATCCGCCAATAGCTTATTGAAGTGACTTCCCGCAGAAGGTAAGAGAAACGAAGGGAGATCTCTGACTTCAAACAATGGTAAAGCTGGTAATTCCACTGTTTGATTCAGATCTTCGAGATCGGGGAAAGTGTTTGTCTTCATGTAGTAACGGTAATAAACCGAGTATGCTCCACAAGCTTGGATCCAGAGGATTGCACAAGGGATGTTATATGCAGCTGCAACGCCTGGAACCCATGGAGTAAAAGGCGAAGAGATGATGCAAGAGAATCTCTTTGATTCAACGATTTTAGACAAGTTCTTGGCTCCGACATTTCTCAATGACTCTAGGCGAGTCGCTTCGACTCTTGGGTCTTCTTTAGGCAGACCGTCGGAGAAGAAAGCGAGGTCCACCGAGCTACGGGGTTCGTCGGCGGAGAGGAGTTCACGAGCTTGCTCAGTTGTGGCCAAAGTGAAGTGGATGTTCGGATGTGAGACATGTTTGGCGAATTTGAGCATTGGATTGATGTGACCTTGCATTGGTAGTGTTACCATTAGGACATGTGTTTCTTGACCTTCACAACTTCCCATTAGTACGAATTTTATTTCTTTTTTTTAAGACTTTAGACTTATGTTTGACATGGAACTGTGATTAAACTTCAAGTAGTATATATATATACTGATGATTGTTTAACGATAGATTTTGCTTTACAAAGACATTAAATGAGATTATGGTAAGAAAATCTATCTAGATATTTAGCAAAAAAAATATAGATTTTTAGCAAAAAAGAAAAGAGAAAGAATCTATCTAGAGTTATTGCTATTTCAATACAATGTTCATTGCGTCAGCAGTTACAAATCTTCTCTTATTAATTAATTTTTTTTAATAGTGACACATGACATAATCATCATTATCATATCAAAATATGTGTCAAAAAACTTAATGGTATTTTAACATGTGTGTAATACGTATATTTTCTTTCTTAATAAAGTTTTTATTATAATTTTAAAATACATAAAATTTTAAAATTTATATAAAATACTATAAAAGTATTAAAATACCAAAATTAATATACTAAAAATATACAATTATATTTAGGAGTGTTAATGTTTTCGTTAGAAAATTCTATTTCTTCGATTTGTTTATCTAATCTGGAGATTTATTCCCTAATTTATAATGGTTGGTATAAAAAATTTTGAATATGTCATATAACAACAAACGCATAACGTGTAGTAAAATGTCTATAAATTAATTATGTCAGAGACTTTGATATCTTATTAATTTATCAATTTTGACTAAAACATATCTAATAATTATTAATTTAACTTTTTGAGTTCATAATTTTCTAAAAATTCCTTTTATTGAAATAAGATATTTTCCTTTGAATATATATTTTCTTTATTTGAAATTTATTTTTCTTTATTGTTTACATATTTTCATATTTTCCATATTGTTTTACATGACTTTTTATTTCTATATTATTTTGGTGTATGTGATTTATGAGATTCACTTCTTTCACATTAATTAATATGTAAAATTATTGAAAGTAGTTAAGCGTAAAAAAATAATTATCGCGTTTAGAACTAATTACAATTTTATATGCATTTTGAGGGAAAACACCAAAAAAATTTGATGCAATAAGAAAAAATTAAAGATGAGTTTCAAAAAGATTTTAATTTTAAGGGAAAAAAAACTACTCATTTTTAGTAGATAATCTTAGTTATATTTTTGGTATCAACTACGGAGGAGTTTTAGGGTTGAAATGTCGGATGGTCTCTCATACTGAAAAGATGTTGTTAAAGACTACGGAGGAGTTTCGGTAATATTCACCCAAAAAATTGCTAAAACAGATAAACAAAAGTGACAGAAAATATAAGAGGAGTTAGGAGAAGGGAAAGGTATAATAAAGAAAACAATTTTTTCTCCTTAGTCGGCTAATTTTTTAAAAAACTGTTATTTACCTAATTTTTGAATTTTCCATTGACACACAGTGCAAATTCTCTTTTAACAGTGGTTTTGAAAAAACACAGTCAGAGGTTGAAAAATCAAAAATCTTATCAACGTATACAATTCGCTTTTCAAACAAGGCTACTTTGAATGGAAATAAAAACAACGACGTGAGCAACAAGAAAAATACATAGGCAGGTTGGTGTTTGAACTTTTGAAACATCGATCAAGTTTTGATATAGTTGATTAAGACATATCCAAACAACATTAATTTTCAACTAAAAATTATTTCGACCGTTAATTTGTTATATAAATTGAATATTTTATGATTTGTAACATCGTTGATTAAGGGTAGTTGATAAATATAAAGAAATATAGTATAATTTCAAAAATATCATTTTTATGATATCACTTTTCAAAAATATCACTATTTGCTATTTATTTTAAAATCGTTTGCTATTTATTTTAAAATCTACCTATGCGGTGAAAAAAGATGAAAAGGTAGACTATATACAACATATGGCTGGAAAGGAATGAAAGACGCCACAGCCGTGGTCCATTGTATCGACAAAACCATCCGCATTCGCCTATGTTTTTTCCGCTACCCGAGCACTAGCAAACTTGGAGGGATCGTCCAACGATGGTTCTACAAGAAAGAAACTCTTGTTCATGATTTATTTTTCAGAAAAATGGTTGTTCTTCTCCCATTGGTTTATTTTGTTTATTCTTAATTTATCATTCTTTTTTCATTTTATTATTGTTTCACTTCTTATTGATTAATAATTTAATATTTTAAACAAAAATATGTATTTGAATTATAAGGCAATTCAATGATAGATGATCTACGAAAATATAATTTTTCAAATTATAAGCCAATTCAGTTATAGATAATCTTCTCTTTTTGATAGGCGGTTTTAAGTTTGTCGTTTTGGTGTTTTCTGTTTGTACTTGATTACCTTCCATTGTGTGGGCGTTTTGCTCTGGAGGATTAGAGCAGCTCTAATGGTAGATTCTAATTTAAGAACCCCACCATTAAAATAAAATAAGAGAGATAATAAACAAAAATTCTTAAAAAAAAGTTTTTAGAACCGGTTCTAACTTCTTCACTTCCACATGTCACTTAACTAGCATTTTAATGATTTTAAAAAATTTGAAATATAATTATACAATTAAAATATTAATATTTTTATTTTTTTAGAAATTCACATAGTTTCCAAACATTGGAGCTGCTCTTATTTCATGTCGGCTATGTTTCTCTGTTATGGGGCTTGTGTCTCCAGTGATGTTGTATCCGCTAGCTTTTAGCTAAGGTGTCGGTATGGTCTTGTATGTTGTCGATTATGTAATCGGCATTTTAGCTAGTGCAAATATGAAATTAAAAAAAAAACTATAAGATGAAAAAACAAAAAAAAAGGTGGGGGACATTAGATTTCGTCAGTTAATATAATATACGAATAAACAAAAACTTTTCCCGGCCAAATAAATTAAAATAAAATAATGTACACTAGATTTGAATTCCAAACATATTTTAGTGATCTACAACTAAAAGTCTGCTCCAAACAATCAGAGACGGCTTAACTTATTTCTTCATCCAGGAAAAAAAAGAAAAGAAACTAATCTCCTCCATTCCTCGTTGATGGCTTTTTTTATTTTTGCAAATTATATTATTTTTTAATAAATAAGGCGACCAAGCAACCTCGGGTATTTTCCCAGGAAGTAGCGTTCTGTTGAATTCTAAACTTATGAAGTCAAAAATTATCAAGTCAAAACTAACAAAATTCAAACTTTTCTTATCCTTCAAGGCTCTTCGCGTTACTATATAACCCAACTCCAAGTCCTACATACTCTTCACAACAAATTTCATCATCTCGATTGATTAGCTAAATATAAAAAAGAAAAAAAAAATACCATTTGTGTTTTAATTGCTCAAACACCACTCAAAAAAAATGATGATGAACAAAGTTGTTCTAGGTTCGATTCTGTTTTTCATGTTGGTCGGTTCGGTTCTTGTGGTGGAGGCTCGACCGTTAAACCGTTTAACGAAGGCCGAAGAGAAGCTCGTGGCTAAGTTCTTCGATGGTTTGTCACTTGGGGCGATCAAGGAATCGGGTCCTAGCGGTGGTGGTGAGGGTCATCAGCTCGTGGACCGGAGTGAGCCGCTTGTATATGGTAAGCACTCCGGTCCCAGCCCGAGTGGACCCGGTCATTAATTAGCGAACTAACGGTACTGCCGTACTGGTTAAGGTGGCGGGTTCGGTTTAGCTCCAGAAATTGATTGCTTCTTTCGTTTTTTTATTTTATTTATTGGAGAACAAAATTAGAGGAAATCAAGAATTGGTAGAGCCTCATTTTGTTCCTTATAGGGAATTTTTTTGTTGTTGATTATTCAAATTTATTTGATAATAATGTATAATGTAATAAAATTCATTGATTATTTTGAATAATATACAGATAGATTACGACAAAAGTTTAATGCATAAAATCGCTGGCAACAAAAGTATATCAGTGTTCAAAGCCAAAATGATGTTATGGTGCTGTCCAAAATACAATCTAGTGATATGCAATTTAAAATGTTTAACACTGAGAACTCTTTTACAAACCAAATATGTTAGACTCGAAAAGCCCATGTGAAGTCTACCATTAAGTATTTGTCAAAAAACAAAAGTCTACCATTAAGTAGTACGATATTTGTCTGTCTGACTTAGAGTCTTAGACCAAACCCATATATATATTTGTTTTTAGGATCCTTTTCAAAATACTTAATATTTAGGTCAAATTTTTTAAAGAGAAAAAATGAAGTTTATTTTTCAAAAATAACCCTAGAAACTCGTTTGTTTATAAATAATCTTCATTAAAGTTAGGAAAGCCTTCCTAAATATGTCTAATGTCTTCCTTACGGCTTCCTAAATTTTCATTAAAGTTAAGAAAATCTTACTAAATGTGTCTAACAGCTTCCTAAATTGAGTTATGACAGCCTTCCTAAATGTGTATAACACCTTTCTAATAATGGTAAAAGTGATTAACAAAAATTTTATGTCTATTATTGAACTGAAATCTTAAAATTGGGCTGTTTGAGGCAATTTCTCTAATATTTATTAAAATCCTTATATTAATTGGATTGATACTTATATCATTTTTGTAAATTGTTACGAGAATTAACAACGTTATTAGTAAGGTTGGACAAAAATTTTGAACCGATCCAAAATTTCTGAATCCGAATCAAAATTTCCGACCCCGAATCCGAACCAAATTATAAAATAATCCGAATAAATGAATTACTCGATTTCGAACTTAATTGAACCCAAACTTTGTAAATCCAAACCGATTAACCGAAATTTATTAAAGAACTAATATTATTAATTAAGTATATATAAAAAATAGTTAAACTTATTAAAAATTTACAATCTTAATTGAAATTAGTTAATTATTTTTGTTTTTGTTTTAAATTGTTATTTAAAGTCAAACCATAATTAATTAATTTTTTATTATATATTTTTAAAAATTGAATTAAACCACTAAAATATAATTTAATCTTGAATGAGATGTATAGAAACCAAAACTTGAACAGAACCGAATAGACCAATTAGGATCATGACAAATTTTGGTGACAAAACAAAGCAAACAAAAAAACCAAGAAATGAGATCATAATGAGGCCATATTACAACATCTTTCGTATACTTTCAATGGCTTTCTTCTTCTTCTTCTTCTTCTTCTCATTCTTCTTCTTCTTTCAGCTCCGCGAGATCAAAATCAATGGCGGTTTAATTCAAAGTAGCTCAAATCCTCGGCAATGGAACCAGCTGCTCTTATACATTCTTCTTCTCTCACCAGATTCCCTTGTCGTGGGAATGCCACTCTCCGATCCTTCTTACTTCTTCAACCTACCACTCTCTTCAACCCCCGAGATCTTCCGATTCGTACATCTGGCTCTCTTCGTCTTCCCCGACGATTAATTCGTCTACTGACGAAATCGGCCTGCGAAAACCACAAACACGATCACCAACACCATCATCACCACCACGAGCACGATCATCATCACCATCACCATCACGGGCATTGCTGTTCTGTGGGATTAACGGTGTCGAATTATCCTCAGAAAGTGTTGATCGAGTTCGCTAAAGCTATTGGATGGATTCGATTGGCAAATTTCCTCAGAGAGAATCTCCATCTTTGCTGTTCCTCCGCCGTACTGTTCATCGCCGCCGCCGCTTGTCCTTACTTGATTCATAAACCCTACATTAAACCTCTTCAGAACTCCTTCATGGTTGTTGCTTTCCCTCTTGTTGGAGTAAGGATAATCTCGCTTTCTCTAAACTCGTTTTTTGTCGATTCAACGAAGCTTAATTGCTAAAGGAAGAATCGATTTCTCTCTGGTGTTAGATCTCAGCATCTCTTGACGCACTTATGGATATAGCTGGAGGAAAAGTGAACATACATGTTTTAATGGCACTATCAGCTTTTGCATCTGTGTTTATGGGAAACGCTCTTGAAGGAGGATTGCTTCTATCCATGTTCAATCTTGCTCATATTGGTGCGAACTTGTTTCTAAAATTGTTGCGATGGCGTTAGGATTGTGAATGTATTGTGACATTTGTTTTGCTGTAGCTGAGGAGTTCTTCACTAGCCAGTCGATGGTGGACGTTAAAGAGTTGAAGGAGAGTAATCCAGATTCTGCATTGGTGATTGATGTGGATAATGATAATGCTCCAAACTTCTTCGATTTGTCATACAGAAGCGTCCATGTGCACAATGTAGAAGTTGGATCCTATATTTTGGTAGGAACTGGTGAGGTTTGTGAATCCTGTCTCTTTCGATTCCGGTTTCTTGATATTCTTGAACTCTTCTTAATACATTTAGTGGCATTACAATTCGTATTTGTATTTAGATTGTGCCTGTGGATTGCCAAGTCTATCAAGGTAATGCAACCATTACGATTGAGCACTTGACTGGGGAAGTGAAGCCCTTGGAAGCAAAAGCTGGAGATAGAGTGCCTGGTGGTGCAAGAAATCTGGATGGCAGAATAATTGTGAAGGTATATATAATTTGACCAGATTCGTAATGCTTTGGCTTGTGTTATTTGGAACTCTCAAGGTTGTCTTTCTTCAATGGACTATTATAATCATCAGGCTACAAAGGCGTGGAATGAGTCGACACTAAATAGGATTCTACAGTTGACTGAGGAAGCAAACTCTAATAAACCCAAACTTCAGAGATGGCTTGACGAGTTTGGTGAGGTTTATAGCAAGGTGGTGGTTGTTTTATCAGTTGCTATTGCCTTCCTTGGTCCAATTTTGTTCAAATGGCCGTTTCTCGGCACCACAGGTATGTATAGTGTTCCTTTCTTTCTTTTTGAGATGGGTTTCAACTTTCAACTACTGGCTTACTATGGTTTGGTTGTTGTTTGATGATATGCAGCATGTAGAGGATCTGTTTACAGAGCTTTGGGACTTATGGTGGCGGCATCACCGTGTGCCTTGGCAGTTGCTCCATTGGCTTATGCTACTGCTATCAGTGCTTGTGCGAGAAAGGTATCTTACAAGTACTCGGCTGAGTAAAGTGGAATTAGCTCTTTTGCTTTCTTGCTACTTGTGATCCTATTTTAGTTCTGAGAATTGGTTTGTACACATTTCAGTTTTGTTTAAGTCTCTGAGATGAAACCTTTTCAGATTAACCCTTGAAGCTTGCGCGAAAACTGAACTTTATTTTTAGAAATGTTTCATATTTTCTTGCTGCATAGATGTATCTTCACGTGTAAGCTGTGCACTTTTTTATAGGGAATATTGCTGAAAGGTGGACAGGTACGGATGCTCTAGCTTCTTGCCATACTATTGGTTTTGACAAAACCGGGACCTTAACAACCGGTGGCCTTACATGCAAAGCAATCGAACCCATTTATGGGCATGAAGCAGGAAACATTGCGAGTGTACCTCCTTGTTGTATGACAAATTGTGAAAAAGAAGCATTAGCAGTTGCAGCTGCTATGGAGAAAGGTACCACACATCCTATTGGAAGGTATTGCTTTTGAAACATCATTTTTCTTATACGGCTTTAGTTATCTCAACATGTTACGACACATCCCATCTTTTCGCAGAGCCATGGTAGACCACAGTGTTGGGAAGGATCTCCCTTCTGTTTCTGTCGAAAGCTTTGAGTATTTTCCTGGTAGAGGCCTTACTGCTACAGTTAACTGTATTGATGAGGTGCAAGCAAATTATTTACTTGATTCTGTTTCTTTCAGTAACCAATCTCTCATTAACTACTTTCGTTGTTTTGTTATACAGTCGGTAACTGAAGACAGTAAACTGCAGAAAGCGTCACTTGGTTCGGTAGAATTCATTACTTCGCTCTTCAAATCGCAAGACGAGTCTAGAAAGATCAAGGATGCTGTAAATTCCTCTCTGTACGGAAATGACTTTGTTCATGCTGTTCTTTCGCTTGATCAAAAGGTATAATACTTTGTTGGACTAAAACTATTTCTTGATTTAAAGACCTGACTATGAGATTGCAAATCTTTTTTTACTAGGTAACGTTGATTCACCTCGAAGATCAGCCTCGTCCAGAGGTATCAAAAGTTATAGCAGAACTAAAAAGCTGGGGTAGACTCAGGATAATGATGTTAACCGGAGATCATGAGTCAAGTGCTTTGAGAGTTGCAAATGCTGTGGGTATTGATGAGGTCTATTGCAACCTAAAACCAGAAGACAAACTGAATCATGTCAAAAACATCTCAAGAGATTCAGGTGATGATGATTCTTCTTAAAAATGGATACCATAAGAGGCTGAAAACTGAATTCAAGTGATTGTTGTTTTGGATTAGGTGGAGGTTTAATAATGGTGGGAGAAGGCATTAACGATGGCCCGGCTTTAGCGGCTGCAACCGTAGGGATCGTTCTTGCTCAACGTGCAAGTGGAACTGCTATAGCCGTTGCTGATGTTTTACTGCTTCGAGACAACATCACTGGTGTTCCCTTCTGCATCGCCAAATCCCGCCAAACAACATCACTGGTAATTATAATACTAATAACAAAAGCCTTAAAACCAAATCACAGATGTGAAAAATCTCAGATTATAATTATTTTGCAGGTCAAGCAAAACGTAGCTATTGCGTTAACCTCGATATTCTTAGCCGCTCTTCCGTCAGTTCTCGGATTTCTTCCTTTATGGTTAACGGTAACCATGAAGCTATAATCTCTAAAGCTTTTAAAAAACAGATTCTATAAGCTTCTATTGAGAGCCATATCTTTGCATTGGGACATCACAGGTACTGTTACATGAAGGCGGAACGCTTCTCGTGTGTCTTAACTCAATACGCGGTTTAAACGATCCATCATGGTCATGGAAACAGGACATAGCTCAAGTGATTAGTAACTTCAACTCAAGAAGATCCATCTCCCACACCAATAGTTTAACCACTGCACATTAGGTAACTCTTGGTTTAAATCGTTTCTCATAAAACGTATATATATATATATATATATACCGCACCATGTATAGTAACAATTCATCAAATCTAAGACATGGTAATGATCAAAATCATTTTGCATTTATTCATGTTTTCGAAATGAATTGAATCTCAAAAGATGAAAATAGTAGCTTTATCTCTGCACTTGCTTTCATTGTTACACATTTTTTTCTCTCGTAGAGCTCTGCTTTGTGCTTTTTTCTCTGTACATTTCAACATTATTTTCTCGGGAAAATAAAAGAGGGAAAAAAACGATTTTGATTCATCATCTCTCCCATCTCATTCATTCTAAAAATTTAACTCTTCTTCTTCGTTCTCTCTCACTCACTACTCGATCTTCCCTATCCCAATAAACTTTCTAAACCCTACATTACGACCATTATTAGCTCCTTGCACCATACAATAAGAAACGTCGGCGTTCTAAGCAGGCCCTCGTGATTTAATTGACACAGATAATAGGACATCGTATTAAGGTTTGATTACTTTATACTAAGTGTATGGACGCTTGAGTTTCATCTTCCTAGTCGCCGAATCGTTCTGAAGTTAGTCTCTCATTCGGAGAAATATTGAATTTAGTTAGTGTTGTACCTTGTTTACCAAACCACGAGCTGAAAAATGAGATTCACAGACCGGCTAACCAAAAAAAAGAGATAGAGAGTTCTATTAGACTCCAAAAACAAACTCTCATGTGGGTGCTTGATCAAGTACGTCTGCGTTAGGGTTGCTTGACCTGCTGCGCCATGAGAGCAATCCCATCTTTGAGAGTGGCTTGTCTCCCTTGTTCAAAATTCCACAGCAGAGGAACTGTGTACCGGCCACTTGGGTTAAACTCGTTGAGCTCCTCGAGTGTTGTCTTAACAGCGTTCTTCACATCTTCTCCCCACTCTTCACTCAGATTCTTAAGTTTTTCATCTTCATCATCCACCACCTCCTGCACCATTCAACAGAATCAAGAAATGTATTATATAAAATGGGACAGTAGAAATAAACTAAATGGAATAGTTTATAAACATATTAAAAAAAAAAAAAACCTTAATTTCTTCTCCTTTACGGGTGCCAGGCCGGATCCTTGAGGGCCTCCTGCCATTTAGAGCAAAGCTTGGCGTGTTCCAAACTCAACGTATTCGCCACTGAACCTCTGCTCGTATGCTTTCATGAGGGGCTTTTCATCAATTTCTCCCATCCTCTTTACTCTGATCGTGGCCGTTCCATCACCTGATAGATCTCTCAATCCCTGCACGCAGAAGCAAAAAAGAGACTTGTACAATTTGGGAAACCCACAAAACTTATATATCAGCACTCAAGAACATGAAATAAATATATAAAATACCTTAATCAACTCTTCGCGTGCTTCATGAATCCCATCGTTGCTTTGACTTTCTTTTTCGACGAATGCTGAGATGATAGACTTCGAGTATTCTAACTCACATCGCTCCTCCTCGAGCTTATCTTCCATCTCCTTCATTGCTTTCTTCATCTCCTCAAGTTCTTTCATCTTCTCTTGGTGTTTGATGGAACTCTGCATGTACGAATTATAATAATCTTTTATTGAGCCTCGCAATCTTTTTATAGATTCATTAATGAATTAAACCAACACTACCTACCACCAATCTACCCATTTGCCAAAGTAAATGCTCCGCTAACACAATTTCCACTCTTGGAATGAAAAATTACAAGCAGATAAAAAAGGGATATACGTTTTGGATTTTTCCACAATCTTTTAATTAAAAGTTTAAAAGTGACAGTGACGAAGTAGTATCGTTTTGGATTTAAGATTTTGTAATTGATTACTTTTGTTTTCCAATTCAACATTTTTGGAATGAAATTAAAAGCAGATAAAAAGGGATATATCGTTTTGGATTTTTCCACAATCTTTTAATTAAAAGTTATTTCCCGTGTACATCTCAATACCAAAATATGGATTTCCTATTTTGGAGAGCAAAGGAAAAGAGTCTACCCGGACCTCAAAAGGATATCTATCCTTGGATCTTGTGATATATCTGGAAAGCAAGAAATGACAAAGTGTTTAATGGTAGAGAAGTTTTCCCGGCGGATACCCTTCAACAAGCCTCTCTCGAGGCAGAAAGTTGGAGGATGGCAAACCAGAAGGAGCTTGAAGAAGAAGATGAATCCCTCATACCTTCAGACATCTCGAGCCTCCTCCCTATGTCCCCCCGAGTTCCAACTTGTCAAACCGATGCCTCTTGGATTGATCATGGACCAGTTAGTGGCTTAGGGTGGTACTTCGAGGATGGCTCGGAATGCCCTTTTTATGGCCTGAAAGGATGTCGGAGGAGTCTGTCGCCTCTCCATGCGGAGCTTGAAGATCTCCTTTGGGCAATGTCGTGCCTGAAGGATATGGGGTTTGCCTCGGTGAGGTTTGAGACTGATTGTTCAGATTTGATCAAGATGGTGGAAGATCCAATCGATTGGCCTGCCTTTACATCGGAACTAGACTACTTGGATTCTATGCGAGCGGAGTTTGACTTCTTTAGTTTATATTTTATCCCCCGTATTCTTAATGTACTTGCCGATACCTTTGCTAAGGGTGCGCGAGCACGAGGTTTCCTCTTTTCTCATATAAGTCATAATGAACCGGCTTGGCTTGTTCGCCAAGCCGGTATACCTTGATTTAATTTATGGAGTTTGTAGAAAAAGAAAAAAAATTAAAAGTTTAAAAGTGACAGTGATGAAGTCGTATCGTTTTAGATTTAATATTTTGTAATTGATTTACTTTTGTTTTCCAATTCAATTATTTCTCTTAAGATTTGACGTCTATTAATGCGAAACCGAAAAAAAAAAATGAAACGCCAACTTTAACTACGACCTGGTATGTAGACCAATAAACGGCCCAATTGACTCACATATTTCTTAGGCCCAATACACCGGTTTGGGTTTGCCGTTAGTCTCACTCGGTTGGTTACTAATTGAACCATGAATCGAAAATCTTAACATATACTAACAAAAGAAGTCTGACAATCGAGAATTTTTTTTGTCATCTAAATTTTATTACTAGAACAAAGAGGAATACATGGTGGAATACGAGTTCTAACACAAAAACGACGATTTCACAACAAGATGTAAACTCCGATCATCGAAAAGCATAAACTAAAACAGAAAAACAAGGTTAAAACCAGCCTGTAAATGCTAAAGCAAATGAAACCAAGAACTAAAATAGGATCTCTGAAATCGAAGAAGTACCACCAACACTCTTAGAAACCAGACACGTTTAGGAGAAGAGCTGAGGAACAAAGAGCTATGTGCGGAAACACCTTTTACCACTTACCCGACAGGAAGACTTACAACTACGCTCAAACCAGCAGCAACTCCGACAGGAACATAAGGAGGACCTCAACAAAAACAGAGAGTAGAAACAAACTCCAGCACCGCCTTTTGAAGAAACCAGAGAGGTCGAGAAGAGCAAGGCTCAAGGAGAAAGGACCTTGAACTCCGACTGGGAATAAGCCAAAAAGGAACCACAATTCTTACACGCGGACACTCGCTCACTAGCCCCAGCGACCTACCGACCGAGAGCTAGTCACCTCCTCGCAAGAGAAGAATTGAAGAACCAAAACACTGCATCGCCAAGAAATAACCCCCAAAACAAGAAGGCAAAAGGAAAGAGCTTGTAGGTGCCTCTGCAACAGAAAACCATCCAAAAGACCAATCCCAAGAACGAAACTTCAATCAACTCTAATCACCAAACCCGCAAGCAAAAATACAGAGAAGAAGAAACTTGAAAACAAAGCTAGACCCTAGGAACCGATAGAAACCCCGAACTAAACTCCGATATAAAAGCCTAACAACCAAAAGAGGAGAAGGCGAGCAACCTGAACCCCAGCGACACATCCAGATCCGGCTTCATACCACCACCCACGACTAAAAGCGCACCTCCACCAAGCCAAACACGCCCCAGGAGACCGCCTGCGGCCCGAGCAGCCGGAACATTTGCAATCAAACCGAAATCTGAAAGTTCTCTCCCTCTCGTCGAGAGACAACGATTGAACACCCAAAAAACACAACCACAAATACGACAACTACAACGAAAAGGAATACGAAGGGGAGGGTCTCTCATGGCGAAGGCGGCAAGCACCAACCACCGGAGAAACCCCCGAACGGGGAAGAAATATTTTTTTTCTCTCTCTGGCTACGCTAGGGAAAATGAGAAACACATACTAACAAAAGCAGTCGACACTCGAGAGTTTAATTAGTAGATTCCAGAATCACAAGCCACTAATATGGGTGCTTTTGCGTTTGAGATGTTTGACTTGATGCGTCATGAGAGCAATCCCTTCTTTGAGTGTGGCTTTTCTGTCTCGTTCAAAATTCCACAGTACAGAAACTGGATACCGGCCACTTGGGTTAACCTCATTCAGTTCCTCGAGTGCTGTCTTAACTGCAATCTTCACATCTTCTCCCCACTCTTATCTCAGATTCTCAAGTTTCTCATCTTCTTCCTCCACCACTTTCTTCATTTTTTCTACATTTTTCCTACAGTCCCCAAGCGTTTGAATGGGTACCATGCTCGATCCTTGATGGTTGTGTGCAATTTCGACCAAAGCATGTGGTGTTCCAACTCAAGGTTTTCGCCACCGAATCTCTGCTCACATGCTTTCATGAAGGGCATCTCATCAACTTGTCCCATCCTCTTTACTCTCATCGTGGATCCGTCACCTGCCAAATCTCTCAATCCCTGCACAAGAACAAGAATATAAAGTTTAGAGAGTTTATTGGGATAGGTATGTACAGACTTGGAATGTATAGTGATCTGATAAGGTTAGTTATCGGTTTCTGAAGAAATGAAAGGGGAAGAGAAAGAGAGAGACAGAAGAGAGTGAGATACGAGAAGAAAAGAAGAGGAGGCAGGAGATGATTATAGATAATGTGTATTTTCTTGATACCAAAATCCTAAGATGTGGGTCGCATTAGATACATTGTTCCTCTTAACTTAAACGACATAATTTAATAACATGAACTAGATAATGAAACTTATTTAAAAATTAAAACCTTTGTTTCACGCGAAGGCCCATGAGTCTTCACTTCGTTCCTTAGCCACTTTTCTCAGAGATCCTCTTCTCTTGTCTTCTTGCCACTCTGCCTCTTCTTGGTTTCTTCCGACAGTAAGCTAAAGAGAATGCGAGCTTATCAATACCCTGCCGCAGAAGACTCAGCTTGTCCTCAAGCTAGAAAGTCGGAAATTGAGAGGCCAAACTGTTCACGGTTTGCCAAGAAGTTTCAAATAGTGGTAGACCTTTCCATTTTACCAGCACCTCTGGTTCATCCCTGTTGTTTGCCCGCCTGTTATCCAGTATTCCTTCCGGTTCTGCATTCCATTCCAACTCGGATGAGAGGATCAAAGGGATATCTTGTACCTGATTCTGTGGTGACAGGGATTTCTTGAGCTGAGAGACGTGGAAAACGTTGTGTATTGCACTCTTTGCTGGTAGCTGCAGCTTGTAAGCTGCTTTTCCAATTTTGCTCAAAATCAGGTACGGACCAAAAACCCTAGGGGACAACTTCTCATTGCGCTGCATAGCAACTGAAGCTTGGCGATAAGGTCTCAGTTTCAAGTAAACCAGATCACCAACTTGAAACTCCACGTCTCTTCACCTTTTGTTGGCCGAACTTTGCATCTGTTTTTAGGCCTTTTCGAGATTGCCTCTCAACTCGCCAAGCATAGCATCTCTGTCCTGGATCAATTCTTCCACTGCCGCATTCAACGTTGGAATATCACCATAACGTAAGAGCTTGGGAGGGTCCTTACCATAGAGAGCCTTGAATGGCGTGGTTTTTGTGGAAGAATGGTAAGACGTGTTGTACCATAACTCAGCCCACGGAAGCCAGTGACTCCAAGACTTTGGCTTAGCGTTGGCAAACCATCTTAAGTATGTTTCCAAGCACCTGTTGACCACTTCGGTTTGGCCGTCAGTTTGTGGATGATAGGCTGAGCTTCTCTTTAGACTTGTGCCATGCGAAGTGAATAACGCCGTCCAGAATTGACTTAGAAATACTTTATCACGATCGGAGACCATGGTGTCGAGGAACCCATGGAGCTTAACCACCTCGCGAATATATACATCAGCTACTGTTTTCGCAGAGAAAGGATGCCGCAGGGAGATGAAATGCGCTTACTTACTGAGTCTGTCTACAACCACCAGAATCGCGTCCCATCCCTTGGAAATGGGAAGACCTTTGACAAAGTCTAGGCTAACGTCTGCCCAAACTTGGATGGGAATGGGTAAGGGCGAGAGAAGACCAGCTGGGGATAGGGTAGAGTATTTGTTCTCTTGGCAGATTTGACACCTTGCGATGAACTCTTGTACATCTTTCTTCATACCGTTCCAGAACACTTCTCTCGTCATTCTCTTGTATGTTTTCAAAACTCCTTCGTGCCCTCCAATAGGACTGGAATAAAATTGTTCTAGCAACTCCTGAATCATAGGCGAATTAGATGGAATGATTGCTTATAGTTGTATATTTCGCCCCCTTCTTTCCCTTCCATGAGAGCCATAATGATCTTTTGTAACTCATGATCGGTTGCTGTTTGCTTGGCTAGTTCCTCACTATTTAAGGATATTGGCGTTGTGAGTCTCAACTCCGAGTACTCTTTTTCGTGTGGCCTCCGGGATAGCGCATCAGCTACTCTATTCTCAGTCTCCGGCTAGTATTCAATCGTGTAGTTTAACCCTAACAATTTTGAAGCCCACCTTTGCTGTTCTGTAGGTACTATTTTCTGATTCAGCAAATATTTGAGACTACGCTGATCGGTTCGGATTGTAACCTGATTCCCAATCATGTAATGCCTCCACTTGTTGATAGCAAACATGATAGCTAGCAATTCCCTCTCATACACCGATTTTACTCTTCCGTTGGAAGAAAATCTCTGACTTATGTAAGCTATTGATATGTTCCCCTGCGACAGCACAGCTCCCACGTTGGTGTCTAATGCATCTGTTTCAATGATAAAAGGTTTGCTGAAATCAGGTAGTACCAGCACCGGTAGCTTCGTCATGGCTTCACGCAACTCACAGAAAGCACCAGCAGCTTCATCGTTCCATTTAAACTCCACCTTCTTCAATAGGTTAGTGCGGTCTAGTCTTTCTCCCATAGTCCTGCACGAACCTTCTGTAGTAACCTGTCAACCCGAGGAATCCTCTCAACTCTGTAACATTCTTGGGTTCAGGCAATGTTTTAATAGCTTCTATCTTTCTTGGGTCTGCCGCTACACCTTCCTCAGAGATCACATGGCCCAGATATGCGACTTCAGATTGCCCAAACTCACACATCTTTTCGTTGGCATAGAAGCGATTCCTTCTTAGAACTCTTAAGACTTCCTCCAAATGTTGCAGGTGCGTCTCGAGTGTAGAGTTGTACACCAGAATGTCATCGAAAAACACCAATACGAACTTCCTGAGATAAGGTCAGAACATCTCATTCATTACCGACTGGAAAGTCGCCGGTGCATTGGTCAACCCGAATGGCATCGAGAGAAATTCGTAATGCCCTTCATGCGTTCGAAACGCAGTCTTCTCCACGTCCTCTTTCCTTACTCGGATCTGATGGTAACCGGATTTCAGATCAATCTTGGAGAATATTGTTGCACCTTGAAGCTCATATAATAGTTCCTCTATCACCGGTATGGGATAACGGTCAGGAATTGTGAGTTTGTTGATGGCCTAATAGTTCACACAGAATCTCCAACCACCATCTTTTTTCTTCACCAGAAGCACCGGACTGGAGTATGGGCTGATGTTGGGTCTAATAATTTCAGCTTTCAACATCTCCTTAAGTAAAACTTCAATCTCATTCTTCTGGGTGAATGAATACCTGTAGGGACGCAAGCTAATTGGGGCAGTACAGGGTTGCAAGTTAACGGCATGTTCCCTTGATCGAACTGGAGGAAGTTCTTTGGGCATTCGGAAGACTTCACTATACTGCTTCAAAAGATTATGCATCTCAGGTTGCATCGTATATTTGGGTTTACCCGCTTCTCCTTCAAATAACGTAGTCAATTCCAGCAAGCAGACTATCACTCCTTCTCTCGCTACCTTCATCATTGAGTTCAGCGAGATTTGAGCCCTCATTAAACCAGGGTCTCCCACGAAGGTGACCCACTCAACCCCTACCTTGAATCGTAAGGTGTGGAGTCCCCAATTGATTTGCGTGTCTCCCAAGATTGCCAGCCATGAGTACCCCAACACAACGTCGGTGGTTCCCAATTCAAATAATAAGAACTCCTCTACTATCTATACTCCTTGTACGGCTAAGACCACCCCCGTACACTTCCTTGTCCAGAGATTACTTGTCTGTTCCCTACTGATACTCCAAATCCTCCCGTCTCAGTCACGGGTAACACAATAGTCCTTACTACCTCCGGAGAAATGAAGTTACTCGTGGCTCCGGAGTCGATGAGCACAATAACTTCTGTGTCACCAATCTTCGCTCTCATTCTTATAGATCTCTCAGCGGTTAATCCCACTATGGAGTTAAGCGACAGTCTTAACATTTTCTGGTTATCGTTTGGTGCCTCCGGAGATTCCTGTTCAACAAGTTCTTCTCCCGTTTCAAATTCTGCTTCTTGTTCATATCCTTCATCCGCTTCTAAGTTTTTGAACCTAAGGCCATTTTTGCAGCTATGCCCTCTGTAAAATAGCTCTCCACGGTAACGACATGGAATCGTCTTTTTACCCTCAGCACCAAAACCTAGTCTTCGAATTTCTCTTCCATTGTCAACAAATCTCTTCGCTGGCGTCGGCTCGTTCCTCCTCATCAGGCTGTGTCTCAAGCTACGGTTCACTTGAGGTGACGGGTTTGTCCTCATTGATGGTCGGTATTGAAACCCTTGGTTCTCGCCTTCTTGCATCTCTATCAGTCTTGCCTTGGCCACGATATCCTCAATACCACACGGGTTACAACGCAACACCTGATCTCGCAACCCCTTTTTTAACCCTCTCAAGAACATTGATTCTACTACATCATTGGGAACGTGAGGAACTTCCACCAGCAGCTCTTCGAATCTCTCATGATACTCGTCTACCGAACCCGTCTGTGTGAGACTCATCATTTGATCCACAATAGATCCCCCTCGACTTGGTCCGAACCTTTGCTTGAACTTCTCCTTGAAATTGAACCAATCATTCACCGTACCTATGTCCCTTATGTATCGTAACCAGGTGACTGCGCTACCCGTTAAACAAGCCATCGCTTGTTCCATCTTTTCCTCCTCCACGGTTTTGTTCGCTCATATGGGTTTTGCCCTTCATAAGAGGTAGATCTACCCTTTTTGATGGAGACTCTGGTTTTGTCTCTGGACCCACCAATGGTAGGCTCGCCGTTAAGGGTAATGGAGCCACTGAAGTTGGAGAGGGAAGGATCCCGTCTCCTCCATGTTTTTCTACCATTGGTGAGAAAAGGCTTCATTGTCCTTGCGATTGACTCGGAGGAACGGAAGTCGAAGGAGGAGTTGTGCGAAGTATCTTGCTTAGCATTTCGCGGGTCCAAGCTTGCTCCTTTTCGATTCTATCTAACCAGTCGTCAATTTCCACCACTCGTTCTCGTGACAGGGTCTCTTGTTCGGTCAGATCTGCGGCTACAACCTCCTGATCCGGAGCCATCATGTGCTCTGATACCAATGATAAGGTTAGTTATCGGTTTCTGAAGAAATGAAAGGGGAACAGAAAGAGAGAGACAGAAGAGAGAAGAGAGTGAGATACGAGAAGAGAAGAAGAGGAGGCAGGAGATGAGTATAGATAATGTGTATTTTCTTGATACCAAAATCCTAAGATGTGGGTCGCATTAAATACGTAACTTAAACGACATAGTTTAATAACATGAACTAGATAATGAAACTTATTTAAATATTAAAGCCTTTGTTTCACGCGAAGGCCCATGAGTTTTCACTTCGTTCCTCAGCCACTTTTCTCATAGATTCTCTTCTCTTGTCTTCTTGCCACTCTGCTTCTTCTTGGTTTCTTCCGACAGTAAGCTAAAAGGAATGCGAGCTTATCATGATCATATGGAGAAAACTGATAAATGAATCTGAGATGGGTTTCAACTACTGACTTAGTATGGTATGGTTGCTGTTTGATGATATGCAGCATGTAGAGGATCTGTTTACAAAGCGTTAGGACGCACTACACATTAGGTAACTCTTGGTTCAAATTGTTTCTCATAAAACGTATATATAGACAAGTACGATGATGTAAAAATAATGCACATGAATGGTAAAATTGAATCTCAAAAGATGAAAAGACTAGCTTTTTCTCTGCACTTCCTTTTTCATTGTTACACAAATTTTATCTCATAGAGCCCTGCTTTGTGCTTTTTTCTCTGTACATTTCAAACATTATTTTCTCGGGAAAATAACAGAGGGAAAAAACGATTTTGATTCATCATCTCTCCCAATCTCATTCATTCTAAAAGTTTTAACTCTTCTTCTTCGTTCTCTCTCACTCACTACTCGATCTTCCCTATCCCAATAAACTCTCTAAACCCTACATTACGGCCACTAGCTCCTTGCACCATACACGAGCTTCCTCCTCCGCCGTTTTCTCGCTGTAAATCCGTCATGTAACTCCTCACCTCCGTCTTAATCATCTCCTGCACCACCGTCATGAAATCCCCACTAAACCCCGATATCCCTCTCTCCTTCTCCTCTGCTTCTTCTTTCCTCACCGGAAATAGCTCCGCCGTGTTTCTTCCCGTTGACTCGTTGACCCAAGGCAGAGACAAACTCAGAGAAGTCGCCGGATCTTTCGATGCCGACGAATCAATCACCACTCCACCGACTCTCGCTGTCGGCTTAAACACATGAGATGAAGCCGGCAAAACAGGTCCACTAGATTGCTCGCTGACGTCAGATCCAGATGGACTTCCGGGACTCATAAACAATCCCGTCGACACTACTCCGCCTCCGCTCGCCGTCCGTTTCAACGGCTTCTCATCCGTCAAATTACCATCATACCCTCCGTTTCCACCGAAATCACAACTCTGTCCTTCGTCGGACGTCCAACCACCACCACCACCGCCACCGCCGCTGCATTTTCGCTTCAGCGTCGAGTTCCAATGATTCTTAATCGCGTTATCGGTGCGACCATTGAGAAGCCGAGCTATCGTCGCCCACTTGTTACCGAACCGCGCGTGCGCTCGCAAGATCGTATCGTCTTCCTCCGCCGAGAAAGCACGGTGCTCGACTTCCGGAGAGAGCTGATTGCACCACCGTAACCGGCAAGATTTGCCTGAACGTCCAGGGATCGATTTGCTTGTCAAAGACCAGTTCCTTGGTCCGTGCTTTTGCACTAGCGACTGCAATAGATCGTCTTCTTCAGGACTCCATGGACCTTTGATCCGATCCATTTCTCTCCGGGTCGAACCAGACATCGTCGGATCTTTTTTATAAAAAAATTAATGGGAACCTTTTAAACGCGTTCTCTCTGTTTTTGTTTTTTTGGAGAAGAAACGATTTTGAGAGGATAAGTGTGAGAGAGGAGAGAGTATTTATAGGAGATGTGATGGTTAGACGGGTCACCGGTTCTACCGGTAACTTTTTCTCGTTAATTAACGATGAAATATTCTTTCCGTTTTCCGTTTCCTTTTTTTTTTACTCACAAATTATTAAATCCGTTTCAAAATAAATACTTTAAGGGTTTTTTCACATATTTTAAGAGTTTAGAATTTAAAGTCAGAATATAATTTGGGTTTAGAATTTAGTTTATAGTTATGGTTTAAATTTATACTTATTTTGTTAACTAAAAATATTATAGACTATATAGACTATATAGACTACTCTTTTTAAGAGTCCCAATATATAAGAAAATTTTCTTTTGACTCGAATTCAAATTAACAATAACGTAAAACATAATAGAAATTCAAAACTCTTTAGATGGAAAACAAAAGGAAATTGAAAAGTCAAATCTTTTTTTGTAAGGACATTTAATAAAATATTTCAATTTTTAAAAAATGTTCATCAAAATATTAAAATAACAGTTAATTTGAATTTGAAAAGTTGACCAAAAAAAAGTAGATTAAAATTTTAAATGTATCGTAATCTGGATTGGATCAGCTATGTACGTAAACGTAATTATGATTTTGAAGATGTAACGTGAGCAGTCTGATAACACACCGGCTTGTAATGATTGTAACGTATTTGAATTTTCTTTTCTTTTTCATGACGTTAAGTTGATTTTTTTTTTTGAAACACGTAAGCGATTGGCGGTGCGATTGAATGATTGTAACGTATTTGAATTTTTTTTTTTTTCAGGACGTTAAGTTGAACCTTTTTTTTTTTAAACACGTAAGCGATTTGCGGATCGATTGGGCAAATGCGTCTGTGTGACGTTAAAATCAAGAGAGAATCTTCCAGGAAAACGGTTGGGGATTTGGGATACAGCTGTAAGTGGACACGTGGTAAGTGAGGTACTTGTGGTACTAGAGAGCGTTTCACAGGTGGAGCGTTTTTATTCCAATCATTTCGTTTTTTCAGTTTTTTTTCCTCTTTTTGTGTGAAGAAATTTCGTTTTCAATTTGAAACATCTGACGCAGACCCAAACCGTCCTTTTTCGAAAATTTGGATTAAATTGTAACTCTTTTTTTTTTTTGAAACGGCCCTTCGAATTGTGTAACTCATTTATGATTTGGGGTTACACATACCTTACTTTTTTTTTTTTGACAAAGAGTGTTTTTACACATGCTTATTACTCACTAGTAGTAGTACCACAAGGAATATATTAGAAACGTATAAGCAATCCATACTTATTGAATAATGAATAATACCTTTTGAATGATTATAGTTTCTTGTTGGGGTTTTTTATTTCAAAAAACGAAAACTGTTTTATTTACCTATTCAAGTTAGTTTTTCTAATGGTTAAGAAAACAGTTTCTTTTGTTTTTTTTATCCTTTGCACCAGAAACAAAAACAAACAAAAAAATTGGTTTTAAAACTTCAAATTCACATAACGGTAGTGCAAGGGGTTGGTTTTCTTGTGCTTCGGGTTCAAACCTCCTTTGGGACGGAGGTGTATTCTTTAAATAGGAATATAAAAGAACTAACTCCGGATACTGGGGGAGATTACGAGCGTAAAGTCCAGAATTTCCATAGTTAATTCAGAAAAAAAAAACTTCAAATTCTACAACAAAAAACGACAAACGTAAATTCAAACATTAAAAACAATCCACAGAAAGAAAAAAAAATATTATAAAAATTTGCATGTAAGTAAAATATAAGAAACTTACATAATAAACAAAATGTGCATGTTGATAAACAATTTGAAACGTCAATTCCATCAGTAAAATACTAAAAAGGAAAACTGAGAATATACATTTTTCAGTCAAATTCTACACTTTATTTGTAAAAACAATCAATTTTAAAACTATGATATTTTGTTGATAATTCGATATTGTTATATCATATATGATATCTTTGCACCCAAAAAAAATGATATATGATATCATGTTATTATGTAATCGATATAAATTAAATCAAGTGTAGTGTGGTTTACTCGTGAAAGATATATCTTGAATATTCTTTTGATAGAGTTCAAATTTTCCCAAATGAGATTTTAATTTTTTTCTATTATTTGTACACGTATTTAGTGGCAAAAAAAAAACCAAAATTTATGTGGATCTAGAGGGATTAATCCGGATTTCCAATTGAATTTTTTGGTGAAAACATAATATATATATAAAAATTAAATCGCAGTTAAAAAAATATATTAAACTTATATAGAATATGAAAACTCATTTAGTTCAGTGGTTAAATAAACGTTCTATTAATATTTTTATACAAAGAGACCTGAGTTTTGATTTACAGAAAATGCGATTTCTGCAAGTTATTGGAGAAGACAAATCAGGTAAAGAAATTTTTCATAATGTTGCAAAGAGAGCTATTAGTAACGTGTCTACATATATATTGTGAATTTTTATAGAATAGAGAAATTATCTGTTAAAAATTATTTTTTTAATTGTCTTATAATATTTCAGATAATTAAAAAAGGGAAAATTAGAAATAAAAGATGTTTTTAGTGTTCTCTTGTCCATCTACACTTTTATTTTAATAGGTACAATTGTATTAAACTACCCCCACAATCATTTATTTTAATATTTTATTTATTTATAAAATTTGTTTTTAAAATTAATTTAAATACTTGAAAGGAAAAAATAAATATTTAAGGAAACATAATTTTTTATTATTCTAAAAACGTATTAAAAAATATATTTACAAATCTTTTTCGATATTTTCTGCGAAATTCAGAAGATATGGATTCTCTATGATCTGCGAGTTTTAGAGCATGTCTTCTGCGATTTGTATATGTTCTGCGAATCCGTAGACTATACATTCTGCATAATGTACGTGTTCTGCGATTTCGTAGAATTTACATTCTGCATAATGTACGTGTTCTGCGATTTTGTAGAATTTACATTATGCATAATGTACGTGTTCTGCCAAATTCAGAAGGTGTCTTCTGCGAGTTTTAGAATTATGAGTTTTAGAACATCTATTCTCTTCATCTTTCCATAGCGTTTCTTAACTCTATATCTCTGTTTATGATTCATTCACATCTCTGCAAAAATCAATTGTCTAAACAAAAAAGAATTGGATAAATTTCATATAAATCTGGTGAGTTTATTGTTGTTTGTTTTACAACAAATTGATATGTGCAAATTTTATTTGGGAGAATTGATTAAATTTTTTGTTTATCATAGATAAAAAAATTTTGTTCACAAGATTTTGATGCCCAACTTTTTCATGTCTAAACAATTGATTTTCGAAAATAATCAAAAGAGGATATTATGTATTTATAATTATATTTAAAAAATAATTAACAAATTAAGAGGGTATAATTGGATTTCAATTAATATAAAGAATAAGTCACCAAGAATTGCTTAAGAAGGTATAGATGTAAAAGAGAACACTAAAAACATTTTTTATTTTTTATTTTCCCTTCAATGGATAATTGAATTAAAATTTGAGAAAATTGGAAATAAAGGATTTTTTAGGCCATTCTTGTCCATCTACACCTTTATTTTAGTAGGTACAATTTTGTCTAAACTACCCCTACAATCATATATTTTAATATTTTATTTATTTGTAAAATTTTTTTTTTAATATTAATTTAAATATTTAAGGAAACAGAAATTTTTTATTTTTCTAAAAACGTAATAAAAAAATATTTACAAATCTTTTTCGATCTATTCTGTGAAATTCAGAAGGTGTATTCTGCGCATTCTAATGATCTGCGAATTGTAGAATGTGTCTTCTGCAGTTTCTATATGTTCTGCGAATCCATAGAATATACATTCTGCATAATGTACGTGTTCTGCGATTCCGTAGAATTTATATTCTCCATAATGTACGTGTTCTGCGATTTCGTAAAATTTACATTCTGCATAATATACGTGTTCTGCGACTTCGTATAATATACATTCTGCATAATGTACGTGTTCTGCGAAATTCAGAAGGTGTCTTCTGCGAGTTTTAGAATTAAGAGTTTTGGATTTCAATTAATATAAAGATTAAGTCACCAACAATTGCTTAAAAATGTATAGATAGATAAAAATGGTTTAAAAACATTTTTTATTTCCAATTTTCCCTCAAAATTTAAAGAGAGTGTGAAGTAAACGCGCGTGAAGTTATAGAAGATAAGGATGAAGTAAAAAGGGTTTAGGTCTAACTATAAGCCTATAATATATTTTTGTTGGATTCTTCATAGACTTTCTGACTGAGGAAGCCAGCCTGTTTGCCATAACTATTTTATTACTCTTTTTATAAACAAAATTCAGTTATTTCGGATATAAAAAACCATACAATAAGATGCTGACGTAACACAACACGACAAAACAGGTCGCGAATCAGAGAGCCGATCGTTATTACTTTTTTCTTTATTTTGGACAAAATAATAAAGTTTATTATTTAAAACGAGAGAAGAGAAGACAGGCTGTAATAAACTAATGCTCTATTCCTTTAACGGCCACTTCCCTACCTGCCGGTAACCCACCCACTCCTCTTATTTTTTGCGTTTAGTTGATCTTTAATTTTTTCTCCCCTTTTTTTTTTTCTCCACTAATATTTTCGATTCTAAAATATAAATAAATTATCTCTGTACACGGTGTAAAAAAATTAGCTCGTTTATAGGATCTCAATGCATAATTGGGTTTTGAATCATTTCAGATTACAGAGCGGGACAATTGCGTTTATGAACACTTTATACTTTCGTATTAACCCATGTAGTCCTGGGCATCCGACCCGGACCCGGTGGACCCGACCCAAACCGATTCGAAAAACCGGGTTCGGATCGGTTTCGGTTCTCTCTATAAAACCGATTGGGTTTCGTTCAATTTCAGATCGGGTATCGGTTCGGTTCGGATAGAACCCGATAACCGATCGGTTACCCGATAGAATCGAACCAAATTTAATGTTCACCAACCTTTTACCTAATACTTCTTTAATTCGTATGTTATGTAATAATTAACACTTTGTGATCTTATGTAATTGAATAATTGACGATTGTTGAATGTATTTTGGTCGAATGTTTTCCAATTTCCACAATCAAATTTTTTCCCCTTTACTAAACGTGAAAGCCCCAAATAGAAAAACTGGATACCCTAATCGAATCATCGTTTCCTCATCCAGACTCTTGTGAGCCGTCTCCTCCATCGTATCCTCCTCCGGACATCTCCTCGAGAAATCAATCTCAGGTAAGAGATTCTCTGCAACTTCTTCTACTTCTTTCTCTGTGAATTTAAGGTTCGAAATCTATTTTCTTCCTGTTTGTTTTTCTGCGGTTCATCATCGTTATCAGAAACAAAGACTCTGTGATTCTTCTCCTTCTTTCTCTGGTGATTGTATTGTCTCTTAGATTGACGAAGAAGGGTTGTATTGTCTCTGGTGATACTGTTCATCATCGAATTGGTGATTGTATTCTCTTAGATTGACGAAGCAAGTTTTCTGACTTTCTCTTTTCATTGGAGATTTGTTACATCCATTTGCTCATCTTTGTAACTTCTTATGTGATGTCTGAGAATTGTGACTAAGATCATCATCGATGTCTAAGAATTGTGACTTCTCTGTAACTAATATGCATATACTCATCTTTGTAACTTCTCATGCGATTCTTTGTGGGTTATTAGTTCTTAGTTGTTAGTTATATTAATGTCAATAGTTCTTAGTTGTTGTTGTCTCTAAGTTGTGGCTTACGTTTATGTTTGGCAACATTAGCAGATGGATTCATCAGCATCTCCGGACAAGAATAATTCTGCAAGTGATGAAGAAATAGAAGTTGAAAGAGATGATGTCGAGTCTCCAAATCATAGTAAAAGGAAAGAGAACCCGAGAATAGCAAAGAAGGCAAAGAAGGCAAAGAAGAAGGTTGTTGTGCCTACAAGGTCTCCCGTTTGGGATCACTACACGAAAACAGTGGAGAATAGGAACAAGTGCAAATGCCATTACTGTGGGAGAATAATGTGTTGTGCAACATCATCAGGAACTTCAAGCTTGACTAAACATCTAAAAGCTTGCAAATCTTACCTGGTATGGCAGGAAAGTCAGTCTCAAGATCAACACGTTTTGAATGCTGAAGGTGATGATGGAAGTGGAACAAATGCATTGGCAAAGCTTGATGAATCAGTTATTAAGGAAGCGACTAATGAGTTGATAGTTTTGGCTGAGTTACCTCTTGCATTCGTGGAGTGCTTAGGTTGGAGACACTTTTGCAACAAGATCAAGCTTCCCAAGCCTGTATCTCGGAGAACATCCACTCGGGAGATTGTGAAAATGTTTGTGAACCAGAAAGCACACATGAAGAGGTTGATTCAAGAGAACAAGCAGAGGGTGTATTTGACAACAGACATTTGGGTTGCTCCAACTACTGCATCTAGCTACATGGTAATCACAGCACACTTTGTTGACAGTAGTTGGCGCTTGAGGAAGCTGATCATTGGATTTAAAAATATTCCAGATCATAAAGGCGCAACCATTTGTTCAGTTCTTCTTGAGTGTTTAGCTGAGTGGGGCATCAACAAGGTGTTTACCATCACCGTAGACAACGCTACTGCCAACACGTCTGCTTTGAAAATGTTTAAGGAGGAATTCGGATTATTGGGAAATGAAGCATTGGTGTTAGATGGCGAGTTCATGCATATGAGGTGTTGTGCTCATATCTTGAATTTAGTTGTCAAGGACGGGTTGCATGAGCTGATCTACAGTGTGGCTGCAATTCGTAATGCGGTTCATTATGTCAGAGCTTCTTCAACTAGGGTGAACTCTTTTGGTCTTCGGGTTGAGACATGAAAGATGACAAGAGGCAGCTTGTCTTTAGATTGCAGAACTAGGTGGAATTTAACACATTTGATGCTAACAAGAGCTCTTAAGTTCAGGTTAGCGTTTGAGAAGACCTTAGCTGAAGATAAGTTGTATAATGATCATTTTCTAGAGAAAGTGGAAGGGAAAAAAAGGATTGGACCACCAAGTACAGAGGATTGGGAAGGAGTAGAAAGGTTAGTAAGCTTTCTAGTGATCTTTTACAATGCAACTTTGGTAGTTTCAGATAGTAATTCAGTAGGGTCTTACAAGTGCTATAGTGAGATTATGACTATTGAGAAAAAACTTATACATCTAAGCAACAATCCTGATGAAGAGTTGAGGAAAAAAGCGAAATCTATGAGAGACAAGTTTGACAAGTATTGGGAGGGAGTAAAGGAAATCAATAGGCTGTTGATCGTAGCTAGCGTATTTGATCCTAGGAACAAAATGAAGTTTGCAGCTTGGTGTTTTTATACATTATATGGTATAGATAGTGCAGAATCGAAAGCTATGTATGATTCAGTCATGGAGGTTATGAAAAATCTGTTTGAAGAGTATAGCAATCGTGGGAATGTGCCAATGTCTTCATCTCAGATGGCTGCATCTACCTCTTATAGTGAGCAAGATTCACAAGAGCTTCTGCAAGAGTCAATGGAGTTAGATACTGACCACGGATATGAGAGAATGGACCATCTCTATCAAGAGATGGTAAATGAAATAGGTAATGCCAATCCAAGCACTGAGTTGGAAATATATCTGAAGGAGGAAGTGGTGAATCCGAAGTCAAGTATGTTGGGTACAGAGTATGATGTCTTGAATTTCTGGAAGGTCAATAGTTTTAAGTTTCCTATGTTGTCGGCAGTTGCTAGGGATGTACTTGCAATGCAAGTGTCTTCTGTTGCATCTGAATCTGCTTTTAGTATGAGTGGCAGAGTTTTAAGCCCATCAAGGAGTTGTTTGACTCATTATATGATTGAAGTGTTAATGTGCACGGAGCAGTGGATGAAGTGCGACCTTCACTTCACTGAAAAGGGACTTGTTACCATACAACAATTGCTTGGAGATATTGAATTGCAAGATGAACTTGAAGAAAGTAAGTTCTTATCTTTATGTCTCTTTTCAAATATAAATTGTACTTCTCACTTTTAACTTTCTGTTTTTCAAATTTCTCTAGAGAATAGGTCTTCTGGATGAGTGATGACTTCTCGGCTTAAAGGTACCATTTCTTGATTCTGAAAAAGGATGAAATTAGGACTCATTCTTGGTGCTTGTATGATCCTTTAGGACTTCTATAAATTCTGTATTTCATCAATTTGTGATTGTTAAAGAATCGCATAAGACATTTTGAATTTTGATGTTTGTTATTTACTTTTTCCATGATAGGAATAAGACATGAAGAGAAGCTGAGAGTTAAGAGAATTTGTAATGAGAGAGAGACCACAAGTTTGACAAGTTAGTAAGTTACTCTTGAATTTGTTGTCTTTGGTTGAATTTGAATGGCGGTTATGACATTTTGTGTTATGTTTCTGTTCTTTCAAGTTTTTAAAACTTCAATTAAACACTTATGCTGTTTTTTTTTTGTAAGTTTGCACAATTTGAGATTGGAATTTTAGGTTCTCAAGCGTTAGTTTTTTCACATTTTTCGGTTCTTTTCGGGTATGTTCCTGTTTTTCGGGTCCAATTAGTAATTCGGGTCCAATCCAGATCCAAATAGTTCTCAAATTATTTTGTCGGGTCTCGGTCGGGTTTCATATTATTTACAAGAACCGATCCGAACCGACAACTACCCGAACCGAACCGAACCGAAAAATTTGATTTACCCGAATGGTTCCTAGACACTCCTACCCAAACTACCCGAACCCCGAACTACCCGACCCGACCCGAACCGAGGATCCGAATGCCCAGGACTAAACCCATGTATACTAAAACACTAAACTAATAATTAAACTCGTGAAAATCCATGTTTCTTGTATATTTTAGACTAAACGATTCCAAAAGATTGCACATAATGACATGATGACGATAAAATTGACGATCTCTCGTACGTTACACATTATACGATTCCAGAATATTGCACATAATTTCATGATAAAAAAATAGTATTAACTAGTAAAAATTATGTGTATAACTATATATTAGTAAAAAAAATCAACAAAATTTTTTTCTTAAAAAGCAAATATAACCATAAAAAAATTAGTTACAAAGTTATAGTTACGGAAAAAAAATTTTAAAAAAAGTTCGTCGCTATAGCATCTTGACTAATTTTTTGTGGATTTATTAATTTTTCAAGTTTTTTTAATATAAAATATTCATAATTATTGAAAGCATTTCTAAACCAAGATAGATTATGCTCTTTAGAACTTTATTGAAATAGAAATAGCTCAATGAGCTTTATTTAAATGCTAAGAGAAAGGAATGAAGAAAGCTTTAGATTGTCTTCAAAAACTCAAAGGATCGATTGATATTCATAAAAGGGTTTAAGAGAGGCTGCTATTTTGAGCAGCCAAAGTTACATTACAAGTTCTCATAACATAGATATTTATACTAATCTACTTGCTTGGAAACTCTTATTACATGGATTTTAGACATCACAATGGACTTTTATTGGACTTGTGTTAATAATTATTTCGTGACTATATAAATAATTTTTACTATTTAATTATTTTATATGATTTTGAGAAAATGATAAATTAAATAATCATAATACCTATACTAAGTAAGAGATTTCTCAAAAATATCATTAAAATATACTCCCTCCGTTTTTTATTAAGTGTCGTTCTACATGATTTCACACAGATTAAGAAAAACATTAAATTTTCTGTGTTACCCCTAATTAATATAGTATTTTGTTTGATAAAAGTAATTAATAAACTAAAAAATAGGGATAAAACTGGAAATTCTATCACAAATCTGCATTGAAAAATGAAAACGACAATTATTTTAGAACAGAAAAATAAACCTAAAACGACTCTTAATAACAAACAGAATGAGTAAAACATAATGGAATACGTTAAACCGTACATACTACATACGTCGTGTACCGCACAGAAACAACACACATGTTCCAATGCCAAAGGGAGCTTCGCGTAAGCTTCCTCGTAGTCTTTAAATAATAAAATAATTAGTGGTTAAGAGTAGAAGAGTATTGAAAAGTGTTCTTAAGAGGGAGTAAAGATTCTGTCTAAATAGTGAAGTCAAATTGTAGATTTAAGACAAGACAGTGTCATTAATGGAGATGCGGTATGAGATTTTCCCTTATTGGTCCATCGTATCTACTACCAAATTCCTTCTTCCAATAATTATCTACTCTAACCACTAATTATTTCCTGATTTTTAATTATTTAAATATTTTATTTAACTTAACTATTAATGTCATTGACCGAGTGACATGTACAAGTGACATGGTCCGTAAATGTATTTTACATATCTCGTTTAATTAGTTTGCTTTCGCTTCACGTGAGATTTGATTATTGACTCTCGCTCTTTTTTTCTTGATACCTTACACATTTTATGAACAAAATTATGAAATGGTGTACATATGAAATATTTACAAAAGAGGCTCTTTGTAAATTAGAGACTAGATTTGGCTAAACATAATTATCGGACGATAGAGAATATCATAGACCATACAAATTCACAAATGTCGTTGGAATGATGAATCCAATGGATGCGTCTGTATCTTGATGTATTTTTTGTCTTGTTATCATTCTGTAATTGTTATTATTTTATGCTAATATATGTACCTTAAGTAGTACGTACTTCAAAATATTCTAATCTTTTTCCTTTTTTTAAACAAATTGTTATTACGGATTTTGAGGGAGAATGTATAGTGTGACTCAAATCTTAAATGATATTCTTTCATGAGTAAGGAAGAAATTATTCCGTTTGGTCTGTGTAAAATTCCTTTATATATACTCACATCGAGACGCAATGTCTACTTTTGTCGAGAGAAAAGCATGTGATCTCTCGTTTTCTTGTAAAGCTTTTTGTCGATATATATTGGCTTTATTTTTAACTTTTCTAAAGTTTTTTCTCAGGTTCAATGTATGTGCCTGCATATTCCTCTATTAATTGATATTTCATATTAATCCAAAGTCGGAGATTTATGTAACGATACAATATTTCGTTATTAGAAACCTAACAGAGATATCCAGTTTAACTAAGGTGTGACAAGACTAGATTATATTGTTGTGTTTTCGGAACCATTGTGCTTGCGCAGTTTATAAACAAAAAGTTTAAATAGGCTAGATTTCGAGCCAAAAGTCATATATTGTTATTTAAGACGTAACGTATCCAAGAAAAAAACCACAACAATTTTTGTATATAGAAAAGTTCAATTCCTAATTCTGATATACATAGTGAGCCTTTTATCCACTCGAACTTTTGAAAAAATAATTGGACCACACATTTTTAACTAGGATAAATATTTGTTATTAGACATTGGTTTTGATCAGTAACTAAAAATTTTACCATAAAATTACGATACAAGTTATACCGTTTTAATAGTTATTAATTATAAAAATAGTATCGAAAGCATTAGCAACATTAATACATTCAACTTTTTTGTACCGTTTTTGCTTATAATTTTAATTTACCGCTAAAAAATCCAGTTTACCGCTAAAAATTATATATCATTTTAGATTACCAATCAGATCTATTAATAAGTGAAATATTCTGGTTTTACAAGGAAATTAGTACTGATAAAGAATTGATTATTTTGACTAATTGAGATCAAAAGTCAATTCACACAGCTCATTCATTTGTGTGCTTTCACTTTGCAATTGAAAGTAGGTTGTCGTCAACTCAATAATATAGGTGAGAAATTGTTTTTAAATATTATGTCATCACATCATTTTAAAGTAAAAATATTTTTTAAAAAATTCTCTGTTTATTCTCATTTGAACGAGTCTTATTTTTCACGTAAAACGTTTTATTTCTCAGCCGCTTAATATCAGTGACATGTTTGCATATTCGCATTTAATTTAAATATTTATATTCCAACTTAAATTTTTTAGTTTCTCAACCGTCCACAATAAAACATCAGTGTCTTATTTGTATAAATTTTCACTTCTATCTTCGCATGCCCTTTTTTTTTAATCTTATCCAATTCCAAGATAATTAATCTGGAACGATTAGTTTAAATAGTTTCAACTGCCAGGGACACGTGAAGGCAACGATCGATCGATCACGTGCGTCTTGTTTCCCACCGGTCAGGCAGAAAAAATAAAATTTTAACGCGGCGGGCAAAATTGACCCAATCCAAAATCTTACCCTTCGCCGTTAAACTGAAGGGTATTATTGTAATTTACTGTTTAGAAGGCATGGAGGTGTGAGCTTAAGAGAATCTTGCCCTTTGATATGGTGGTTGGGTTTGGTTCTTTGATACACGTGATACATAAAACTTGGTCCACTCATATTTTTCTTCCGTATAGTTAAGTACTTCGTATATGATATGATCCATTTATTTATTTAGATATCGTTTTTGTGGTCACTGTAATAACTCAAATCGGTGAATCCCCGCTCTAACAGTCACGTATCCTTATATATATGCCAAAATATGAGATAAAATAATGTTTTTGTTGACTATATTACGTTTACATTTAGCCCAGAAAATGACTGGACTGCGTTTGCATTTTCAAAACTCGAGCGTACGTCTTTTGATACAGTTAACTTCGTTATATTATTTTTATAAAAATAAACATTGTGACTATCCTTTAGCAAAAAAAAAGAAGACACATTGTTACTATTATTTTCTTAGAACAAACACCTATATTCACATAATCACCTGATTAATTTTAAATTTGATCAATTTACCGCAAATCTACCACACTTGAAATCCATTTTTTTGTCAAGACTTCCGGATCATTACTAAGCATTCAGTTCAAAAAAGCAGCATTACTTCACAAAGCATTTATGGCAATTCCATATACACACGATGGTTAAGCATTATATTGTCTGAGTAAGTTTATTGCGACTTTTGTATATTATAGAATGTAAAAAATAAAAAGTTTCGTAGAGTTAGCTTTTCAATAGCATTAATTTGAAAAAAACGTATCAAAAATATAAAATATAACTTGATCAATTTTACAAAAAATTGTTATTTTAGACAAGTTTTTAGAATATTAAGATATCTATTATATTGGTTATTATTTTTCGAGTAGTATTTTGTATTTTTATTAATAAAACTATCAAAAAGACGAAATTATAAAATTTTGCTATGGTCAAAACGTCATTTTTCCTAAAATAAATAAAATGAAACAAGTCTAATAGATTGAGTTGTATATCACAAAAGGTTTTCTCTTTCTTCTCTCTTTTAAAAGGAAATTTCCAATGAAATCTGTATGTTTCTTGTTAACAATTTGTTGTAACTCATTGAAGTTCCCTACGAAACGGAGTTGGGCTGAACCCAAAAGAATACAATACCGGATTAAATTCGGAATAAAGCTAAAGACGAAAATAAATTGTTTCGTTGTCTTTTCACCGGCGAAGAGTAGGACAAGAAATTCCGGCATATCTAAGTTTCGTGAGATCAAAGTTTAATCGTTGACAAAATCTATGAAAGGGGCGTGTTAATAACTTAGTGGTGTTTTATCTTTCAATTCGATGCATGCCACGTATTAAACATATGTTTAATTTTAAGTTTTTTGCTTTATTACTCAGCATTAAAATAGTTGAACTTCTATTATAAGTTCGTTCATAAATTTAATTTTAAAAAAATTAAAAACTTAAAATTAAAATGGTTGCAACTATTTTAATTGATAGATGGTTCAACTATCAATTTTTTTTTGCAACCATTTAACGCTGAGTAATAAAGCAAAAAACTTAAAATTAAAATGGTTGCAACCATTTACTCAGCATTAAAATGGTTGAAAAAAAAATGTTTCATAAATTTAAACCAAAGGTACTAATATATCTTTTTTTTTATTGATAGATGTTTTGTAGTTTTCTGAAAGTATATAAAAATAGTTTTGTGATATATGCAAGATTAGAAAAACGTAAACCATTTCATAATCGAATTTTAATGATCTACCATGATTACTCCACAAAATATACATTTGATTTCCCAAATTATCTTCAATAAAATTAAAAACTCACACTACTGTCCGCCCCGCAGTGCTCCATTCAGAGTAGGCTAAAATACGCAAAGACAGGCTTTAGCTTGTTCGTATTATAATTGGCCTAAAACTTCGAGACGAAGGAGTTAGTGATCTTTTGCTTTGCCGTACAGATGTGGGACACTTAATTATTTCTGTTACAGGACTTTAATCTAAACAATTCATTAATTAGTTCATAGTCCTGCGAAAGTCATTAGTCTATGACATAGTTTAGTAATGGTAGATTATGATTAGTTTAGAGCAATATCTCAAAAGTTTTGGTTTTCTAACCTGGTTTAGAGCTAAAATGGAGTTAGGCCAATTATATCCATTATATCCGCTTCAATTTATTATTTGCGTGGACTCAATCCAAAATCATTTAAAACAATAAATATTAAAATATAATATCTATTTAAAATAAAGCAAATAACGTTTAAATCCATAAAGTTCATATTTAGGTATTGTATCATAATTTTTTTTGATAAACCGCATTTTAATATAACTTAAACGAGGGATGTATTCAACTTAATATTTGAAGTGATTTGCAATGATTTGAGTTTTAATGAGTTTTTATATGATTTGGTTGAATTATGGAAATTGTTATGATTTGTTATTGAAGTTATATCAAATCTCACCTAAAAACATGAGATTTGAAATTTTATATTTTTAACTAGGAAACTCCATCAAAACATCCTAAAATCATTAGAAATCTCTTAAAATTCACTACTTACAATATTTTCAATAACAAAGGATTTGATTTATTTTTTATAAATTCTTGATTGAATAACATAGGATTTGGTAAAATATTTAGAAATCATTAGTTCAAAAACAGGAGATTTTAAAAGAAACAACAAATCTTATAAAATTTATAATCCAATACACTCCTAATGTTTATAGAAAGCATAATGTTTAGAATACAATAAAAAATACTAATATTTATAGAAAATCATGATTTAACCAAAAATGGATAAGACCCAAAATTTAAGCCCATATATATATTAAAAACATATTAGTGACAACCTTTGTAATAGTAATGTTGGTTCGACAACGATGATGTTTCCAATTAATGGGCCTTTAGGGCCTATATTATTTAAAATTACATTTCGACCCATAAGACAACAAGATTCAGTTTATTTTTGTTTTTTGAGTTAAATGTTAATAACACGATCTAGCGTACGAAAAAATGATTGTCAATCTTGCTAGATTATTGTGTGGTAGTGTTACCATGTAGGAAGTTACAATTATGAGGTTGATGACATGAATCATTTCTTGTCCTAAAGAATATTAGAACTTAATTGTGTTATGTCAACAACCAATCGAAATTCCAAATCATATCTTCTTTGGATGCTTGGCTCTGGATACAAAACAGATTGGGACGGTATCATGAAGATTTTTTTGGATGAATAGCGAGAACACCTATCTTGTTGCGATATGTTTTTCAAAATACGATTCACTTGATTTGGCAAAAAAGGAACGGTAAAAGACATGGTGAATCTCCTACTCTTCATCACAAACAGATGTACAACCGATTAACAACAATTCGAAGAATGGGAGATCACATATACAAAGAAGGAATGAAATTATAGTTTTATTTCCGGTAACATCATGTGCATTGTAAATAATTAGCTATTTATCTCTTTTTAAACTAAAGATGCAATCACTAAAAAAACGGTTTTTTGGTTGGATTAATTTACCATTATATAAAAAAATATTAGAACTTGATTTGTGATTTTTTTAATCTTGTATATTTAGCTTTAGGATTGTTTATAAACCACATGTAGATTTTGAACTTATTCTTTATAATCATATATCAATAACATTTTATGTCAAAAACAGATTAAAATCTATATTATAGACTAAGGCGTCGAATTTCCTATATTTACAATTGGCATCATATATTCGATTAAAAATCATAGAAGATTATATTAGTGAAAACATAATATTTCAAAATGTAAACGCAATCATAGACACAACTCAAGTACAGTAGAAAATCTATAAATTAATAATGTTGGGACTTTGATATTTTATTAATATATAGAGTTATTAATTTATAGGTTTTCAATAAAATAAATTATTTATTAATAATTAATTAAAAATAATATTTTCTTGAAAGTTTAAAATATTTTTAAAATTTTCGTTTCAAAATTAGAGATGAGTTGTAAAAATATTTCAATTTTCATAAAAACAAACAACAATGTACTCATATTTTAGTAGATTATTGTAGTTATATATTTTTATAAGATTAATTTTATGGTAATTATTAATTTATGTTATTAATGAGACCGTATATTTATATATGTTTTTTTAAAAAATTATTATCTTATTATCTTATCGATTTGTGTTATATTTTGAAGCGACCCAACTTGGGACCGGAGAAATTTATGTATTTATAAAGTTTATTAATTTATCGAATATTAATTTATAGAATTTCTAATGTATCTGTTTTTGAAATAGTTACTGCCTAAATAATGTATAACTTTTTCTTACATATGATAATATATCTCATCCTCCTAGTATGAACCACAATCTGATAATTCTATTGGGCAATTATATCACTAGGCAATTCTATTGAATATCAAAATTCACATGTTGATTTTTATACTACTTGTTCGTGGTTTTTATTGAGAAGAAAAGTTATCAATAATGTGGTAATTACAAGGTTAAAGATTTATATATCTTGAGTTAGGCTTAAAGTTTTTACTGTAGCCATAAAAACACTCAAAATAGTTATACTTATTCTATTTACTTAAGCTACGGTGATTCTAAAATAGAATTGTAATTTTTGTTCGTGTTTGTAAAACGAAAACGCAAATTTCTGTTCTGATTTTTTTTTTTTTAATTGCGTTTTCTTAACGTTTTTCACTTCCAAAAACTTCTGATTTTAAACACACATTCGACATCACCTCAACAACTAGAGACATGTTGTCTTAATGACATTGGAATATGATGATATATCATTTACACTTGGTGAATCCATTACATATATATATCAAATATTACTTTTAGATACAGAGAATTATGAATTAAATTTAATGTCCGATTTTCTTTGGTAAAAACTTAGCAATAAAAAAAGAAAACTTGAAAGAAACTGTTTACAGGTTGTAGACGTATCTTTTATATACACCGAGCTCTCACGTGTTTATGAATTTAATATATTTGACTAACGGGCTTTCAATGTAAGAAAAATATTAATTATAGTTTCTTTTAGTGGGAAATATTAGCCGAAAAAAAGAAAGAAATAAATTTCTACATTATTATAAGGAATGATGACAACGCATTGTCGGACATACAGACCAACAAGTGGAATCGACTTATGTAACTTTTTAATCACGGGATTAAATCCCTTAACCCAATGTCCTGATTGGTATTGAATTTTCATTACTTCGATGCTACATATTGTCATATCTTGATCACGTGCCGCTATACCAATCCAGACATATATTATAGTATGTAAATGAACGTATAATATGGAGTAAAACGATTAGTTACTTGTAGTTTAAGAAACTGGTGAACTTTATTACAGCACGAAGAGAATCAGAGAAACAAGGTCCGGTTTTTTGGCAACAAGTAACGTTTGAGTTCAGACACTTTGCTTCTTACTTCAAATTACCAGTACAAGGCCAAGTCCCTACTATCTAGGTCTAAAGTCAATTTTCGAATATTCAGAAGATTTATAGTCGTCTAGATCAAATAGTTTTTTTTTTTTTTTATACGATTAGATCAATAGTTTTTTTTTTATAGCTTCCAATTATTTTTCTTGTTGACATCTATCATTTTCAATTCATCCATGTCACATTACCGGACTTGAATCCGATTATAACAGGATGACAAGTTTAATACAAACCAATAAATTATAAATCCCATTCTTTAGATCAATAGTCAGTTGATTCAGTAATAATAAAAATGACAATTCTACAAAGCATTAATCATTTTTTTAAAAACGCTGCGCCATATATTTGAATTTAACTAAGATCAAATCAAAGAAGTTTTCTTATTCAGTTTTAACTTCATTTTGTTGTTGTAAAAATTCAATTCAATTTTAACTTCAGTTGACCAAAAACATAGTTGGCTCTAACTGGTGACTACTCAAAAAAAGAATAGGAATGAAATGAACAAAATAAAAAAATGAATGAGAATGAAATACTGAATATATTTTTTTTGTTCTTTTCCAAATTCTACAAGTAACTATATAATAAGGAATTACAAAGAATGATAAATAACAAATATTACTAATAAATGGTAAATTTTTTTAAGAAATAAAAAGGAATTTATTATTCCTCTCCATTCCTTTGGTCACCTGTTGAATCCGTACGATTGTAGTTTTGTTTTTCATTAAAAGTTGAAAAATCACATGAATGTGACATATTAACTAAAGTTACATTCTGACGATTGAATTATAAATCCAATTTAAACTACAAAGTTATGAGAATTGGCAAAAAAAAAAAGAAGATTTTTGTCTAGGAACGAAACAAAAAACTTTTGAAGGTAACAAAAGTCAAATGAGACGAAAATAAAAGCAAGTAAGCAGTGATGGAGCTAAAGCAACACTTTAGTCTTTTAATTATGAATCATTTGATTTGACCTCCACTTGCTTTGGTTTTTTGTTGTTGTACTTTATTGAAAACCAAAAATAACATAATTAGCACATAACATGAGTAATCGAGAAACCAACTCTTAGTGGTATTTTAATTAGTTTTCAAAACTTATGTACTAATTCACTTCTTTTTTCTTTAACCAATATCCTTTAACACCTAAACCATTTCAGAAATCTAAACAGTAGAAATTAAGTTTACATAACCAATTCATTCTTTTCTTAGAATTTATCTTTTGACTTTTTATTTTATTTTGGGTGATCAAACACTTCCAATTAGACATAGGCATTCGATTTATATGGATCCATTTGTTTGGTTTTTTGTTTATTAAATTCTTGCTGTGTTCGGATTGTAAAATCTTGTCAAGTTAAGACAAAAGTTATGTTATGTTTGGTTCATAAATTCATTTGTTCGATTCAGATTTGAGAAAAATTCATTCAGTTGTTCAGTTCAATTTTTTAAAAGAGAATTCATAATATTTGATTTTCATAATTTTGATTTATTCAGTTTTTCAATTATGTAGTTATTTTGAGAGAATAAAAAAATATATATAAATAAAAAACTGATTAATTTAATTCTACCAAACCAGTCGGAAAAAAATGAATTAGAATTAAGATATTATCGATCGGGTTTCCCTTACTAATTGAATTGATACCAAAAACCACAAAATCCAGTTCAGTTAATTCGGTTCCAACTGGTTAGGGTTTACTGCTGAACCTACTTTCAATTGTCCGAATAGAAGAAACGTAAATTTGAAGTTATGTTTAAACTGCTTATTTATTGGGAACTAGGTGATCAGCCCGCACGGTGTGCGAGGTATAAAACATTTTATATGTTCAATATATAATTAATTATGTATTAATAATAACATTATATAAATATTTAATAATAAAAAATAACGATAAATCAAATAAAAAATGTTATAGATTTCAATAGAAATTGAAGATAAAAAGCCATTAACCAAGAATTTAAAATACTTCTTTAGATAAAAATTGTAAATATGATAACTAAATAAACTGAAAAATATTAAAACATATAATAATTTATTTATTTTTTAAGGTTTAAGTTTTTTATAGACATAAATAGTTGTAATATTAAAGTATTGATTAACTTTCTTATATATTATTTGAGAAGCATTTTTAGAGAGTACCCTTATTTTTAAGAATATTTACAGTGGTGTCATTTTGATGATGTGTCACCACCCATTCATTCTCACTAACCTTCTAAAAAAGACTTATTTCAATAAACTAATTACTTTATATGCTATTATCGATTTTTAATTTTTAATATAACCAAAAAATTTATAATTCATTTTCTGTTATGATTCATTTCCAAAAAAAAATTCATAACCAATAATTTATACAAAATTACTAAACAAAATCAAAATTTACAAAAAATTTATAATATCCATGAAAATATAATATTTAATTTTTAATATAACCAGAAAAATTATAATTTATTTTCTGTTATGATTTATTTCCTAAAATTTTATACAAATAATTAAACGAAATCAAAATTTATTATGATTTAGTATTATACACATTCAATTACTACTTTGCTTAATTTTGTTTTTACTTATCAGTAAATATATTTTTAAAACATACTATATTGTCAACATAACAACTTATTATATAAAAGACTGGACTAGAATATTTTATTATGATTTAATTTTTAAATTATATAAAAATAAATTACTCACCTTGCGTCGGGCGCAGGTTATCACCTAATTCTCAATTAATTGGAATGAAGATTTAAATCTATTGGTTAGATTTAGATTCATTGGCTCCATCTTCTTTGGTCTACTTATAATAAAATAGATACAGATTAGTAAATTGATTGATTCCCACAAATTAATACCCGGAGATATCGTCAAAACAATTTGTATGAATTTTCTCAGTCGTCACACCAATGTCCTAACTTTTTTAAGAATGTAGTATCTCTGCACCCAATTAACCCTAGTTAAAGAGAACTGTATCTTAGACAATAACCTAATAAGGCATTTTCATGTAATTTTCTAATGTCCATATTTTAAATTATATAACTGAGTTATACTATTCATCTGTTGGAAAAAAAACACATACTCAACTAATGCAAAAGACCCCATTATAAAACTTTGTGGCTTTTACTATTAGAGTTACTGTAGTTAAAGTGTGTGTCAACAACCTTTTTGAATTTTTATCAACTAAATTAGTTGTTTATTCGAAAGTGGGTAAAGCTAACACACCGACCTTTTACTAAACAGAATCTTTAAAAATGGTAAAACCTGTGAGAATACAAGAAAGCTAAAAATAAAAGTAAAGGAAAAAGAACAGCAATTGAGTGAAATGATGAACATCTACACCCCTTTTATTTTATATGGATATGTCAATATTGTGGGGAACATTTTCTTATCCGGAATCATAAGAAATTTTAATAAAGAACAAACTTTTATTCAGTTATATAAATATTGATTATTTTTTGGACAATTCTCAAAAATACCACTAAATAATTTTTTTTCCAAAAATACCTTCATTAAGTTTTTTTCCAAAATTAACACAAAACTAAAACTAAATCCTAAATCCTTAAAGTTAAACCTTAAACCCTCAAATTTAAATCTTAAACCTTAAAATCGATATCCTAAACCCAAACTACTAAACTCAAACTCATATATTTAAATTATAAACCCTTAAAAATTATTTATAAAGTTTATGCTATTTTTAGAAAACTGTCATTTTGTGATACATTTGGAAAAATAATAATTTAATGATGATATTTTTGGAACAAAAACCTATTTTATTGGTATTTTAAGGTATTTCTCTTATTTTTCTCTGTAAAAAAAACCGATTATTTTTTATTTGTTAAATAATTTTAGTTAAAATGTGAAAAAACTTAATCGTTTAATTGCTGTTTTCTATTAAGTTTTTTTTTTCTTTTTTTTGAACTCTACTATTAGGTTTTCTTTTACCAAAATATATCAAATTTATGGTTGTTTAGCTGATCTGCCAGTTAATAAATGATTGTTTTCTACAACAAATCATAAGTAAAGGTCATGTGATCATTTTAAATCTTCTATTTGTTGATTCACCTAATCGTGATTACTGATTAGGTACCTATATAAATACACAGTGTACATTATAAATTTTCATTAAAAATAAAACAAAGAATGTTTTTTCCTCTATCTTATTATATAATCTTATAGCATAAGGAGGACCCTCCAAATAATCATATAATTTGTAGACAAAACCGATTTTGTCATAAAGAAATTGTTTGCAGAATCTCCGTGACGGTTGATAAAACAATAACTCATAATAATCATAACCAGCAAATAAATAAAAGCAGCACATGGAAGCCATTTGCGCGAGGATAATTCTTGTAAGAACCCATTACCAAAAAGTTGATAATAATGATAAAAACAGAAGAGACATTCGCACCATACATTTAAAAAAAAAACATTTCCTCAAAAGAAATTAAGCTAGATTCGATTTTAATTGTTTCATCTACTTGCTGGACGTCGAAAAAAAAAAAAGAAGATCTACTTGCTGTATGAACAAAAGAAACATAAAACAGTAAACAAAAAACTGAAGGATCTATGTAAAGTCAAAAGGAAAAAAAATAAATTTAAACAAGCTGTAACTGCAGATCATGTTATGTCTTGTAGCTATTAAACCCTACGACCTATAAGATTCTACTTAGGTTCTTATAAGAAATAATATTATTTATAACATACATACTTATATAACTATATATATATATATTGAACATAACTATATATTATCTGGACTAGCATAGTAAATTAAACAGAAAATACAAATAATTATCAAACTTACGGTTAGATATTTTTTTTAGTTCCAACTTTTTTAGTTATAAATAAAAGCATTGGTAAAAATATATGAGTTCCAAATGCTCATGAACAGGGATAAAACATAGTCAAAATCTATTATAGCTTTTAAAATGACATACGATAAATAACTCAATTTATTTACCGAATTTGTCATCAAAATGACCATGATATTGTCATTTGTGCATATATACTCTAGTGTTTAACCAAATTTTTTTTTTTGAAAATAAATATTTTTCTTTTAAATTGGGTGCTAATTTCAAGAAATAAATTTGTGATATTCAATGATTAATGGACCATGGAAACTGGAGTCTGCAAGTGCAAAAACGCATTGATTATAGTATTTATAAAACTCTGCAGATTTCGCAGAGAGAGCAGGAACAGAGGTTTGGTTTCGTTGCGTGAGCTGTTTCCCTTTTCACATGGTCTCAATTCCTCTTTAAATCTCTCTTCTTCTTCCTCTTGACTCTCTCTCTCTCTCTCTCTCTCTCTCTCTCTCTCTCTCTCTAGCGATGCTGTTGCTGTTTCTTCCTTGGAAGCCATGAAAATAGGATTAGTTTTACGGATCTTCTTCTTCTTTTTCTCTTCTCTTGTTCTTGTCTCCTCAGGTTTAAACTCTGATGGAGTTCTCTTGATGACTTTCAAATACTCTGTTCTTCTTGATCCTCTGTCTTTGTTGCAGTCATGGAATTACGACCACGACAATCCCTGTTCGTGGCGAGGCGTGTTGTGTAATAACGATTTCAGAGTTGTGACTTTGTCTCTCCCAAACTCTAAGCTCGTTGGCTCGATTCCTCCCGATCTGGGTTTCCTCCAAAACCTCCAGAGTCTCGATCTTTCCAACAATTCGCTCAATGGGTCTTTACCGGTTGAGTTTTTCGCCGCCGGTGAGCTCAGGCTATTAGACCTCTCGAACAACTTGTTCTCCGGCGATATCCCAGCGACGATCGGCGATATGCACAATCTCCAGACGTTAAATCTCTCCGATAACATCTTGGCGGGAAAATTACCGGCCAATTTGGCGTCTCTTGGAAGCTTAACTGAGGTTTCTCTGAAGAACAACTACTTATCCGGCGAACTTCCCGGCGGATGGAGATCCGTTCAGTTTCTAGACATCTCTTCAAATCATATTAATGGTTCACTTCCGCCGGATTTCTCCGGCGACAATCTCCGGTACCTGAATGTCTCGTATAACCAGATCTCCGGCGAGATTCCTCCGGATGTCGGTGCCGGTTTCCCTCGAAACGCCACCGTGGATTTCTCTTTCAACAATCTAACCGGTTCAATCCCAGATTCTCCGGTTTTACTTAACCAAAAATCAATTTCGTTTTCTGGAAACCCGGGTTTATGAGGAGATACGACCCGAAAAACGTGTCCAATTCCTTCCTCTCCAGCCACCGTCTCCGGCGCCGTCACGCCGACTTCTACGCCAGCACTCGCAGCTATACCGAAAACAATCGGTTCGAATTCAGAAACCGACCCGGACGGACCGGCTGACAACAACCAAAATCCCAGAACCGGGTTAAGACCCGGAGTTATAATCGGAATCGTCGTCGGAGATATCGCCGGAATCGGAATCCTAGCTTTGATTTTCTTATACCTTTACAGATACAAGAACAACAAAAGCCTGGAGAAGAACACGCAAAGTTTAGAAGCCAACGAGATTAAAGACACAACTTCATTATCACCATCATCATCAACAACTACATCTTCTTCCTCTCCAGAACAATCGAATCGATTCGCGAAATGGTCATGCCTCCGTAAAAATCAAGAAACCGATGAAACCGAAGAAGAGGAAGAACAAGACGAAAATCAAGGGCCAGGAGAGAGCAAGAAAGGGACATTGGTCACCATTGATGGAGGAGAGAAGGAGCTTGAAGTAGAAACTCTGCTTAAAGCTTCCGCTTACATTTTAGGAGCCACCGGTTCGAGTATAATGTACAAGACGGTTCTCGAGGACGGTACGGTTCTCGCGGTTCGTCGATTAGGTGAGAACGGTTTGAGTCAACAACGCCGGTTTAAGGACTTTGAGGCGCATATCCGAGCTATTGGCAAATTGGTTCACCCGAATTTGGTTCGTCTCCGTGGATTCTACTGGGGCACCGACGAAAAACTGGTCATTTACGATTTTGTCCCTAACGGCAGCCTCGTCAACGCCCGTTACAGTAAGTCATCATCATCTCTTTTTTTCTTTCAATCTCTTTCTCGCTTTATGATAAAGTCGCATGTTAGCATAATTTTTTGGGTATTGCTATGGTACGCATAGATGGGTGGTAGTGGTTAGATCTGCTCTGATTAATGTCAACGGTGGGTCAAACTTTGTTTATTCGTACTTTCTTGCGCATATATATTTGCTGAATTTGTCATGCGATTGGACAGAGAAAGGAGGGTCGTCGCCGTGCCATTTACCGTGGGAGACTCGGCTCAAGATAGGAAAAGGTTTGGCTCGTGGGCTCGCTTACCTCCACGAGAAGAAACACGTGCACGGTAACTTGAAACCTAGTAACATACTTTTGGGCCAAGACATGGAGCCCAAGATTGGCGATTTCGGGCTAGAAAGGCTTCTTGCTGGCGATGGTAGCTATCACCGAGCTAGTGGGTCATCTAGGATTTTCAGTAGCAAGCGATCAACAACAGCGTCTTTGCGTGAGTTCGGGCCTACACCGAGCCCGAGTCCTAGCTCGGTTGGGCCTATATCCCCTTATTGCGCACCGGAGTCGCTCCGGAACCTCAAACCGAACCCGAAATGGGATGTTTTCGGGTTCGGAGTGATCCTCCTAGAGCTTCTCACAGGGAAAATCGTGTCCGTAGACGAAGTCGGGATCAGAAATGGGCTGACGGTAGAAGACGGGAACCGGGCTTTGATAATGGCGGACGTGGCGATCCGGTCGGAGTTGGAAGGCAAAGAGGACATTTTACTTGGTCTTTTCAAGTTGGGCTATAGTTGTGCATCTCAAGTTCCACAAAAGAGACCGACCATGAAGGAGGCTTTAGTAGTCTTTGAAAGATTCCCTATTAGCTCTTCGGCTAAGTCTCCATCGTACCGTTACGGACACTACTAATGTTCGATCTTACACTAACTTTGTAAGCTTTCTATGTGAGGTCGAAGTATATACACCACCATTACGCACTTCGTTCATGTTATTTGTTCAGTTGATTTTTCTTATATGATTTTTAGGATATTACCAAAGTGTGGTTTACTTTTAATTTTTAACTTAATAGTATGAGTTGCCAATATGAATTTGCGTCTATGCGTCTAAGGTTTAAACGTAGCAGCTGCAAGTGCGGTGCGAGTTTACGAAACCGGGTACTTGCGGAGTGTTATTAAGCTATTCATACTGGTGCAGCCGAGCGATTGAAAACGAGTGTGATAGTTATAACTGGTTATCTCGAGGGTGTAATATAAACACCTTATATAATTATAAAAAATATCAAAAACTATATTATTATATGAATTTTTTTTTTTGACAACTATATGAAAATATATATAGTTGAACAAATTCTATTGAATTTAATTCTGAATTCTGAACTACTTACTTAGGACTAACTCTCAAAATTTTGGAATCCAGGACAATAATTTACGGATATGGGACGGGAACGGAAAATTTGGAAATTGAAAAACAATACTCAAAAAGGTATTCGTTAAGAACGTGACGAGTTCTGTAAATTCTCTTATCTAAAATCTCTTTCCAAACAAGTAATTACTTTGGATAATGATTAACTTTAAAACATGTATTTTGTAAAAATTCTAGAAAATTCAGGATAATTCGAAAAAATTCGAGAAAATTTGGAAAATATATATATTTTAATTTTTGTTTAAATTTTAAATGGATAGTTCGAGTATTCGTTCTCATATTTGTTTCTTTTCCGTATCCTTTCTGTATCCGTTTGAAAAAAATAAATAATCTCGAATGAGAATTTTTTTGAACGGAAAAAAGAACGTGACGGAAAATTTGAAACGGGTACGGGTGAAAAAGCTGTCCCGAAATTTTCAAGGCCAACAAACCCGATCCCCAAACCGGTAAATTGATCCATATAATTTTAACCAGTACGAAGAATTAAATACATTTGTCGTAAACCGGATACGATCTGACCCCAAAAATCCCCAATCCGAATCTACCAATCTCCGTCTCCCCCGTCGCAGTTTCCGAGGCAGAGAGACGAAACCAGAGACAGTGAGAGAGAAGTGCAGAGAGAGAGAGAGAGAGAGAGAGAGTACGAAGTTGGTGCTTCCATGGAATCCGAAACCACGGCTGGTGTCTCAGCAGCAGCCACCGATGATCTCCAATCGAGCGGCTCATCGTCTCCCGCCGACGCCGTTTCACGGTTGATCCACGCCGTGGAGCAGCGGCAACAGCATCTACTCGACAAGACGGTTCCTCACGTTCTCTATCGATGGATCGCGTGCCTAGTTGTCGTACTGATCTACTTTGTGCGCGTCTTCTTGGTGGAAGGCTTCTACATCATCACCTACGCCATCGGAATCTACCTTCTGAACCTCATCATCGCTTTTCTCTCCCCTCAAGAAGATCCCGAGGCCTCTATCACCGGCGGGACTCTTCCTACTCGTGGATCCGATGAGTATCGACCGTTTGTTCGCCGTCTCCCCGAATTCAAATTCTGGTTCGTCCTTTTCCCCCATTCTGTATAGATCTCTTGAATATCCCGCAATGGATTGAATTGTTAGACTGTTAGATCTGATCGTGCCGTACCTTATTGAGAATGAATTTGTTTTCTAGGGTTTTTAGTAGACAATTTGGGCATTGCCTTATTGGTTTGATTGCAGATGAGTTGTGACTGAATCTTTAGAATCACTGTATCGCTCTTGTACGATTGAGAAGATGATGAAGTTTGATGACTTGCTTGTTTAGGTGCTCAATTATTGTAGACTTGGATACAGTTCTGCAGAGAAACTTCAGAAATCGACAAGTTTCACTTTTGGGGTTAATTGAGCAAAAAATTTCATGAAGTAACAGTTCGATTTCGTCTCATACTACGTTGATTGCTGAAGATTGCATAAACATGCCATTTTGGATAAACTAATACTGACATATATGAATCACTTCGTGAAGCCTATGAATGCTTTTCGGGTTTATCAATCTAGGTTGCCATGAAGTATTGATTCTATTGATCTTAGACAATGTTGTTGTGTTGAAGGTTGAATAAAGATGTCATTTTGATTTTGTCACTGCTTGATTGATGGCCTTCTCCTATTTTGATTTGTTGTTTGAAGAGTGAAATTTTTCTGTGTGTTTATCCACTAGGTTATCGATCATTAGGGCGTTCGTCATCGGTTTTATGATGACGTTCTTCGAGGTCTTTGATGTACCTGTTTTCTGGCCAATACTTCTTTTCTACTGGGTGATGCTGTTCTTCCTCACGATGAGGAAACAAATACAACATATGATCAAATACAGATATGTGCCTTTCTCTTTCGGGAAACGGGTATGTATTTTTTTTTTTTTTTTATCTTTTGCGTAAATCGATCGACATTCATGTATGAACAAGTTAAAGTAATAGTTTTCTAACTTCATCCTCCTCGGTTGCTTCTTCTAGCAGCAATATGGAAAGAAACCTGCTCCAGCAGAGAGCAGTGAATGATTCATTCCGAGGAAGTAGCCGTTCAGGTCAGCAATTTCTGAATCCTCTTGAGAAAGTAGCGGTTTTAGAGGTCGGTCTTTTTTTTTCTTTCTTTTGATCGCCCGAAGCTTTGTTAAGTGGACGAAACAATCAATCATATAGACTCTCGTAGCTTGTCTCAGACAGATTTTTACACTTTTCATTTTCCTTGGACTATTTCACCTCAATACAATGTATCTTATTATTAAATTTTTTTTGTCAGTGAGAATAATGTTTTATACTTGACCCTTTCGTAATCATCATGGTGGAAACTTGGACAAAATCGAAGTGCATATAGTTATGCTTGAGGTGTTTTTGGACAAAACAGTCACTGAGTCATTCTTGATTCTACAGTTTGATTCATACGATGTTTCAATGAATAAGAACGCTACTCTATAACTCAGAATCTAGACGCACCAGTAGTAATAAAACAGTTAGCTAAGTACGTATGCATCACTGACAATCTTGACTTAGTGATCTTGAGTTTTGTCAGAATCATTACATCACCACAATTCGTAGAAACAAATGTATTGTTGAATGTGAGTTTTAAATACGTTTATAATAAAACACATTCATAAGTAGGGGTGGGAAAAAACCGTAACCGAAAAAACCAAACCATACCAAACCGAAAAAGTGATATGGTTTGGTTATGTTTAAACTTAAAAAACTACTCCTTCTGTCCCATTATAAGTGATTTTCAAGAGTTTTTAATTTGTCCCATTTTAAGTGATTTTCTCACTTATCTATGCAAAAGTTTAATTTATTTTAATGTAATATATTAATTAAAAAGGTTTTGCTTGAAGAAGTTGAAGAGTTTTCTAATTTTTTATTGTTTTCAATTTTTTTATTAGATGACAACCTCTTTCAAAAAGTAGTTTTTTTAATATGTGTGTTTTTAGCTTGAAAATCACTTAAAATGGGACAGAGGGAGTATTTGGTTATTATTTTTTAAAAGTTTTGGTTTAGGTTTGGTTTGGCTAAAAACCGTCAAACCGAATGATTTTTTTTTTACATAACTAAATTTTAAATAATATATATTTTCTTATTTTTTTAGTTTAGCTTATGTCCATATTTTATTATTAGGCTTAATTATCTTTATAATTTACTAAATCTTAACTCATAAATTTAAATATAATATTTACAAAAATATACTCCCTCTGTCCCATTATAATTGATTTTCAAGGATTTTTATTTTGTCCCATTTTAAGTGATTTTCCCACTTATCTATGCAAAAATTTAATTTATTTTAATCTAATACATTAACTAAAAAGGTTTTGGTTGAAGAAGTTGAAGAGTTTTCTAACTTTTTTATTATTTTTATTGTTTTTTTTTAAATAACAATTTCTAGTTTTCTTAATCTTTGTGCTTTTACCTAGAAAATCACTTAAAATGGGACAGAGAGAGTATCTACATATAAATATTTAAAATATAATATTTACAAATACAAACTATTAATAGAAATATTTGTTTTTTAGTTTTTAGCTTTTATAGACTTGGTTTTATTGATGATTTAGATTTATTTCCTATGATTTGGATTTTATTCTTTTAACTTTTTGTTTTGTTTCACTCATATCTATTACTACTCGTATTTATAGTTTGAATCAAAGATTCAAAGTTTTTCGTAATAGTATAATTCCGAAAAAATCGAAACCGAACCATACCAAACCGAACCAAATTATATATGGGTTTTGTATGGTTTTAATTTTTATAAAACCGAATAACCGAAAACCGAAGAAAATCGAACCATACCAAACCGAAATATATATGGTTTTTATATGACTTAAACTTTTATAAAATCGATAAACCGGAAAAATCGAATCGAAACTAAACCGAAAACCGAAGTGTCCACCCCTTTTCATAAGCCTTAAAATTTACGCATTCTCATTTGATTTGTTATTATTTCATTTGAAATCTGAGTAACATTTAAAACACGATATTGATTGATGGAAAATTTTATTTTAGATGTAATCCTATAATTGTAATATCATCAATGAAAAGTTTAAAAATAATGTGAACAAAATGAAGAGAGAATGTTGGGAAAAGAAAACAAAACATCAAACACGTTTCTGGAGGAATAAAAGAGCCTGAGCGGTTTCGTCAGCTTTCCGTCATTGACTTTGAGATTGAGTGTCTCTTCAGTCAAGTTTTGTGTGTACTTTGCTTTTCTTTTTTCTTTTCTTTAGCGGCTCTCAAACTTGTGAGATACGGTGTTTGATTGATATCATATAATGACAGCCATACAAAGTCTATCATTTTTTTTTTCATGATTAGGAGAATAATCTGATAAGAAATGATTAATCTAGCGTATGAATGGTAACTATAGAATCGGTGGAATATTTTTTTATTTTTACTGAATTTACCGGAATAACTAATAATGTAAATGGTAACAGAAAAATTACGCAATTGCTTAAAAATAATATTTTAAAATAATTAAGAAATATGTGATAAAATAAAATTTGTTTTAATATATTATTAACGTATTAAACAACATAAAAAATTAAAAACTAAATTTTAAAAAAATATTTGTTTCATTTACGTTTTATTTGGAGAGCGCCTCCGTTTGAAGAATCCTAGCCGCCGTCCCAATCTCTGGTTCTGCTTTCTCTCAGTCTCCATGGCCGGCCCTCCGGTCCCTCCGCCCCCTATTCCCCCGGATCTCCTTTTCTTATCTCCTCCGGATCCCCTCGTTGGTTTGCCGATTGTTGCTTGTGTGCCTCCTTTGGATATTGAGATGCTTGATAGCTATTCACCATCAAAATCAGCAGCTCCGCCTCAGATATCTCTGTCGTCGGAGCCGTTTTCTCCGACTCCAACCCAAAACCCTCCAATCTCGGTCCCCGTGCAAGGAGGGTTGGGTTCGGTCCGTTCTTCACCAGCACAAATTGGGATTCTCGAAACCCTCACTCAACCTGGTGATTCTTCTTATGGTGCTACTCCAGTGGTTGTTCCAGCCTCTCCAATTTCGACCTCACCTCCAAATCATAGTGGTGTGGAGTTCAATTGGGCTGCGCGTTTTACATCGGCACAGAAATATCCAAAGGCTGATGTCCCGGTTTCTATTACGGCAGAAGGTCGTCCCCGTGTTAAAATTCCTAATGCGGTGTTCGAAAGAGGAGCTCGACTTCACTCAGACTACATTGTCGGGATTTTCTACGGTAATGCTCCAAGTTATGGGAAAATATGGAGTGTTCTCAACTACTTATGGGGCAAGGACCGTCGAGTTACCATCCACAACCTCACAAAGAATGCTTTCCTTTTCATATTCCGTCGACCTCTCTGCGCAGACGTATTCTCCAACATGAATTGTGGAGAGTAGGGGATTCGCCTTTCTTTGTTACGGAATGGAAGTCCCAATTCAGTTTAAACCCTCCATCTCTCCAACGAGCGCCAATCTGGGCTTCTATTCACAACGTGCCTTTTGATTTGCTAACGGACGAGGGTCTCTCCTGTATTTCAAAACCTCTAGGTGTCATTGTAGATGCCAAACCTTTCTCTACTATCAGCTCGGTGGAGATAAAGGTCATTGTTAACCTCTCAAAGCCACTGCCATCGACAGTGGAGCTGGAGCGTGAGGATGGGCACATTGATCTTCTTCAAGTTACTTACCCCTCGCTACCTCCTCTTTGCCCAATATGCAACGAAATCGGGCATAAAGTGGCCCTCTGTCCAAACGCCCCTCCCCCTCCCAAAAGCAAGGAAGAGGACTTCGTCAAGCCGAAAAAATTTGTCCAAAAATATCAAGCAAAGCACCCTGCAGAGTCAGTTTCTACAGAAGTTGGAGCTCCAGGGTCAGCGGCGGGAAAGGAGAAGGAGGTTCCTCCCACTATTCTTGAGTCCACACTTGTTCTTGCTGAGGACAAGAGCAACTCGTTCGCTCCACCTACGACATCAACATCCTCAAGTGCACCGACAGCTCCGGTTTCTGTCAAAACATGAAAAATCAGTGTGCCTTCTTCATCTAAGGAGGATGCATCCTGGAAAGCTCTCCCTCCCCCCTTCAACCTCTGTTTGTGTACAGAGAGATCAGTCTCCTTTGGAAGTGCCGGCTATTGCAAAGGAATTGCCTTTCACGCTACCAAAGCACATTTCTTCGGGAAAGAATCGGGCTATTAAAGGGTCTCAAGACCATCCTCCAATTGATGCAAACCCTTTTGATTTGCTGCAAAATGACTTGGACAAAGATGAGTCGGACTAATCGGAAGCAGAAGCAGAATTGGCCCTCACCATCCATCATGCTTCAGATTTGGCTCTCACCATCCATCAAGCTTCCGCAGTAAAGTATTCATCATCGCCTCCCTCCTCTTCCTCGCCTAAGCAGCAGAAGAAGAAAAAGCGGAAGGTTCGGGAAAACTCCTTGTCACCTGCTGGTGGTAATCCCTTGGAAACAAGGGGTGTCCGTCAAAACTAATATATTTTTATGATAGACACATTTTTTTGGAACGTGCGTGGCATCAACGACATCTCAAAGCATCGTCCTCTGGCGACTTGGATTAATAGCAAACAAGCAACGTTTGGAGCCCTTTTGGAACGCATGTTAAGGAATCAAATAAGGATCAGATTTTATCTTTTGTTGGACCTGAATGGTCTTTGTTGTCAAACTACCAGCATTCGGATTTGGGAAGGATTTGGATTATCTATAAGCAACCTACTACTATAAACCACCTCTTCTCGGATCAGCAATCTATCACATGTGAGATCAAGCTCGAGGATGGTATTTTTTTTGTTTTTACAGTGGTTTATGCGTCAAATGTCTTGGCTGAAAGACATAATCTTTGGACTTCCCTGAGAGACACTTATATGTCTTTTGGTCTGAGCTCAAAACCTTGGATTATAAGGGGAGATTTTAATGAGATTTTGATGCCTGCGGAATCTTCTAATCAGCGGCTCGTTTCTTCAACAGAACCAATGAGAAGTTTTGCTGAGTGTCTTTCCGACATTGGGGTCTCAGATCTACCGTTTCAAGGACCAAGATTTACATGGTCAAATAATCGCCCTTCGGACCCCATTGGCAAAAAGTTGCATCGCTGTCTAGTAAACGGTAATTGGACACTATCTTTTCCCTCAAGCCATTGTTCCTTCTTGACGCCTGAATTCTCTGATCATTGCCCATGCCATATCAAGCTTATTACCGACCCGCCGGCTTTTGGGACCCGGCCGTTCAAGTTTTTCAATCTCCTAACTTCTCACCCGTCCTTTTTTGTCACTGTAAAATCAGCATGGGAGGATCTGGGTGAAAACGCTAAAAACCTCAAGGAGCTCTGTTTTAAGATTAAAGGGCTCAAGAGGCCTCTTAAGTCTTTGTTTAAAGAGAATTTCAGTGACATTGAGAAGAGGGAATGTGATGCTCATCATCAGTTAAAAACTCTTCAGCTTCAGGCATTGAACGATCCTTCTCCTGCTAATGTCCAGCTTGAAGCCTCTGCCCGCGTTTTGTGGTTATCTTTGAGAGTAGCTGAAGATTGCTTTTTTCGTCAACGATCAAGAATCAAATGGCTTGAGGAAGGTGATTTTAATACACGCTTTTTTTACCTCGTTATGAAATTGAGAAACGCCTGTAACGCAATAAAGTATCTTCTAAAGCCTGACGGTTCTAAAACGGTTTCGCTGGAGGACGTGCACATGGTAGCCGAGCAGTATTTTCGGAGTATCTTATGCACCATAAAGGGATCTTATTGTCCCTTCCTGCCCCTTTATTTGGATCAACTTATTCTGATAAAGTGTTCTTCAACTCAAAATCTAGCTCTTTCTTCACTAGTGCAAGATGAGGAAATCAGAATGGCTCTTCACCGGTTGCCGCTAAATAAAACGCCAGGTCCGGACGGTTTCTCTGCCGAATTTTTCAGAGCTTCTTGTAGCGGTTAAGGACTTCTTCGCGACGTCCTTTATGCCGACCTCTTTGAATGCCACCTCCCTTGTCTTGATTCCAAAGAGGCGAGGTGCAGAGAATATAAAGGATTTTCGGCCAATATCATGTCTGAATACAGTCTACAAAGTCATATCTCGTATCCTCTCAGACAGACGTAAAAAAGTTTTGCCATCAATAATTGTCCCGAATCAAACAGCTTTTATCAAAGACAGGTTACTGTTGGAGAATGTTCTTTTGGCTTCAGAGGTCCTTCAAGGATATCACCTGGAATCGGTTTCTCCTAGGATCACTCTGAAAATCGACATCTCAAAAGCATTCGATTCTATTAGATGGGATTTCATTCTATCAGCCCTTCATGCATATCAGGTTCCATCTTGGTACATCAATTGGATTCGGGCTTGCATCTGCACTCCTAGCTTTTCGATTAGCATCAATGGAGTAACTTCCGGTTATTTCAAAAGTCGATCGGGCTTAAGGCAGGGAGACCCTCTATCTCCAATCTTATTTGTGCTCGTGATGAACGTGTTATCTTTGATGCTTAATAAAGCTGTTGTAGATGGAATCTTCGCCTATCACCTTGGCTGTTCGGATCTTCAGCTCACTCATCTCTCTTTTGCAGATGACCTGCTTATCTTTTTGGATGGATCAGAAACCTCCCTGGGTGGAGTGTTTACGGTTCTGTCTCAATTTGAAAAATACTCAGATTTGTCAGTTAACATCCACAAAACGTCAATGTTCTGTGCGAACATCCAACCTGATATGCTTTCTCGTATCCATGACCGGTTTGCTCTATCTCCATCTTCTCTACCGGTCTGATACTTGGGTCTACCACTCTGTTCTAAAAAGCTCTCAATTAAGGATTGTGACCCCTTATTTCTCAGATTAGACGAAAGTTGGGAAGTTGGATGCATAAGCACCTAAGTCTAGCTGGCAGGTTGCGTTTGATCTCTAGAGTAATCTGTGGGATTGTGGGCTTCTGTACTGGAGCTTTTATTCTACCAAAAAAGGTGATTGTGAAAATCAACAGTATGGCTAACTCTTTCTTATGGCATGGTAAAATAGATGTTCAAGCTGGCGCAAAGGTCTCTTGGTCTGCATCATGCTTCCCGAAACAAGAAGGAGGTCTGGGGCTTCGATCTTTTGCTTCATGGAATGAGACGTGTGCTTTAAAACTAATTTGGATGCTCTTCTTCAGAGGAGGCTCCATTTGGGTTGCTTGGGTGAGGTCAAAGTATCTTTCGAAGTTTTGCTTCTGGGCTTTAAAGGAGGATAGTCCAGCGGTATCTTGGATGTTCAGGAAACTTCTAAAGTTTCGCCACAAAGCAATCGAGTTTATCCGGATTCAAATTGGAAACGGGGATGACTCTTTCTTTTGGTGGGATCCGTGGACGCCTTTCGGCTCCCTGATTCATTTCATAGGTCCTACGGGACCGGCAAGCATGGGCATTCGTCTTTTCTCTCTCGTAAAGGACTGCATTCACAATGGAAATTGGAACCTCAGAGCAGCCAGGTCTGATAGACAGCTCCAACTCCTTTCCTTCATCACTTCTCTTCAGCCATCTGCTGTAAGTGACTCCACAATTTGGTCTGCAAACGATTCAGTGTCTAAGATTTTCAGATCGAAAGAGGTTTGGAATGCCATTCGTCCAACAAAACCTACGGTCTCGTGGTCTTCTTTAGTGTGGCACAAAGTGGCAATTCCTAAGCACGCTACTACAACTTGGCTTTTTGTGCTAAATCGGAATCCTACTTTTGATAGGATGTGGGCTTGGGGATTAGACGTTGAAACAATTTGTCTCTTATGCGGTTCGTCGACCGAATCACGAAATTACTTGTTCTTTGAATGCGATTTTTCGAAACAGGTGTGGTCGGCTCTTCTTCAAAAGCTTGACTTTGGAAATGCTCCCTCATCATGGGCGCATATTATTGTTTGGTTACCTTCTGCTGCAACACAGAGGATCATGCATCTTGGTCTCCTCCTGTTGTGGCAAGCGTGTATTTATGAGCTGTGGAAAGAACGAAATCGAAGACTCCATCAAGGTTTAACTCTTCCACACTCTTTGATATATAAAAAGATTCTCTGCATGATGAAAAATAAAGCAACGGCTTTAAAAAATGTTGGCTCAAAGCATGGTGATGCTTTGTTGCTTCTTTGGTCTTAATCGAGAAAGTAAAATGTGGGTGAGACATTTTCCTACTCTCGCTTATTTCCTGTCTTCGTATCTGGCGTCTGCAATCCTTCGTTGTTGAAGCTCCTCCCTCAAATCCAAATGCTGGTTTTTAATTTTTTCTTTTGTTATCTGATCCGTTTTTTCAATTCCTTGTAATGTGAACTTCTTTACTTTAATGAAAATTCTTTAACAAAAAAAAAAAAAAATTACGTTTTATGTTTTTTTTTAAAAACTTTAAAAAATTATTTCTGATTTTTTTTAATGTAAAACAAACATAATTATATTTTATGATATGGTGGATACTTAATAATAATAAAAAAATCTCTAACATGGACAATAAGTACATATGAATAATTTTACAATATGTTATTCAAAAATTTATTGTGTCCTAGTTGCATTGAATTTAAACACATATAAAAATTGGTTTAATATTTATTATCAAGCAATTGTCATTAAAAAAATATTGAACTAGCTGAAAAATGAACAAAATTTCAGTAATTTAGCAGCTAAACTCAACTCATTCAACTTAAATATTTTGCATAACTTTTTGGATAATTTGGTAAAAATATTGAACCAGTTTAAATACCCAAAAATCTAAAATTTGGTTTGGATAATTCGAATATTCGAAACCGACCTGAACTAGGCAAAACCGAACCAAACTCGACCTGAAAAAAATACATAAATATGTCTTATATCATAATACTAAAATATTCAAAACTCAAAAGAAAATATTTTTGAATTTTTCGTATTATAGCTACTATAAAAAAATATTTTGAAATTAATATTTTATTAATATTTTATCTACTATTATCCGATCCATTATATTCATTACTTAGATTTTATCAAAATTGAACATAAATAAGATTATAAGAATAAATTGGCTTAATAATTATTAATATGTAATTTTCCAATTATTATTAAAAGAAATTCAGCCAACTCAAAAAAAAAAAATGAAAATTCAGCTATTCACCCACTTAAATTAAGCTGATATAACTGGTGAATGCTTATTGTTTTCAGCTTAATTTTCCCAATTCAGCAATTGGTTAGCTACCATTTGGACCCCTAATAAGAAATGAATCTAATGTCATCATAGATGTTGTATTGGCTTTTAAGTTAGATAATCAAAAATAAACAGCGTAGTGTTTTTGTAGTTTTAAGTGTTTTCCACAACAACCAACCTAAAACCTAAAGCATCATTATTCCATAAGTGAAGAAGCAAGAAAATAGACCGTAAAGAATTAAAATTAATGGAATAAAATAACAAAAAGGATGCTGACGAAAAGTCAACTCCACCAAGCTGGCGAAGACAAAACTTCTGCGATTAAGTTAAAGTTGGGTCCCACTTCTAAATCAGATCTTACGGCTGACGACCAAAGTTTGACCCGATCCTCTCCTCCAACTGCCCCCTCTTCTTCTTCTTTTTTTTCTTTTTTCGTCCGTTATGACTTATTACGACTCTTTTACATTATTATTCTTCTTCTTTTTTTGTCGCTCTATAAAAAAATATAAAAAAATGATTTAACATTTTCTGTTTCGTATTTCCAAGAAATCACATGCATTCGTACTTCTTATTGCTTAATTTTCATATATACATGTTAATTGTAAATTGTTAAATTAACAAATTATAATAGTGGTTCAATGGTTGAATATATCGCTACTGTAGTAGTAACAAACACACGTGATTACTGAGAAACCCTAAATTTTGTACAAATATTGACTTTTTGATGTAACAAAAATAAAAAAAAGGAAATTGACTCTTAACAAACAAGATTAGACAGTAAAGGAGCAAACTCTATTTATGAACATGGAAAAGTCAGTCACCTAAACCAATTTTTTCTTTTCATTTTTTTTTCCTTCTTTTTTTTTTTTTTGGTGACATCATTTCGTTTTTTTTCTTCTTACTTAGTCCCTTCAAATCTCAAAAAGTCCACAAGTCTCTCTGTCTTCTTCAATCTTCTTGAGAGAGAGAGAGATTTTATGGCGGTGGAGTTCATGACTAGAAATTACATCTCCGGCGTCGGAGCCGACAGTTTCGCCGTTCAAGAAGCTGCTGCTTCAGGGCTCAGAAGCATCGAGAGTTTCATCGGTTTAATGTCTCGTGAAAGCTTTAACTCCGACCAACCATCCTCTTCTTCTTCCCCCGCCGTCGCCGCCGCGGATCTGGAATCGGCTCGTAACACGACGGCGGACGCGGCGGTTTCGAAGTTTAAAAGAGTCATCTCTCTCTTAGATCGGACTCGAACCGGACACGCCCGGTTTAGACGCGCTCCGGTTATTTCTCCAATTCAAGAAATTAAACCGACGCCGTTTCAAGCCCCGCCACAGATCCGTAAAGGTTCGTTTTCTTCATCGATCAAGACGATCGATTTCTCCTCTTTCTCCTCCGTAACGACGGACTCAGAGCACAAGAAGCTTCATCATCAGCATCGTTCTTCCGAAACTGCGCCGTTTGTGACTCAAAGCCTCTCTACGACGGTTTCTTCTTTCTCCAAATCAACAAAGAGAAAATGTAACTCAGAGAATCTTATCGCCGGAAAATGCGCCTCTGCTTCCTCCGGTCGTTGTCATTGCTCCAAGAAAAGGTATTAGATTTTATTAGATTCATTCGAATTTTTATTAGATTTGGTATTTAGATTCGACGACCCAACAATAAATAATTGAACCTTTTTAAGTAGATTTGGTATTAGATTCGATCTAAATTGTTTTTTTTTCCTCTGTTACAGGAAGATCAAACAGAAGAGAGTAATTAGGGTTCCGGCGATAAGTGCTAAAATGTCCGATGTTCCTCCAGACGATTACTCATGGAGAAAATACGGACAAAAACCAATCAAAGGATCTCCTCATCCAAGGTACTAAAACTCGAATTTCAATAAAGAAAAAATCTAAACTTTTGAAGTTGATTTCTGAATCTTGATGTGTGACTCTGTTTCTTGATTTTGAAAAACAGAGGATATTACAAGTGCAGTAGCGTAAGAGGTTGTCCAGCTCGTAAACACGTGGAGAGAGCAGCTGATGATTCGTCGATGTTAATCGTTACTTACGAAGGAGATCATAATCATACTCTCTCCGCCGCTGATCTCGCCGGCGCCGCCGTAGCCGATCTCATTTTGGAATCGTCTTGAAAGAAAAAAAAAATCTTAAAAGGCTTATATATAATATAAAATTAGATCCCCTTAGTGAAGTTACTTCTCTCTTTTGTTTCTGTTTTAAAATGACTGAATCTTGTAATGAAATGTTATACTACTAAAATTCGATTGAGTTTTGTTAACCAGACAAAAAAGTTCGATTGAGTTCAGAAACAAAAAATCGATTGAACTCATATTTTTAGATTTTTTTTAAATGCGTATTTTTTTTTTTCGTCTGAAATAGTACGAGGCAATTACAAGAATAATTTGTAACGAACAATTTATCTATTCTATAAAGATCTACACATATGCAGATCCACCACGAATAGCTCTCCTTGCACTGTTTTGGAAATTCACCACGAATAGCTCTCCTTGCACTGTTCTGGAAATTTTCCTTATCTGATTTGCCTTCTCTAATAACCTGTAGAAATCGCATCTTCTGGGAATCGAAATCCAGATCTTCTGGTGAAACATTAATGAACCGTTTAGTTAACCACTGAACTAAGGGTTTCCACCATATTTTTAGATTTAGTTAATTTATTTGGTTTTTTATTGGAAAATATTTTTGGTTTTCGGGTTACGTTTTGAGTGGCCAGTTGCAGTTTGAAGAAATTTTTTTTAAAAATAATTAGGAAAAAAAGGAAAAGGAGATGGGACATATTTGGTGAATTGGTCAAAGGATTAGAAAGATTTGGGACCAAAGATGTCGTGTTTGACCATAGCTTCTAGCCTTCTACGACCAAAAAGGGCTATTTTCAACTTTTTTTTTTGTGGTTATCTTTTTCAACTTCTTTATATATATTAATAATTAAACACAAATTATTTAAATTCTCAAATCTAAAAACTGATATAAAAACATGTAAAAAATGAGTAAATTCATATCTAAGCAACACTAAATTCAGAATCATGATTAACTAGTGAACTCCAAAATATAAGAATTGTGTTTTGTTTTAATTTCTTTTAAGTATATAAAAGTTTACAAAAATACTAATAAAATAATTTATAGGTGATAAACGTGTATTTATAATTCAGATAATAATTTGGATATATATATTATTTATTTTTTGGATTTTAGGAAATTCTGAACCGGAGTCTGTAATATTCCAAAGTCCGAAACTACAACATGTAATATTAATTTCGTCATAAACATCAATTTGATTATGTGACCTTTAAACTTTGCCCATGATATTTTTGTAGTCAAACTAACAACATTTAATTATCCGAATATAAAAACTGATATCAAAGTTATAAAAAATATCTCTATCTCGAATCAAGGCCATTACAAGATTAAAATGTTGATTCTACATAAGACCATTATGCCATTGTAAGAATAAAATGTTTATAGATGTTAAGTTATATGTTATTCCAACTCAAACTAATTGACAATTAGTGGATTGACTCATGTCTTTTATATATTAGTTAAGATTCCTTTCAACTTTTGATGTAGAAATTATTCTCTAATACGTTCCTTCGAGATGATGGTTCTTTTGTCCGTATGTTTAGATATGAATCGATATACCAACTTTGGGTCATATCGATTATAGATCGGATTGGATTGTTTGGATTGTTTGGATCGGCCTCTCCTACCATGTTAAGTTACATGAGTTTACAACTCAAAAACAATTGACAATTAGTAGATTGGCTCATATCTCTTATATATTAATTAAAATCTCTTGCAATTTTCGATGTGTGATATTATTTCTTAATAATAGGAACCATTTTAGTTTTTCTAAAAATATAACTGAAGTATTTTGGATCTAGATTCATAAATTAGTTTTTTTTGCCACGGTGATTAAATACGAGATCTTTCCAACTTTTACTCTTTGGATAGCAATGTAATATGGTGATTGAACTATCGGATATAAAATAGAATCTAAATCCATAGAAACACTAATATTGTTCATAAAATATAAAAAAAAAAACGCGTACAGTTTCTTTAAAACGTAGGAGAAATCTGGATGGCCCGTGTATTGAATTTTCCATCCAGAATTATTTTTTTTTATTATTATTTTTCTGCAAAAGGAAAATAAGGAAATGAGATAGTGGCAGAAGAGAAGTTGTCGTGTTCATGTGTTCGAACATGTGAATCGGTTGGAGTTTTGTGAAGGAGGAAACAAATTGGATTGGACCTTTGAGACACTTACGTGTCTTTTGGTTCCACTTTAGTCTCTCCTTTTAGGTCATTCTTTTTGACCCTTCGTCTCTTCTAAGTTCTTCTTCTAAATTAAATTTTTTATTTTCTATGCTATTAGTTAAGTAGTTATTTACCTTAGTGTTGAAAAAAAATCAAGTTAACGAGTCAATATTGGGGGTATTACGGAACAATAGAATGATAGAGAATGAGATAAAAAAACTGGTTATGAAAAATATTATTTTACTAGATTGACAAGTATTCGTCGTACACTATTATATACTTCTTCTATCCCATTTTAAGTGATTTTCTAACTAAAAGTACAAAAATTAATAAAATTATTTTTTTAACGAAATTATCATTTAATAAAAAAATTGAAAACAAGAAAAAAAATAAAAAAAAATAGAAAACTATTCAACTTTTTCAACCAAAATTTTTTTAGTTAATATATTAGATTAAAATAAATTAAAATTTTACATTGATAAGTGGAAAAATCACTTAAAATGGGACAAAATAAAAATTATTGAAAATCACTTATAATAGAACAGAGGGAGTACAAAACATTAAGTTAAACGGGCCAATCAAACTAATTAAATTATGATAGTTCTCTTAAAAATGAGTAGAAATGTTTTGCAGGTTAATTTTCGATTCTAAATGTTCAAATTGATGAGAGACAATCCGATGCTTAAAAATGAGTGGAAATGTTATGCATGTCCGAGAGCAATCACTCGCGACTCAATTCCTAGAACTGACGGATCAATCCGATGCTTTACTGATGCAGTTTGGATGGCGTCCACAAGATCTACTGGGATGGGGTGCCTCTTCAATTTCCCATCAGGCGAGTTGATTCGATCCTTGGCTAGCAAGATAGGCGTGGCTTCAGCTCTCATAGCAGAAGCGCTCGCCTTAAGAGAAGCTCTGATTGATGCTGCATCAAAGAATCTTCGAAGGGTCCTCTTTCAATCGGATTCAAGACAACTAATAGAATCAATCAATTCTCTATGTCCGGTTTTAGAGATCCGTGGTATTATTTTTGATGTTTTTTCTACTTTAGCTTTCTTTGAGAAAGCTGAGTTTAATCATATCCCACGTGTGGATAATTATGAGGCTGACCTTTTAGGCAAACAAACTTTGAGAAGTTTGAATGTAGTAAACTTTTAAGATTTATGAAAATTTCCTCCATTGAACAAAAAAAAATGTTCAAATTGATGAGAGACAAAGGTTTTGTGAATATGTAGCCATTTGATCATCAAATTATGATTATATATATATATTATTAATGAAAAAGACCTTTATCCAATTTGAACCGTATAACAATCTAATTCGTGTTTTGTTCTTTCATAAACACACAAAATTAATTGGTGGTAATATAGATTGATGCAGTACTATCCCAAAAAAAAGAACAAGAACTATAAATGAAGCAATTTTTAGATCGTGAGAGCATATCTAACTAGACCATTTCACAAGAAGCAAGAGCAAATGATCAAAGAATGAAGACAATGAAGAACCAAGAAACATCTAAACCAGTTTGGATCTTCTATACTAGACATGAAGCTCAATCTGCATCAGAAAATTATGATCAAAACTGACCATAATTTTTTTCGAAACGTACAAAGCTAAGCCCGCTCTGGAGCCGCTGGTTTTGGCACACAATTACAAGGGTTGGGTTTATTAGGGATGCCAAAGACAACATGGGCCTATTGATTGTGTATAGTTGTACAGAATACACCACATGAAATGAAACTAGAAGATATTGTGGGTTTTATTGATAAAATTCATGGAACAAAAAACATTATTTAAAAGAAAAAAGATTGGAGAAAAGGAATTTGAATTCTAGAGAAATATTTTTCTCTCTTTAAATTTTGTAAAGGAAAACACTTTTTTTTAATAAATGAACATAGCTGATTTTTATTAAAAAAAAATATTTGGTGAAAAATATTTGGTATAAATCAAAGTAAAAATAATTATGCATAAAACATTACTCTATTATGGGTAACCATTCAAAGCCAATAACATTTTAGAGGAACACATTAAAAGTATCTCTTTATTATATAAATTTGATAAATCTACTTGGTAATTAAAATCCTCCCAACATCCGTCACTTATTCAATCAAATTACAACATATGTAAAATGATTTTTAATTAGGTTTTTCATGTGTTAAAATAATCTTATTTATTTTAAAGATATAATACCATTATATTTTCAATCAGATTATAAAAGAAAAAATAATCTTATTTATTTTGATAAACAAATTTAAAACTTATTCCGAGTGAAAATAATGGTTTGTCGACTATAATAAATAATTCCAAATATTGTGTTCTAATTGGTAAAAAATCTGTATATCTTGAATTTTCAATTTTAAACTGATGTAGAAATATCAATCTTTTTCGTTTTTTTGGGTAGAATCTATATTTAAATTTGAATTCAGTGAATAGAAGCACTGATACAAGATTTTCATGAAATTAAATACTATGGTGTTCTCTATAAGGACTAAAGGAGTGGTATAATTTTGTCTGTCTTTACTTGGCATATTTATTTGTGAAGTTGGGGATATTATGAGTATCATGACCCATTGGGGAACAAACTATGAAAGCCGTAGACTTTACCTTTTCAATGCATTGACTTAAGTTGCGAGTCTTGCGACCGGCGCATTTATATCAACACTGACATCAACTAAATACAATTCGAGAGAAAAATCAAATAGGAGTAATTTTTTTTATAATTGACTTGCGTTAGCTTTAATCGATTGGTGTTTACAAACTCACCATCTACCAAAAATAACATACATTTTTTTAATTTTTCTTTCTAATGTGATACTAATCTGTGTTCCATAAGCCGAGGGACACTACACTAGTTTTGAATTACAAAATATGTTACAAGTAGCAGAACTAGTAACTAATAAGCACGACCACAACATCTCTCGACGGGGAAGTGCCATTTCTTCTTAGACTTGCTTTTCAAAGTTCTTTCTTTCGACCATTTTTCAAGAGAATAAAATACAAACTAAGTGGTGGTGGACTACTGGTTCCCACTTGAAAAAGAATTGTTCTGTTGGTATATGCTAAATATCGATTTCCCTCAAATGTAACATTATTTAACTACTCCTATTTGACCAGTCGAAATGATGTCATGCTTTACATCAATTAAAGAATTCGGTGAGTGAACTACTCGACGGTTACATTCCCTAGGATTATTCGAGTGATAAAAACATATAACATCTACTAGTTATATATAAAAAAAAAAAATGCACGGAGACATAGCAATATTTCCTCTTCCTCTCACCAGCTTGTCACAACTAAGTTTCTCACAAAATTGATCTCAATTCACACTCTAAAAAATCTCGGCTATGACAACCTTCTTATCCACTGGTTCAACATGCGAGAATAGCTTTTGCAGTTTATTAATTTTCTGTCTTTTGTTACTTTTCGTTGATTTTCTCCTAAACTTTTAATATATATATTGGCTCTAAAAAGCATTGTAATTATTTGTATATAATAAGATTTTTGTTAATTAAATTTCCCATTACAGAAAAGATCAATCATATCCCCTAAAAATTAACTTTTTTTAAAAAAAAGGCTGATATGGGAATGGTAATTTTATTTTGACCAAAGAGTTTGAGCCCATTTCATTCAAAAATGTAGAACTAGTCTCATTGCAAAGCGCTTTAAAAAGATGATGCCTTCGTTTACACTTGGAAGAGAAAAAACAAAGAAGAAAACTTTAAAGAAATAAGGGAGATGAACATTCACGTCGCCTCATCAATTCCATGACTCAAAATTCAGAAATAGATTTTCTCCATTTTCTTTTTGGTATATGAAACCAACGACTGTCCTTCAAACTTTCTAAATATGTATAACCCTAATTTATAGAGACACACGAGTCCACATGAAAACATAACGGGTTCGTTCATACGAAGGATGTGAAAATCAATAATGTAAACTTGTACATTGGTGGTGTGGTCCCTTTATCGATTAACGATTATAGGGCTTTGCTTTATGCTTAAAAAAAATTAAATTTTGAATTTTGGTAATTGGCACCATGTTCGTGTGCCAACTAGTTCACAGCTAGTCCTCACCAGAAAATTAAAAATTAAAGGAGGAAAAATTAGACACACCTTTAATTACACGAATATATTATACTCCCCTGTTTTTAAAAGAATGATGGTTTGGTTTTTCTCTTTGTTCCACAAGTATTTTAGATTTTATATATAATGTTAACAAATTGTAAACTTTAAGAAATATTAATTCAGATTATTTGAATTCTTGAATTACTATTGGTTAAACTAAAAGTTAATATTATTAATTACCATAGTTCAAGTTCGTTTTATCGTGAACTATTAGCTAGACATATTAGGTCATACATGGACCGAGTAAATAAAGCATGATTAGAGTTGCAGCAATCACCAACTGAGTTACAAATACAAGAAAAGTTTCGCGGTTTAAGATATTTTTGAATTTTTCACATATATTAAGAAAATTTTACAAAAGATTTTTCTAACCTTGTTTTTATTAATTATTACTTAAATTATTCTTTAAATAGTAAATGTTACAAAGACAAATTAAGTAAAAATGGACAATAATTACACCTAGAAAATTAAAAATTTCTTTTTTTTTTAAACAATTTTTTATTCTAAAACTATCTTTTTTAAGGAACAGAGTAAGTATAATCCAATGGTACATAAAGTTAGGAGATGTCTAATACAATATCAATATTAGAGATGGTTTTGCGAAACCAATGAGGGCATGACATTATTGGTCGAAGAGAGAAAGTGTTCCACTCTGAATCGGAAGGTTTGATTTGGGCCATATCGTGAGTTGAGATCATCACCTAGCTAGCTTATGATAGGTAGGCAAATCCTACAAAATGAAATTGAGAAAAGGACAACAGAACTTCATTTTGTCATTTATATTACGAAGATGAAAAAACATGTTATACCTGTGAATTGTGATGATGGATAAGTGGGAAAGCTAAGTTATTAAACATATTGTAAAAATTCAATCATAAAATATGGACCCTAATCTATTGTATAAGTAAACCATTGTAATTATAATACAGATAAGGTTTCATAAGTACAGACAAAAGCTGGATTACGAAAGTCAAACCCTCTTTCAAGCCTTCGCTGTCTCCATTTTCTTAAATATAGTTCTTTTTAGTTCTTAAATATAGTTTTGCACCTTGTTCATGTCTACTTTTGATGATCTATATATATGCTGTTTCTTTCTTTGTTATTCCCTCTGTTTTTTAAAGATAAATTTTCTAGTTTTTTTTCTTTTGATTGTTAAAAATAGATATGCTATGTTTTCTATGTAATTTTTACTAATTGATGGTAATAAATTTAAGTTTTTTAAAAGTATATATTGAAAATAATTAAATTTCTTGAATTATTATTGGTTTAGATTTATAGAAAATTATATTGTTTAGAAAATTATACCTTTATGATTGAACATTAAAAAAATTCTTAATATGTGTAAAAATTATAAAAACATTATTTTTAGAACAGAGAAAATATCTATTTGTGCTAAAGCATATTTTATTCAAATTTATTTAGATTTTTTGGTCTTGCATTGATCACAAGACCAATCCCAATGGTGATCTTTAAGTGTTTTATTAAGTGTTCTTAATAATAAAACTGAATAAAAAATAGTTAAAGATGTCTTATATTTTAGATCAGTGTCTAAATTTAAAACTTTTTGGATTAAAAACGCACACAAGGTGGGAGTGGACGATGAAAAATTATTAAAAATATATTTATTTTTTTATTTATATTTATTAAAAATATATTTAAAGTTGTTAACAAAAGTTTTTACTTAATTTTTTTTTTAAAACATCCATCAAAAATATACTCTATAAAGTATCTTTATGTAAGTACACAAAATATTAATAATTAATCAATAAGACGTACACTAATAATGTTTCTATTGAACTTGCTAAGGTCCTAGTCATAGTAATATTTTATTCAAATTTATATAACGAAGAGAGTAGCCTTGTACTCTACTACTTTTTTGTAATCTTCTAAAAATCTTGTGTTGTATCATGTATGTAACTTTTACCGCCATGTAAATCCAAATCACAAATTTGTATTGACATTAATGTCGGTCATATTCACGGGCAATTTGATCTGCGCGGTTGCATATTTTTCTGTGTTAACTTTAGGACGTCTTTTTTTTTTCGTTTTTTAAAATCTCATTTTTTTCTTAAAAAGATATCATTGTTTACTTAATATGATTAATAATTCTAATCATTCGTTTTAACTTAACTTTAGAAGATTGATGAAGATTTCTAGAAGAACAATTCGATTTTTTGTTTGATTTTGATGCGAAACACATCTGAATTACATAGGCACATACATGTAATTATTTGATCTTCCAGAATTTTTGCATTTATTTTGTTGAACATTTTTAATGACATTGATGATATTTCATTACTATTATTTGTTTCTTACAGTTTTGTTGGTCTATGTAGTAGTTTTGTCTCAACTCCTTTTTTTTTTTTTCAACCTTGTTTCATATTAAACTTAACTTGGAACTACTAACACATACAAGCCAAATGCTCTTTGTCAAAGAAAATGAAATTAAAACATAAATAAACACCAAAGCAATAAAAAAATAGATTATACGGTTTAAATCAAAGATAGAAACCGGAAGCTTCTTAAAAAGGACTTCAAAATCGATTGAATCGATCTTCAATTATTCTGCCAATGAAAACAAGCGAACAATATTCTTACTCGAAATACCATAAAGGCAGAGCGTTTAAAGATAACCTCCATGGAGGAGGAGATTGCGATAACGGATCTTTCTATAAATGAGAAAAGTGATAAACCGTATCCGTATTCGAGCCTTTGTGATGACTGAAGATTCGACACATCACTCGTGGCAAGAAGAAGATGGGCAATGCCCAACATGATATAACACCGGATTAAGATGATAGTGAAAGTAACGGGAATATGTTGTCCCATTGTCTTTTTGCCGGGGAACAGTAGAACTTTGAAGCTCCGACCAGCCGAAGCTTGGGAAGTTTCTTTCTTTCTTATTTTGTTATATGTGTAATGGAATTCATAATAAAGCCATGGTGGTTTAGTTTCTTTCTTTCTTTTTCTATACACAAACCTTGTGTGGAAATTTTCTTATGCATTTATATATGAAAGAAGATTTGTATGTTGAGATGAACAATGAACAAAATAGCAAATATGGTTAGCTCAATCAGAATAATCAAAATTTTAGTCTGAATATAACATTTGTGTAAGTTCAAAAAATAAATAAATAGTATATATATACCTATAACATCTGTGTTTTACTATTTTGGTATTGTACGTATTGCATTAAAATCAAAGCAATTCCAAATTTAGTTTTGGAGAGACCACACATAGTTTTTTTTGTTCTGTACTTCCTGAAGTCTCTATGCTTTTTTGTTTGTCTATCTCGAAACAGTAACACCATACATTACGTACCCACCGACCTCACTTTGTTTTATTAGTTTTGTAGTCAAATAAGAATCCATACATACTCCATTTTTTTAATTATAAATAAATAGAGTGAAATACAAAATAAATAAATTATAGGACGACAACAAAAAAAAGGGGAATAATTTTTTTTAACTTCAAAGAGTGATAATGAGTATAAATTGTTTGTATATATATAGAGAGATTCACGTATAAACGACAAAAGAAATAGAGAACCTATGGATATTCAGATGATGGCTTCATCATTTTGATCAATCAACGCTTTTCTTTTATTGGATTACTTCACAAAACATATTTCAAAAAATAACTTCTGAAAATACAAAACCAAATTAAAAAGGTAATTTAGTTGTTGTAGTTTGTTTGGTTCTTTTTAGATTTTAGTCTTTCGATTTTCATGTGTACTAGGTGATAACCTGCGCCCTGCGCATGATGAGAAATCAATAAAGAATTTTATTAAAGATGATTTTGAAATTGTTTAAAATAAAAATAACTTAATGAGTTATATATATATATATATATATATATGAATAATATGTATGGATGTCTATTAAATTAAGATTCTTAATTTTACAGTATTTTTAATCATTTATGCTTTTTATAATGATTTTTGAACTATCTACACATTCTCATTTTCAATGTGTGACTTTTTAAAACATATTCATATTTATTAATCATTTGAGTAATTTATATAAATGATTAAAAATTCGAATTATAACACATGTATAAAAAAATCTATATATTTTTTACTATATGGATGTTGTGATGATTTTTTTTTATTTTTACAAAACTAAGTTTAAACAAAAATAAGAGAAGAAATATGGTGTTTAAAATTATTATTAGTATGATATATTTTTTGGTAAGAAATAGAAAGAAAGACAATATCTTCATAAATTAAATGATGTTTTCTTCATAAAGAAAGAAAATATTTATAATATTATTTTTTTTAACATATTAAACTATTTTTAATATTTTGACTTTTTGATATAATATTTTAACTTGTTTTAGAGTTTAATTATTTATATTATTTGGTTAATTTATATTGATCTATTAACAAACCATAATAAACCAAAAACATATTTATAAATATGGATGGCTATTAAATCAATCTTTTTGCTTTTCCAGTTTTTTTTATCATTTATGTTCTTTTTATAATGATTTTTCAACCATCTACACATCGTAATTTGCAATGTGAGACATTTTAAAATATACTCATATTATTAATCATTTGAGTAATTTATATTCATTTAAAAAATTTCGAATTATAAAACTTGTATAAAAAAATCTATATATTTTTTACTATATGGATGTTATGATAATTTTTTTTCTTACAAAACTAAGTTTAAACAAAAATATGAGAAGAAATATACTATTTTAAAAAATAATTAGTATGATATATTTTGGTAAAAAAATAAAAAGAAAGACAATATCTTCATAAATTAAATGATGTTTTTTTCATAAAAAAAAAATATTTATAATATTATTTGTTTTTAACATATTAAACTATTTTAATATTTCGACTTTTTGATATAATATTTTTAACTTGTTATCAAGTTTAAATATTTATATTATTTGGTTAATTTATATGGTTCTATTAACAAACCATATTAAAACAAAAAATATTTATAAATATCGATTACTATTAAATCAAGCTTCTTGCTTTTACAGTTTTTTTTAATCATTTATGTTTTTTTTATAATGATTTTTGAACCATCTAAACAACCTCATTTTCAATGTGAGACTTTTTAAAACATACTCATATTTATTAATCATTTGAGTAATTTATATACATTTTTAAAAATTTGAATTATAACACATGTATAAAAATCTATATTTTTTTTACTATATGAATGTTGTGATGATTTAATTTTTTACAAACCTAAATTTAAACAAAAATAAGAGAAGAAATATATTGTTTAAAAAATAATTAGTATGATATATTTTGGTAAGAAATAGAAAGAAAAAAAATATCTTAATAAGTTAAATGTTGAATTATGTATAAATAAATGATATAAGGAAATTAGTCATAAATTATATCTTAATAAATTCAATGTTAAAAGTAATAAATGGTTAAAGGCATATAATGTAATTAGTCTAATAAAAAAAGAAATTTGTATTAAAATAATAGGAAAATAAGTGTGGTGGTGACACATCAGCAAAATGGCACCACTGTAAATAGTTCAAAAAGTAAGTTTACTCTCTAAAAATGTTTCTCAATTAATATATAGGGGATTTCCGTAAAATCAAAGAAAAAAAAAGGTTTAAATCTTAACATTGATACCCAAATATAAAATACAAAACCAAGCAAAATTTACAATGCTTAAAAAACAATTTTCGCTTGATTTTGCATTCTCACAAAACCATACAATTTTTCTGTTCCAATTTGCTAAATAAAAAAGAGAGAGGCGTTTACTAAAATTCTTAGTTTTATTTCTGTTACTTTAATAATAAAAATGAGAAAATGATTAAAAGACAAAGCACCTCAGTCCTTAGAAATCCAATCCCACTTATAACAACACGCGTGTCATCACTTTCTTCCCAATAATATAGTTTTTTTTTTATGCAATTAGTTAATTGCTTTTTTATGGATCGGATTAGTGAATCGTATAATTGCTTTTACATTTGTGCATACTAGACAATTAGATAAACATAGCCTACTTTAGTATTGTTGCCGAAATTGCATCACAAAAACTTTAATCCCATTCCGTGAAACGATGTAATCAGTACCATTTGTTTTCACGTATTTCAATTTAATGAAGATTTGAAAAATTGAGGATAAACTCAATCAATACATAAAAACATAGAAAATACTCCATTTGTATTACCACAAATATCATTTTGACCCTTTTTACATAAATTAAGAAACATGTTAAAAAAAGATTATACCAAAAAAAAAATGTATAACACCAACAGTTAACATATCCATAGCGGTATAACTCTTAGTGTTATGTTATTTTTTATTTTTTTTATTGGTTTCATAAAAAATAGTATGATACAAGTGTAGATGATTTAATCTCATTCTTCTCAAATATGTGTATACATATAAATAGCGAAGAGTTTTTTTTTTTTAAGAAATAGCTAAGAGTTTTTTTTTTTATAATCAGGAGATGATTCAGATGTTTAACATCAGACTAATCTTTGAGGGTGAGTGTAGCCGTTAAATAGTACACTCACCGAATTTTCTAATGAACCTAAAACATAACACTATTTTGACTGTCATGAGTGATTTAAATAATGGGTAAGTTTGGTAATAGGTAAAGGTAGAATGAAAAATTAATAAAATGGTAATGATAAGTTTAAAATTAGTTCTCTCTCCTGCGTAATATCGATTTTATCCTTCATACACATTAACGTGATAACGTGTTATAACGTTATAATGAAAAAGTAACAATGATTGTAACTCGTTATATCGTGATAATTTATTATATATCTTCATAATAATTATATTAATGTGATAAGATAGTAAATTTATACATAATTATATAATTTATACATATCATTAACTAATAATAACAACAAGCTGAACAAAATAAAATGATAATGGTATTTATAAGGAGTTAAGATATTAAATATCTGAATAATAATTATATTAACGTGAAAATATGGTAAATATAAAACTAATATTTCTGTTAACGTGTAATTTACACTAAATATTCACCAAGTTAACTTGATAAAATTTAAAATAACAAGTTATACAGAATGAACCGATAATAATAATGTTGACGAATTACGTGTTACACCAATTTGCAAATCGAAAATTTTAATAAAAGTTAGGAGTATTTATGTCTTTTTGGGATGAACACTAACGAAGAGAGAAAGAGAAAAAACTATCAGTTAATTTAGCAATATTTTGTTACCAGATTTTACAATTTCTCTTAAATAATTCTACGTTTGAGAAGAATCAATCCCTAATTTAAACTAACATGATAATTTCTCCTCGAATATAACACCAAGAGTTAGCATACCTTAGTGTTATGTTATTTTTTATTTTTATTTTTATTGGTTTCATAAAAAATATGATACAATTGTAGATGATTTAATCTCATTCTTCTCAAGTATGTGTATAGATATAAATAGCTAAGAGTTTTTCTTTTTTTTAAGAAATAGTTAAGAGTAATTTTTTTTATAATCAGGAGATGATTCAAACATCCGACTAATCTTTGAGGGTGAGAGTGCACTCACCGAATTTTCTAATGAACCTAAAACATGACACTATTTTGACTGCTAAGTGTGAGTGATTTAGATAATTTTACGTTTAAGAAGAATCGATCCTTAATTTAAACCAACATAATAATTTTTACTCGAATAGAAACCACTAGACCACGTCATTTGGTTAAAAATAAATAGTTAGAGTTCATTAAAAAAAAAAAGAAGACATGGTTAGAGTTCCAGAATTTTCCAGTTTTCGACTCTCCCAACAACAAGCAAAAAGAAGATATAAGTATTTGATAATTGCTAATGTTCAACCAAAAAAAAAAAGTATTTGATGATTTCTTTAAAAACCGAAAATGATTTTAAAGCTATGAGCTAACTTTACTACCGTCCAATGGAAAAGGGTGACGAGTTTTTATGATGTGCAGCTGCATCAGTGCAAAACCTTTTGGGAAATTTAAAATAATTTTTTTAATGGAAAATGACGGACTTCAGATGTATAGTACTATATATAGAGTAAGTGAAATTGTGTAAGAACTATGTCTGTCTATATATATTCAAACTCTAACAATAGTTTAAATATATGATTCATATAGTATGTATTTAGCTAATTAATAATCAAATTGTATTCTTTTGTTCACTAACCAGATCATGACACATGGGCATAACTTTTTAGCCGACCAGTAAAACAATAGATCCCAATGTCTTAACCTGCAAAAAAAGTTTTAAGAGTCATGTCGTCAACAGTCTGTTTTTAAACGCAATGTTACTTAAACTCAAACAAAACAAAACATTTACTAGTCTAGGTAAAATATTTGGTTTAATGTAATTTTTATCATTTTCATACTAGTTTTCCTTTTTTTCACTAACATTATCATTTTTTTCCAAGTTTCTAATTTGTGTTGATATTTCCTGTTAAATACCATCACCACTGTTGTATTACACATTCATATTAGTGCCAATTCAAAATTAAACAGTACAATTCATTCTGCAAAAAGGTACTTTATTTTTGTATTTTTAACCTTTACATACATTTGTATAGAAAAAAAAACGCATACACAGTATGTTACAAGTACATTTTAACTTTATATAATAACATTGTGTTAACAAATTTATATACGTTTAAAGAAAAAACTGTCCTATACAGCTATACTGATTTATTTCATTCTAGTTTACGTATATTACTTTGAGATAGAATAATCATTACATATTGTTAAAGAAAAGTAGAAATCATTAATTAAAAACACCACACGTATATATATATTTTTTTTTTGTTTGTTTTTTGTCCATCACACGTATATATAATACTTACAAAATAACCAATAAAACAAAAATCTGTATAAAACAAAAAAAAATAAAAAAACATAAATCATCAGTAAATAGTGGAATTGCAAAAAAATAAAATAAATTAATTATCCATATATATATAGGAGTGGAGAGGAGGAGATTGTTTGTCTTCTATGTCTTTGAAATATAAAGAAGCGAAAAAGAAAAGAAAAAAGATTTTAATTTTGTAAGTGTCGGTGAATTCCCAAACCTTTCTCCTCTTTCTTCTCCTCACGTCTTTAAAACTCTTCCTCCCTCCGCATGTAACCGATTCGCCGTCAAATCCCATCAGATCTTTCTTTCTCTCCGCTTTAGATTCTTTTTTATAAATCTCTCGAGAAAATCAGATCGGGAGAAGAAAGAAAACGTCGATGGTTCTGTGAAGAAACTCTCGATTTTGTTGTTGTTGTCGTTGAGGCGGTTATGGAGACGGGAGCGAAAGTAACGGCGGTGACGGCGACGGTTACGGCGGCGACGATGGGGATGGGGACGAGGAAGAGGGATCTGAAGCCGTACAAAGGGATACGGATGAGGAAATGGGGGAAATGGGTGGCGGAGATTAGAGAACCGAACAAGCGCTCGAGGATCTGGCTCGGCTCTTACTCCACGCCTGAAGCGGCGGCGAGAGCTTACGACACAGCTGTTTTCTACCTCCGTGGTCCTTCGGCGAGGCTTAATTTCCCGGAGCTTTTGGCCGGAGTCTCGGTTTCGGGAGGAGGAGGAGGAGGAGACGGAGATATGTCGGCGGCGTATATAAGGAGAAAAGCGGCGGAGGTCGGAGCTCAGGTAGATGCGCTCGGAGCGACGGTGGTTTTGAAATCCGGCGATTACGAGGATAAGGAGAATCGTAACGGAACTAAAAGCGGTAACGGGTCGTTGGAACGGGTCGATTTGAATAAATTACCCGACCCGGAGAATTCGGATGACGATGACGAGTGGGTGAAGAGGAGATAGAGAGAAAAAAATAAATTATGAAAAAATTATTAAAAAAGTAGTTGTAGAAGGAGAGAATGTTTCTTTACGATGCGCCTACGTCGCTAACTTGCGCCCACATTTTTATCCCTAGTGTAAACTCAACTCTACATTTTTTGCTTGTTTCATCATCATCCTTCGACAAAAGATTTAAAACTCAAACTCTCGAATTTGTTCACTTACAAATACATTTCAAGTGAATTAGCTATGATAACTCAATGACGTATTCGAATAGCTACCCTCAATGACGTATACATAGTAGAACATATAGAGATTATACCAAAAGGTTAATACAGAGAACTGTTGTTTTTGGTACATTTGGTTTACTTCATTGTGTATCAAATAACCATCGTCTACATGATGCAAGATCTCTTTTAATGGATGTTAAGTGCTAATAGTGAAGTTAATCTTTCCTTCACTCGAAGTTGTAAACTTATTAGGAGAATGAAAAGTCTTCTAGAGCATATCGAATAACTTATCAAATTTTTCAGACGAATTGTTCTAAATTGATATCAATAACGCATTTTTCTATAGGTCCGATTGGTAACATATACTATTAAAGTTGAGTTATAGTAGATGTTGTAATTTGATGTAACTTGCAGTAAAAATTATGTAGTTAGTTCATTGTACGTAAAATTATGAGTTAGTATTGTTGTCAACAACTCACTGATAATGTTAAAAGTTACACAGTTCTTTTCCGACGTGCACATCCATTGTGTTTAATTTATATATACGATTGACGAAAAACAATCGTTTTTTTTAAAATTTATACGCTAACAACTTTAATGGTAACAAAAAATTTGTAAATTTTTTTACTATAATTCGATGTAATTTACAGTAAAAATTATGTGATAAAATATGTAGTTTTATGTGATGAGTTAATTTTAAAAGTTACACGATTATTTTATGATGCGAGCATCCATTGTGTTTAATTTATATTAACGATTGGCAAAAACAACAATCGATTTTTTAAAAATTTATAAGCTAACAACTTTTATATTAACAAAAATTAGGCTTTAATTCTTGAAAACTAGTTTACGAAATTGTTATTTAAAAAAATTAAACCCTAATTTTTGTTACCATAAAAGTTGTTAGTGTATAAATTTAAAATTTTGTAGGATAACCCATTGTTCTTAAAAGTAGAGAGATACTACTGCACATAACCCATAACAGTAGAGATACTATAGTGCACATAAACCATAACAAATTAGTAAAATAAAATCTATAGCCAATAAAGTGTATATTTAAAATATTCAACATAATTGAGTCCAGCCTTTCTGTTACCTCATCAAAAAAGCAGAAGATTCAAAATATACCTCATTAGGGGAAAATAATTTTTGTTTGGTTGGGGGATGAGAGAAATTGATTTGTTAGAAATAAGATAAAAGCAAGAGTGTTGCAAAATTGTGGAGGTTGGTACAACTTTGTCCCGCCCTAACAACTAAAGCTCTAAAATTATCGTAACCACTAAAAGTGATTTGATGTGTTCTGAGAATTTTAATGTCGGTAGCAAATTATACAGATCGATTTCAGTTTTTGGGAGTTTTTTTTTTTGGTTTGTTTGGGCAGAATTGGTCGGCAAGATTCTCTTATGTTGATAATGATATTTGTTTTCTTTCTTGTAGCCCATTGGCAAAATTCTAAAAACGTGAAAATTGAGGAACGGTTTATACAAACGGATGATGTGTGAAACTAAAAGATTGAACACAAGTCTTGTGACCACAAAAACACAAGACAAACTTTTTTCAGACATGTTCCGTGTGATCCCACATGTTCAATGAAAAAAAAAAAAAAGAGTTAATAAAGAAAGTAATAACTGAAAGTGAAATTTCCGGTTTTATGAATTTTCTTGACTCCAAATTTTCAAACATACAGTTTCGTATGCCTCATGATGAGCCTCTCTGACGTTGCGATTACTTTCTTTCTACATTCAAACAAAGTTTTGATTTATGAATTACTATAACCAAAGTAAAACATAAATTATTATGTTAGTTAGGTATGGTTTTGGTTTTGGTTCGAATTCGGATTTAATTTCTTTCACATTGAAGTTGAATAAAATGAAAAATGACATTCATTTTCATTGTGGAAAAAGAAGATATGGGTTTGATTGGTAACGCAAAACGTTAAAAAAAACTACGATACAACTTATACCGTTTTAATAGTTACCAATCAGAAAAACATTACAGAAAGCGTTATTAACAGTATTATACTCGGCTTTTTTGTACAGCTTTTGTTTACAGCTATTTTTTTACAGTTTTCAACTATTTTATAAGCACAAATCATGTATCGTTTTTGGTTACCAATCGGACCAAGTAAAAGATTAATGCAAATGGTAGCTCAACAATATATATATATATATATATATATATATATATATAGAGGTTATCTGTAGCAAAGGCATAAAAAGATATTTTGGTTGAACCAAAGCAAGAAGTACCGTAAAAGAGAGTACAAACATACTTCGGTGGATAAACAAACCGAAGAAAGAGGAAAGCTTTTTATTTACCTTTTTTTTTTGGTAATCATAAAAGTATATGGTTAGATTAGAATCAAATACCCACCCAAAGCATCTGATAACCTAACCCATCAACAGATACAGAAGCTGATTCTGATTCTGATTCTGCAAAAAAGACAGAGAGAAGTGCACTTACACTTGTTTCTTGTAAAAGCAAACCGCGTCTCCTAAGTTCTTGGAAGCTTCTACATAATGCAATTACTTGACAGTGTCTCAAAAAGCTTCCCCATTGTTCTTATTGTGTAGCTTTTGCCCTGCATCGAAAGTCAGGAAAAATGATTCATCAGCAGTGTTAGCGAGGGTTGCTTGCCTAAAGGGTGTGAGATCGATTCATGGGTACTCTTTAAGTCAATGGAAAAATGACACAAGACCATCACAAGATGTGAACACAGGAGAAACATATGGTCATAACTCTTAACACAAAAGATTCATTACAAAATAGAGAAACTAGACGAATTGTTTGTGCTATATATGGTCATAACCCTAGCATTGAATGTCAAGTAGATTAGACTGAAATGCATAACAAAAGCTTTAAGATTTCATTCCACAATATCACAGAGATCAATCGTGAGAACCGGACTAATGAATGCATATGAGAATGATTATAAGAATAGCATTCAGTTAAATTAATAGGTACTGTTCTTCACACTGCCTATGAACAAAGCATAAATGTAGAATAAGATTCTGATTTCAGGTGAGTGTAAAGAAGATTTTGTTTCCCATTTCATAGTGAGCAAACTCGTTTACTAGGAATGAGAACAGAAGGTTTCCGTTACCTACTTGAAATCAAATACATTAACTGCAGTTAAACCCAAATACAAAGCAAAGAAACCAAATACATTCAATTAACTGCATCTGGATGCTATTCCAAAATGAGAAACGAACAAACTAGCATCCATCTGGATGTAAAGTCAGAATCAAAAACGAACACCATTTAAATGCAGCATCTGGATGCAGCATCCAGATGCAGCGTTCAACTACAAAAACGAACAGGGCCTAACTGTAGTTAAATCCCATTTACTTGATATTGAATCCAAAGCCAACAATTTCTAAAAATCTGAAACAAGCCAAAGCTACAGGAAGTCTCATGAGTTGGTCATACAGGAAGTCGCATGAGTTGGTCATACAGCCAAAAGCAAGAATGCATATCAGTGCGTACTAAGCAATTAACAATCGCCATCTATCACAGAAAAGCATCCGATTCTAGGCTGATAAAAGCGGTGTCTTTAGAACAAGAACACATCATTGGACACATTCCTTGAAACTGTTATGATCCCACATTGGAAACAGGAAAGGCTAGTATAAAGCCATCTTACTAAGTCCTAAAACATCCGATTCTCTTCTTCAATGTAATCAAGATTCATAAAACCAAATGCAAAGTTTCATCTTCTTCTATCACCAACAAGACTCTTTACTCCCTCTTCTTGTCACAATCAATAAAGCTCAAACTCATCGTCTTGTTACTGTTACGGCACTTACACAGCATAAACACCAAAAATTCCGAAAACACCAAAGAATCAAAATCAAGAACGTGTACATAAACCACAAAATCCAGAAAATTCCTAATCGGTAAAAGCTAGACCCAGAATTAGAACTTGTGTGAACACAGTAAAAATCGTCCCCGGAGCTTACCGGAGATTAATTCGACATAAGCGGCGGCGGAAGTGGAAGGTTCTCCTCGACGGCGGAGCAAGCATGGAATAGGTCTCCGAGGAGGAGGAGAGACAGTCACGAGATGATCACGTGAGATGGAGGTGGGGCCCGTCGTGATTTCTTGTAAAAGAATCGGACGGCTGATAATAAAGCAGACTATATCTTTTACATATTTATCCTGAACCGTAAAAAAATAAAAATAAAAGAGAGTTACAAGAATCGGACGGCGGAAAACAAAGCAGACTATTTCCTTATACATTTTATTTTAACAAAAATGAAAAGATTATTTCGTTTTTAAAAGAATCGGACGGCTGAGAATAAAGCAGACTATTTTTTTTGTAACCAGTCTCTAGGGTTTTCGAGCAAAAGCACCATCATCGTTTCTCACTTGTCTTGAGAGACTTGACCAACTATATAATCTCAACTTTTCTCCATCACTATCCGCTGCGGTATCGCCGTGCTGCCCACAATCTCCGACTTCGTCTTCGCCATCGTCGTCGTCCTAATTTATCTCTTTTTATCCCTTTTAAAAAAAACAAAAACAAAAAAAAACCCCTAAAATCCCCTTTTTTGGTTAGGTCTTTCCTTTCTCTCTCAATCCAGCTAAAATGGCGCAGGTTCAGGCTCCTTCTTCACATTCCTCTTCTCCTCCTCCTCCGGTTACTGTTGGAGACGGGACGGTGGCTCCTGGCGGCAGCGACGGGGTGAATCACGGTGCTCTGTGTTCGCTCTACGTCGGAGATCTGGATTTCAATGTGACTGATTCTCAGCTCTATGACTATTTCACCGAGGTGTGTCAGGTCGTGTCAGTTCGCGTTTGCCGTGATGCTGCCACCAGTACTTCTCTTGGATATGGTTACGTCAACTACAGCAACAGCGACGATGGTTTAGTGCCCTAAATTTTTTTCCCCCTTTGACATGATTTTGTGATTTTATAACCATTTTTGGGGATAATCTTGAGTGATGGGTATTGCGTCGATGAGCTGTTTGATTTGTTTTTTGGCTACCGATTTCACGAATTTCGAATGCATAATGGGTCAAATTATGTTGCTTTGCCTCTAAATTTGAAGTCTTGGTTGCAGTTTTTAGGGGTTTTGTTGTCATGTTACTTTGGATTTTGAGTCTCTTTTTTGTTTTTGGCGTTTTTGTGATGACAGCTGAAAAGGCACTGAATAAGCTTAACTACACTAGTCTCAATGGGAAGATGATTCGGATTACTTACTCTTCTCGTGACGCTTCTGCTCGTAGAAGCGGTATTGGGAACTTATTTGTTAAGGTATTTGCTTGTTGAGCTCTCTAGTAAAATTTGTTTTGCTGCTTAGTCTCTGTTTGATGATGCCTAATTCTGTTTGGGGTGTTGTGAAGAATTTGGACAAGTCAGTTGACAACAAAACTCTGCACGAGACGTTCTCAGGGTGTGGAAGTATTGTGTCCTGTAAGGTCGCTACTGATCACATGGGTCAGTCCAAAGGATATGGTTTTGTGCAGTTTGAGAGTGAGGATTCAGCTAAAAACGCTATCGAGAAGCTTAATGGCAAAGTTCTGAATGACAAACAGATCTTTGTTGGACCTTTTCTCCGCAAGGAGGAGAGAGAGTCTGTTGCCGATAAGATGAAGTTTACCAATGTCTACGTGAAGAATCTGGCGGAGACGACTTCGGATGATGAGTTGAAGACTACTTTTGGCCAGTACGGTAGTATCTCGAGCGCTGTGGTTATGAGGGACGGAGACGGGAGGTCCAGGTGTTTTGGGTTTGTCAACTTTGAGAATGCCGAAGACGCAGCCCGTGCTGTAGAGTCCCTCAACGGGAAGAAGTTTGATGACAAGGAGTGGTATGTAGGTAAAGCTCAGAAGAAATCCGAGAGGGAACTCGAGTTGAGCCGAAGATACGAACAGGACTCAAGGGAGACGGGAAACAAATTCGATGGTTTGAACTTGTATGTCAAAAACCTCGATGATACCGTCACTGATGAAAAGCTGCGCGAGCTGTTTGCCGAGTTTGGTACAATAACGTCCTGCAAGGTCAGTATTGTTGCTTTGCGCATAACATACTAACCATTAGAGATTCGATTTTCTGTCCCTTGATTGATTTGAATCTCTTTAAGGTTATGCGAGACCCTAGTGGTACTAGCAAAGGATCAGGATTTGTTGCCTTCTCAGCTGCCAGTGAAGCTTCTAGAGTGGTAATATAAATTTATCTTGTTTCTTAAGACATTACTAAAACTGTTTTGAGTCTCTATTTTTATTTCTTCATGTATATGCTTTTGGGGTCTATTGCAGCTGAACGAAATGAATGGTAAAATGGTTGGCGGCAAACCGTTGTATGTCGCTCTTGCACAAAGGAAGGAAGAAAGAAGGGCTAAGCTGCAGGTAAATACTTCCTACCATCAATAAACAACCTAAGCTCGGGCACTTACTTTTGTTTGATCCATCATCATTATAAGTCCCTTGTGGTCTTTGTTTCAGGCACAGTTTTCTCAAATGAGACCTGCCTTTATCCCCGGTGTGGGTCCTCGTATGCCGATATTCCCAGGTGGTGCTCCTGGTATGGGACAACAGATTTTTTACGGTCAAGGGCCTCCACCAATCATGCCTCACCAGGTACCACTCTTTCCTCAGTAACTCGGTTCCGAGATAGATGTGTTCATCGAAGTTGTAATTAGAAATCAATAACCACTCATCTGATTTTTACTTAAATCTGTGATAGCCTGGATTTGGATATCAGCCTCAGATGGTTCCTGGAATGAGGCCAGGCTATTTCGGCCCGATGATGCAGCCAGGTCAGCAAGGCCCCCGACCAGGTGGCAGGCGGTCTGGTGATGGACCCATGCGCCATCAGCCTCAGCAACCAATGCCCTTTATGCAGCCACAGGTTAGTTACTGCTTAGATTTTAAAAAAAAAAACATGGCATAAATCTTGGTTCGAGATGGTTCTGTAAGCCGTTGCTTTGCTTTCTTCTCTTGTCTAGATGATGCCGAGAGGTCGCGGGTACCGTTACCCTCCTGGTAGAAACATGCCCGACGGTCCAATGCCAGGAGGAATGGTTCCAGTTGCTTATGACATGAATGGAATGCCTTTTGGTCAGCCTATGGCCGCTGGTTTGTTGGCTTCTGCCCTTGCTCAAGCCACACCTGTTCAGCAGAGAACAGTAAGTCTGTCTCTCAATATATAGTCTTTCAAATCGAGTCGCGGTCTTGGAGAAGAGTAAGTTCACTTACGTTCTCTGTTGTTTTCTTTTGGGGTTTGTGTAGCTTCTAGGTGAGAGTCTATACCCATTAGTGGACCAGATAGAGCACGAGAACGCTGCGAAAGTGACGGGTATGCTTCTGGAGATGGATCAGACTGAAGTTTTGCATCTGCTCGAGTCACCAGAGGCCCTAAATGCTAAAGTTTCGGAGGCGTTGGATGTGTTGAGAAACGTGAACCAGCCATCAGCGCAGGTGAGTGAAGGCAAGAGTGGAGGAAGCCCAAGTGATCTCTTGGCTTCACTTTCCATTAGTGATCACTTATGAGAAGCTTTTGTCGGAGTTTTTACTTTTACTCTCTCTCTTTGACTGATTGACAAAATTTTTGGGGGTATCGTATTTGCTTTTTTAGACTTTTGCTCGATATGATTGTTTCTGTTTTGACATGACTTAAAACGATGGTTTTTTTTTTGTTGGATGATCTTTTACTATTGCAAATTTGCAACTGGTGAAAGTCTTTTATGATTGGGTTTTAAGTTGTTTTTGGAAACAATGTTTTACATTACTCTTCTCAACTTAACTACACCCAAAAGTAACATCATGGTTCTTGTCTAACTTGGGAGAAAACCTGAGTATCTGATCATCTCTGTTGATTTTGTCACGGTTCTTGTCTAACTTGAGAGAAAACCTGAGTCTCTGATGAATCTGTATTTCCAAATTCGTTCTTCACTTGATCCTCCGGTACAATTGAGTTGGAGCCAAACGAATCTCTCACCATTAGCCTTGCGGTGCTATCTTGGTAAGGTTCTTGGTGAGGTTCTTGGTGAACCGTCGCCATCTGGAGCTGGAGAACGTATTCCAGATCCCAGATCACATCCGCCATGTCCGGCCTCTCTCTGCCGTTGTTCTTGAGACATTTCTCCGCGATTTCCATGAATTTCCTCAAAGAATCCGGCTCGATTTGCCCGGCCAATTTCGGATCAATGATCTCATCGGTTTCCTCTTTGGATCTGCGGAACATCGCCCACACTGCTAGGTTCATTTCCTCGCTAGGAAGATCACCGTCGAGAGCCGGTCTCGCGCACAAGACCTCGAGGAGAACAACTCCGAACGCGTACACATCTGATTTCTCCGTGAAGACATGCGTCTGCACATACTCAGGGTCGAGGTAACCGAAAGTTCCTTTGATGTTGTAGCTGATACTGATAGGATCTTGATTACGAACCGCGAGTTTCGAGAGCCCGAAATCCGCAACTTTGGCCACGGTGTTCTCGTCTAGTAATATGTTTGTGGATTTCACGTCTCTATGAATGATCGCTTCCTCTGAGCCACTGTGGAGATAATGCAGTCCCTTGGCTGCTCCAATGCAAATCTCCAGTCTCTGTGTCCACGTCAATGAAGGCAAACCCGAGCCGTATAGATGCTCCTTGAGCGTACCTTTCTCCATAAACTCGTAGACAAGGATCATCTCCGAGTTCTCTTCGCAGTAACCCGTCAGAGAAACGAGGTGCCTGTGCCGTGTTCTTGACAGGACTTGGATCTCCGTTTGAAACTCCAGTTTCCCTTGTACTGAACCGGTCTTGCCTCTCTTGATAGCCACTTTGCTTCCGTCCGGAAGAACGGCTTTGTAAACATCTCCGAACCCGCCTCTCCCGATCAACCACTGCTCGTCGAAATTGTTTGTAGCACTCAGAATGTCCGCGAAGGGAATCGTCAAGCCTCCTAAGTTTAGGCTGCGTAATGGCGAATTGTCGTTGGAACTCTCGCCTCTGTACAATGTCAAAGGAAAGACCTCAACGTTGGACTTGTTCTTCTTTGATCTCCTCCGCTTCAAGCAAACCATAGACAACAAACTCAAGACCAGAGCCAATGAAGCCAAAACGCAACCAGCGATGATGTAAACAAAGAAACGACTTTTATCTTTGTTTTTTTTCAAAAACTCCATCACCTCAAGACCGTTCAGAAAACCAGCATCTTTAGTTGAATCCTTGTTACCTATACTAACATTCAAGAGTCCAGAACCATCAGAGACACTCACGAAATCGACGTAAAACGGTGTCGCCAAGCCTCTAGGCTTGACATCTACTCGCGATTCTCCGTTTACATAGAGGTAGAAATCGGAGTCGGTGTTTTGTGATTCGTTGCTCAAGATATCACACAAGTGAACCCTGACGAAGTGTTTAGAGTTAGCTTTGACGTTCAACGACCAAGAAACGTTCATCAACTCATTCGAGCTGCTACGGTTCATCGTTTTCGCTGTCTGATAGACGTAATCAGGAGCAGTGAATTCCGTCGCCGATGATGAACCTGACTTGTAGTTAAGCTTCTGTGCTGATGAAATGCTCCTCACGGGATCTTTCTTGTGGAGGAAGTCATCGTCTAACGACCAAGTTCGTCCTAAAGTATCGTTTTCCGGCGTGATCTTCTCGCCTCCTACGTTTAATCTGTAAACCGTATGAAGGTTCTTGTCGATGTCTGACGGGATTGTGAGGTCGTCAGGAGCAGAGAACGCCTCGATGGCGTTGACGAAAGCAATGGATGAAGGAGGATCGGGGAAAAATCGGATGTCTAATTCCGGCGAGTTGATCATCAGGAGAAACTCCTCAACTCGTGGGGTCTCGGTGAAGTTCTGAAGCGAGAAACTTTTCAAGCGAGAAGCAGCAGAGACGGTGAAACTAGCGGTTGAAAGCTCTGTTTGAGAAGAGACAGCAGAGAAATGGAGACGAAGGAAGTGTAGACCAACAGAATCGAGCTGGAGTTTGTAATAAGAAGGACGTCTGAAGATCCTAGCCGTCCGATAGATATCCGGGTAAGGGGACGATCCAGATTGGTTGCTGGTTTCGGTTCCTTTCTTTGTGAAGTAAACAGAGTTATCACCACCGGAGGACATGTCTCCGACGAAAGTCCGGTTACCGTAAGTGACATTAGAGTCTGACCCACAATTGATGTAAAACTTCTCCGGACGAGAATATGTGGAGGAAACAGAAAGAGTGAGACGAGGAAGAAGGAGAAGAAGAAGAAGAACAGTAACTAACATCGTCACGAAGAGAGAAACAGAGTCTTGGAAACAGAGTTTCTCCATAGCTTTGATGGGAAGAGAGAGAGAGAGAGAGTGAATAGTGAAAGTCAAATATTTGTTGTCGTGTGAGGAAGAAGAATGTTTGGGATTGTAATCATCTCTGATTTATTTCCAGCAACGACATTACTTTGTGTATCAATTGTAATTACTGTGTATCTCCTTTCTTTAGGAAAATAGGTTGGATTGTCTCCGATACTATATATGTTTGTACAAACCTTTATTGTGAAATATACAAAGACCCTTTCATCATGTATGTTCTTGTAACAAAGAAGATGAGATCAAAAGGTGAAAGAGAGAATTGAGGTTATTATCCATTATTAATAGCAAATTCAATAAAAAAATTTTACGGTTGCTTATTTTTATGATAATAGTTATATTGCATGGAAACGGAAACGGGTACCCGAAAATGTATAAAATGTTTTCATTCTTATATTTTTCAAAAACAACGTTTACACATTTCGAATCGTGCCATTTCCGCATACTCGTTTCCGTTTTCGTTTCTATGCAACATGTAATAGTTATACGAGAAATTACCATATATATGTATACGTTTTCAAAACGTTTCCATTCTTATATATATTTCATTAAACATCTAAATCATATGAAAAAATCTTTTAAACAACTTAAATTCGATAAACAAATATTTTATAAGTAAATTTTAAATAAAAAAGAAATCCTGACTCCATAATTTTATTAACACAATAAAGATGTGACAATTGGCAAGATTGCTATGATAAAATACAATCAGATTCACAAAAATCAAAACGTGAAATTTAATATATCCTATATTTAAGGCATATTGCTTTGCTTATATCTACAACTTCACTAATCAATATCAAATCAATCTTAACTTGGAAAACAAAATACCTTTTTATGGCTTGAAAGTTATAATTTTTTTTGTTTGTAGGTTATGGAAATCGATTAGAAAAAAAAAATATATCTCACAGTAATTAGTAATTAACTTTTTAAGTTACTAAAATAGCAAATATATTCCTATATTTTTAATTATTATTATTTTTTATTTTTTAAAATTTTTCCAAAACCGTTTCCAAAATGGATATGCAAGTTTTCTAACCGAAAACTCGCGTATCCATGGCGTTTCCAAATCAAGATTTCGAAACGCGTTTCCTCGCGTTTTCACCGAGTTTCGTTTCCGAAACGTTTCCGAGATGGGGAAACACACCTTTAATGGAGTTTGCATGTACTAGTATTACTAAGTCTTTTTTATTAATTTTAGGTATCTTTTATAATATTTTATTCTCATTTATAGATTTAAAATTTAGAATGTTTTCAAATTGCAAAACAACTCTATTCTATTGTGTTTAAATCTCACTTTCAAACAATTGTCACTAATCTAGTTTAGATGGTTAGAGATAAATAAACATGATATAGAATCACGGGATCTCATATATCTTAATTTCTAACATGATACGTATGGAACAAAATCGACATATTTAAACAAACAAAAAAAAACTGGTAATTTCAATTGGGAGATTATATGTTACCCATTTTTTTAAACTGTTAGCAAACCCAATAACATATTTTTATGACTTTTTTTTTTTAACATAACTGGTTATAACTTCTTATTTTATAACAGTTTATTTCATTAAAAGGGCGAAAAGGGAATGGAATGCTTGGCACTATTGTCTAGAGATGGAACCTGCGGTTTGGGAGATGGTTGGGATGAAGCTTATGGAGTGAAGTTGCGAAAATCTTTCACTTCAGAGTTCATTTATGTTCAAAGACAAAACAACACACATGTACTTAAAGTTTCGTTCTCGGGAGACTAATAAATACTGTACAAAAAAAAATGTTAATTAGAAAAGAAAGCATGTAGTATAAAGTGTAGGAACCAAACCCTTCATTAAATACGAATTCCATAACCAACTACAATAAATAAGACACGTCATCTTCAACTTGGTTTGGTTGTTTATTACATTACTTCTCCAGTAAATTGCAGTGTATAGAGTTCGAGAGAGATTTGGAGCTTGTGAAGCTTCTGAGGATGGTGAATAAACATTTCTTCCAGCCTCTTCTTCCTGGCTTCCACAGCCACTTGGTACTTTCTCTATCTTCCTCTCTCTCTCTCCCTTTTTTCTATATCTGTTTATGTCTCTCTGTGAAGCTAAATGAGAGATGGGTTTGGTTTTGTATCTGCATGTTGCTTCAGACAATTCCTGTAGCTTTCTTCTCAAAGTATATACAAGGAACAAATGAGCAAAAGACTAGGGCTAAGCTGAGATCAGATGCGTCGAAGATAACCTGGGAAGTGAAGATAGAAGATGGCCGAAGAATCACTGATGGTTGGAAAGAGTTCGCTCTTGCACACGATCTTCGAATCGGTGACATTGTCATTTTCAGACAAGAGAAAGACATGGCTTTCCACGTCACACTGTTCGGACCCAGTTGCTGTGAGATTCAATATGAGTCATGTCTGGACGATAAGAACAAGCTCGGTGAGTTGTGTTCTGTCTCTTTATGAAATGTACTCAAGTAATTTTGAAGCTATGGATCAGTAAGTAGAGAGAATCAGCTTAACTATGTGCATGTGTGATGGATTTTTTTTTTTCTTTCAGATAAGATTCCAAAGAAGAAGAATCCAAAAAGAGAAGCAGAGTCATCTTCTTGTTTTGTGGCTAATGTCTTGCCTTCGACCCTACGCTATGACTCACTGGTATTCTACTCGTAATTTGAACAAAAGAAAATTTCATTTCTGAATTAGATCAAAATCATGTTGTATTGTAATGAATTTTCCAGAATCTACCAAGAAGTTTTGTGAGGGCAAATGGTCTAGACAGAAGATGTGGTGAGATTGTTTTGATGAATGAAAAGGGTACATCATGGACTTTAGCTTTAAAACAAAGGCAATGTGGAGGAAGGACTCACATCAGACGAGGGTGGAGAAGTTTCTGTGGTGCCAATGGACTTAAGGCTGGAGATTTCTTCACTTTCAAACTGATCCAAAGAGGAGAAACTCTGGTTCTACTTAAGTCCGAAGAAGAAGAGTGCTCAGAAGCTGATGAAATAGAGTTTCTTTCCACGGAATCGGACAGCGAAGACGAGAGCAACCAAGATGAGAAATGCTTCAAGAAGCCTAGATCGTTATGGAAAGCTTCATCCTCACCATCTGAAAACCGATTTGTGACATTAACTCTTAGGCCGAACAATGTCAAACGGTGTATACTGGTTAGTTTCATCATTCAAAAGCCATTCCCTTTTTTTTAACATTAATCTATTGAGTTTGGATCATATTTCTTTTGAATCTTTGTTGCAGTTTCTTCCGGTGCCCTTCACGGGAATACATGGCATCACAGCTGAAACTAAAATGAGTCTGTTGGATAAACACGGTGTGAAGTGGTCTACAAAACTGCGTTCTGAAGGTAAAAGAATAACATTGGTAGGAGGCTGGAAGGATTTCTTCAAAGCTAACCGTGTGAAGACTGGTGAATCTGTCATGTTGAAGCTGATTTGGGAAGAAGACACAAGCTGTGTCCTTAAGTTCTGCTCCAAGGTGAAGCCATAGACCCAAAAGTGAAACTGTTTCTGAGGTTAGTGCCAAAGACAAATTGAAATGAATCAATGTTTGGCTCTTTTTTGTTTTTTTGGGGTAAGATATAACAATGACTGGCGTAGCTCCTGTGTTATTTTATAAGATGTTGTAGGATCCTAGTGAGATTGTGGACCGTATGGTGTGAGATTTGTGACTGGTTTTTAATTCATGTTTTCCATTGGCTCGGATAATTTGTCTTCTCTCTGATGATGTCTCCACTAAGCAAAACTTGTGAAAACTTCACAATCTTAAAAACTATTGTTTTGATTCTAATTTTAAAACAAGAAAAAGAAAAAGAAAAACATTTGTGTTTAAAGTATAAGTCGTGAAACAACATCGTGAATATTTTACAAATATATATATCACTCTTATTATACAAAGTTGGATGTGTTCAATGTGAGCATGACATGTAAGATAATTATCACTCACAAGATTGCGATATGTGTGATTATTAATTTAGATCCATCTCTTCGTTTTGGTTTTTGTATATTTATGAAAGAAAGGTTCACAATGTATTTGAGTAAAGATCAGCAATATCTGATTTCAAAAGTAAAGAGGACTCAAAAGTATATAATACTAACCAATAAAAAACAACCACAATATAGAAATAATTTGAGTAATCTCGTAAATCGTTCAAAGAAACAATGTAACTCACCTTTTACATTTGCCTCCACATGCTGAATTTGAACCAAACTTGGAACATAACTGACGAGAAGTGGCCGATAATCATATGGTCCTTGTGCAATCTCACCATGAGCTTGTTTACATACATGTATATAATGGCCTCCTCCAACAATATAAATTATGGTCTCTTTATTTTCGATGTCTCTACGACAACACACGGCCCTTTTATTCTCCTCGTCCACCAAGAAACTCTCCACATTCATCATACTTGTTATCATAAGTTGACGGAAATCCACGACTAACAAGTATTGGATATTAGTATCTTTGGTCTCATCGTTTATAGTATCGGTCACCCATATTTTCATCTCCAATGAATCTCTAGAAAGACCCTCAAGTAACACAGAAAGTTTCTCTTCTCTAACAATGGAAAGAGAAAAATCTAAATTGTTAAAATAAATTCTCTGAAACGGAAGAGAAAGACGTTCAAATCTCTCTCTTTTGAAATCAAACCTGAGTAAGAAAAAATTACTGTAGGGTTTTACATCTTCCCAAGCAACCCAGTAAGCATTTCCCTTCAAATACACTCCACGACTTGTTATCCTCAAGTGCTGATCGACATCATCAAGAACCCTCCATGAATTGTTGTTGAAGAAGACCCTGTGCAAGTGCTTCTCATATTTGACGAGAATACGAACATGAGAAAAACAGGTGTTTACGGGTTTCACATTGGCTCGGACAGAGAACACAAGCCGGTGAAATTCCCGCATTCCACTGTAACAGTTAGAGATGACTCCTTTTTAATCCAACGTCCCTCTTAGGAAAGTAGGTTGGATATAGTCTCCGATACTATATATATGTTTTGTACAAACCGTTATTGTGAAATATACTGAAATCTTCTTTCATCATGCATGATGCATCTTTGTGTTCTTGTGACAAAGAAGATGAGATCCAAGGAGAAAGAGAGAGAATTCAGATTATTGGTGTGACAATATATATGGAAGGAAGGCATACATATATTTGTATATTTGTATATGAAAAACCAAAACATACACCAAGAAACGAAAAATATGTTTCCATACCTGTTCTTCGCTTATTCCTCCTGTACAATGTAGTTGGAGCTAAGCGAATCACTCACCATCAGCCTCGGGATCACCAATGAGCCATCGCCTCCAAAGCTGGAGATCGTGACGGCGCTATCTTCGTGAGGTTCTCTGTGAACCGTCGTCATCTGAAGCTGCACAACGTATTCAAGATCCCAGATCACATCCGCCATGCTCGGCCTCTCTCTGCCGTAATCCTTGAGACATTTCTCCGCGACTTCCATGAACTTCCTCAAAATGTTCGGTTCGATCTGACCAGTCAACCGCGGATCTACGATCTCATTGACTGTCCCTTTGGATTTGCAGGACATCGCCCAGTCTGCTAGGTTCACTTCCTCTTGAGGAAGATAACGGTCGAGAGCCGGCCTCGCGCACAAGACCTCAAGAAGAACGACTCCGAACGCGTACACGTCTGATTTCTCCGTCAAGATGTGCGTGTAGTGATACTCAGGGTCGAGGTAACCGAATGTTCCTTTGATGTTAGTGCTGATACTGATCGGATCTTGATTACGTACCGCGAGTTTCGAGATCCCGAAATCCGCAACTTTGGCTACGGTGTTCTCGTCTAGTAATATGTTTGTGGATTTGACGTCTCTGTGAATGATTGCTTCCTCTGAGTTAATGTGGAGATAATGCAATCCTCTGGCTGCTCCGATGCAAATCTCCAGTCTCTGTTTCCATGTCAATGAAAGCAAATCCGAGCCGTATAAATGCTCTCTTAGCGTACCTTTCTCCATAAACTCGTAGACAAGGATCATCTCCGAGTACTCTTCGCAGTAACCCGTTAGAGAAACAAGGTGCCTGTGCCAGATTCTTGACAGGACTTGAATCTCTGTTTGAAACTCCAAGATCCCTTGTCTTGAACCGGACTTGCGTCTCTTGATAGCTACTTTTCTCCCATCTTGAAGAATGGCTTTGTAAACATCTCCGAACCCGCCTCTCCCGATCAGACACTGCTCGTCGAAATTGTTTGTAGCTCTCAAAATGTCCGCGAAGGGAATCTTCAAGCCTAAGTTTAGGTTGCGTAATGGCGAATTGTTGTTGTCCGAGTAGAATTGTCCATTATGGGAACTCCCACCTCCTCTGTTCAATGGCAAAGGAGACCATTCAGTGACCTCAACGTCCGGCTTCTTATTCTTATTCTTATTCTTGTTCTTCGATCGCCTCCGCTTCAAGAAAAGTATAAACAACAAACCCAAGACAAGAAACGTCGCACCAGCAGCACAACCAGCGATGATATAAACCAGGGAACTACTTCCAGAGCCAGGATTTTTCAAAAACTCCATCACCTCAAGACCATTCAGAAAACCGGCATCTTTACCGGGCTCCGTATTACCTAGACTAACATTCAAGAGTCCAGAACCATCAGAGACATTCACGACGTCGATATAAAACGGAGTCACTAACCTAACCTGATCCGAAGGATTCACATTTATTCGCCAATGCCCGTTTACATAGAGGTAGAAATCAGAGTCTGAGTTTCGTGCTTCGTTCTTGATATCACAGAAGTGAGCCCTGATGAAGTGTCGAGTGTTACTCTTGACCTTAAACGACCAAGTAACGTTTATCATTAACTCTGCCATCCCAAGCGATTCAGGCGAAATCATCGTTTTCGCCGTCTGGTAGACGAGATCAGGAGCAGTGAACTCTGTCCCTGACTTGTAGTTTGGCTTTTGTCTTCTTGATTGAATGTTTCTTGCGGAATCTTTCCGGTAGAGAAATTCCTCATCTTGCGACCATGTTCGTCCCAAGTTGTCGTTTTCCGGTGTGATTTGCTTGCCTCCCACGTTTAACCTGTAAATCGAATGCAGGTTCTTGTCGGGCTCTGACGAAGTTGTGAGGTCGTTAGGAGCAGAAAACACTTCGATGGCGTTGATGAGAGCCACAGACGAACGATAAGGCACAAATCGAACTTCGAATTCGCGCGAATCGATCATCAGGAGAAACTCCTCAACTCTTGGAGTCTCATTGAAGTTCTGAACCGAGAAGCTTTTAAAGTGATGAGTAGAACCAGAAGTAGCAGAGACAGTGAAACGGGCAGTTAAAAGCTCTGTCCGAGATAACACAGCACAGAAATGGAGACGCACAAAGTGTAGACCAACGGAATCGAGTTGGAACTTGTAAGAAGAAGGGCGTCTGAAGATCCTAACCGTCCGATAGATTTCCGGCGCTATGGACGATCCAGATTGGTTGATGGATTCAGTTCCTTTTGTGGTGAAGGAAACAGAGTTATCACCGGAGGACATATCTCCGACGAAAGTCCAGTTACCGTAAGTGACATTAGAATCTGACCCACAATTGACGTAAAACTTCTCGGGACGAGAATATGTAGGAGTAGCAGAAAGAGTGAGAGTAGGAAGATGAACTAGATACACCATCATCATAAAGAGAGAAACGGAGTCTCGAAAACAGAGATTCTCCATAGCTTTGAAAACAGAGTAAAAATTGAAAGTCAGTCAATGGATGAAAACAGATGTGGTCTATGTGAAGAGGATTTTGAGGAAGAAGATGAGATTGAAGGAGAAAGAGAGAATTGAGATTATTGGTGGGACAATAAATGCCAAGAAGGAAGAAACATGCTAAAAACAAATTATTGGGTGGGACGATAAATGCTAAGGGAGAAACATGCTAAAAACAAACCTCTCTCTAATCTTTTCAAGTCTTCGTCTTTTGTCCAGAGAAACAATCACTCTCAAGTCCTTTGGTTTTTGTTTTTTTTTTTTTTTTTGCAGAAGATTTTAGTTCTTTTTATTTTAAACTTGAATGTAATTTGTTTAGTTTTTGATTTCATAGTATAATTTTTTTTATAAAATTGTTTTATGAGATGAATATATAAATTTTAGTGAAGTAATGAGCATATTTCCGTTTTAGTGAAAGATATGTTAGGAGACGGGTGTTACATTTTCGTCTTTGTGAGAGTGTCTTAGAGCACCTCTACCAATAAGACCATCTCCGACGCTCAAATACATAAAGAGAGTTTTTTTGGCCAATTAGATATTGTTATTTAAATATAATTTATAAAAATAATTAATTTTAATTTTAAAAAGAAAGATAAGCTACTCATGAGCTGACAAGTAACATAATAGTATTAGATACAATTTCTTAAAATTTCCTTTTTAGATCCGGTTCTCCATCTCTCTTTTACTTTTTTCTTTTTTTATTTGTTTATTTTTTAGATACCCTTTAATATCTCTGCGTTAGAGATGCTAAGACCATCTCCATTGGTAGAAACCCAATTGGATTTCTTAACAAATTTTTTAATATAAATTATTCATCATCACATGTTAAGAACCTGTTAAGAAAATTTTAGTTTTTTTCTCTTCCATTGGTAGTATCCTATTAAGGGTTTTTAAGAATAAAAAAATATATTTCAAAAATTATTTAACAAACTATCACTTGCAACCCAAGAGTAAACTATGCTGCAATTGGCAAGTTGAAACACAATTGAATGTAGTAGATAGGCGTTTCTCATTATCACCATAGCCAAGTAAATTAAAAGAGAATCTACAAGTGACAAAGATCCTTACAAGAGCTTAGCGTTTTTCATCCAAAGAGCTCGGCGGAGGCGCTGTTTTATCAACAAGAAGCTCAATCCTATCACCTCTCTCCATTATCTTCTCAATGTTCTCTACCATCACCGATCGAATCTGTAAACAACACAAACAATGAGAAAAATAATTGCACTATCACGCACAAGTGGATATAATATCTAGAGATGATACCAAGAAGCAACAATTATTACATAAAATCTATGTTGAGGGAACGTACCGAGACTTTGCTGTTTGGATTTTCCATGGAGTTGGCTCCCCTGCTTTTTGAAGGATCTTCTCTTACGATTGCTCATCTTCCTTGTTCTGCCTTTCCAGCCACTCTTCATCTTCAGAATCCATGTCATAGATTCCTCTGCTCTAGGAATGATCCTAAATGCCAGTGTTTGTTCTCGGAATGGTTCAAAGAAGGCGTTACAGCGAGATACAATGTGACTGCTTTCTGTTTATCTGAAATGCAAAACATAGTTTTACCATTACGAAGAAGGAGAAAAGCTCAACAAGACCATCACTCACAGGAACAAGAACCCGTTGGGGAAAGAAAGCATGAAAAAAACTCATCGGGCAGTGAGGAGCTAACCTTGAATTTGCTTTTGCTAAATGATTCTACTCTGCAGACCAACCCAGAACTGACTTCCTCTTTTGTTATTGTGACAACATAAAAGTGTGCACATTGCTTTTCAACCTGTAAGAACCATAGCACATATGAGACTTATATGGATATAGACATTCATTACATACACAAATGCGATCATTGCCAGGCATCGGCTACAATAGCTCACCTTTTTAGTCACAACTTGTCTAAGTAAAAGAGGATCAACTGAAACTCTGCCACTAAGAGCCTCCTCCAAAATAGTTGCAGATACAGATGTTTTTATCAGCACACCAAGTTTGCTATTTCGTTGGGAATTTCAGAATACATACTCACTCAACTTGCATTCAATAAACCAACCTAAACAAAGCTGCAAACACAGTATTCCTATCTCCTAAACTTGAGAGATATAAATCCAGGTCTTGGCTTTCTGCTTCAACAGCCTGTGAAAGAGAAACATAGTATTCATAGCTTCAATCCTAGTGAACAAATTTGACAAAATTTCATTCTCTTAAGGCCACTACCTAACAACACTACCTAACAATTCCATCAAAGCTTAATAGCATTGAACAAAACAGAATCGAATCAAAGACCTGCCCAGAAGCACAATTCCAAACACGCATCTTCTCGTCATTGTTATGTATCTTTAACATTAATTTCATCAGTAAAATTCAGAAACCACATAAACCCAGAACAAAATTGCGATAAGAAGAAGAGAGAGGAGAAGATCACGAGAGAGAAGCATTAGAGGTAGAGGTCGCCGAGTTCGTCGATAGAGAGTGAAGCCATCGATTCGTCGGAGAGAGAGAGAATTGTCGACGAGTTTCGTCGGAGAGAGCGAGATCGGAGGAGCCAAAAAAATCCGATTCTACCGAGGCGATAGAGAGAATTCTTTTTTTTGGGTTAAAACTAGCGGATCAATCCTAAACTGACACGTTAGAGTTTCTTAACAATTCTTAAACATCTTATGTAAGATACGTCTTTAAAAGTTTTACACAGTAATCAATTATTTTATTTTATTTTAACCTTAAGATACTCTTAAGAAACTCCTTAAAAACGCTGATGGAGATGCTCTAAGTATCTCAACTAGAGTATCTAAACTATATTATATTATTATATTTTAATTATATAATTAAAAATTAAATAGAAAAATATTGAACCAATGAAATATAGACACATGATTGTTTAAGATGAGAAACGTTTCTCAAGATCTCTCATACCAGACACGTTTCTCCTTCACTTTTCTTGTTTTTGATTATTTTTTATTTTTTAATTGGGATAAGTTTATCACTTGGACCGAATCATCAAAACACTTGAAAGAATGTTGAGCTATATCATAAACTTCTCAAAATCTTTGATTTTAAAATCCATATTCAAATCATGTGTTATTAATTGGTTCTATGATTTTAAAATTCATATTTAAATCATGTGTTATTGGTTTAATGATTTTAAAATCTAAATTCAAATCATGTGTTATTGATTTTAAAATTTTAAATTATGGATTTGATTTTACAGTGAATTTTAACCTCGGATTTTGAAGGAATTTAATTTCAAAATTAGTAGATTTAGAAGGATTTCTATGTTAAAAATACAAAGATTTTTAAATCCGAGATAAAACCTATGGATTTACAAATACTTATTGGTTTATAAATTTAGTTGATTTAGAAATCCAACATAAAATTTATTGATTTCTAAATCTAACATATTGAATTTAGTTAGTATTTGTAAATCTATAGGTTTAACCTCGGATTTGAGTATTTGTATTTTTAACATGGAAATCCTTCCAAATACACTCCAAATCCATGATTTTAAAATCATGAACCGATAATATAGGATTTGATTATGGATTTTAAAATCATAAAACCAATAACACTTGATTTGGTTGATTTTTCTAAATCCATTAAAATCATAGAACCAATAACCCCTACTAAAATTCCCATGTTAGATTGAGAAATCAATAAATTTTACATAGATTTGTAAATCCTATGTAAGGGGTTATTGGGAGATGGATTTATATAGAGTTGGTTGATTTTAAAAGTTGAAAGATTTGTTAAATTTGTAAAGAGTTTTGTTATATTTGTACAGAGTTTGTATATTTAGAAAATCTATAAAATTATTTTATTGTAATTGATTTTGAGAATCTTAGGTATATATGTAGTATTTGAAAAGTTTTAATTGTTAGATTTTGAGAGAGTTTCATATGTTAATTTGTTTAAAATTCATGTGCCAATGACAAAGATTTTAGTGGAATCATAGAATCTTTAAAATCTAAACTTTTTGAATAACAATGGATTTTGTATGGATTTTAAAAATCATCAAACCAATAACACTAGATTTTAATAAAAATGTCAGAATTCATTAACTAATAACAGAGATTTTTGAAAATTCTAAGAATTCTTTAAAATCCTTCTTGAAAATTTTAAGAATGTCAGAAAATTTCTAAAATCAAATAAATACATAAACGAATAACACGATTTCGTTAGGAAGCGTTTGGCCCAAATTGTTTAAAAGAGATATGATATGTTTTAAATTAGTAGTACAATAGATATATTTTTAAAATTATTAGTACATTGGGAATGGGAAGCATCTGGCCCAAATCTTTAATCTCTACAACGCCTAGAAATCAAATCTCCTAATCCAACCCAAGCAAAAAAACACCAACACCATGATAAAAATGTTTATCCCTTTAGACATTGAATAAAATAGTGCCCATAGCGCTACAAACACGCGGAGGATATGAAATGTTAATCAAAGAGCCTCACATCCTTCAAATTTGGCCTCATTGTGTGCATCAATTGTATAAAAAGTGGCGAAAAGCGCAAGATAGACGTTTTTACTATCAAACTGGTATCAAGAAAACCCTTCAAAATTGTTTTGCAAGAAAATTTTGGTTAAGAGACCATACCATAAGTCACGAAATTCCACACTTCCATTTTTGTGTGACATGTTCATGGATGTTCAGGACGATACGTTGGCTTCATATGATTTGAAAGCAAATTCTTTTGTGACTGGTGTGTCTGGAAGCAGTGTTGGAACCGAGATTGTGGCTGAAACGGTGACTGGTGCAGCGGGGAACAAGAAGAGAAGTCACAAAACTCCACACTTCAAATTTTGTTTGACAGATTTATCCGTTCATGGTTTTTCATTCAGTTTAATGGATTGAGTTTTTTTTCTTTTCTTTTCATGATGTTCCACCAATAATCCATACATAGCATTTGTTAGTTTCTTGCATGAATAATTTTGGTTACCTTTTTTTTTTGTTTGATTAAATAAATAATTGGTTAGCTTAAAATAGAAAATTACATACACGAACATGTCATAGCGATAGACTCCAACAAGATTATTTCCATTCTTGTGAGAGTTTGTAAGGTACAATCCTTTCTGCTTTTAATCCAAAATGTCTCTAATATATCTAAGACGATTTAAAAAAATGCTTGTTTTGATCCACCAAAACACTTTTAGATTACTAGATACATTCCCATTCCTATTTCTTTGGAATATTGGGTTTTCTTCTCAACTAAGTTTGCAACACAAAATATTATTACTAATGTCCAATCTAGAAAATCAAATGTAAATTTAGTTTTTTTTTCATATTTGATTAGAATTTGAACATCTAATATAATTCTTAAAGTTGAAAAAATAAACACCCACATTTAATTTTTATTTTATTTTATCCATAGTGCTTTTTTCCCCTCTTTCTATCTACACCAATATATCTATCAATATTTGATTTTTTTGATATTTTTTCACTTGTATCTTCTTTTCGAAATAAATGTTGATTTTTTTTTTTTTTGAATTTTAAGAAGTTTTGAACCAAGCTCATATTTTCTTTGGGCCAGAGATAAGAGCGGGTTTAAATCCCCTCCCACCGGGCCTCGAACTAGGAGTATAACAAAATCAACATCTGCGTTTAACCACTAGCACACTGTCACCAGTGGTATAAATGTTGAATTGTATTCAAACAAAAACAAAACTGTTTTATATTTGCTGTTTCAGTAATCTGATTTTTTTTTTTTTAAACAGTCTTCATCTAAGAAAGCATAGTATTCACTGAATCTCTTTCGATTTGTTCTTATAATTTACCAGGCCACATAAATAAAATATCTTAAAGAGAATTTGGTAAGAACATTTAATTAAAATTTAAAATAGATTGACGTAAACCCTTTAGCAAAAAAAAGAATGAAAGATGGACGTCACACTAATTTGCGATTGAGTGAGGCTCTTAGAGATCGAAAGCAAGTTTTGGAGTAATGTTATTCATATACAAAAGACTGATCACCTAATTGGACCCATTTATGAAGTCCTTTCTAAACAAAGAAGGCGTATGTGTTTATTAATGAAGTGATTAGCAAAAGTATGTTTTAAGGACAAATTAAGCTAATGTTAGTTAAGGCTTTTTCCATAACAAGAAGAGTCTGCTACATACACACAAAACTTACAAAAACAGTAATTTAAGGCCAATTTCTAAAAGAAAAAAAAGAGGTAATCTCCTTCCTCTAAAAATGAATAATTCAATATACATACTCCCTCTGTTTTACTAAGAGTATCGTTTTAAGGTTTAATTCTTATTTCAAAAAAAGTGTTTATGTTTTCAATACAGAATTTTGAAGAAAAATCAAGTTTTAACCCTGCAATTTTAATGTATTAATTAGAGAGAGAAATATATTTGGTGTATTAAGAAAAGGCTAGAATAGAGTTTGCAATAAAAATTTTAATATGTGTGAAAAACTCTCAAATGACACTCTTTATGAAACGGAAAGAGTATTAAAAAGGAATATGATATTCAATTATATTTAGGAGATAACAATAATATGTCATTGTTGCAAACAAAAAAACAATAATATTTCATTATTACAATTTAGAATTTGTGTGATACGAATTATGTGACAACTACTATTTTGTTGTTGGATTAATTTAAAACAAAATGAAAATGAAATAAAGATTTTATTCGACAAGCTAATTGTTAGTTTAGAGTCAATTTCCATTTTAAAAGAAACCAACCTCTTAACTCTTAAGATAGAGATGGCAAGGTAAACTACAAAACAAAAAGCACTTAAGTTGATTAGATTGCACACTTAACTCAATTAATTATTCATTAAGCATAAAGCATTCCTACTGATTACTAATCACCCTCTCAATAAAAAATAAAAATATATATTATAAGCTTAAGTTTTAAAAATACTATTCCAAGGTCCATTTTTAATTGTAAGATTAAGCATCCCTACAAATCCACTCTTTGAATAAAAATAATTAAAAAGTAATTAATAAACTATCACCTTATTTTTTTTAAAAAATATATTAGAATTCCGAGGTCCATGAAATTCATAAACATGTTTACCTTTAAAAATTTAAAATACTTACAAATTAACTTTTTCATAAACATATTTATATCTCTATTTAATATTATAGCGATTTAAGTAATCTCGTACGATCCAACGTTCATTAAGCGTACGTGGCCCCATTTCGATCAGATCCTACCCGACACATCCTCTCTCTCTACAGTCTCTCACTCTCTCTCTCTAGACTCTCACACTAAAACACACACACTCTCTTTCTCTCTCTCTCTACAGTTGTTTTCGAGTAACCTCAACTTTGCCAAACGGTCCCTTTTCTAGTTTTCTTCCTTAACCTTTTATTTGTCAACAATACCTCTCTATTTCTTTGTCCTCTTCAATCTCTTCCTTTGTCTTCTCTCTGTTTTTAATCTCCATTGTTGTCTCCATCTTTGATTGCTTTAAGGTGAGGAAATTTTTGTTTTTTTTCTTCTGTTGGTTTTAGGGAATTTTTTTTTGTTTTTTCATGGGCTCTCTCCAAATCTTCTTAATGTAGCTAAAGGAAATTTTTGACTTTATTGATTCGTCATGGGTTTTCTCTTAAAGTCTTCAACTTTATGTAACTGTTTTGTTTTTTAATGCGTTGTGCATGTAGAAAAGCCATTGATAGAGCTAACTCGAGCTTTATCTTTATGCGTTTACGGAGATTTGTTTCTAATTTGGGACTTTTGTTTCGTTGTTCACTCTCAATCTGGATTTGAGTCGCAATCACTTGTAAATGTGGGTGGGATCGGAGAAATCAAACAAAATAAAAATCTGAACTTTGTCTTCCTTCTTATGGGTTTTGTTTATGCAAAGCTTTTTTTCTAAAGTCTTTTATGTTTTCTTTCTATGGTATTATAGTATTGTCAAAGATTCAAGAGCAGTTGTGTGGCTTGTGGGGTAATAAATGGACCATAAAGCATGGCCTTGGAAGAAGAAATCAATGGAGAAAACCGTTGTCGAAAGCAATAGCATTTACCCCAATGGCGAGGTAAGTGGATATGTTTCTTCTAGAGATGTTTCTACGGTAGTAAATGATCTGTTTGAGACTCAAGTGTTGTTTAGTTTCCTTCTTGATGCTCTTTTTTGGCAAATGTAATGTAATTTGGAACACCATTGATTTGTGAAACTTGTGTAATAGCTAAGATTAAGCTTATGAGTTGGGTTTTGTGTTTGACAATCTTTGCTGTATTTGCTGATCATGAGCTTGATTGCTCTTCTAATTAGATTGAGAAGCTTGTTGCTGACAAGATCGAGCTGGAGAATCGCCTTAAAAGTCTAAATGATAAGCTTACCTCTGTCGAAGCTGAGGGCAATAAGCATAAGACTGAGACACAAGAAGCAATTATTGGTAACTTCACTGAATCTTAAGCCGTTCTGTAATTGATCTGCAGATCTTTATTTTTCCTTGATTTTTTTGTCCTCTTCACTGTCTCATGTAGCTTCCTGTTGCATTTGCATTTTGTGTTAACAGGCTGGGAGAAGACAAAAGCCGAATCAACATCTCTCAAGAAGAAGCTTGAAGAAGCTTTGAATGAGAGACACAGGAGCGACGAGAGGTCGAGTCACACGGATGCTGGTCTAAAAAAATGCATGCAGCAGCTTCGCTTTGTTCGGGACGAGCAGGAACAAAGGATGCATGATGCTTTGACAAAAGCATCGCAGGAGTACGAACGAAGATTGACTGTTCTAAAGACGGAAATGGCAGGTACCGGTAAGAAGCTTGCAGAAGCAGAAGGCGGGTACACTCAACTCTCAATGGTTTTGTTAGCGAAGAACAAAACTGTTGATGATTTAAACAGAGAGAGGGACCGTATCGAGTCTGATTTCAATGCTTTGGTGAGTAGTTTAGAGTCGAAGGAGAAAGAAAACGTCTCGCTGAGATATGAAGTCAGAGTGCTGGAGAAAGAGCTTGAGCTTCGGAACGAAGAGAGAGAGTTTAGTCGTCGAACCGCTGAAGCATCGCATAAACTGCACTTAGAGAATGTCAAGAAAGTTGCAAAGCTTGAAGCAGAGTGTCAAAGGTTACGTATACTCGTCAGGAAACGGTTACCGGGACCCGCTGCTCTGTCCAAAATGAGGAGTGAAGTAGAGATGTTGGGAAGGAGAAGAGCCAATGGAAGCCCTAACGGCGCGATGATCGATTCCGAAAAGATCAATAACCTCACTGAGCAATTATGCTTACTGGAAGAAGAGAACAAGACTCTGAGGGATGCGTTAAACAAGAAAGTCAATGAGCTTCAGTTCTCGAGAAATATGTACTCTCGAACAGCGTCTAGACTACTAGAATTCGAGTCTCATCTCGAAGAATCTTCTAAAGGCACAAACATCGAGCCAAGCCGGAGCAGCAATGTGTCACGTGAAGTCTCTCTTGCATCACTATCAGAGTTTGAAAACGATGACAAAGTTAGCTGTGCTGATTCTTGGGCTTCTGCTTTGCTTTCAGAGCTGGAGAATTTCAAGAACAAGAAGCAAATGGGGTCGAGTTTGGTTAGAACACCTAAAGCTTCAGAGATGAAACTAATGGATGACTTTGCTGAAATGGAGAAGCTTGCAATGGTTACAAGTACAGTCGATAACCGACCTGGAAGTTCTCCCATCTGTTCTTCTGATTCCATTTCAGCTTCTGGTCCGGTAGAGAATGAATCTAATGAAAACTCATCAGAGGTAACGAGAACTCCTGGCGCATCTCCCCAATACATCAAGTCAGATTCAGTGAGCAAATTACCTCAATCTCTTCATATGATCTTGAAAGCGATAATGGAACATAAGCGTATCACGCAGAGAAACACTGATGAAGTTCTTGAAGATATCAGAAAAGCTTTGTCAGGTGTAAACCATTCAAGCTTAAAACAGACCGAGACTCTCATTGTGGAAGGTACACCAGACATGGAGTGTGATATCAGCAAATCGATTCGCAGAATCGTTGAAACTATCGAAGGAGTCGGCTTAAAAGACGAGAGGCATGCGTCACACGGAGAATCAGAAAGGCTTTCGGGTTACACTGCTCGCGTCTTGCAATGGAAAACTACAGAGCTGAGTAGTGTATTGCAGGGTTTTCTTCAGGCTTGCTACGATCTATTAGACAGAAAAGCAGACATGAAGAAGTTTGCAGAAGAGCTAAGCTCTGTGTTGGAATGGATGGTGAACCACTGTTTTTCTCTACAAGATGTTTCAAGCATGAGAGAAGAGATCAAGAAGCAGTTCGAGTGGGATGAGTCACGGAGTGGAAGCGAGGTTGAGATTGGAATATTTGGGCAGGTTTCAGAAGCAGTTAAGCTTAAGACAGATGATGATCAGACTATTGTAGACAAACCTGGCAATCGCAAGCTGTCAAGCAAAATGGTAGAAGAAGAGGCAAAGGACAAGACAGCAAGGTAACTGTGAACGCTTGAAGACTTCGATCAATCATAAATTAATCTCTGATGAATCCAATGGTTTTCTTGTTGCAGTGCTTCAGCGAACGAGCTTAAGCTGGATGAAAAACAAAACATGCGAACTGTAAGCAACCAGCACAAGATCAAAACTCAAAATAACATTTTGAATTGTTTTATCCAAGACCAATCTTGAATTTCTTTGTGTTTGATGATGATTCAGGAATTGGAGATCACTGCTGCTTCTGAAAAGTTAGCTGAGTGCCAAGAGACGATTCTAAACTTGGGGAAGCAGTTCAAAGCATTGACTAACTCAAAGGAAACAGCTTTACTTTCAGACAAACTCACACCTGGCCTCACCAACAAATCAGACAACTTAGCAACTTCACAGCCTTCACAAGAGACGACAAAACCAGAGAAGAGATTGACCACACAGAGATCGTCTCTTTTGGATCAGATGAAGGCAGAAGACCACGACACTGGAGAATCCAAGGATCAGAAACCTCAAGCAGCAGATAAAACCGGAAAAGGAGGCGGTTCCGTTTACAACGAAACCATCGAGGCGTTGGAACAGATTCTTCTCTCAGACAGAAAAAGCAAAGTCTCTGAAACAAACTGCTTCGCCGTTGTCCCTCAGAAAAAGAGCGGCGGAGCAAAGAGCCTCTGGAGTAAGCTATTGGGGAGGAAACAAAAAAGCAAGAGCAAGAAGCTCCCTAATCCATTTGCAACCTAAGAAGATGGTGTCATCTAGACTATAATCTAATACCTTTAATCATGTTCCTTTTATATATGTTACTCGTACTAAGCAAACTCAACTGTCATTTTTCTTAGAATTTTTGGCAGTATATATATAAATTTCCACGTAGATTACCCAATAAGATGATTAATCAAAGAAAACAGAGGTTTTTGTATCGTCTCTGATAACATCAACAATAATATTTTGGCTCTTCTTCTCATTTCTTTGTAATCAGTATCTTACTTGCATCACATTGTTCACAGAAAAACAAAAACAAAAATGAATCTTTAGCAGGGTTTATGTAAATCTCCAACGTAGACACCAAATGCAAAAGATTATTCGATTCCATGTCATCTCAAGTCTCAAAGAAAAACATCAGTATCGTTGATCGAGTGACCATTAAAAGAGACCTCTCACTCTCTGTACAGAACAAAGCTGGCGATGTCGTTTAGACCAGCTTCCTTGTAGCACTGAGCAACCCGTTCCAGTGACTCGTCCCATGTCCCTTCAAGTGACGCTAGATCAAGTAATAACCCAGCCTCGTCGAAATATGCCTGACGATTACAAGTTTTGTTTCAATCCCTTGTATCCAAAAGCAAGCATGATATGAGTATCCGAATATGATTAATACGAGCCAAGAACGAACCTGGGCCCTTGGTTTTCCCCTGTCTATATCACGTTTTCTTCCTTCTCCTGTAACTTTCTCTTTGTACTGCACAATTTTCTCTTCTCCCAACTCTGCTATTCGAGCAACTTCCTGTGCAACCATTTCGTATGCTGAACACTTTTTCTCTTCTCTTTACAATTACCGAAATGTTTTAACGAATCGTACCTCGTATCTGTATCCTAAGGTCCACCATGAAGATTTCAGAGCACCCCTAGCCGCGTCTTTTGCTTCTAAGCTACGCCCAAGTCTATATAACCATAGAGGTCTTAGAGTTTTCTAGAAAGGACGCAACCATCTATACATTAACAAGGGAGAAAGACAGATTATGAGAGAGGATCATACGAACTTCAGCAAAACCTTTGCGTTGAAAGCAAAAGGCCGGGCAAATCCGGGGAAGTTCCCTCTCTTTGTATAAAACTCGGCAGCCACCAAAGCTGAAACCTTGTATTAGCAAGTGAAGATAGTTAAAAAAAGGAGAAGACAAGTTGACTACTACAGGATAGATGTTGTTACTAGCCTTACATGGTCTCCATTCTCGATATGTCGAATAACTTTGCGTTCTAGGGAATCTGGAAACAGTCCAACCTGAATGGCAAAGCTAATAATCATCCCAACATCCATAGGCCCGAAGAAAGTGTCTTATATTAATAGGTTCAGTATATGTACCTTTCTTAAAAGATAGACATCTAAATCCATCAGTCTTGACCTGGCAAAGTCACCTTTACGGTAAAGTTTCTTCCCAGCTTCACCTGCAGCATCGAAGATTTCTTGACTGGATTCTTCGGGTTTGGTAACATCTTCTTCCACCAATATTCTGTGAATGAACTGATCGACCTGAATATTGGCCAACAAAGTAAGATATGAGAACCAACAGCCAACGAAAATGCCAAAACAGAAATGAATCTAAACCAACGCATCTAATTACATTATTGGCTAAAAACCAAACCCCATGTTTCTGAACTTCAACCACAGGCATCTCCATACTGCAAACACCGGGAACCAATGATAAGATATAAAAGAAGAAACAGAAGAGAAGCACCACGACGATATAACGATAGAAACAAGACTCTGACCTAGGACGAGCTGTCGGCCACCGTAGTAGAGCAATCGAAGAACCTGAAAATGAAAGAGAAGTCACACAAAATCTTATGAGCTAGTCAATATGAAAGTGTTTTCAAACTCAGATAAAAAACTTATGTGCATATCCATAATCATACCTGGGCTCATCCTCACCAATGGAATAGTAAGAGGCAACAGGCCTCGCTTGGCACCAGGAGAAACTATGGATTTGCCTGATACAATGTCATCACATAACCATCACTAGCCAAGTCAACAGTTCCACAAATCACACACAGATTACTTCGATAAACATGATCAAACCAAATCAATATAAAGCTGTGCCTAACATGTACGAGTGATCTACCTCTAGCTTTGAATATACTCAGCAGCTCAGTAAGATGCTTAGGAGGCTGAGCTTTGGCTATGTCCTTGATGAAACATTCATGGTCTGCAAAAACGAATATGAATCATTCGTTGGTGTATCAGTTCATCTTCAGCTTCGGAAGAATCAATTCAACATTCTGAATCCGATCTCAAGGCATCATTTCCCGAAGTTGAATTGAAAAATAGCGAAAATGTGAATCATAAGAAGGGAAAATACAACTCACCAGATAATGGAGAAGACGAAGAAGATGAAGAAGAGCAAAAGGATCTGGCGGCGAAGTTTCTGCCTACACGAAGTATCAATCCGCGTCTCCGTCCGTTAACCACCGCGCCGCAATGCATCTTAGAGTTTTTCCGATCGCCGTACTGTTCCTCTTCCGATTTGATACAAAGAAAAACGCAAACGAGAAATTTCGAAAAGCCGTCTCAGATTGAGAAAAAAAACCCCAAAAAATAAAGCCCATAAATTAGGGTTCTTAGCCCATATTCGAGCCCAGTAACGTTAAAAGCGGTTTTGTTTCTTTCTCGTTTAGTCAATTTTTTGAAATAGAAACCAGCAGATTCCTCGTTACCGTCACCGTCACCGGAGACGTTTCACCGGAGAAACACTTATCCGATATACAGTAGATATTTCAAATCGATCTGACACGTCGCTATTTTCCCACCAACTTTATTTTATTTTTATATTTTTAATCAAGAAAAAAGTTCCTAATTTCACGCTTCCCGATTCGTTAACTACTGTAAATGTTCTTTAAAAGTACTTGAAAGTTTTTTTCAATCGGATTTCTAATCTGAAGAAGATAAAAAAAAAATTGAAGATAATTCTAGTTTTAGGGTTTATAAGACCCGCCAAATTCATTCTCTCCTCCGACATTCCCGATTCGCGACCCGGATCCTGACCCGAACCCGCATTTTCCTCGGTTCCGATCTGGTTCCTTGACAATGGCGTCGGGAGCTTCGCCTTCTACTTCGGCGACCAGATCGGAGCCGCACAAGGACTCTACGGTATCGTCATATTTCACTCTTACTCTCTCCAACATAAATCTCTCAACTCAATCGGTCTTTCGAGTTTCTCGAAATAGAAACTTTTCTTTGTGCTATTATTGAGGAGGCATTGACTATTCTTTGCTTGTGGTTTGACTGAAGACAACGAAATCTGAAAATGGAAAATGGCTCCGTTTTTGCTTATACTCGCTCGTTTCTTGGATCTAGAGTTTGCTGCATTGTGAGCTAAAAGCTCGTTTTAGGATTCGAGAAGCATTGATGAAGAAACACCATCTTGCTTCAAATGATAGTTTCTCTCATTGAAATACTTTGGAAATGAGTGTAGAGGAACTTCATTGTTAGATTGTTAGATTCCAATTCTCAGATTTTCTCTGTGACATTGTAGACATCTCAGCCGGAGGAGAGAGCTCCAGCTTCTAAGGAGGTATCAGCAGTAATAGATTCGCTCAAGAAGAAACTCGCAGCTGATCGGTGTATATCGATAAAGGTCAATATTGGTTATAGTTATGAGTTTTAATTTGTACTTTTTCTCGTTTCTGAAACTGATTGCTAGAAGTTGATGATTCGTTTCGCCAGAAGAGGATTGATGAAAACAAGAAAAACTTGAGTGTCATTACTCATAGCTTTATGAGGTCGTCCGTGGACAGAGGACGTAGCTGTAAAGATGGTATGGATCTCTTAGTTAAGAGGCAAAGAGATTCGCTCGGTATGAAAAGCGGAATCGATGCAAGTGATGCAGATAAGAACAACCACCACAGCTTCTTGGAAGATGGACATGCTAATTCGCCGATGGCTCAAGGATCCAGTGTCCCCGTTAAAATATCCTTGCGGCCGATCAAAATACCTGATATCAAACGTTTGTCGCCTTATACCACATGGGTTTTTCTGGATAGGTATGTTGACATTTACGTCGCAAGAGTACTTGAAAGTATTCTACTTGAAACGCATGGCCTTGCGGTGTGTTTCTCAACATTTAAAACCACTGTTAAAAAATGATGCAGGAATCAAAGAATGACTGAGGACCAGTCTGTAGTGGGTCGAAGGAGAATTTATTATGATCAAACCGGCGGGGAGGCGCTCATTTGCAGTGATAGTGAAGAGGAGGTGATTGACGAGGAAGATGAGAAAAGAGATTTTCTGGCGCCTGAAGATTTTATTATTCGGTTGGTCTAATCCTTCATCATTTCTGTGTACTTGCATCGGTCTGCTATGTTCAATGTTATGCTTTTTCATTCTCACGTATATACTTGGACTAAATTTCCCTTTCATTTCTTCAGCATGACCCTTGACCAACTAGGTCTTTCAGACTCCGTCTTGGAGGAACTTGCAAATTTCTTGTCCAGAAGTTCTACTGAAATCAAGGTATCAGCAACATTTTCATTGTCTTTGGAGAGTAAAAGCATGTATGTTATGTCCTGTTCCTTTAGAATCCGGAACTTCAATTGTAGGATTTAGAAACAGACTGACAGATGCATTGTTTAAGGAAATCCTACTAGTTTTGTTCGAGCCCTTTCCCAATTGGCTTTTTGCAGAGATATGAACAGTGAACACCGAACATCTTATACAGGCAAGATATGAAATGCTTATGAAGGAGAAAGAAGTATCCGAGAGTGGCGATAATCAAGCAGAGAGCTCCCTTCTCAACAAAGATATGGAAGGAGCATTAGATTCTTTCGACAACCTCTTCTGCCGAAGATGCCTTGTTAGTGCATTTTCATTTCTCAGGCTAAATTCTTGAAAGGTTATCACTTGATGTTCTGGGAACAATTGACTCTTTTTAACTTTGTTATGCGTCTCTGCAGGTATTTGATTGCCGACTGCACGGGTGTTCACAGGATCTTATATTTCCTGTGAGTTAATGCCAACTGATAAATCTTATTATAACTTTACCGTTACTTATTTTTATTTTGTGGACTTGTAGGCTGAGAAACCAGCTCCATGGACTCCTCCTGTAGATGAAAATCTAACCTGTGGCGCAAACTGCTATAAAACGGTAAATTTGTGTTATTCACGTAGCTAAAGCTCATCTCCTAGAAAGACTGACTTGACGCAAAAGAATTGTTTTCATTCTATCAGCTTCTCAAGTCTGAAAGAGTTCCGGGATATGGCACCATTGAAGATAAGACTGGCACTTCGTCAGATGGTGCGGGTGCTAAGTCCACATCCAAGAAGTTCTCCGGCAAACTTAATAGGAGAAAACCAAAGACCTTCCCAAACGAAAGTGCATCGTCTAATGGAAAGTGCACGCCAGAAACAAGTGACTCAGAGAACGGGGTTCAGCAGGATACCAATTCCGATAAAGTTTCATCATCGCCAAAGGTTAAAGGTAGCGGGAGACGTGGAGGTCGTAAGAGGAGCAACAACCGAGTCGCTGAGCGAGTTCCTCGTAGGACTCAGAAGAGGCAAAAGAAGACAGAAGCCTCAGATACTGATTCTATCGCCAGTGGAAGTCGTTCACCAAGCGATGCAAAACATAAAGAAAATGAAGATGCTACTTCTTCTTCTCAGAAGCATGTTAAATCTGGGAACTCTGTGAAATCAAGGAAGAGTGACACCCCTGTACGAGACTCCAAGAATTCTATGAAGGAAGACGATCCTGTCTGTCAGTCAAATGAGGTTGCTTCCGAGCTAGATGCACCGTGTAGCGACGAAAGTTTAAGGAAAGAAGAATTTGTGGGTGAAAATGTATGTCGAGGAGGACTAATTGGAAATAAATCGTGGAGACCACTTGAGAAAAGCCTTTTCCAAAAAGGTGTTGAGATTTTTGGAATGAATAGGTGAGTAATAGATGCATTTAGCTACTGTGAAAATAATATCATTCCGAATCGGGTTTCTCAATCTGTGGGATATAGTCATTGATCAATTATTTGCTTCTTAGCAGCTGCATGATTGCTAGAAACCTTTTGAGTGGTTTCAAGTCATGTTGGGAGGTCTTCCAATATATGACTTGCTCGGAAAATAAAGCTTCCTTCTTTGGAGGCGATGCATTGAATCCCGATGGCTCTTCCAAGTACGATATCAATGGAAATATGGTATGATACTATTTCCTTTTGTACATACATTCCCAATATGATGGATCTATTTCTCTTGGGAACTAATGCTTTAGTTGTTGGATTAACCAGGCTAATAACCAGGTGAGGAGAAGGTCAAGATTTCTACGTAGAAGAGGCAAAGTGCGCCGCTTGAAGTATACTTGGAAGTCTGCTGCGTATCATTCGATAAGGAAAAGGATTACTGAGAGGAAAGACCAGCCGTGCCGTCAGTTTAATCCATGCAACTGCAAAACTGCTTGCGGGAAGGAGTGTACCTGTTTGCTAAACGGGACTTGCTGCGAGAAGTACTGCGGGTAACGTAATCTAAGATCCTCCACATCTGTATTTAGTTACTAGCCTTGAATCTCGTTACCAACGTCCTTTATTTTCTCTGTGTAGTTGCCCAAAGAGCTGCAAGAATAGGTTTAGAGGTTGTCATTGTGCCAAAAGTCAGTGTCGAAGCCGTCAATGTCCATGCTTTGCTGCAGATCGGGAATGCGACCCGGATGTTTGTAGGAACTGTTGGGTCATGTAAGTCTTATTGTTTTACTCTTTGGTTTTGTATACTAATTGGCCTCTTAGCAGAGGATCAAGAACACATTTCTAACTAATACTGTGTCTGGATGAATTTGAATATTCAGTGGTGGGGATGGTACGCTCGGGGTCCCTAGCCAAAGAGGCGATAACTATGAGTGCAGGAATATGAAACTACTCCTGAAACAACAACAAAGGGTGAGAATACTCCGCTTTCGTAAACTTACAAATCTATTACTCTGCGTAACGAGGAGGAGCCATCAAACGATTAAAAATGAAATTGCTAAGTTTGCTTCTTCTTTTATTTGTTTAATTTCAGGTCTTACTTGGAACATCTGATGTTTCTGGTTGGGGAGCTTTCTTAAAGGTATCATAGATGCAATATTATTGAAGTCTTTTAAAAATGGAACTATTGTGTTGACTTGCGTTATGAACAAATCTTGTTTCTTATTACAGAACAGTGTAAGTAAGCACGAATACCTCGGGGAATACACAGGAGAGCTGATCTCACATAAAGAAGCAGATAAACGCGGGAAGATATATGATCGCGAGAATTCCTCTTTCCTCTTCAATCTAAACGATCAGGCACTGTCTCTTTCTCTCTCTCTAAGTTGTTGTCTCTTCATAAAACCATAATCTTATATTTTGGATTTGCTTGCAGTTTGTGCTAGATGCTTACAGGAAAGGAGACAAACTGAAATTCGCCAATCATTCCCCTGAACCTAACTGTTACGCAAAGGTAAAAAAAAAGACACGGTTTTTTTCGCAAAGATGGGTCAAAATCTTACTAGAGAGACTCTGTTGTTATCTGTTTAAAGGTCATTATGGTAGCTGGAGATCATAGAGTTGGGATTTTTGCAAAGGAGAGGATATTGGCTGGAGAAGAACTGTTTTATGATTACCGGTATGAGCCAGATCGAGCTCCGGCTTGGGCCAGGAAACCCGAAGCTTCGGGTTCTAAGAAAGATGAGAATGCTGCACCTTCTGTTGGTAGACCCAAGAAGCTTGCTTAGTTGAAGAAAAAGAAAACCAAGAAGACCAACATTGAAACAACACTTACAAAGAAAAAGAAAAAGAAAAACACCATTCTTTTGGGTTAATCCTTTATGTTTACTGGTGGAGAAACACATTAATATTTGATTATCTCTCTCTAGAAGGAAGAACACTTACAAATCCGTACATTTTGCTGAGAGTCTAAAGAAAAGCTTTTCTCGTGATTTTCTATTCCTTTTTTTTTTTGTTCATTTCATGACAAGAGAGACTTCGTTTCAATTTCGATTTTGTTACTCCTTCAATTAATTTGATTTTATAGGTTGGAGGTAACTTATACATATCTGAGGTTTTTTTTTTAATTAATATATATGTATTAAATGTATAATCATTTTTGATACGATAATATTTTACAAACGTTGTACAAAAAAAAAATCATAAGTACTTGACAAAATCATGAGAGTCTAAAAAAATCTTCTACAAACGTTGTACAAAAAAAAATTATTTTGATTTGAAAAGGATTTGAAACTACATAAAACAATTTATATACTTAATGTCGAATATAAGTATCGGCAAGACTGCAACGTAGCGTTTGCAACCAGTCAAACCATAAGTACTTAACAAACTTATTATCTTACAAAATTGTTTTAATAATCATTTTAGTTGCCAAATGAAACCTAGTCCAAAATCATTTGTATTCAAAAGCAATTAAATGATTCTAAAATGAAACCTAATTAAAGGTAAGACTGGTCAAAATTCAAAAAGCAGTTTTTGTTTATGTGGTTGTCGTCTCTCTTTAATCCTTCTTTTTCTTTTTCTAGAGTTATTTTAATTAATTATGGTTATGTATATCATAAGTTCATAACCATTTTCTCTGAAATGGTTTTTGGTAGGTCTAGATTTTTCACATTTAGTGTATTTCACAAGTCTCAAATGATTTTTGGTAGGTCTAGATTTTTCACACTTAGTGTATTTCACAAGTCTCAAATTCAAACGAGCTAAAAAGAGGTAAATCGAATTTGAAAACAATAAATTACAAAGCAAAAATTTTGGAGCTTAGTCTCTTCAATTTTGGCATATATGCAAAGACACAATATCAAGATTTACAATGTATATTGAATCATGCAATTTGGAATTCTGAGAAAAAGTATAATGTCAAAGACGAGCCAAACATGACAATGCATATTAAGTCATATCTTAAGTCATATTAAGATTACATATTTTTTTTGAAAAAAATCAAATTTTTGATTTTTTGAAAAAATTCTAATTTTTGATTTTTTGAAAAAAACTTTAATTTTTGTCTTTCATCACAGTGAGAAAATGTTTGTGTTGAAGAGAAACATTGGTTTAGTGTAAAACTTGATTTAAGTAAATCTACGGATTTCAATTTGAGAGCCTCCAGTTAATTATGTAGCCATATCTAAACTGATGGAACAATATTGCAGGATTTTCTTGAACGGATAGTTAAAGACCATGGTGCCATTGACCTTGAATGGTTAAGAGATGTTGATCATGTTAAAGCCAAGTGAGTAAACCACATTTTTAATGACTATGCAACACTTACTCAACAATTACGTCGGACTGAATATTGAAACAAGCTGATGTTGATCATTTCACAGGGACTATCTCTTGAGCATAAGAGGACTAGGTTTCAAAAGCGTCGAGTGCGTCTGACTATTAACTCTCCACAATCTTGTTTTTCCTGTAAGTCAGACTATATCATTAGCTACTTATAATTAAAATAACTCTCGCTTACCAAACTGGCTTACTACTACCAAGTAAGTATCCATGCTTGATTGGAGCCTCTATATTATCTGAATGAGCGGGAGGCAGATTGACATGATTGTTGCTTATGGGATTACAGTAGATAACCGATTATTTTTTTTTGACCAAAACATGCACTTGGCAAAAGTGGTGGGAAGTCAAAGAATATGAGAGGTTCTATCATTGCAGAGATGTCCAATATTTTATTTTTTGGTGTTAAAGTTGAACATGTATATAATCAATCATTTTGCAACGATGGTTGTGTTTTTTTATAAAATTATTTTAATTAATTGTGGTTATGTATATCATATGTTGATAAATCATAACCGTTTTCTTTGAAATGTTTTTGTTACGTCTAGATTTTTCACACTCGGTGTATTTCACAAGTTTCGAATTCAAACGAACTAAAAATAGATAAATCAAATTTGGAAACAATAAATTACAAAGCAAAATTTTCGGAGTGTAGTCTCTTCTATTTTGGCATATATGCAAATACCCTATGCAAAGACATAGGGTCTGATTGGTAACCTAAAACTTTATAGACTTTTTAGCTGTAAGCTGAAACTCTAAGCGGTTATAGAATAATGCAAAAATGTAAGAGAGAGTAGTAAGCTGAAGTGATACAAAAAAATAAAACAGGACAAATAGTACTCCGATTGGTAACCTAAAAACATTACAAATAGTAAAATATATAAAAATATTAAATAAATAAGAAAAAGTGTGGATTAGATAAAAATATAATTTAGTATATTTAATTTAATAAAATTATATCTTTTCAATTTATGATAATATTTTTAAATATAAATATTTTTTTAAACAATTAAAACAATATTTGTAAAAATTAAAATGATAAAAAATACAAAACAAAATAAATATTTCAGGTGAAAAGCTAATTTAAAAATTTATTAAAATATTAAAAATAAACTTGTGGCTATCGCTTAGTTAAAAAAGCAACATATTTTAGGAAATTTATATAAAAAAATATACTCATTTATATTATTTAATTTAGGAGTATATTGTATTATATATATATTATTTAATTTTCGTACATAAAAAATATATGCAACCAATCAGATTACAGATTTTTTTTACTTTTGATATTCTCATTTATCATTTTATCATTTTATCTTTATTTCTCAAAATAGGTTGTGATATAGCTTTCACTATTCATACATTTTTCAATTTTAAATTGTACAACTTTGGCTTAAATGGTATAGTTTACAGTTTTTGTTTCAATTTTTTGTGATTGGTATAAACAAAAACTTTATAACCTTTGAAGTGGTTGTAAGGTGTTACCAATCAAAGCCATAGTGACAAGATTTACAATGTATAACGAATCATGCAATTTGGAATTCTGAGAAAAAGTACAATGTCAAACACTCAAAGACGAGCCAAACGTGACAATGCATATATAATATATTGTCATTTTTCGCGTTCGCTTAGAGCATCTTTATCAATGGTTCTTTGAATTTTTTTTAAGAATTCATTTATTATTATAATAATTTTTATTTGTTTAATATATCTTAAGAAATTCTTTAAGAACTATTGATGAAGATGGTCTTAGAGCATCTCCAACCCTATTCTATTTTTAGCTCCAAACTTCATTTTGGAGTAAATTTCTTTCAACCCTACTCCATTTCTCACTTAAAAATGGAGTAAAATTTGAAATTGCTCCATATTTGGAGCAAACCTATATTCTACTCCATTTTAGAGTTCAACTTTTTTATTTACAAACAGGTCCTTTAAATATTAGATATTTTTATCTTATACTATTTTATCAACACAATAATTATTATCGATATATATATATTTGAACACTATAATTTTTAAACAATATAAATAAATAATCATAAATAATTGAAAACTACAATTTTTATTTAAAAAGATTGCAAAATAAAATAAAATTAAAAATGCATTACAAGTGCTGAAATTAAAGATAAGAAACATAAACAAATCTGATAAATTTAAAAATTTCTATATTTTTATGATATTATGTAACTTTCTTTTATTTAATAAATATTTAATTTATAATTTGTAAACGTTTTGTAAGAAAAACAAAAAGGGGTTAACTTGTAAATTTTAAAAGTAAAAAATATTAGTAATAAAATAGAAATAAAATCTATTTAGAATATTCTTTTTTGGAGTAAAAAATGGAGTTATACATTGGAGCAAAACTCAACTCTATTTTGGAGGAAAAAATAGAGTTTTACATCGTCTTAGTTGATTAGTAAGATTACATATTTTTTTTAATTGGCCTATTGTAAAACTTTGAGAGAAAGTTGTGTACAATTACAAAGCTTTTCTTCTTCTTAATACTTTATAAAGTACAAAGAATTACTTATGTCACATACAATACAAATGTTGTTAAAATATGATGATAAATGTATCATTTTAGTTGCCAAAATGAAACTTTTTTCAAACTTTTTTTCTTACAAAATTGTTTTAACAATCATTTTAGTTGCCAAATGAGAAACCTAGTCAAAAAAACATTTGTATTCAAAAGCCAATTAAAGGTAAGAAGACTAGGTCAAAATTCAAAAGCAGTTTTTGTTTATGTGGTTGTCGTCTCTCTTTAATCCTTCTTTTTTCTTTTCCTTTGACCACCAGAAAACACAAAACCAGTGTCCCCGTCCGTTCACTCTCTCTCGTAATCACACACACACACACGTAAGCCATTGGAACAACAATGGAGCCGAAAGAGAATGGGAGTCAATCGGGTCGGGTCATAGACGGACCCACTAACCCGATGGTCACGCCTCTGCTCAACGATCTTTACCAATTCACCATGGCTTACGCTTATTGGAAAGCCGGCAAGCACAACGAACGATCCGTGTAGAAACTCTGATCATATCCCTTTTCGATTTTTTAAAAAAATTCGTATGTGAAAATTCTGATTTTGTTGTGTGTTTTTGTTTTGGCGCTTCAGCTTCGATCTGTATTTTCGTAAGAACCCATTTGGCGGTGAGTATACGGTGTTTGCTGGATTAGAAGAGTGTATTAAGTTCCTCGCCAATTTCAAATTAACCGACGAAGAGATCGATTTCGTTCGTGACTCGTTACCTGGATCTGAGGTATCATCATCATCATCAAGGAACGATTGTTGTTATATGCTTTTTGATTTCTTTTTTTTTGTCATTTTCAATCTGGGTTTCGTGTTTGTGATTCAAATTAGGAAGCTTTCTGCGACTATCTTAGAGGGCTTGATTGTTCTGGCGTTGAAGTTTATGCGATCCCCGAAGGATCAGTTGTTTTCCCTAAAGTGCCTCTCATGAGAGTCGAAGGACCCGTTGGTGTGAGTCTCTCTTCTCTATCTCTAACTCTCGTTTTCTTCTTTAGAAGATTTATGAAACAACCTGTTTTCTTGAATGGTGTGATTGTTATAAATCCATAGGTTGTTCAATTGTTGGAAACCCCGTTCCTCAATCTTGTCAATTTTGCATCTTTGGTAGCTACAAACGCAGCTAGACACCGGTTTGTTGCCGGGAAATCTAAGATTCTGCTCGAGTTTGGTGCTCGAAGAGCTCAGGTTTTCTATAACTCTGTCTCTTGTTTGATTTTAGTATTTAAAATCTTCCCAACACGTTTCAGTCTGATGTTTTTAGTCTTTGGTATCTTAGGGACCGGATGGCGCAATAAGCGCATCGAAATATTGCTACCTTGGAGGCTTTGATGCAACAAGGCAAGTCTTGTTATTTGTGTTTTTATCTTTGTTGTTTGTTTTCGAAACAGTGAATTTAGAAATGATGTGCTTCGTGTTTCTTGTGTTTGGCCCAATGGCAGCAATGTAGCTGCTGGAAAACTTTTTGGTATACCTCTCCGTGGAACACACTCCCATGCTTTTGTTAGCTCATTCATGGTCAGTTCACTTCAGCAAAAGTTTCATTTTTTATGTGGAGCTTGTACAATTTTAGCAGTATCTTGCTAAGCTCATTACAATACATACTTGAGATAGAAAGTAGAGATGATAACACGAAGCTTCTTGTAAATAAGTGGTTCTTGTTAATCTGCGAATTGCTAGGAAGAAATTTGAGTCAATGCCTTTGTGTTATAACTTTATTAGCAATGGCTCTGATATCCACTTAAGACCCTTGTTCATCAATATCACTAGCCATTTCGATATAATTACCTTAAAACTTTGGTTTGCAGAGCACTGATGAGATTGTTGACAAAGTGCTTCGCAGTGCTGATGGGAAAACCACGTGCGAGGATTTTGTTAGCCTGGTTCAGACATGGTTAACAAAGATTCAGGTTTACTAGGTTTTGATCTCGTGTCAGGATTATTGTTCTATTCCTTTTAAAATCTTTGTCGCGGTTTTGCTTAATTTTTTTGTTTCCTTGTTCATAACAGTATTCACCGTCTCTACGTGGCATTTTCTCTGAGACAAATCAAAGCGAGCTAGTAGCTTTCACCTCATATGCACTGGCATTCCCCAAAGCCTTTCTTGCCCTTGTAGACACATACGATGTAAGTATAAAACACCACAATAGCTCATCTGAGCCAAGATTTATACCATAATACACTGTTTCCACTGCTCATGTTACAGAGTAATTAGTGTTGCCAACGGTCTTACAGGTGATGAAGAGTGGAATCCCTAATTTCTGTGCAGTTGCTTTAGCACTCAATGACTTTGGGTGTGTAAGAATCTCTTATCAATACCCTATCTTTTGACATCAGTGGCTGCATTGCAACTTTGCTCTTCTTTGGGTGCATATGGAATCTGAGATGCTTGATGATGTTGTTTGATGTGCAGATATAAAGCATTAGGTATTAGACTGGATTCAGGTGACTTAGCATATCTATCTACAGAGGTCAGGAATTTCTTCTGCACAGTAGAGAGAGAACTAAAAGTGCCCGGCTTTGGGAAGATGATTGTCACCGCTAGTAATGATCTAAACGAAGAGACGATCGACGCTTTAAATAAACAGGTGATTCCCTTACCTCACTCTCAAATGGCCCATAAGATTGATTTTTTTTGTTAAGCATATGTGTTTCTTTTTTTTAATCTCGGTAGGGACATGAGGTGGATGCTTTTGGTATTGGAACCTACTTAGTCACTTGCTATGCGCAAGCTGCCTTAGGTTGCGTTTTCAAACTTGTGGAGATAAACAATCAGCCTCGGATCAAACTTTCTGAAGATGTTACAAAGGTTAAATCTCTCTCTCTCTCTCTCTTCCTCTCGTGTTTTCTGATCATTTAATGTTAACATTGCACTTATTATGATGATCATTCTGATTTGTTTAGGTATCGATACCGTGTAAAAAGCGAAGTTACAGACTTTACGGGAAAGAAGGTTACCCTTTGGTGGATATAATGACAGGAGAGAACGAACCACCACCGAAGGTAAGAAAAAAGAAAGCTCTCTCCAAAGATCTTTAATCTCATTATTACCTTACATGATCATTATCTCTGGATTTTATAGGTTGGTGAGCGTTTACTATGTCGTCACCCTTTTAATGAATCCAAAAGAGCATATGTAGTGCCACAGCGCGTTGAAGAGCTCCTCAAATGTTATTGGCGTGGAAATGCAGGTAAAGATTTTTCATTACTGTAAAGCCATGATGCCCATTATAACTTATGACTGATTCTGCTTCTCTCTGTAATGAAGATGAAGCTAGAGAAGAATTACCGCCATTGAAAGAGATAAGAGACCGTTGCATCAAACAGCTTGAGAACATGCGACCTGATCATATGAGGAGATTAAACCCAACTCCTTACAAGGTTTGATTCTCTCTCTACAAACTGATTGAAAAAAACATGTTTCATTTTTTTTCTGAGAAATCTGTGTAAATGTTGTTTTTTTCATGGTTGCAGGTTAGTGTTAGTGCGAAGCTGTACGATTTCATCCACTTCCTATGGCTCAACGAAGCACCTGTTGGTGAATTGCAGTGACAACCAAGAAGATGAAGAAGAAAATCTTGTTTTGGTTGGAGTAATGTATATATTACACATACCACAGCATCATAATATGGAACAAGAGTTTTTCGCTTAGTTTCTTTTCTCTCAAAATTTGTTTGGTAGTCTCATATTTTTCTTTTTGTAATAAGTTTCATTTTCTTATAGATGAAATTACCTTTTTGCAGTTAAACAAAGCTCTGTTTCAACTGATTCAATAAGATTTTAATGGTTGAAATTAAAATAAACATATTTCATATGTTGAAAGTGATTTTAAGTTTTTAAGGGTCGAAATAAAATAAAATAGTATGAAATGTAAATGAGATGCAACATTCTAACGGTTGAAATAAATTAAAATATATTTTAATTATTAAAACATATTTCAGTGGTTGCAGATACTTTTATATTTTTATTTATGTCTGTTTTTAGATTCAATTCAACATTTTAAAATAAGAAAAGGAAATCAAATATATTGTATAAAAATTAGTTAAAAACGAAAAAAAACGTGAATTCAAAACTACTCTTTATTATTTCTTCGAGATGACTGTTTCTTTTTTTATATATAACTTACAATTCAAATATTGTTATTATTAGTTTTTTTTTTTAATTTTAACTTTTCTACATATAATTGCTTCTGAATTTGAACTCATTTTTTCGACAATCTAACTGCATTTTTTACAAAAACAAATTCTTATGAACAGCTTTCAATTATATTATCTACAATATATTTACATATGTATATCTTTTGATAAAAAAAATTAAAACTAAACATAAATCATATAATTTCATGAATACTTAAATCAGAAATCATCCCAAAGTTGTTTTGCAATGCCAAAAGAGCGCATTGCATTATGTTTTCTTGGTCATCACTAAGAGAAACCAACAAAATTAAACATAACAAAGATCAAACGAAAAATAACATCAAAAGCCACATATATGTCTTTTGGTAGAAATTAGTAAAATGTTACAAGAGTTCTTATACAAATGAAACTTGTAGAGATCCACAAGTTTATTTAAAAGTTATTACTATTGCATTATCCGAGATCTTTGAAACTGATATTTGAATTTTTTTTCTACATCTTATGCGTATGTATGTAACAAGAAAATATAATATATTTTTTAGCTACGAAAGAAAGTTGAGAATTGCATTGTAGCTCATTTAGTAAAAAATAATTATATACTCAAGGCTAAAACTAATACTTGTAAAATTTATTAAGAAATTTAGAGTATTTATATATATCATGGTTGCAACCCACTGATCATTCACAAATATGTAAAGACAATAAATATTTTGCTAAAGCTTTGAAGCTCAATTGGGTGATTTTAAATTGTATTAATCATTTATATTTGATGGACAATGCATGTATCAATCGTGGTAGCCGAAACACCAAGATAACTTGATATCGAGTAAGAAAGCTGTACATCTGAAAAGTTATTTGATGTTGCATGACGATGTATTTGAGAAGCAACTGTATGATAAGAGTGATGTATTTAGTTTTGGTATTGTTCTTTTGGAAACCGTGTGCAATGTCTTGTTTTGGCATAGAAAAAAAACTAATAAAAGCATTTGATTTTTCTTATGTTGTTAAAACAATAAAATGTTTTTTTATTTAACTTAAGATTAAAAAATTATTTTAATTTGTTTGTTTCAATTGTTGCAAATACAATTTTATTTGAATTTTGACCCACTTTTTGGACAATCATCACAACACATTTTTACAAAAACATCTTCAAATCCAAATATATTTTCTTTATTGTATTTATATTTATATTTATTTTAGTAGTATTTAAAATTAATAAGTTAGCATATATTTAATTATCACTAAATTTAATTTATTTAATTTAATATAGAAGATTTTAATAAATTAATATATTATATACCCCACTATTACGACTAGCATTAAGATCTTAATTCTCTTTTTAAAACATATGATGACCGAAACAAAAAAACATTTGATTATCTTGTCAAACAAAAAAAAACACATTTGATGATCACAAATTTTCTTGTCATAGAAAGTGGTATCTTGTTATAGAGGATGTTTATTAATTAAGACTTTGTTTTCAAATAATTCAATAAAATTTTAATAATTGATATTCTCTCTGTTTTTTTTAGTTGTCGTTTTAGGTTGTTTCACACATATTAAGAAAATAACTAATTTTTCTGTTTTACCCTTTAATTAATACACTATTTTATTTCAGATGATCAATTAACAAGATTAAAAGTAGGGTTAAAACTGGAAAATATGTCATAAATCTGCATTGAAATCTGAAAACGACAATTATTTGTAAAAAAAATTAAGTGTAGAACGACACTTAAAAGAAAACAGAGGGAGTATGAAAAAAGCATAGTTAAAAACTTAAAATGTATTTAAATGGTTGAAATGAAATGAAACATAACATATTTAAACAGTTGAAATAAAACATTCATATTATAATGGTTAAAATGAAATGAGACATATTTTAACGGTTGGAATAAATTAAAACATATTTTAATGGTTGAAATGAAACATATTGAAATGATTTTTCATCGGTTGCAATTACAAAATTTTCCTAATGGTTGAAGTTAAAACATTTTTCTTTCATTAAACATATATTTTAATTTACAACTAAACAAATTATTTAATAAAATATAATAAACTAGCTTCTTTGATACTTTATATGCATACTCATATACTTCTGATTTGGATTTATGAACAATATATAACTTGTATTAAGAATGTGGCACTTAGTTTCTATTCGTTGATATTTATTATTATTTTTCATTGTAAGTATTATCTTAAAAGAAAAAAAGATTTTCAAATTCAATAAGATTTTCATGGTTAAAATGACTTGAAACATATTTCAATGGTTGAATGAAATGGATGAAAAGTAATAAATATATTTTAACAGTTGAAATGTGGTTGAATGAAATAGATAAAATGGAAATAAATATATGTAACAGTTGAAATGAAATCATACATATTTTAACGATTAAACATCTTTTAACAATTGCAGCTAAAGATTTACCCCACTATTTTATATATATATCTTTCTTTTTAGTAATATATTTTACTTATAGATTTGTTTTTGTTAGATTTAATGTAAAAAATAACAAAAATTCAGATACATTGTAGAAAAACTAGCTTTAAACAAAACATGAAAAAAAAAAATTTCAAGACTCTCTCTAATTCTTAGAGAGATAGTTTTCTCATTTTCCTCCGTCTTGTGAGGCACTTTTTCCGGCGAGCTTCGGCGTTTATTTCAACGTGTTTCGGATGGTGTTCGGTATCTTTTGACACCGGCTCCATTTTTTCCCCTTTGTATAGCGATTTTCGTTTTGTTTGTTGTTAATCAGATTTATCTTTTCCTTGTTAGATCTTCTTTTAGTTTGTTTATATTTTTTTTATAGAGTATAGAATTAAACTAAGTGGTTTTCATTGTTAGATTAGAGTACACTCATACTCTTTATCTTTAATTTTTTTTTTATTCTTACATAACTTCTTAGTTTGGATCAGAAAATAACAATATTTTGAATACCAAACTACATTTATATAATCAAATCCAAAAAGTTGCTTTGTTTAATTTTATAAATCTATTCACTTTCAAACCAAAACTAATAAACTAACAAAATAATACAATACTTTTAATTCCAAAATATAATTTACTCGTACAAAACAAACTCAAACAATATATTAATCGTACTATTGGTAAATAAAATAAACTTCTTCATGATCATATTTTTGAATTTTATAAAAAAACATAACCACGCTCGTGAGACTACTTTTAGCTCGTGACCCTTACCCTTAAATCTCATAGATGATCGGATTAAATTCTAGTTAACATTAAAGTATTAAACCCATTAGAGTTATGGATTGGGTTGGATTGGATGATCCATTTTGACACATGTACACGACATACACAAGCGTAATGTTGAATTCGGATGGTCTGCAAATAGCCGTGGCTTGGAGGGCAGGGCATTGGGCTGCCTCAATTTACATTATAAATTTATAACTTATGATCATTTTGTATTATAAAATTTTCTTTTAAATATTAGATATTATTATATATGTTATTTTTCCTATTTGTGCGTCCTAATTTGAAACGGTATAGCTCCTTCCATGAAACGGTAAAGTCTTGCAACTGATGACACTTGTTAACAAACAAAAGTAGATTTTAAAGTTGCTGTTTAAGAAAATCAGAGTCATCGTACTGAAATTTGGTTGGTCGAACCCAATAACTTTCGGTGCTGAATTCAAAAATAAACGGTTGGTATGTGGTTTGGTGCATAAAAAAGGTAGTTAAAATGTCGAATAGTGAATTAAAATAGAACATTAACTAATTCAATAATATTAAGTAGAATTCCAAACAATTAATTTCTACCCAAAAAAAAAAAAAAAATTGTGTACTGAAACAATAGGCATTACTAATTCACTAATCCAAACAGAACGTTTAAAATCTTTTCCGAAGCGTTTGGGGCGTTATAAGTTACAACACCACACCAAAACGACCAAAACGCACAGAACGGCCAAAACGCATTGTGAGTTTTTTTGGATGAATATTGAAATGAGAGGACAAAAAATGAGTGGGGATACAGAAATCTACTGTCCACAAAAACAAAACTGTACAGAGAGAGAAGAAGATGAAAGAGTTTAAGCTAAAAGACACGACTTTTCTGGGTTATCTTTTTCACTTCTGCAGAAAAACAAAAATATGTTAAAGAAAACCCAAAAAAAGCTTTCCAAAAAAAGCTTTACACAAAGCTTCTATTTTGGAAAACTAAACAAAAAATAAAATTGAATTTATTCTCTGAAAATTAAAAACTAAAAGCTAAAATTAAACGTACGCTTCTTCTTCTTCTTCTTCTAGCTTCTTCTTCATTACTCTGATAATTTAACCCACTCGTAACGTCCTTCTAATGGCTTCTCCTTCTCGAAATCAAAGTTATACCTAACGCAAAAAAATATAAAATAAATCAAACTCAAAATCGAAAGTATATAAACTTAAAAGTTGATAATTCAAAAACTTTACTTCTTCTTGAATTTATCATGGAGCTGTTTCTCTGCTTCCACGAAGAACTCTTCAATCTCCGCTTCCGTCGGCTGCTCCGTCGTCGATTTCGCCTTCTCCTCCTTCTCCTCCTTCTCCTCCGAAGACCTCCTCCCGCTGCAACAACAATCCGACGACTCTTTTATCTCAGAACCGAAATCGACTTTAACCTCCGGTGACTTCTCCATCGATTTGCTTGGTTCTTTCTCTCTGAGATGATTCTCAAATAGCTTCCTCTTCGTATTTCTGATGAAAGAAAGGAATTAAATAAATAAATAAACAGGAACCGGGAAAAATAAAAATGATTAAAAACCTTCAAAAAATTTCAAATGATTTTCAAACATTTACTCACCGTCGATACGTCGACGTTTCAGTCTCACCGTCTCTTTCCTCCTGCAACAAACCATCAATGAAAAAAATTTCAAATTTTCAAAAAAAAAAAAAACCGAAGATCCGTAGCTTTAAATTCATATTTAATAAAATTCTGTGAGTGATATTAAATGATTGACATCTACAGTTACAAGAATCTAGAATCCGTATTTAATGATTTGAAATCAATCACCTCCTCCAGATCTATAAATCCATTGTTCCTATTATACTCGTTGCTCGCGCAACAAGACGACAAATTCGATGACGAAACTCCGTTATTACTATCGGCGACGGCGACGGCGGAGCTAGAGTTTTCCGATCTAACGATTCTCCGGCTACGAAGCTGCATATACGTAGACGAAACTCCGATCCCGTCTTTCGCACTCACACAACGACCTTCCGCTATCCCTCTAGCTTTTCTGTATTTTCTCACCATCCTTAGATTCTTCTGTTCTTCAGCTTGCGTGTTCGTGAAGTAAAAAAAGCTCCGAGAGAGAAAGAGATGATTAAAGTTGAGAGGACGAGGAGAAGAAGACGAAGAAGAAGAAGATGTAGTTTTTGCTTTAACGGTCAGGATTGAGTTCTGAGACGCTTTTGATTTTTGTTTGATTAGAGAAAACCAGAAATGGCGTGTTTTTTTGTGGTCCCGTTACAGTGACGGGGAATCTTCGACGGGAAAACTGAAGGCGCCGTTATTTGGATCGGGCTGGTGTCGAGTATATCGGGTGACACGTGTCGATTATTGACGGTGACTTAACGGAACGGGAACGGGAGAAGGGGGCGTAATAATTGTGGTGTAACTACTAACCTACTTGAAAAACCCTCCCATCTATCGCTAAATCACAAATTTGCCATTACGCGGACCAAAAAATACAAAAATGTGATTGATGGAGAAATTGTTTTTATTAGTTTTATTATTATACTACTTTAATTGATGATTTTGATGGTATGGTTTGTATGACACATATCTCATTAAATTCTGGGCCATTTTACAAATTTACAAGTACCTTTAGTTAAAAAGTGAGCTCATGACGGCATTTCATATGATGACAATGGTGACATATAAAAAAAATTAGTTAAAAAGGTTGATTGGTTGGTAAAGTTTAAACAAACATTTGAGTTTCGAATTATCACTGTAACTTTGGATATACGTCAAGTTTTGATGAAGGTTTTGGTAATATAATTTCTGTTTTCATTTTATTGAAATTTCATTTCATTTAAAATTAGTTAAAAAGGTTGATTGCATATTCTTAACATTTATACCCAAAAAAGGTTGATTGGATATATATATATATATATATATATATACACGTCAAGTTAATTAGAATACAGTGCACTAAGTTTTGATAAAAAAATTTGATGATTTAATTTATGTTTTCATTTTATTGAAATTGTTGTAGATTATCTTCAATTTAAGTAACATAATTTGAAAGGGTTGTTTCATTCGTTTGTGAAATAAATTTAAAATAGTTAAAGTTTAATAAACATTATTTTATTTTATTAAATACTTATTTTCATATATTTATTCAGCCCGTTCCGCTTATTATGTACTTTTCATTTTCCATCCAGTATGGATTACTTATTTTGCTATTTAGCATAGGAATAGAATCCCCGCTTCACGGAGGTATTTGTCGTATATTAAAACTTAAAAAAAAAGTTATTTTAAATTATTGTAAGTGAAAATACATAAAACAAAATATGATGATAAAAATACGTAAATATTCAGAAAATTATAATTCTATAAAAAATAAATAAAAATATACGATCTTTTAAAAAAAAAAATTTTGGATTATTAACAATATAAATGGAAAGTTACAAAATAATTCAAATATAAAAATTTGTAAAATATTTTCAAAGAATTTAACTACTAAGATAAAAAATAAGAAAACAAAAAATTATAAGACACACAACTCTATAGAGTATTTTTTTGTAGTGTTAAAAAAAATTATATATAAAAATATGCAATACAAAAATATGATGTAAATACACATTTTGTTGGAAAATGATCATATGTTGGATTTTTTACTTTTTATTCTTTATTTAAGGCAACCCATCGAGATAGATAACATACTTTTTGATAAACCATTATATCAAGAATCACTATCAAATGACCATTAATTTTATGTGATTTTTGAGCGATATAAATAATCTTGAAAAGGCATAAGTGAAAAGAAGCAAATTTCATAAAAATGGTTAGAACAAAAATATACTTAATTGATGCAAAGACGTAACCACAAATGACATTTATTGGATTAAAATTTGGATTAACAGAAAGATACTAATAATAATTTTGAAAAACACAACTTATTTATCTGCAATTGGCATTTATTCATATTACTATTATGGATAGATTAATGTGTTAAAAACATGAAGATCTTCATTATTAATTATGTATATTTTTTATTAAATAAACGGTTAAAACAAAAAGATATATAATGAATAATAAAAAGATGAAACAATAGAAGATTGTTATCTCTTCTTTTTATAAATGCACAAGTTACTGGAAATGGTTTAATAAAAAAACTGTAAATATATATTTTGTAAATTTTAAATCACATAAGTAAAAAGAAATTTTTGATAATTGAAAAGACGCAAGCACAAATGATATTTTTTGAATTAAAATTGGAATTTATAAAAAAATACGAATAACAATTTTGAAAAGACACAACTTATTGAAAGGCAATTGACATTTATTCAGATTGTTATTATAGATAGAGGGAGCGATACAAATACTCAAAACTAAGAGACTTAGATAAAGCGATATTATCCTCAAAATTAAAACACACAAATGTTTGATCAATGGGTTGCGTAATAATGTAAACTAAATAATATTTCTAAGAAAAAAAAAACTAAATGATGACTCTGAACCAAGCATATTAGTACTAATCTAATGAATATCGAGAACGAGTTTGGATAAGGAAAAGAATAAAGCCGAGTAAAGAAATATGATCGTTTGACGATCAAAATCAAGATCATAAATGAAGTTAAGTAACACAAAATTTTATAATCAAAGAGAACGAAACAGAACATACCAAAAAAAGAATTGAAGCAGATACCTTGGACTATATTCTGGAGATAAAGTTACATCTCTAGTAATAATAACGGTATTGTTTATCATTCTTACCGATTCCCGATAAAATAAATGAATATAACAATTCATTTTATAAAGAATCAAATGATCTTTTTATGTGCTTTTCAAAAGACATAAGTGAAAAGAAGCAATTTTTGGTAATTGAAAAGAACCAATTTTTGATAATTGAAAAGATGCAACCACAAATGACATTTCTTGAATTAAAATTAGAATTTATGAAAAAATACGAATAACAATTTTGAAAAGACACAACTTATTGAAAAGCAATTGGCATTTATTCAGATTGTTATTATAGATAGATTATAAGCGGTGAATAGTATACCACTTGTTTACATTTTGAAAACGTGATTCCGTTTTTTTACCATTTATTAAGTTTTTCACGTTTTTATGTTTTTGAAATCTGATTTCGCTATCTACAACTAGCGTGTTAAAAAATAAAATTTGATTAATCTACTAAAAGTCGTTTTCTATGTTTTATTTATAATTATTTTATGCAAATTTTATTTAGTTTGGTTTGTTATTCTAATAATTTTTTTGTTATTTTGCTATTCATCTCATATACAATTCCGATCCATAAATTAATGTTGACATCCACACAAAAAAGGCTCTACAATGACACACATAATTACATGTAGTTGATTATAAATGATGGGAACGATCAGATATTAATTTAGAATAAATACTCCTTTCGTTTTGTTTTAATTGTCGTTTTACACTTGTTTTCTTGTTTCAAAATAATTGTCGTTTTCAGTTTTCAATACAGATTTATAATAGATTTTCCAGTTTTATCTCTACTTTTTAACTTATTAATTAATCAGATCAAACAAAATAGTGTATTAATTAAGGAATAAAAAAGAGAAAATAGTTATTTTCTTAATATGTGTGAATCAATTTAAAACGATAATTAAATAAAAACAGAGGGACTGAGGGAGTATTGAATAATCTCAGGCTCTTGATATGTGCGCTAGAATGATTATAAATTTATAAATGGAGGTACTATGTAGTTACGTGCAACTTCCGAATTAGTTAGGTACATAAATATATGTATTATAGTATGTTCGTAAGAGTCTTTCTAGTTCCTAAGAAGATTCAAATATCAAGTCAAATCGTTGCATTAAAATAATACTACGTACATATCTTTTCGAATTAAACGTCTGATTATCGAATGTGGTAAGTCATGCTTACTTTAGGTTAGGAAAAGGGGAAGGAGGACCACACATTAGATTGTTCAATCAAGGTTAATATATCCCACTCACATTTTATAAAATAATGTTTAATATACATATAATAAACATATATATTAACATGAAGTTTGATTTGAACTATGCAACTTGATCCAACACAATATGTTTTCTGACAGTCAAATGCAGAAGAATGGCCGGTTTAAAAAAAAAATATTACGTAGATTTCTTTGATTGTAATGAAACAAATTTGTTTGAGTTTTTTTTTTGTCAATCAAAACAAACTTGTTTGATATTTGAAAGAAGTTTGTTTGTTTGTTGACAAAAAGAAAGAAGATATATACATACTAAGTTACTAACATATATAATCGAGTTGAATTTGAGATTAAAAAATATTTTGTAAATTTGATGATGGTCTATACAAATATGTGGTAAAATTGTAAACACAATATCATTGTTATAATGTATGAAAACAAATACTGAAAGATTCGAAACACAATACAGAGTTGGCTCGTTATTAAAAAAAAATTCCTTTTCTTGCCGATTTCTTTATTTTTTTTCCTCAAAAAATAATTTAGTGTTTTCAAGTCCTTAAAACTTAATTACAACGTAACTAACAACTGTGGAAATAATAACTTTTTGACTCCATTATACTCCATTGTTTGTTTTCTCGGGAGAATCAACCAATAAATTTACAAACATCCATTTGCATTAAATGAAAAGTTGAAGCTTTTGATATTTTAGTTGTTGGCATGACGTAACGAGCTCGTGTTCATGTTTCCAAATAAACAAGACTGTAGCCAGTAGGAGTAATCAATAAATCACTTATTATATCTGGGGATTGAAGATGAATCTTCTACAATCGAATCTCGATTTGTCGATCTCTTGATGTCACCATACTCGTTGACTTTGCCAGATCTTAATTAGTACTTTCTTCGTTAATTTGTAAAGCCAAATTAGTATGCTAATTTATTCATTAAAAACAATTTTTTTTAACCTTCTTTATATTAAAAACAAATTTACACACTGGTTCTTCATTATACAAAACAAATCATTAGATGTCGACAGTGCATAGTCGAAGCGTCGTGCGATATTTCTTTACTTTTTTTATGGCTAATTAATTTTTTATGCTGGTATAATTGATACTCTCTCCGTTTCACAAAAAGTGTCATTTTAAGGTTTTGTTTTTGTTTCACAAAGAGTGTCACTTTGTATTTTCAATGCAATTTTTAAAACAAAAATCCAGTTTTGACCTTGTAATATTGATGTATTAATTAGAAAGAGAAATGAGTTTAGTGTATTAATAAGGGATAGAATAGGATTTTTATCAGTTTTTTTAATATGTGTGAAAAAGAATAGAATGACACTATTTGTGAAACAGAGGGAGTATCATAGATTCGAATAACCTACGGTTCCGAATCTGTGGTTTGACCAATCTAACTGTAGAAAAGACTGAAAGATTCGAAACAATTGAAAATGGTGACTTGGTTTTCTATAAAGCGATCAAGAAATTAAATAAAAGTAAAAAATATACACTGTGTCTAGCGAAAATTGTTTACAAACAGAGACCTAAAAGTAATCACCATTTGAGTTATAAGTTGTGAGAACATGACCCGAATAATTCATCGTTAGTAATTTTCTAGCAGTCACCAATTGACCTCATCATTTCACATAATAAGTGATATTATATGATACTTTCTTAGAGAAGGTGGTTTAGAATTTCACTACTTCCCTATGTTTCATGAAAAATATATACTTTTTAGCATTTCTTGTTTCATTAAGATTTATGTTTTATGCTTTCGAGCTCTCTTTATATTAATCAAGATCAATGAGTCAAAATGACAGATTAGTCTTGAAAAACAAAGGTCAATCAAGTAAAATTTAATTCAATTTTTTTTTAAAAATGACTAGAAAAACGTCAATTATGTAATGTTTCTAAGGTGTGAACAAAAAAATGATTTTAATGAAAAGAGTTTTTTTTGTTAAGAAAGAAAGTCTAAATTTTGATAAAACTATCTAACTTTTTTTGTTTCTTACTTTATTAATAGAACAAAGAAGGATACAAGATGAAATATATAAGCCGGCGGAATAACAAAATATCCCCGAAAACAAATCACACAAAAAGAAAACTGAACCCCAACAAATAGGGAAACAAACCGTGAATAAAACTATCTGGCTTATCTTCATTAAAATAAAACACAATTAAAAAATTGTTCTAATGAAATATTTAACTTTATTATAAATTTAAAAGAATGTTAAATTAAACTTATATAAAAAAGTCAAAACTATAAATGAATCAAACTTTTGTTTTATCCAAATATATATTTTTTTTTTGAAAGAGTTTTATCCAAATAATTGTTCATCAAAACTGACAATATGATGAGAATGATGATAGTTCCAAGGATAACTATGAACGAGACAAATGCAAATAAATCTATTTAAAAACATTTTCGCTTCTTCCCACATGACGGTCGTAGTTCGGATCAACTAACTGTTTTAATGAATTTGTATTTATTCTAAACCTTATCATAGCTAATTATTTTTATCCATTAACACCTAACTATTTAATTATCAAAGTACTACGTACGTAACAGCTCGAAATTTGATGTCAGAATAATGTTAGTCGTATAGTTGTTAGGACATATCTACGTTTTAAGGATCACTCCAATTAGATTGATTGTGATAATCATTCAAGAGTTTGGATCGGGATTTAAAATCAACAAACGCTATGTGAATCCAATTCCCACTAAACCCCTTATAAAAAATAAAAATAAAATGCAAATGTAGAATAAAAAAAGTAGGTAATATAAATGCTAAAACATGCAAAGAAAGAGAAAACAAAGAGAAAAACTCGTGCTAAAGTGCAGAAGCAATAAAAGCCTGTAAGAGTTTTCAGAAATGACAAAATAAGAAACTGACGGTTAAACTAAGAGGAACCTCACATTTCAAAAGACAGTTACATACCGACCTTTTTTTTTTTTTTGGTTAACCGTTGCATACCCATATTTTATTTTTATTTTTTTTTTTTTGCTAAAGGGTTTGCATACCCACATGTTGGTTGAGTAATTATTATGTTAACTACTACAGTCTACAAGTGTCGACAGAATCTTTGTTGTGTTGTGCTTGGCCTCATGTCATCAACACGATATCGTCGTTTTGCATTTCTTGTGTTGTGGATTTGGGCTTAACTAGATAGAGTTAAGTGAAGGTTACTAACAATTAAACACGGCCTGGATCACTTTCATGGGCCTATAGTTAGCCTTTGACTGTTACGGAAGCATTTCTATGAACTGTGTTGTTATTATTTTAGTTACTTCTGTCTCAAAGCATGAGCAACCTATAGGTTTATATAGTACTAGATTAGCTACAGAAAATTTTATGCGCATCGATCAATCTATTTAGCTTCTTGAAATTTTATGCACATGTTTTTCTACTCGCTAGACCGGCATGTTTTCACGAAAAAGACATAAATTTTGACAGCACCGCTCGAACGAACTCAAACCATTTTCAAACGAAAGCTAACTCAATTATATATTTTGCATCCATATTTGAGCTCAATCTATCGGTGAAATTCTTTTCAACGAATGCCAAACTTCTGACGCCTCTACATGATCTTGCATTTTCATATGTTTGTTTGTATATAAAATTGTTCATCTTTCTTCAAAATAATCTAAAACCAGAAAAAATTCGATAAATGATCAAAATAATCTAAGAAAACACTTTTACTCCATAAAACATTAAAAACAAAAGTTAAAAACCAGTAATTTCTCATCAAAAAGAAGGAAAAAAGAAGTTCAAATCCTTTTAATGTATGACAAACCTGTTCATGTACCATGTCCATGCCTAACAACCCAGCCGACTTCTAATGATCCGGTTTACCCCTTAGATATTTTGATAAAAAGAAGTGTTTTTAATTTATCCGTAGAACGTGCTTATGTAACAAAAAAGAGCTTATGAATACCGTACTCAATAATTTATCAAGAGAATTAGTGGACATATATATAATGAGAAAATGTGTTTTCGTGGAATTATTTTTTTCTTATTTTTTTATTTTTTAGAAATAGCCAGTTTGTTTTAGTGAAGCCCAAATGTACAATTTATCTTATTTGATCTTCAGTTTTTAAACTTGATTTTTCACCCCGTCAATGCACGGATTAGTGATTAAAATTTTTGTATAATATTTCACACAAAAAAAAAATCTTAAAATAAATATATGATCGTTGACATTGATCAATAGCTTATATTGTTAGTGTTTTTTTACTTAAAAGAATAGGTGTATCTACTTTGTTTTTACTATTGAATTTACCATAGTTATTTTATTTTATTTTATTTTTTTACAAAAAGAATTGACTCTTCTATTTCATAAATTAGATATGAATGCATCCATAAAATGATGAATGTTTTTGGTTTGTACTTTCATAAAATAACCGTTTAAATACTGCGTACAACAATATCTAAAAAAATAGGGGTTTTTTTTTTGGTCGAGAATTTTATAGGTGATTATGGATATATATCACATATGCAACCAATTTCTTAAGTGAGATCCAATAACAACACTTTCTTTTTCTCTCTTGTTTTGTTTTTGTGATCCATTCATTCAACTGTATCTGATTCATCGCTCCACTCTACTTCTACTCATGCATCTGATTTTGTTTTTTTCGTCATTTTTGATCACTGCAGACTATAACAGAGGTTTCAAATGAAGCTTTTTCTTTAGTCATCATCCCCAACAATGATTTCATTCTCTCATCAATATCAAGATTTTTTTAACAAACATATATAATTTCACATGAGTCCATTGTATTCTTAAGAATAGTCAGCAACACTACCATATTTTGATCTGAATTATAAGTAAAAAACTATAATTCAAGATGTACCCTGAATATAACCAAATTATCACCAGAAAATTTGCAAACCTCTATTTTTTAATAGTAGAACTCAAAGCACATCAAAAATATGTCTACACCTAAATTTACTACTCAATCATCAAGTTTAAGGTTGGTAGAGTAAATAAAGTTTTGAAGCACCAATATATATCTACACCTACAATATGTCTTCATCACAGATTCATATAATGCACTTTTCTATTATATAAGCTATTACATGCATGTACAATGGACAATATTAATTATATGCAGCTAATTGTAGAATATATAATGAAAGAGTTAGAGAAAATTTGAAACAGTGTAAGATAATAGAAAAAAAGGTTTCCTTCTTGGTTGAATAAAACTCAAATATATAAGAGTTATTTTCTCCTAGTTTATCTGTAAAGCCAATAAGATGTAAATTTGAAGAAGTATAGATCAAACTGAACAGAAAATGAGGGTCTGTGAATGAAAAAAATTCGGAAGTTTTACGAGATGATAAAGAAAATACTAAAAGACATGAATTAAAGTTCAATTCTAGTCTTCTTTTATTTATCATAGAAATGCTCAACTTGAGCTTGAAATGGTTGGTAGGTTATTTATATATGATGGCATTTCTATATAAATTCGAAAAAGCTAACCGTACAAAAAGAAACCAAATATCTTGGAATTTATTAATTTGGACCAAAAAGTTATATTGGACCAAAAAGTGTTAAGTTCAATAATAATAAAGACATTAAATAGAAAAATAAAGTGATTCAGATGGTGAGTGAGATCCGAATAGTGTTTAAAAGATTCTATGTCTAGCAGCTAAAATATTTCATAGGCTGCAACAACCACTGGGATTATCAATTAGCATTATGTTCGTTTAATTTATTAGTACTCTTGTTCAATATTCGGCAATAGTAGTACTCTTAACCAAACTATTAGACATAATGATGTCGGCGGCTAAAACAGAAGAAGACATAATTATGCCAATAACCCTTACTTGCTTTCATCTTGTGTACTTCTTCACTTATATCTTGTTAAACTATAGTGACTATATATATATATATATCTTCCTTGCTGAAAACTAGACCTGGGCATTTTATCTGTTAGATCCAGTTCGATTCGGTATTCGCTTCGATTCGATTAGAAAATTTCGAATATCCGTAAAGTTTTGGAGCAAATCAAATAGTAAAATATAGTATCCGTTAAAAATGGATCAAATAGAAAATATTGTTTTTTAAAAGGTCGGATATCCGATCCGATCCGTGTATTTGTATATATTATATTAATATATGTAATTATATATATACAAAATATAACTTTGTATTTTCTCTTTAGAGATATGACTTTAGTCTTTAGAGTTACGATTTCTCTTTTTCATTTTCACGGCTTTGGTCTTCTTTTATAAGTCGTATAGATTAAAAAAAATTTAATAAATAAATATATATTAATATGTTAAAATTTGTTAGTGGCTGAGATTTACTGTGATTCCCTTTCCCAACAATCTTTTTCTCTTGACGTTAAGATTTAAAATACCACAAAAAATCTGGTTTTTACAGTCGATTTCCTTTCAACTTACAAGCCACACAAAATAAAAATCTGGTTTTTACAATCTAGATTTCTTCGTCGTTATTAACTTGTAAGCTTCTTTTATTTTTGGTACTATCGTTTCAATGTCATCAATTGGTTTTAGATTTTTAGAACTTATTTTGAAAGCATATTATCAAACATTAACTTATTTTGAAGGTATTTATAACTAATTTTATAGAATTTATGTATTATTGTCTATTTTTACCTCTTTTTTATTATATATAACGGATCAAAGCAGATAACCGCGGATATCTGAAAAAATTTCGGATATTCGTACTTCTGGATATCCGTAAAATTCCGGATCAAAGCGGATAAAAAATCAAATATCCAGTTTGGGTGGAACGGATAACGAATACTGGGTTTTTTCCGGATAACCGCTCCGTGCCCAGAGCTACTGAAAAGTGAAAACCAAAGATCATACTACAAGATGATTGAGTTGACTATAGTCCAATTAATGTTATATAATTCTCGCAGAAGAATTACTTGATATTTAATTATTAGATTGTTTTTATTTAGAAGTTATTCGGATGGTTTAATATTTTTACACCATGTTTAAAGTTCAATTTTAAAAGATGCGAATTATTGTAGATTGATGAAAGATTTAGAACAGGTAAAACTGTTTGTTTTTTATTTTCTTTTTTTTTTTTATAAAAAGGGCATAAAACTGTTTGTTTTAGTCTATGTATAAAAGATAAAACTATTTATGTTGAGCATATTGCCAACAAAACCGCCTATCGTAAATTTTTGAAATATAGTGTAAAATTGTTTATTGAAATATTGTTAGTGAAACCGTTACCGTGTTTTCAAATAGTGCATGGAATTTGAGGAATTGTTTGATGTTTATTGAATATTCTATTATACTAGGTTTGTATATGACTTGTATATATATATATACTCTACATCGAACAATAAGAACCGGCGGAACAGACTCTTTTCTGTTTTATCATTATTTTCAACAGGTGAGATAAATATATAGTAATGTTGACCATTTATTTAAGAAAATGTTAATCAATAAATGAAATTTAGATTTGTGGTAATTTTGTTGCCAATTGTAGTCCAGTTTACCCCTATATTAAAAAGATGTGGGACCCACATTAAAGAAAAAAAACAGAACGTATTATTGAGGAGAGAGAGCGCAAGACAGCAAAAAACAAAAAAGTTTTTTTTGTTTAGCTTAATTATATAAATATTTCTAAATCTTAAAATTTTATTGTCAATAGTAAAATTTTAACAACACTCTTCGATAACATTTTTAATCCAAAGTTAACGTCTTTTATATTAATATTACATAATTAACATGTTAAATGAATTAACATATCGTAGAAAATATCGTGTTAATATAATTATCATACTATTACAAATATAAAATGGTTTAGTTATATAAATATTTCTAATTCTTAAAATTTTATTGTCAATAGTAAAATTTCAACAACACCGTGCACTATAGTTTCGATAACATTTTTAATCCAAAGTTAACGTCCTTTATATTAATATTACATAATTAACGTGTTAAATGAATTAACATATCGTAAAAAATATCGTGTTAAAGTTATTATCATACCATTACATATATAAAATTATCATGTTAAACCAGTTATTTTATTATAAATTATCTTACTAAATTATCATATCATAAATAATATAAAATACTAAAATTTGAAAATTTGAAAATTACAATATTAACTAATTATCACATCATAGAAAATATGAATCATTAACAAAATTATACAAAATTATATCAATAATAACTTAACTAACTTTATTATTGTTTACCTTTTATTTCGTTAGGGTTGTCACCAACATTATTATCACCGAATAACTTATAAAATTATCTTGTTAAACCAGTTATTATATTATAAATTATCATGTATTAAATTATTATATAATTGATAATATAAAATTTTTTTGAAAATTACCATGTTAACTAATTATCACATCATAGAAAATATGAGTTATTGAATAACAAAGTTTGTTAATTTAAAAAAATTATACCGATAATAACTTAACTAATTAACTTTGTTATTATTTAACTTTTATTTCGTTAGCGTTATCACCAACATTATTATCACCATCAATTTTGACACTAATGTTACCGCTAATAGTATTATTGTTATTAGTGTTATCATTGCTATCGTACAGTCCACCAACGTTTATGCTACCATCGTAACTGTTGTCCTCATCATCAAAACAAAACAAAAGAAAAATAATATGATGCAAACATAGGATTACCTTGGTATAACAAGATTAACGCGTGACAGTTGTCAATCAATGTTACCATTACAATCAATACAATTATACCAAGGTAAGCTTCACCTCCATGGTTATTGTTTCGATTTTTCACCAGAAATAATAAAGAAGTAATGATTTCTCATATGTTATGTTTAAAGAATTGGGTTTGTGATGTGGGGTCCACTATTTTAGCTATGTTAGACCAACCCCAACCCAGATATTTGAGTGTTTTAAACAAAGTTCTTAAGATTAAAAAGGATTATATTAAATATTTTTGGTGTCTTAAACTTAAGAATAAATCTAAATTAAGACCTTTTGTCTTAGTAAAGAACGTCCAGGTGGCAGTTCTTGATTGGATGATTTTAATTTAATCTGAAATGGAAAAAAAAGAAGGCCATACGATTTTATTTTCGTCTCTTGTCTCTCTTCGTCTCTCTGGCGAAACCAGATGCGCCGTGCGCGTCCTTTGATTCTGTCGTACCAGTCGGAAATCGAGACCCGGCAGAAGAAAGCCGAGGACGACGCCGATGTTTACACCGCCACAATTTCTGATGAATAAAAATCGAGGAACAAAGAAATCCCTAGTCTCCGGTATGTTCTCCCTCTCTGATTTCGTGATTTGGGTTCATACTCGTGATGTTTGGAGATGATTCAACATTCTTCTCATCTCCTGTTTGATGGGTTTTTGTTAATTGATTGATTTGGGCGTTATGTTTTTTGTGTGTGTAGAATTTCTATTTAGATTAAGCGCCATGGCCTTGATCATGCGTGATGAATCTCTTCCGGTTCGTGTTTTGATCACTCAAACACTATGAATCTTCGATTAACCATAGTTAAAGCTTGTTACCATAGTTAGGCTTGTAATTTCCGGGGGAAGTTGTGTTGTGTTCATGTTTCTGTGATGTACATTTGGTATTTTAACTAGTTTTATAGAATCTTCGTTTTAACATTGAAGGTGTTTATTTCACTTATCTTTGCTACCAAATGGATATGAAACTTCTATGATTGCATAATTTTGTGTTTGTGATGATTTCCCTTGGTTACAGAGAGAGTCTCGGTTATTAAAGGAAACAAAAAAAAAAGATGAGTGGTTGTTGAAACAGAGGAGATGTTCCTCTCTTATTTTTTCCAGTGAATCTGGTGCCTGTCTCTTAATGTGTTTAAATCTAAATGTTGGAATTGTCGGGTCTTTAATTCATAAGCAGGGATGTGAGTGTTGTCATTTGTTAAGCTCGATGTTGATGATATCCTATACTTGTAACGCTGAAGATTTTCTTGAAGGAAATCGGCTTGGAAAATACTAAGTTTTTCTGCATTCCTATATGCAGGTTCGCTACTAGGCTTGTTGGTATCAAGGAGAATGCAAAATTTCAGAAGAGTGATCAGAAGGACACGCACGTATCAGGGCTTAAGAGTGTAGTTGATAATGCGAAGCAGCGCCATAACGTTCCATGTAAGTAAAGAAAAATGGGGAGTTCATGCAACCTGACTAGGACATGTTCCATGTAAGTAAAGAAAGATTTATGTCTTTAGAATCCTAAAAGGAACAAGTTCACTAATAATTGAAGCTTTGTTGTTTGCAGAGTCTACACCCAACAGCAGAGTACCATGCTGCAGCGCGTGCAGTAGGTGGATGCGCAATCTATGTCAGGTAAAAGCCTTCCTCTTATCTTTGAACTTTTGTTCTGACTTGGTAATGTTTAATCCCCGAGGTTTTAACCAGAGAAGTGTTTTTGTAAAATTACATGAGCAGTGATAAGCGCCAGGGAACCACAACTTTGATCTATTGAGGAACCTGGTTCTTCCAGATGGATCAGTTCTTCGAGCTCAGCTTCCGGGTAGGCCTACCCGTGACTGCCTATTCGCTGATCCAGGTAGAGATGGAATCAGGTTTGCCTGTTCTCTACTTCCTCTCCTCTTGCCACTCCTAAGTCTCTACCACTAACAAAAACCGTGTTTTTTTGTTTTTTTTCCCAGCTTGCTCAAGATCTGGAACATGAATAAGTTTACTGGTATAGTTGGTGTGTTCAACTTCCAAGGTGCTGGTTGGTGCAAGGAAACGAAGAAGAACTGGATTCATGATACTTCTTCCCCTGGTACACTCACGGGTTCAGTCCGTGCAGATGATGCTGATCTCATTTCTCAAGTGGCTGGTGCTGATTGGAGTGGACATTCAATAGTCTACGGTTACAAATCAGGTAAACAAAAAAAACAAACAACTTTCCAGAGACAAGACAAAAACTCGAACATTATCAATGGCTAAATAAACATGAGTTTGATTTCGCTTTACAGGGGAGTTGGTTCGACTACCAAAGGGTGCCTCAATCCCTCTCACTCTCAAAGTCCTCGAATATGAACTCTTCCACATCTCTCCTTTGAAGGTACGTTTAGTATTACTATTGATTGTTATTGACTATTGTTAATCTGCATAAAACAGCTGAAATTTCGGTAGATGAGTTTCGAATCACAATGAATATTTTTCTTATTATCAGGAAATCACTGCAAAATTTTGCTAATGCCATCGTTTAGAAACTGAAAATAAATGATCAACCCTTGTTCAATTGTAAATATATGGTTAGAAACTGAATTAAATGCTTTGTTAGAGTTTAATAGATTTTTGGGTTTGGTTGTTGAGTTTAACTGTGATTAGACTTGTATCTGTAAATCAATGCATCGATTGAATGCTTAATACACAGAGCACTACTTGTGCTATGCTTAAACACGACCATTACTTCTATATATCTGTAACTACTTCTTCTCTTTCACCTACATCTTCTCTTTCAACTTCTTCTCTTTCACTTACATCTGCTCTTTCAACTTCTTCTCTTTCAATCTTGTTTTTATATTTTTCAAACAGCAAAAGTTAGGTTATGGATTATACGAATCCTAATCAATCCCAAAATTTTATGGAGCTTCTAAATAGTCAACAAGGTAGCCACCATCTTTATGAGATTTCTTCCCAAAGTAGACCTCTTAGATCATCAGAAGTTCCCCTGTTTAGTAGTCAGTGTTCTGATGAACCAACACTAGAGGGTTTAGGCACAGCAGAGGAGCGTAAAGAGAGGAAGAGATGGAGTCCCACAGATGATATAGTGCTCATTAGCGCCTGGCTAAACACCAGCAAGGATGATGTAGGGTCAAATGAGCAGAAAAGTGGGACCTTTTGGACACGCATAGCAGCATTATATAATGCTAGTCCTAAAGTTGCATCTGATGAGAAGAGAGATCACAATAAGTGTAAACAGAGGTGGAGGAAGATCAATGAGCTTGTCTCCAAGTTCTGTGGAGCATTTGAGGCTGCAAAAAAACTTAAGACAAGTGGGCAGAATGATGATGATGTTCTCAAGCAGGCTCATCAGATCTTCTACAACGACAACAAGGCGAAATTCACCCTTGAACACGCATGGAAGGAGCTTCGGTATGACCAGAAATGGTGTTGCAACTCGTTTGGTAAAGGTGTAGGTGAAGGTAGTTCAAAAAGAAGAAAATGCGAGGATGGTTCAGCACAATCTGGTAGCTCTCAGTCGGTTAACATTGAAGATGATGACCTCCTGGTTCGACCTCCTGGTGTTAAAGCAGCAAAAGCTAAGAGACCAGTTACCAAGACAGCCTCTGTGGAAGAACAAAACAAGTGTCTGTCAGAGTTTCAGACCATGTGGGAGATAAGGGAGAAGAACTTAGCCATCAAAGATAAGATTTCAGATAAAAGGTTGCTTGAAAGACTCCTCGGCAAAACAGAGCCACTTTCTGATATAGAAATTGCTCTAAAGAACAAGTTAATTCAGGACATGTTGTCAAAGTCCTGATTTCGTATGTGTTGTTTCATCAAAGTCCTGATTTCAGTTGTTGTTTGATTGAGTCTGTTGTATGATATCGAGTCTTGTATGATATTTAAGTTTATGAAATGAAATTTAAGTTTATGATATATAGTATTGTATCACTGTCAAGGCTCTATGATGTATCTTCATCGTTGTAGAAGCTCTAGATGTTCTCAGTGTATCCATTTGCTCAATGGTCCTAGCGTGTTTTAGTAACTTTTCTTTGTGTTGTCTTTCTCTCATTGGCCTGACTATTTCCTCTTTCATTTCTCAAATTATTAATCTGTCCAAATGTTTGCAGGAGATCAAGTTAGATATGTTGGGTCTGCTACGAAGGACGAAGCAAAGCATAGCTTTTGCATAATGTTGGAGAATGAGGTTTGATCTGTCTTCATTTACATAAGATCCCTTTCGTAGCATGGTTTCTTTTTAGTGCATACTGCATACGCCCCACCTAGCATGTCACCATGTTGATGCTCGATTATGCCGTTGATGCATTTTGAATTTCCAGCTGTGGAAAAGACAAGAAGATATTTGTTTTCAATCACATGTCTTTTGCTTTTGGCCTTGGCCTTTCAACCATTTGTTTTGGAATTTTGCATCACATGTAACTTGGCCTTCCAAGCATTGTTTTTGGATTTTGTATCACATGTAACTTGGCCTTTCGAGCCTTTCTTTAAAACATTTTGTCTATATAAACGAAACCTAAAATCAACAACACATTCGTCTCTTTTTTTAAAGCCTTTGATTAAAGCATTTGTCTCTCAACACTTTCAAGCATCTCCTTTGGTTTTTCAAGCATTTCTTTTTTCCTTCTCTCACCACTTGAAATTATTCATAAAATTTTTCAAGCAAACTCTAGACAACACTCTTTCAAGCATTTCCTTTTTCCTTCTCACACATCCATTTTTATTTCAAGAAATTATTCATAAATTTTTTCCCATATTTTCAAATGGCCTCTTCTTCCAATGATCCTTACGATCAAACTTTCGATGAAAAATTTGATCAAGCTTTCGATGAAAAATTTGATCAAGGTTTCGAGGAAACATTCGAAAAGCTCATTGCTATTCGTCAAAAGTCAACAAAATCAAAGAAAAAACGAGCCTATATTGAAAGAAATCGGGAAAAAGGCCACCTCAAGTTATAGAACAATTATTTTACTGAAGATGCGAAATATGGGGGTCATTTATTTCGACGTCGTTTTAAAATGAACAAGCCCTTGTTCATGCGTATTGTTGCTGGACTCTCGAATGCTCTTCCATTCTTTCAGCAACGAAGGGATGCTACGGGAAGGTTCGGTTTCTCAACACTACAGAAGTGTACAGCAGCAATTCGTATGCTTGCATATGGGTGTCCGGCTGATTCGGTTGACGAATACCTCGGGTTCGGAGAAAGTACTACAATATCATGCTTGAAGAATTTCGTCGAAGGAATAATAAATGTGTTCGGGAATGAGTACCTAAGAAGACCTACATCAGAGGATCTTCAAAGACTACTGTATATCGGAGAGTTACGCGGATTTCCCGGAATGATAGGAAGCATCGACTGTATGCACTGGGAGTGGAAGAACTGTCCCACCGCTTGGAAAGGGCAATATGCACGTGGATCGGGAAAACCAACAATCGTTTTAGAAGCTGTAGCTTCACAGGATCTTTGGATATGGCACGCATTTTTTGGACCTCCAGGTACCTTTAACGATATCAATGTCCTTGATCGCTCACCAGTTTTTGATGATGTGTTGCATGGTAAAGCTCCAAAAGTGAATTACTTTGTCAACGGACACAAGTATAATTTGACTTACTATCTCACTGATGGTATTTATTCGAATTGGGCAACTTTTATCCAATCTATTTCACTTCCACAAAGTTTGAAAGACTCGTTATTTGCTACACATCAAGAATCTGTCAGAAAAGATGTCGAGCGTGCTTTTGGAGTCTTGCAAGCTCGGTTTAAAATTGTTAAAAACCCATCCCTTTTTTGGGATCTTTCGGGCATAGGAAAAATTATGAGAGCATGTATCATACTGCATAATATGATAGTAGAAGACGAGCGAGATGGATACAATCTAATTGATGTATCAGATTTTGAACACGGAGAAGGAACTTCCGAAGTGGATATGACGTACTCTACCGATATCCCCACAAATCTCGGTAATATGATGGCCGTTCGCAATCAACTTCGTGATAGAACAAGAAATCAACAATTGAAAGCTTATTTGGCTGAACATATATGGCAAAAATTTGGCAGAAGTGAAGATTACAATTGAGCGGGTTTTTGAGTTTTTAAATTGCATTTCTCTAATTTATATGTTTGAATGTATTATATTTTTGAAAATGTATTATGTTTTAATGTATTATATTTTTACTTAAATTTAAAAAAAAAAAAAAATTTAAGACACCCATCCAAAGTGTCTCCATTGTAGACTCAAAAACAACACAATTTTAACAAAGTGTCTTATATCCAAAAAGTACATAAAAATATTATTATTTTATAATTAAGACACCACCAATGGTGTTACCATTGTGGTTGCTCTTACTAGCTTACGTTGCATTCATTGTTTGAAAATTGAAAGTAAGGGCATAAGAGACTTTGTATGATGAAAAGATCGAGTGAATAGTTGGCGGCGGTATAAAACTAATATCAACATCATTACATACCATTGAATGCAATTAAAACATCATACATACACCACCTTTGTATGACATAAAATTATATATATATATATATATATATATATAAATATTTTCCACTATAGTAATTTTTATAGGGTGATTTTAATGAATATATCTAGTTGACCATTTATTTAGGTAATTGTTAATAAATAATCTTATATTGGGTAATTGGGAGAGAGAAAATAATTTTAATCCCAAAAAGTCTTTTTTATGTTACTTAATTACAGAATATGTTATTGGTCTGAAAACTTGATTGTCGACGAGAAAACCCGGCAACACTGTTCACCATTCCCGGAAACATTGTTCACAATCTGTCTGAAAATACTGTTCACGCAAACCGATATTGTTGTTGGAAGGTTAATTAATGCACACCTACACTGTTATTATGTAGTTAACATGTTAAACAAGTTAACATATTATACAAAATACATGTTAAATCAATTATCGATCATACATGTTAAATCAGTTATCCCTATTAACTATATGTTAAACCAGTTATTCATGAAAAATTATCGTGTTAACTTAGTTATCATATCATAGAAAATACATATTATGAAAAAACACATGTTTAATCAGTTATCTAACATACATGTTAAACCAGTTATCCATATAAAATACTTGTTAAACAAGTTATTCAAAGAAAATTATCATGTTAACTCAATTATTATATCACAAACAAATAAGTTATTGATAAACTAACTATGTTAACTTAACAAAATTATACCAAATTATTCAATAACTCATTTATCGAACTTGGTATTAGTTAACTTTACCTTTTTTCTTCTTATCCTTCTTTTGTTATCTTCACCATAATACTGTTTATCACTGTTGCGTCTTCTCCGCCGTCACCGTCATCGTTTATGCCACCGTCACCACCGTCGGCGTCTCTGTCGCCGTTACCACCGTCACCATCATCATTTCTGCCACCGTCACCACCGACGGTGGTCGCCGTCGCCGTTACCATCGTCACCGTTGTCATCAACAACCCGTCATCACCACCATCGCCGTCGTACTGTGCATCGTCTTCACCATCATCGTCCCGACACCATCACCAACAACCATCACCTTCACCGTCCTCCATCATTCTCTTCTTCTCCATCCTTTATTTGTTTCTGGTTTTTTCATTCGAAAGTGAGAAAAGAGAAAGACAACAAAGATAAGAGATAAGGGATAATAAAGATTTTTATTTTTCTATAGTATGAAAAAGAAAAAACGGTGGATGAAATTTAAATACCATGTTATATATGGTCATCTGTAGTTCTAATTCTTATATCAATATCGTAAATCTGTACTACATACTTAATTTATTTGATAAATTGGTCAAAACATATTCCACAATACATACTCTAATATAAAATTACAAATTGTACTTTGTACGTAATTTGCTTTTGATTAAGAAATCAACGTTGGTACAGCCTTGCAAATCAAATTTAACTCATATTATATATATGAGTTTATTTGGTGGCGCATGAGCTTATTTAACGTCATACGTCCTCTATGGCCTCATCTTAAGTTCGAGTGGCCAACTAATTATTTATTTTTCTGTTATAATCATCATTATATACGATATTCAATATATACATGTAGAGAGAAAGACTTTAATCTATCACATAAAAAGTTATACATTAAGAAATTGTAGTGTACAGAAAATAAGTGGGGTCCATTTAAGGGACTTCCGAAAAGGAGGGAGCCAATCAGAATAAAAGGATATATTCTACTGCACATTGGAGCTAGACATGATGATACATGTACATGACGTACTTATAGCATCTTCAACCACGAACTTCATTTTGAGGGTGATATATCTTTAAAATAAAGATTTGAAGGTACATTACTTCAATGATAAAACTTCAAATTCATCTTTAAAAGAATTTGAATTTTACATTATGGTCCTCAATGTTAATAATAATTAATTATAATGATAAAACTTTTATAAATAAATCTAAAACATACACTGAATAAAATATTACATAAGATACTAATAAATAAAATATTGCAAGATAATAGAAAGTTTATTACTGTAGTGTGACTTTAATTTTGATTTAAGAAATACAATCTTATTGTTGTGTTAAATAACTTTTTTATGTTGTATAATATTAATTATATATTATCAGTTAAAAAAAATTGTGTATTTATTTAATTTTATATATGATAATTAAATTTATAAATATATATATATATATAATATTTATTAGATATATATAATATTAATTAAATTATAAATAAAATAAATTAATAAGATTATTTGTAAGATATACAAAAATAGAAGAACTAAAATGAAAAGCAAAAAATGGTTTGAGGGTTTAAATAGTGAAACCTCAAATTTGAGGATCACTAATTCAAACCCTCAAAATTTGAGGATTTGAGGGTGGATTGTAAACCAAAAAACCTCAAAATTTGAGGATTTGAGGGTGGGTTGGAGATGCTCTTATGTAATAAACGATTAAACGGTGCACGGTTGAAAACTTTTAATGAAATTTTATTCTTATGTTCTCGTTATAAAAAAAAAATTATTACACCCATCAAATTCTAATCCTCCTACCTATTAGTTGAGAATCCCTTTTAATGAAAAAAGCTTACTTGTCAACTCTATAATCAAAGTTAGTGTATTTTTTTGATGACATGTAAATGTGACATGTCAAATTTCCTAAAATAAACGAAATATTTTGATTGGTTGAGTTAAAATTAAATAAATTATAAAATTAAAACATGAATACACTAGATTATAACACTAAAATTAATAAATTTAAATTAACAGAAAATAATAATTACGATGATTTCAATTTGTTTTTACATATATTCATAATAAATTGCATAAAATATGTTTACGAAAATTTTACAACTAATATATATTATATTTTTATATAAAAAATAGTAATATATTATCCAATAGGATAGTAAATACACTATACCATTTTTATCTCTTATTTTTTTTTAAATAAATAAAAAGTTTATATCATACACATATATAGTCTCATTGTAGATCGAGAATTTGAGATCAGAAATAAAATGAAATGTAACTGGATGAAAAAAAAAATTATAATAAAATAAAACAAATATGAATAAGAAGTAGAAGTAAAAATAAAAATAAATCTCTACAGTTTTGTTTTTTCGTAACATTCTCGTGCTTTATTTTTCGGAGTCATTTAAAAATCTTAAGAAACAAATTTTATAATAAACGCATGTGCGACTCAAATTTTATAATGAACACATACATGCATGCCAACCATAATAAATTTATTTTCTTCATCAAACCAATTCCTCAATATTGTTCAAAGAGATAAGCGGAGAGCTACCGGAGAATTTTATAAAATATAATTTCACAAATTTTATAACAAATATTTATTATAATATTTATTGAAAAGGAAAATTACTAATAGATTATCTAATGTACTATATTTATTTTCATGATAAAGTCAAATATTATATATTAAAATTTTAAAACAATTCTTTGTAATTTTTGTTAATACTTAATATAAATTTTAATTTGAAAATATATATCATAAAATGCTGAAAAATATAAAATTTTGATTAAAAAAAAATGATAGAAAAAGTTTTCGTGATTGTTCTTAAATACCAAAAATCGCATCATGTTAAAACATAATGTTTGCGACAAATATCAGAAAAACTAACCAACACCTAAATATTACAATACACTTATTTTTAACTCATACTTATATGCATAAATATACATATCTATTTCTTTTTAAAATTTAACCATACATTATAAAAATATATATTACAAAACATATACATTATTATTTTTTTAACACATAAAAGTCATACTTCGAATTTTCAACAAATATGCGTGTGTATATAAATATTAATTATGTCAAAGTCAAAGTCGCATGCGAACTTGTCGTGCGTGCATTTTGTTAACCTCGATTACAGTCCAATTTTAATTTTAGTTATTAAACAATACATATATATATATATTTTTTAATCTCTATATGTCTTAAGAGCGATGAGGTGGTTGGTACACACGAACGTAAGAGGTCAACCATCTACCTGCTCTTATGATAAGTAAAAATTGTAAAACCCAATTTTGTTTTAATTAGCAATAAGTTAAAGAAAAATATATAATTAAAATTTATATATTGGCAAGATTATAATGTGTAAAGAGAAAAAAAAGCATAGTATAGATAATATTTAAGAAATATTATAAGAATTTAATTATTATTTAATATAACTTTTACATTTGCAATTATATGTTACTCTAAATGGTAGAAACAATAAAAAGTTTTAAAATAAATCAGTTTCAAAAAAGACAAAACGATATGAAACGTTTGTGTGATTGTTGTTAAACACTAAAACTGTATATGTATAAAAATATAACGATTACATAATATATATAAGAAAATTAATCAATACTTTAATATTACAACTATTGATGTCTATAAAAAAAATTATACATGCATATAACTGCATGCCAACCATAAAAATTAAATAAATTATTATATGTTTTAATAATTTTCAGTTTATTTAGTTATCATATTTATACTTTTTATCTAAGGAAGTATTTTAAAATCTTGGTTATTGGTTTTTCATCTTCAATTCCTATTGAAATTTAGAATATTTTTCATTTGATTTATCATTATTTTTTATTATTAAATATTCATATAATGTTATTATTAATTTATAATTAATTATGTACAAATAGATCAGCTTCAATATACAATATAATTATATATTAAACATATAAAATATTTTATAGCTCGCACACGGTGCGGACCGATCACCTAGTAGCACCTTTATATATAGACTATTAAAAAGAAAGAAAAAGGCGAAAAAGAAAGAAAAAATAATCTACTATAGATTACGTAGGTATAACCAACACATGCCTTAATGAATTACGTAATTTTGTATTTGTTTTCTACATTTCTATTCGTTTTCTCACATCCGTAACGATATATATATATATATATATGCTTTTTTATTCCATCGGCTCGTTACAGAGAGATAGTCTTATGTTTGAGTTATAGTAATTGGTTAACTTCAACAAACTAAGTTGATTTTGTTTATTATGGTTTAAATTTACCAAGAAGATAAAAACAGGGTTCTTTGTTACTTTATATGAGAAATATTTTCTTTTGAGGAGGCATTGTAGAGACTAGAGAAGTCATAAAAGACCCCCAAAGGAGAAAGAAAAAAAAAAAAAAGAGAAGGGACAGCGACTGTATTCAAGACCAATAGGCGCAAATCTGATGCTTATTTCTTTTCAAATTTAATTTAATCTCATGCTTCACTGTTTATGTCATAATTGATTATTCCTATTTTTTATACTTCCTTCGAACAACCGATAAAATTAATAATTTGTTTTCAATTGTTTATAATTCACACACACATATTTTCACGTTTGAATCCATATATATTATAACATCACAGCCGCATTATAAGTACAAACCAATATATTATAACACCCATCAATTATATTCCTTTTATTTTGTCAATCATATTTCTTTATATAATTTTTTTCATTATTATTAAAACCCATGTGTAGATGCACTACAAAAAAAAAGTGTATTGTATCATTTATTATATATTTTTGTATTACTTATAATTGATTCAAATGAATCTTACATCACTTAGAAAAGTGACTCTGTTTGTGGTGATGCAAATAATTAACATCAGTTAGTTATCAACCGATGCAAATATATTTTATTTTTGCATTGTTATAATTGATTTCAATATGTGTCAATTACAAAAAACTAATGTTGTCTTTTATATCAATTTTTAAAAGCGATGTTAGTATTTGTGACGATTATAATAGTTGATGTTAAAATTAGCGTCAATTTTAATAGTGATTTTAATAGTTGTATCATTTACAATAACTGACTAAATAGTTGTATCATTTAAAATATATGATTTAAAATATTACTATCACTTGTATATAATTGATGTTAAATTTATGCGAGTTTTCATAATTGATTGTAATAATTATGTTATTTTTTTTATATAATTAATCTTATTGGTTAAAACCAAAAAGAAAATTAATCTTATTGGTTAAAACCAAATAAAAAAAAATTAATTTAATTCACCAATAAATATGAATATTAGATATTTAAGTTTCAATATATATAGAGATGGTTTCTCTTTAACTTCTTCATCTATTAGCAATGTGAGATAAAGTAAAAAACGTTAGTTACATCACTTTTAACTGATATAAATTTTATATCATTTTCTAAATGATGTTAACCAAAATAATTAGTTACATCGATTATTTAGCTGATGTAAATTTATAATTTTGTATCGATTTTGTTATAATGATGCTAAAGAACGAAACAGTTACATCAGTTTTAATAATTGAAGCTAATTCACATAATTATGTTTATATTACATTATTGTAATTTTTATTAGAATCAGTTTTTATTGATGCTAATTTTGCATCATTGTTAGAAGTGATGTTAACAAAAATTAATAAATACATCGATCACCTAATTGATGTAAGTTTATATTTTAATATCAATTTTTTAAAGTGATACAAACTAATAAAATTTGTATCATTCTTATTGAATTGATGTGAAACTAGTTAATTATAACATCAATTATCATAATTGATGTTAAGACATGTCTATTTGTTTCATTTATAAATAACTAATTCAAAATAGTATCGGTTAATTTTGTGATACAATTTAAGTATCCACACCTTTTTTTTAGTGATGTAATTATTATATGTATTTCAGTTACATGCATGTATATATTATATTGTTTGGAGCTAATTCTCTGGTTGCCAAATCAACTGTGACATGTAGACTGTACTTTCTCGGAATAGTTTACGAGAAGGTTGACAAAATAAAAAAAATTTGACTTATATTTTTATGTTTACAATTTTTAAAATATTACTATATTTTAATTATTTTTTATTATCTTACTTTTAAATTATTCTTCCGTCAACTCAATGGTAGAAAGTTAGAAACTAGCTGGTTATTGTAAAGCACATACAGTACTATAAACAATAAAAAGAAAAAGAAAAAGATTAGCGATGCCGATTTCGAAGAAATGAAAAATATAATTGTGTACTGTTTTCTTAAGTACTGTAAGTTCAAATCTTTGGCTATCTACTTAATAAGTCATACTTTTATTGTATCTAAAAAGAAGTTTAAATTAATCTTCTAAAAAATTAGTTGTTTTAACTATAATTGCTTGCTGTCAAAAAAAAAAAAACTAGAATTGCTTACTTGTTAACTTTTGCAGGCCGGACCACAGTACACAACCCAAAAAATGAGAAGCCCATTGTTTTCCATGGTCAAGTGCCAATTCTATCCAAGTCTCAGTACAAACACTACATTGATTATCCCAATGCGGTTAAGTGCTATCAAATCCAAATTTAAGTGAAGTGAAAATTATTACCTTTTGTTATATCTACAAAAAATATAGAGGAACTCTACAGAATTCTTCATGACATTGAATCATTGATCATATCTCTTCTCAGTTCATATCTATATCTTTCTCTTTCATTTCAAGAAACGCAAACATTGTCTACAAGGTAAGAGACGGTACTCTTAAATTTTGTTATTACTTATGAATTAAGTGTTCCCAACAAATGTTTTTGGCAGCAATCATTGTCTCGGTGTCGAACTATCTCCTTGTGTCGAGACTAATAAACATTAAGAAAGAAATTGAAACTCTTTGCATGAGGCTAATGAAACATGTTACACTCGTTGCCTGCTGAAAAACACTATAATTGGAAGTAAATGGATTTATAAGTTAAAACACAATGCTGATGAATCCATCTAAAGCTGCAAAGTTCGTTAGGTGGTTTTAGGGAATGACGACAACTTCATGTATAGTTGTGATTGATAAATGCTTTACCAAAAAAAAAGAACCCTTCATGAGTAGTTTTATGCAGACCATTCTTTCGTTCATCTGTTCTCGGGATCATTTTGATGATATCCTCACCAAAGCTCGTAATCTTGATATTTTATTGTCTAAATTGGGCACTACCACATTTAGTTTATGATGCAAAGTTCGTGTGGTGGTTTTGGGAATGTTAGAACATCTCCATTAGTGAGAGATTCACATGAGTCTCTAATCAATTTAATAGTAATAATTTTAATTATATTATTTAGTTTTAAATTAAAAAATAAAAATAAATCAATGATATAAAGACAACACATGAGATGAGTCTCTCATGGATCTATCATAATCTCTCATTTGAGAGACTCTATCCATTATCTCTTCTCTTTTTCTAATTTTATTAATATTTTATGTTGAGAGACTTGGTGAAAGACCATCAATGCAGATGGTCTTAGAGCACCTCTAATGGAAGGTTTCTAACAAAGTTCTAAATAATCTACTATATAAAAGCAGAAGGGCTCTCTCCTGCTTCCGCCACGTCAGCAAGTGAGAGAGCGCCACGTGGCACTTCCTCATTTATTTTTTTAAAAGTAATTTTATTTGAATTAAATCTGAACCAAATAAATATTTTTAATTTTTTTTTGCATTCATGAGGATTTGAACCCATAATCCTCTCAACTAAAGAAGATAGTTTTTTCCTTTCTGCCATGAACACTTTTTGACAACACTGTTTAAAAACATATGATATTGTCTCTATGTTTACATATTAAATTATCAGCACTTTTTTAATTTATATGTATATCAATTATATACTTATGCCGTATAAATAAATATTTAAAAAAAAACATTAAAAAACATAAATAAATATAAACATATATACAATTAACTATACATAAAAACCACTAAATTTGAATACAACTATTTAAAAATTATTATAAGTAGATGAAATTCTAATTTAATTTTAAAAATAAATAAATATATAAATCTTATATAATACATAATTTAAATATATCATTATATTTTTTCGAGTGTCGTTATTTTCTACTATATGAAAGATTAATGGGTGTGTACATGACATGCCACTTCAACATCTCAGAGTATGCCACATGTCATCTATTATTTAATTTTCAAAAAATATTTTATTTATATTAAATCTGAACCAAACAAAATATGTTTATCCTCTTATTTGCATTCATGCGCATTCAAACTCATAATCCTCTCAATAAAAGAAGACCGTTCTTTCTCATTATATCATGGATACTCTTTGACAATGCTCTCTAAAAACTTATGATATTGTCTATATATTTTACATATTAAATTAGAGCCACTTTTTAAATTTATATGTATATCAATTATAAACTTATGCCCCAACACATAAATAAATAAATCCTCAAAATGATAAATTGAAAAAGTAATTATTTCTTTTAAAAAATGTCAAGTAACAGAAATACATATTAATATATGTATAATTAACTATACATAAAACAATTAAATTTGATTTCAACTATTTAAAAATTATTATAAGTAGATAAAATTATAGTTTAATTTTTAAAAATAAGAAATATATTAATATGATATAATACATAATTTTAAATATATCATTATATTTTTTTGAATAATTTAATCCTTATTTTCAAATAAATTACGTTAACTAAACTTTGGTATAAGTGCAAAAAAATATGATATGAAATGAACTGCAATCTATAAAATCTTAAGACACAACAAAATATTCAATAAAATATCGAGAAGATAACAAATTATATTAAAAAAATATAGAGAAAAATATAAAAATAAAGAAAAAGAAAAATAGATACAAAAATATACAAAATTTTAAACATGGATTTAATGCAAGATATGTAAAATAAATCATCAAAATAATAAAGTGAAAAAAATAAAAAATATTATAATATTAAGATATAGATAAATAAGAAGAGTATGAAAATTAAAGAATAAATAAACATTAATAAAATAATGTATGAAAGAAATTGCACATATCATCAAGAAAAAAAATTAAAAAAATTTAAATTCTTAAAAAAAATGTCAAAATATAGATTTAAAAAAATAATATTTAAAACTTAATTTAAAAAAACCCGCGCGATGCGCGAGTTCTCTCCTAGTGAACTATAATATTTTAATAGAAAATTATTAATAAACAATTATGGGTTCTTTAAAATAGAAAGAGAAAGTTTTAAAATCTCTGGTTTAAGAGACTGCTTTCATGATTTAAAGAACCCTATATAATATTATATTAATAGGGGAAGGCTCGCGCATTGCGCGAGTTTGTGTGATATTTTGATGTTTTAATTTTACAATCTATTTAATTAAATTTGTTGGTAAATGTTTGTAGGTAAAGATTATTTTAAAGTTGTGAATACCATGCATTTTAAAAACAAATTATATTAAAAAATTGGCAGAATCGATAAATTGACTTTCCTTTGATGATATTCATGAACTGATCGGAAAGTAATCAAAAGTGTTATGACCTTAATCAAAAAACGATTATAGAATAAATCACGACTTTTACGGTGAATATACAGCAGCGACGGCGATGAGAAGCCGTGCAGATAACTACTCTCTGATTCGTGTCATAACATACTAAGAAAGCCATAGACAGCAAAACTCAGCCTTTGACCGTAAAAATGTCAAAATCAAGAACTCTGATGTATGCGTAGAAGAACCGACGCTGAAAGAGATCGTGTGCGCTTTTTCGCCTCCTGAGAAAATAGTAAGAGTGGTTAGCGAGGAGAAACCGAGAGACAACCATGTAGCTATGGAGAAATACAAACTAATATATATACAATGAATGAAATTTTTTTTTATTCATCGTAAGCATATCTTATATAATAAAGTAAGGTTTTTCTTCAAAACCTGCTAGGACACGCTGACACGTGGCACTCTTCCACCTGACATGTGTCATTTTCTTTTGAGGTAATTTTGAGGTCTTCTTGTGAAAATTATAATAAAGTAAGTTTTTTTTCAGAACCGGCTAGGACACGCTGTCACGTGGCACTCTTCCACCTGACATGTGCATTTTCTTTTTAATTTTTTTTATATTTTTTTTGAGGTAATTTTGAGATCTTCTTGTGAAAATTATAATAAAGTAAGGTTTTTTTCAGAACCTGCTAGGACACGCTGACACGTGGCATTCTTCCACGTGACATGTGTCATTTTCTTTTTTATTTTTTTTATATTTTTTTTGAGGTAATTTTGAGGTTTTCTTGTGAAATAAATGTTACAACGATATTTAACAAGAAAAACCTCAAAAATTACCTCAAAAGAAAATAAAAAAAATTAAAAAGAAAATGACACATGTGAGGTGGAAGAGTGCCACGTGTCAGCGTGTCCTAGCAGGTTCTGAAAAAAAACCTTACTTTATTATAATTTTCACAAGAAGACCTCAAAATTACCTCAAAAGAAAATAAAAAAAATTAAAAAGAAAATAACACATGTCAGGTGGAAGAGTGCCACATGACTGCGTGTCCTAGCCGGTTCTGAAAAAAAACTTACTTTATTATAATTTTCACAAGAAGACCTCAAAATTACCTCAAAAGAAAATAAAAAAAAATTAAAAAGAAAATGACACATGTTAGGTGGAAGAGTGCCACGTGACCGCGTGTCCTAGCCGGTTCTGAAAAAAACCTACTTTATTATAATTTTCAGAAGAATACCTCAAAATTACCTCAAAAGAAAATTAAAAAATTAAAAAGAAAATGACACATGTCAGGTGGAAGAGTGCCACATGTCAGCGTGTCCTAACAGGTTTTGAAAAAAAACCTTACTTTATTATATAAGATTATTTATTTGTTTAATACATTTGTTGAGCCTCTCTTGGAATCCATGGTTGGAGATGGTCTTATTGTCCGAGAAAATTACTTATGAATTAAGTGTATCTAGATCCGACGGTTGATTCAGATTTGTTCGGTTCGGTTCGGTTTGTTTTTTTTTGCCCACTTCTAGATCCGACGGCTGGAAAGATAGTAGATCTCAACCCTTAATTAAGAGTCTCCCATGCATCCTTGATGCTAATAACAACCCTAAATTGTTTTTTTTTCTTTCTTTCTTTCTCCAAATCTCTTCATCTCTGTCGAGACCATGGAAGACCGCAGGAAATTCGCCTGTAAGATATCTATCTCTTGCTCGAAATTGTTTGTCTATATATATATATATATATATATATATATGGATCTTATTTCTCATCGATCGGATCAACCTAATCAATTTTCTCACTATACAGTTGGTGAGACATTCGTCTTCTGGGACATGGTGGATTTCCCCGTCGAGGAGGCTAAGCTTGATTCGTTTTGTAAAAATGTCCAATCATCTCTCCGGTGGGAGGGTTATGGCGGTAGAGTCCAGATCATAGCTTATGGTGATAGAAAATATCATTCAGTTCGATTACATCCCGAAATCTGACTAATAAAACGAAGTGAGTTCTTCTTTCTTTTACACTATATTTAACACTACTAGTAGTTTTGTCGTCTGTAATCTACATCTCTGTTTAATCATATGTATTTTCCTTTCCAGCCAGTAGATTTGCGAGACAGACTAGCATATTTGTGACCATGGTTGATGCAACACGTTTGGGTCCTCAAGCAAATTTCGTGTTAATTATAAAAGGCACGGCAGAGCAAGACTCGGAGCTTGTCAAGATTGTTAAAGAGATGAGAAGATTAGACTACAATGTTCTCTTTGTAGCGGATAACGTAGACGACGTCTGCGCATACCGATCATCCCTATCAGAGGTACTATCTAGTTTCACCGTATGGTTGTGGGAAAGCCTATTGAAAGGATTTCGCCCTATACATCTAAGCACAAGTGAAGAAGAGGATGCTAGTGACGAGGGAAGCTCACCGAAGATGATTGATGCTGCTTCTGCAAGTAGCCTCTCTGGGTTTTAAAATGTTGTTTTGTTTTCGTCTGGTGTGTCTTTCCTCTGTTTTTGTGTTGTGATCAAATGATTTTCTCGATTTTTGTTTTTATTAAAACAAACTCCTTGTGTGCCTGACAAATCTTTCTGCATTTATCGCATCGTGTGTTTTGCAGCATATAAATAAATAGTTGTAAGTTAGGAAAAAAGATATATGCCAGAAAAATCTTGTTTATGTGAATTACAAAACTCAATTTGGCATCATCTACAAAGTTTATTTGATATAAATACAATGTAATTGCTTTTTTTTTTTTCAATGTAATTGTTGGTTGTTGATTCAACTTGATTGAGCTAGAAAAAGAAGCTTAATTAGGATAATAGTATTTACAGGGTTGATTTGTGTTACCAAAACCCCAAAAATGAGTTTCTACAAACAACGAAACTGGTTTTTATAAATTTCATTAACTTGCTCTTCCTAGTTCCTTGTGTCAAAGAAGAAAACCCCTAATTGGTTGCGTAGGCTTTTAGCGAACCTAAGAGTATGGGCTAATATTTATTCTTGTAAATGGGCCGTTAATTACCACAAGGCCCAATGCATATTATATGCAGTAGACTAGTCCTGTGCATTCGGATACCGTTCGGGTTTTTTCAGGTTCGGATATTTCGCTTCTGGAGAATAAAACTCATTCGGGTATTTTGTTTTTTCGGTTCGGATTTGGTTCGGTTCCGTTCGGGTTCGCATCGGTTCCGGATATCCGTATTATCTAAAATACCTAAAAAATTAAATATTTCTGTTATTTCGTTCCATTTTTCAAAAAAATATTTATTTTTGACAAATATAACTAAACAATTTCAAATATTTCCTGTATTTTAGTTATTTTGGTCTCAATATAACTAATATATTTGGTTTATAATTATAATTTTGGGTATTTAAGTTATTTAAAGTGTAAATACAACAAATATTTTTGGGTATATAATTATATTTTTGGTATTTCGGATACCCATTTGGTTCCCGGTTCGGTTACGGGTTTTCAGGTATAGAAATTTAGGATCCATTCGGGTATTTAGGTCGGTTCCGGTTCAGTTCAGAACCTTCTAATTCGGTTTGGATCGGTTCAATTCTTCGGTTACAGGTAATTTGTTCAGGCCTATAGTTGTAAGAGGACATATCCGAGATAAAACTGTCATGGCGAATATTTTTTGTTTGGTTATAGGGAAAGAAGTTGTGATTTTAATAAATAACAATTTTTTTTTGTTTATAAACACGATTTCCAGATGTACAGAATAACCGATTCTACAATAACCTGGACTAGGTTTTGAGTGACCCGAACGAAATAGTCACGGCCCAACAGAATTGGTGTTTTTTTTTTTTATTGTCCAACAAATATCCGCAGATCAAACCCTAAATTGTTATCCTTTCTTCTCCAAATCTCTCCATCCAGTTTTGTCGATCTCCGTCGATGGAGGAATACCGTGAGGGATTACGTGAGGAATTACGTGAAAGATTCGCTAGTAAGATATATCTATCTCTCGTGATTGTTTGTCTATATAAATTTGGATCTGGCATGCTAAAGTAGAGGATTCACTTTTCTTTTTTGTATCCACCACTCTCGCAGACGCAGAGACATGCGTGTACTGGGACGTGGAGGATTTCCCAGTGAGCGATATAGTTTCGTTTAAAGAGAATGTGAGATTAGCTCTTGTTACTGCGGGTTATCATGGTAAAGTGTCGATTACGGCTTATGGTCCGGATGAAGAATTGTCGCATCATTACAAGGCTGCCGGAATCACCTTTGTAGCCAGAGGTCAGAGCTTCTCTTTCTCTTTTTTTTTAGTATTACTTTAACAACAAGAAAAAGGAAATTGGCATATTTGAATTCGAATTTTGGCAATATTCACAGGCTCTAGACGTGCTCGGATTCAATGTATGTTATTGGACATCCATTTGATTGCAGCGGGGGATCCTACCTTGATGCCGCCGTACGAGCCTCCACCAACAAACGTGATGGCAATCACAAAAAACGTCGTGCCGTCGTCTGAGGATGATGTAGAAGCGTCGGAGAATGCTACTCTGTTCGCGCATTATCTTAGCAATTTGGATTGGGAATGCTACAATGTTCTCTTGGCAGTGCCTGATAATTCCAAACCTGAAATGATAAAAGACTACAGGTTGAAGTTCTCGCTGTGGCGTTGGAGTGACCTCTTTGCTGGACGAAAACCTCTCGACTATAATACCCTTGTCATTCCACAAGAGCCACAAGAGCCTTTGGTTTGTCCTATGTGTGGAAAATAACGTTTTATCAATCTCATCATCATCAAAAGACCCTTTGTTTTTTTTTTATGAAAAAAATATTTGATTTATGGGAAATTAGGTTGGATGACCATAGTAAAACTCAAAATTAATAAAATAACCATATTGAAGCTTTGGTTAGAGTATAGGGTGAGTAATATGTAATATAGAATTCACTGTACTATATGAATGAACAATCATAAAATATAATGTCATCATATACTATACTATTTACTATGTCATAGCATTCTATTTACTACAAAAATACAAACATATTATTTTGTGTCTTCCTCACGCCCTCCCTCTTCCTCCTCCCCGTTTTCTCCCTCCCTCCGTCGATCTCTCCCTCCCTCCCTCCCTTCCTCTAGAGATAAAAAGAGAAGTTTGAAAACATTCCTATTAATTTGTACTATTTTACTAAAACGAAATTAGACCAAAATGTTATTTCAAATTGAGTGTATATAGTATAGAACGCCTGTATAAAACGATGTTTAACATTTATACTATTCCCGATTGCGTGTATATAGTATAGCACGGTAGCGTGCTGAGGGGCAAAACAGAGAAAAGTTAGGGTTTTTGGTTACTGAGTTTATTATGTGTATACTATGGTTATATTTTTTTATTTTATAGTGTAATATGGTTAGTTAGCAAATTGACCCTTATTTATTGAAACATAAAATTTTTTTTTATTTTTTTCCCATAAAAAAAAATACCTACTCACTCTCCTTGAGACACGTGTCACTAAGATACATCATTGTTCATGCTCTAAAGCCCAATTTTCATTTATTTTGTGCTTTAATTACTTATGAACCTAAACTAAGATACATCATTGTTCATGCTCTAAAGTTGCAAAGTTCGTTAGGTGGTTTTGGGAATGATGACAACTTCGGGTGCAACTGGTTGTAGTTTAAAGTAACGAGGAATAATAATGAGTGGAAAAAAATGAGTTGAATAATTTTCTGTTCAACCAGTTTTTTTCAACTTTGTTCCTCTTCTATTTCGTAGAGTACAATTTTTGGAAGAATAAAACATATTTTCCTCTAATTTAGTGGGACCCAATTAAATGTGGAAGAACTCTTGTTCACCTTAAATGGTAGAATTGTAGAGGAATGCAAAGGAATATGCAATTCCTCCCCATTTTGTTCCTCTAAAATGTCATCCAGTTGCACCCTTCATGTATAGTTGTGATTGATGAATGCTTAATCAGCAAAAACAAAAAAAAAAAACCTTCATGTGTAGTTTTGTGCAGACCATTCTTTCGTTCATCATTTAGTTTAGCACTTAATCCTGATATTTTTATTGTCTAAATTGGGCACTACCACATTTAGTTTAGCACTTAATCGTCAAAATCAAATAACTGGGAGTCTTGTTTAGCAAAGAAGGACAAAAAAAAGAGAGAATATTAGACAGGGAGGCAAAACTAACATGCAAATGCTTACAACTTTCCATGAATATCGAACATTTTATTGCGGCGGGGCTTGGGAACATTGATACTAACCATCAATTAATATATAAATATTTGAAAATAGGTGTAAAAAAATAATATATAAATATATAAACACACGAACATAGAGTGTGTGCATCTCAAGCAAAACCACCACTCCTTTTTAATTTTCACATGTTTATGTCTCTTCGACTCTACCTTTCTTAAAACAGTATATCACTTTGTATTATATTCTTACATGTCGTTTCGTTTCTAGTTGGTACATATTATTAGTACAATATATATATATATATTAATATATATATATATATTTTAGGTAAAAGCTTGTTTGTTTTAGGGGCAATTAGGTATGTAGCCCATTTTAAATTTTAAATTTGCTCAAAACTCAAATTTTAAACTTCAATTAGTAATTTAGTAGCTAGCAATTTCGTATTCTTTGACGAAACGAAAGTACCTCTCTGATTTAACATAAATGTTCTTTCACGCACAAAAATGCAATATATACATTGTTCATCATGTGTTTGTAGCTAGTGATATAAAATAAAAGCTTGTTGATATTGTAAAAAAAATAGAAAAATCTGAAAGTTTTTGGAAAATTTTAGATTTTTTTTTAAAAGTATAACAAATATTCTGAAAATTTCATATGTTTTTCAAAACTTGGAAAAATAATTGTTTGTGACATATGTATGTTCTTTCAAACATTTAAAAGAATATATATATAACTGGAAATGTTTTTAGTAAAATAAATATTTTTCAATAATATCACAATTAAAAAAAGTTTCGTAAATTTATTAAAACTCTCGAAATTTTTTGGAGACTTTCAAAAGGTTATTAAAATTCTTACGTGTTAAACTTATATAACAAATTTTCATCTTTCTTATTTTAATGGTAATATTTTTTTTTAATATATAAATTCTCAACCATAAAATCTAAACCTGTCCCTAATTTTTTCTAACCCTAACCACCATTTAATTTTTTTGTCGAAGCTCATAAATTCGAACCGCAATAAAACCTTGGGGAGAATGTGATAGACAAATTATTGCCTTAAACCTTGGGGACGGCAAGAGTGTATGGCAAAATTTTGGCTATAAAAAAGAGTAAAAAGGAGAGAATGTGATAGACAAATAAATTGCAAAGAAAAAACTCATTCAAAAATAAAACAGCCCTAAAGAATAAGTTTCTTGTTTCATATATATCAAACTTAAGTTAATTTAAAATTAAAGTACTTAGTATTCAAAATTAGTTTTTTTTTCAATGAATGAAATCAAAACAACTATAAATATCATTTTAACATTTTTATAAGTTATGGTGAAAGCCTCGAAATAATAAACTTACTGGACCAGTAGATTACCGTACTAATTAAGTGATTGTAATCTACTCCTTTTTAATCGATGATGCAAACTGATTTTTTACTTGGAGGTATTATTGGCTACCAACTGTTGGCTTAGGTATGAAATTAGTATAAAGTACTCTAGTCTTTTTTTGGGGTCTAAATATAGTCTAATAGACCAAATTTCTATACGAAAAATCCAATTGTTCATCACTATACATATTACATTCATGTCTTAACAAAAGTTTATTTTCTCCAGTTTTTAAACTGAAAATTTTGAACTGAAAGTTCGAACTTTGTTATTAAAAGCTTTTACAAAAGTTTTGGCATGATCTTGTTATCGTCATGTAAATTCTGCGGTGATGTTTGTATATTTTCAATATGTAATCATCCATAGGCATCAAATACTCTGCTTAAACCATCTAGATTTTATGTCATTTTCAGATAAAAATCATATACTACAAATTTATTTCAAATGAATCAGACATTAAATAATAATTGACATAAAATACAATCATTAAAGGTAAGCTCGTTTTCCATCATTAACTTAGAAACATCAGAATCAATCGTTTATATGTCATATAACCAAGTAATTTGTATAAATGTTGTTATTGTTTCAACGGGAAGAACAAAAAACGTTGAAGTCCATCCACCACTTTGTCAAATAGCCATAGTTTCCACCTCAAACTCCCATCATCATTAAACACTATATAACATAATACATAAATATATGAATAATTAAATATATATATAGTATTACATTAACCATATATTATTAAAGTAATCATTATTACGGTGTAAGAAGATAGTTTGTCTATTTTTAATATTATAATCATTTATAGGCATCAAATACTCTGCTTAAATCCACATCTAGCTAGATTCACATCTCGAATGACTAGGAACAATATGTCATTCAAATAAAATCATACACTTATTTCAAATGAATCAGACATTAGATAGTAATAGTAAGAGAATCAAATATTTTAGTATATATATAATATAGGTCCACGATTACAAATTTACAACCATGGGGTCTTGCATGCTCCAAGAACAGTAAAGGTACGGTCGTTTTCCATCAATAACTTAGAAACATCAGAATCAGTCGCCTAAGTCCACTTTTTCTTTAAATAGCCACAGTTTCAACCTCAAAACTCTAATCATTATTAAACCTTACACAACGCATATATCATATATATTACTACAACTCACGTTCAAAGACTTTTAAACCTGAGTAAACAAAAATATAGGTTTATTTATTTTTTATTCTGGATATGGCAAAGACCCTTCGTGTAATTTACATTTTCCTTAGTATTCTCCTTTTCTGCGAACTCATCGACGAGGCGCAGGGTAGTCGTTTGAGGTGTCATCATCCACCAGATTATTCATGCAAGCAACGTTTGAGCCATTATCATCATCATCATCATTATCAAAAGCATATAAATATCTAATTCGAGTTTTGAAAAAATGTTTTTTTGTTTTTGAACTTTTTTGAAAAAAATGTTCATAGATTAATTCTCAAAGTTTCCGAGAATCTTAGAAGTGCACAGGTTAGGTTGGAACCGTTCACGACCGGTCCAAGTGGATCCACCAATGGTCTAGTAGTTTATGATTTATTGTTCTCTATTTTTTCTAAGCCATAATTTTTAATAAACGTTAAAAGAGGTCCTAATTAAGAAAACGAAAACTAAAAATGCCAAGTTAAGAAAAAAAACGAAATGACTGCTGAAAAAAAAAATCTAAATGACTACACTATTTTTCTTATATTCTCTAATATACTAGAATCGATTTCACCCCATTTATTTTTATACATTTACGTATTGCTGTAAACTTCATAAATAAATAAGAAGTCTGGAGCTTAGAGAACCAATCAAATAACGCACCTACATACAATTACCTTTTTTTTTGAAGTAAATGTTAAATTTATTCCAAAAAAAAATGTTTTTACATTTTATGCAACTTTATTCTAAATTTTACATCTTTAAAAAATAAAAAACTTAATACGTTTATTCGCGAGTCTCAAATTATTTGATTAGCGTTTCTTCGTATTTTGTATCCATTAGTCTAATCGAGAAAATTCTGTTTTGAATTGCCTTGTCAATAAGCTGAACTAGGCGTCAAGGTTGGGAGTTAAGTTCACCATGCCTTCTATTGATACTCTTCCTCCAAACATAAGTGAATGTTGTTTGAAGAACATACCTTAGTACGTCTACAATTACATTTCAACGGACTGTATTTACTATAGTTCATACTTATCTTTTTCGGATCATTTTAAAAATAAAAAGTTGTAATTAATTAGGGCCTAAACAAAATCTTTTCATTTCACAGATATTCCAAATTAACAAAAAAGAAGAAGCAATTTTTCAATGTATATATATAGTCTAGATTCTCTTGTACATTAGCCATTAGGGGTTAATTTATTTTCAGACACAACACAAAACTCAATGCTTTCGTAGATATTGAAAAGAAATTGCGAGTTCCAGAAAACGAATCATCATCTCTTAATTAAAGATATATATATGTGTGTGTATTATGTAAACATCGTGACAAAAATATCTTTAATCTTTGTTAATTAGTGACGTGAGGTTCGTATCCAACTATCCAAATTGGTAAATAGACTTTGTATGTGGATTGTACGTAAAATAGTTTGGCTTATATTGGTTTACAACAAATCAGTATATTTATTTAAACAGATAATTATTTTGTTGTAGATTTTGGGGCTACGTGTTGTTTAGTTATTAGTGTTTCAAAAAAGATTACGTTATTTTACCACCAAAAAAAAAAGAAATTACGATAACTATCAGCAGAAAAATGTTACCTCAGCGTAATGATGGAATATAAACTTTTTGGTGCCGTGTGACGACTGATAAACGATACCAACATATGTTTGCCAGAAATCGTACCTAAAACTCAAATCTGGTATCTATCTATTTCCATCAGATGATATAAAAATGCAATTATTGCCATTTTTCAATTATTTTTACAAATTAATCGATAAAACTTCGTATATTATGTTTCTTTTTTGGAAGTTCTTCTAATGGGTCATGATTTTGACAAAACAAAAACAAATATCTAGTTGATGACCTAAAAGAATATCTAATTTGCAACGTAGAAAAACAAAAACGGGTATATTAATTAGGTCTAAAAATGTCTAGTTCCGAAATTCAAATGGATCCAAAGCCATACGTACTTTTTGTGATATAATGTTTTTTTTTGTGATATAATGGTTTTAGTTAAAAAATATACATTTTCAAAACTAACATTTTTTTAAAAAAATTATCATTTTCTTACACGGAGATCTACATAAGAAAATTATACTCCATCCATTTTAATAATTAAAAAAGTGTAGAAAATTAAATACTTTATTTTTAAATTTATAAAAACTAATAATGATATCGGAAGTTTCTTATAATAAATTTTCACTCAGAAAAAGAAAATTAAAATTTATAATTTTATTTGTGTGTGTACTTTTAGACCGTTAGTGCAATAATTAGTCCCATTATAGATTGCAACAAATTATTTTGGGGAAAATTCCATAAAAATACTCTAACTAAATTTCGATAAGCTATTTAATACTCAATTTTTTTGTTATCTAATTTAATATATAAACTAATTATTTTATCCATTTTAATACGTAAACTTTCAAAATTGTACTCATTTAACACTATCGACTTAACGGAAGGATGACGATCCGTTATCTTTTTATTTTTAATAATAAAATATTAATACTTTAATCAAAAATAATAAAAAATTATAAAAACTTTAAAAATCCTGCAAATTCAAATAAAAAAATCTAAATTTCTTAGTCTTTTTTTTATTAAACTTTAGATGAAAAATATTTATAATTTTAGTTTTAAATTTTAAAAAACCAGATTGAATTAGAAAAAATATAAAATTTCTAAAATTACAAAAAAAAATTCAAAAATTCAAAAAATAATCATATCATAACGATCTGATTGGAGATCTTGATTTTTGTTTTGGTGTTTCGGGTAGGCTTTTGTTTGAACTCACAATCATTTTTTCCTTTTACTAAATCAGTCATCAACTCAAACAAAAAAAATCATAGTATAGAAAATTTTTGTGACTAAAAATAATTTCTTACATAAAAAAAATAAGTATCACAATTTTTCTCTTTATTACTTAAATATTTTTCATTAAATAAGTAAACAACACATTAAAGATTGAAATAATATACAATTTTCAAGTTTTTTAATTTTACATTTAATTATACAATTTTGTAATTTTTAAAATTTAATTTGTTTTCTGATATGTAAAATTGAAATTATTTTTTTATCTAAAAGTTTTTTCTTAATTTTTTTTGTTTTGAATTTTAGGGATTTTAATTTTTTTAAATTTATTATTAATATTTTATTATTAAAAAATAAATAGATAACAGAAGTTATCCTTCCGTTAAGTCAATAGTGTTAAATGGTTAAGGTTTGAAAATTGACGTATTAAAATGAATAAAATAATTAGTTCGTGTATTAAATTGGGTAACAAAAAAATTTGAGTATTCGAAAGCTTATCGGGGTATTTTTATGGAATTTGCATAATTATTTTGTGATGCTTTTGAATAGGCTTTAAAGGCAATATTTTGTAAATGGGCTCTCTCATAAAGCTTTCAAGGCCCAATGTTTCATCCCACCTTACGCGTCATCTTCATCAACATGGGCATATATGGACAATAAGACCATTTCCATGCAAACGCATGATTGCGTAAAAAAAGGGATCCTATTGAGTTGCCTTATTCGACCACAACATTTGGCTAAGATGAGAAACAATCGATATCAAGATCCAATATTAGTCAAGTGGTCATTCTAATTCCTAAATTTCCGGAATGGTTTGATGAATTTTTGGTCCAAATTGTTGAATATATATGAATAAGACAAATTACGATAAGATCATTGTAGTTGGTATCTACTCCACAGAGGTATAACTATAAACTAATGTTGGTTGGCTAACTAATTCTTTCAATAATTGAATTAAAAATATGATACTAGTTCCGAGTTCGTTAGCAACTTCTCAGACAATAATAGCTGAAAACGCGTTCAAACTTCAAAAATCCTATTTCAAACCTAATCATATAACCTCTAATTTGTTTACGAAAAAAATGATTAGAATATATATATATATATATATATATATTTTTTTTTTTTTTACATGGCCGATAATATAATGAGGAAAAATGGAGAAGAATTCAATGGTTCTTCAGAAAATTGATATAATTAGATTAGAAGACTCTTACCAAACTTTATGTGGTTACTGATTGAAAGATCTTGTTTCAAGACCGTTTTACATTTAAACTCATGTATTCTCCATTGTTAATCTCTCTAATTAAGCATTATGAACACTGGATGATGTGGAAAGCTACACAAAGACTTTATGAACAAGCAAATATGGTAAAAAAAAGTGCTTTTTGATATCATCATTATCACCTGGGAATGTTACCGAGCAATGTATTTGAAGAAGGTGAGCTCTGTGCACTTAACCAAGGATCTTGCACCGAGACCGGTGAGCTGTCGTTAATCTCTTCGACGGAAGCGAGGATATCGGATTGTTTCTGCGGGACAAGGAGCCTTCTGCTTCCTGCTGATGATTTTTTAACTGATGCTGATCTCTCGCTTCCACGATCAGATGACCGGAGAGATCCCGTCGGTGAATCCAAGCTCATGTTCGGGATCCAACCGCTGAGCCGTATCTGTTCGAGCTCGTCGGCTACTTCAGTCATTGTCGGTCTCATGTCGCTGTGAAAGGCTAGGCACCGGAACGCGAGCTCAGCCACGGTGTGTATCGACGAGAGAGTCCATGCGTCCAGGTTCAGGTCGATAATCGGGTCTATAATCTCGTCGATACAACCTGACCCGATCTTGTCGACAGCAAGAGCTGCAAGGTTGATTTCGGTATGCGGGCGAGTGAAATCGACAACTTTCAGTCCCGTTATGATCTCAGCAAGAACGACCCCGAAGCTGTAGACGTCGCTCTTATCAGAGAGATGGAAGCACTGGTGGTACTGCGGGTCGAGATAGCCAGGGGTGCCTTGAGGAGCCGTTGAGATGTGGGAAGTTTCGGTCATACCGAGCCTAGAGAGTCCGAAATCCGCAACTTTGGAGTTGAAATCATAATCGAGAAGGATATTGCTGGATTTGATGTCGCGGTGATAGATCGGCGGGTTCATCGCAGAGTGGAGATACGCGATTGCTTTAGCCGTTTGAGTGGCGACAGTGAGGCGCACGGTCCACGGGAGACCGGTGCCTATCTCTCTTTGTAGATGTTCCGATAGAGTTCCATTCGGCATGAACTCGTAAACGAGAACCGGGTCGCCTTGTTCGATGCAGCATCCCAAGAGCCGGACGAGATTCGGGTGACTCACAGAGGAAAGAAGCTTGATCTCATTCATGACCTGGTCAACACTCTCTGAGTCTCTGTGTCTGAGTCTTTTGATAGCAACCCATTCATCGTTGTGGAGCTTCCCTGCATAGACCGTACCATACGCGCCTGTTCCTAGCCTCTGCTTTTCAGAGAAACCGCTTGTTGCTTTCTCGATGTCCTTGTACGGGAAAAAAGCCACACTCGAGTTGCCCGTAGCTTCGGACAAAAGACGCTTTGCGCTTAAATGGCTTCTCAACGAAGCAGACCGTTTCCGCTTACAAACGAACAAAAGCGCCAAGCCAGCTAGCAAAAATGCTCCACCAACAGTTCCTATGTAAACAAATGAATCAACGATCCATGAACACAAAGAACAAAACATTTAAAACCCAAACAAACAGTAAAGCCACAGTTACCTCCTACAACAATAGCAAGATTAGATCTACAACGTCCCCACATGAGCCTTGAACCATGGCAGTCCGGTAATACTGCAAAGAGTACAGAGGAAACCAGTTAACACAGCGAACTTCGGAAACAGTAGGCAAGAACATCATTCAAATTAAGAACTAATAATCTATATATCAACATCATACTCGATTCAAAAACGACAGCTTTAACAAGTTAATCCAATCTTGATACATATGTTGAAATCAAGAAGTCTTTCGTTTGACTAACCTTTCCGGCAAGGAGATTTGAAGAATCCGTCTACGTGGTAACCCTCGGGACATGAGCACCGGTGTCCTGCCTTTCCATCAGGAGCGCTAACGTTCCTACAAATGGCATTAGCCGCGCAAGTTGAGTTACCACAACCTCCCTTTAGCGACCAACCTAGCCTAACTCGCTCAAACTCTAGCGCTATCCCGGCGTTGGCACCGCCTACAGACTCGAAAGCTATCGACGAGAACAAAAACTTGCACGAGCTCTTCATCAGATCACTCATCCGGAAAAACTTGGTCGAGTTTGTTGAGCTCGAGTTCGTATCAGTGGAGAAACAGCTCAACTTTCCCTCGGCGTCACAGCTTTTCAGATTCAGCTGAGTCTCCAAGAACTTCTGCTTGATGGAGCAGCCATCGGTTGGCTTCGTGCAGTTCTTCATCAGGAAGCTGTTCTCCGACGTCGGCGCGTAATGCTCGTGGAAAAGCGGATACATGGCTTCAACGCTCCGGTTACAATCGTGTGGGACGCCGACGATGATACTCTCTCCCGTCACGTTCTGGACGGGAAAGACTCCGATCATCGCTTGCTCCGCCGCAGAGCAGTTGAATCGGATCGGACAAGCGTTTGAAAACCCGAAGGGGTAAGGCAGAATCAATCCGCCGCATCTTCCGTTACAACGCTCGGTGAGATTAGACGGAGAAGAAGAAGAAGAAGAGACTCGGTAGATGGATCCTCCGATTACGATTATGACCAAAATCAAATTCAATTCGTGCGAAATCACCATCTTCTTCATGGACGACGTTTGACAGAATCGATCTTAACTTTCATCACCTCCCTGCAACACACAAGAAAACTCAGAAGAGCGTCTCGAAAATTCTGGGAAATGAAAAAAAAAAATCCTGTGATGAAGCCGAGCTAAAACCCTAAGACCTCGAAACCAGTTGGAAATTAGTTGAGCTATTAAATCTCTCAGCTCCCCAACGGTACACACAACATAAATACACACACAGAAACGAAAGAGAGAGAGAGAGAGAGAGAGACAGAGAAACTGATTCCTCCATTAATGGCCGAAATTATAGAGTCTAAACTAGGGCTTTAGGTTATCATCCATAGATAAAATTAAACTATAATCAAAATACCTACCGAGCTTTTTCTCGTCCTCTCTTCTCTTCTCTTGATCTTCTTCGCAGCGGTTTTCAGTTGTTTTAGAATCTCCGATTCAACAGACTCTGGTAATCAAAGTAAAATTTGAAATTATCTGTGCTCCGGCGAAGAACTCGATTGCTAATAATCGGGAAATCGCATCTCCGTTTGAATTTTCCGGTGATCTTCTAATCGCGAAGAAACAAATCAGATTAATTTTTTTGGCTAAAGACGACGAAGAAGATACGTGCCGAGTGGATGTCTATTTTTCTATAAAGACGAATAAGCCCTTGGGAAAAGGGTGGGAACAGTAGTGAAGTGACGAATATACCCTTTCATTGGTCAAGGTCAACGAGCAACTGGGTAATCTTTGACCGTGGGCAAGAGCTTTTTCTCTTTATTTTATTGATGCGTGTGTGAGTTGGTTAGCATAACATTTTTTTCAAAGTCGTTTTGTTTTTATTATTAAAAAATTATGTTTTTTTTTTTTTTTAGAACATTTCTTTACAAAATTATGTTGACGGGACAAAAAAAAAATTTATAAGCCGAACCAGACTTTTCATTGAATCGAAATATTTTGTTTTTCTTTTGATATATTTGCCGTTGCATTTTGGGTATTAGACAGTAACAAGCAAAACACAATGGTTACGTAAACGTAATGGAAGTAGCTGTTCAACCGCTCGAACCATTATTTGTGTAATCTTCGGATACAATGATTCATACTTTTAATATAAAACTGTAAGTTATTGGTTTGTGTGTCTAATCTTCAATTAACACAAAATTCAAATTTCGCATAATCTTTTCTGGTATGCTCATCCCTCAAATACAAGTCAAGCATATGAAAATTATAAGTGGATCCAGAGAAATTCTTTTTATCATAATACGATCAATTTCTAATGGTACGAATGTTATTTTCTTTTATATTTGGTTGTTTAAGATTGTCACATGAACGTCTTTTTCTATTTCTTATACTAGTTCAATTTTTTTACTGCTGAAAGATAATAAATACTTCATTAGATATTTACCTTTAAATATGTATAATTTTAAAGGCACAAGAAAAATAAAAAAAAATATACATTTTCTGAGAAAAAATAAACCTTTGTAAAACTAAAACCAAGAAGGGGAAGATATATCTAACTAACAGAAAGCCGTCAAGAAAAAATCTAACTAATAGAATAAAATAAAACAGAAATGGAATTAAAATAGATTTTGGGAAAGCAACGTCTAGATTAGGAAATACATAAGCAAAAAAGGATAAGATTTAGGGAAGAAATACACAAATTGAAAAAAGTGGAAAAAATGACAGAAAACAAAAAATATTAAAATTTCGATAGATCTTTCAAAAATATCGTCCTATAACCTTGAAAACTAGATAAAATAAAACTACGAATTTTATTTTTCTTCCAATTTTCCATTCTCGAATTGTCAAAATGTAGATGGAACTCAACAACCAAAACATATATAATAAATAGGTTGATCTAAAAAGCAAAGTAAAAGTTAACTGCGAGAACAAAGACTCATGTTTCACTTAAACAGAAGCTCACATGAATCTGAAGCCCTTACCACATTCTTTACACCCTTGATCAGCTCAACACATTCTTCAGAACTCATGTCATTAAAGGAGAAAGTTGCTCTCTTCAAACAATATGCATTCATTAGAATGTATCTCGCCACTTTTTTCTCCTCTTGTATTAGCCACTTGTTGAAGCCTTCCCACATGAATGTCTCGAGATGAAACAACAAACATTTAGGAAAATTCTCTGGATGATTCCATTTTCCAAAAGACTTAAAACCATTTCTCCATTGATTCTGTGACTAAGGAGGTGGAAACGCAAGGTATGATGTTATTACTAGAACATTAAACCTAAAACCGAGATTAAAAAAACAATTTGCTGAAAGAATGATCAATGAACACTGCTTACATTGATGAGCTTGAGGACTCGCAAGTTAGGAGAATCACAGAGCATGAAAGTGAGTAGATTCCACCAAGCTTCTCTACTTGTATATAGCTCCAAATGTACCAGCTGGTCGAAGATGATACCAGTAGGAAACTTAATCTAATGCATAAGGGGCAGTGTTAGTACGTACATGAAACAATGTAATAACAACAAGTAAACTCAACTGATTGCAAGAAAACCTGAAAACCTACTTTCAAGGGTAATAATTCCAAGGAAAGGCGCTTGACTGAAGTTAGCCATCTCAGAAGGTTCTCAGTGATCATAGGAGAGGAATTCTCATAATAATTCCTATCGACTATAGGAGAGACATTCTCAATGATATTTGCCTCCACTAGATTCGTCACGTCCTCAATCGCCACACTAAACCTTGGACTAGCATTCCCTTCAATCTTCAAGAATTTCAAAGAAGGAGCATTTATCATATAGCCACAACTACCGAAGTAATCGTTTTTACATATTGATAGTCTCTGTAAGGATGGCACCGCAATAGTGAAAGTCCCCGCGCTACCGGATTTAGGTGTATGCACCAACAAATCCTCAAGATTAGGGCAACCCGATAAAAGCTTAAGAAACGATGCCTGGTCTATGACTAAACTAGAGGGAAGGTGCAGAGTTTTAAGGGACTCCAGACAAACTTGAGAAGGAAGAAATGGAAAACCAATGCCCTTGAGTGTCAAGGTCTCAAGTATTTCACAGTTAAACAGGATTCTAGGAAGTGTGAAAGTCCCTCTCATCGTAGATTCATCAACATCGAGTACCAACTTACGCACATGTTGTGCGTATGCAATTCCAATCCACATTCCAATATCAGAGGCATCGCAGCTGTCTAAACTAAAACTGAGATGCAAACTCTCTAGAACCGAAGCTTTGTGTGAAAGCAAAGACTTGCAAACATTATTCGAGAATGTCCCGAGTTCACCTTTGTGATCGCAAGAATCAAACTCGAGTTTAGGCATCATCTTCCAATGAAACTTCCATTGTTTAGACAAAACACTCGTGGCTACGGCAGATTTTGTAGGAAGTAGAGAAAGTATATGCACAATCAAAACATCAGGCAACTTACTGATCCTGTTTGCATTCATACTCTCACCGCCTCTTTTGCTGTATCAAAACCGAATAACAAAAGCTGAGTTTGGTTTTTACGTTTTAGAGCTTACAGTTACAAAACCCTATAACATAAAAGCTAGAAACATACCTCGGTTTCATTGAAGAATTGTGTGCGTTGCTGGTAGGGTTTCTGAGGATGATATTAGGGCGGAGAGGGTTGGTCTTTTCTTTTACCATCCCTAGGGTAGCAGATCATTATTAAAAAAAAAAAAAAATCATATAATTTAGTTAAATGTTAGATTTTGTTACATGCAAATCTGATATATATTTTTTTCTTGAGAAATTGTTTCAAACAGCCCCATTTTAAGTTTTATGTTTAATAATAGACCTAAAAATTCTTTTTTAATTAATTTTATTTAGATTTATTGTTAATATTTTTTTAGTTATCTTAAATACTGTTTGGCATTTTAGCATATATTATAAATTAAAATGTTTGGCAATTAGTTTAATATAATTATTTAAATAGATTTTTTTTAAAAAAACTTAAAAAAATTGTGGTGTTAACACATCAGCAAAAATAGCCTCTAATATTTCTCTTTTAATAGATAATCAAAATTAACAAAATACACCATTTTCCAATGTTGTCTTAAATATTGTTATTTTGCTCTGTTGAGATTGTGTCTCTTTGAACTTGGGAAGCTTCCCATTTGCTGAAGGGAGGAGACGAGAAGCACTAGAAATTAAAATTATAAGAATGTTTAACAATGTCAAGAAGCTTCTGTTCCCTCCAACGCTATCTTCTTAATTAGAAGCTTCTGCTAATAAACAAAATCTTTGTCTAAACGCAGTTAATTTAATCTGTTTGTACATTTTCTTTTTCATTCTTCAAATTCAACAAATTGAGGTTTACAACAATGAAACTCTAGGGGCAATTCAAATGATGTGTTTTACCTAAGAAGTACATTTACTTAACCAAATCAAGACAAAAGATCTTCGGTCTAATGGTTACTATTCAAGCTTATAACTGCTCTGTTTTTTACCATTCTTAGTTTCTGAATCTCTTTTCTCCAAATGCCTACAAAGCTAGCTAGAGCTACATCAAAAAGCTCAAACCCCAAATATCGTATAACCTTGAAAACTAGATAAAACTACGAATTTTATTTTTCTTCCAATTTTCCATTCTCGAATTGTCAAAATGTAGATGGAACTCAACATCCAAAACACATATAAATAGGTTAATCTAAAAAGCATAGTAAAAGTTAACTGCGAGAACAAAGACTCATCTAATACATATATTTGAATAGAAGCTCACATAAATCTGAAGCCCTTTCCACATTCTTCATATCCTTTACCAGCTCCCCACTATATGCAGAACTCATGTCGTTTAAGGAGAAAGTTGCTCTCTTCAAAAGATATGCATTCCTTAGAATGTATTTCGCCACTTTTAGCTCCTCTTTTACTAGCCACCCGTTGTAGCCTTCCCACATGAATGTCTCGAGATGAAACAACAAACATTTAGGAACGCTTTTTGGTTTCTTCCATTTTCCACTAGGCATGAAGTTTTTACACCAATGAGGTGACTAATGAGGTGGAAACGCAATTAATTATTACTAGATCATCAAACCTATAAAAACGAGGTAAAAAAATTTTGCTGACAGAATGAACACTGCTTACATCGATGAGCTTGAGGACTCGCAATTTAGGAGAATCACAGAGCATGAAAGTAAGTAGATTCCACCACGCTTCTCGACTTGTATATAGCTCCAAATGTACCAGCTGGTAGAAGATGATACCGGAAGGAAACGTAATCTAATGCATAAGGGGCATGCAGCGTTAGTACATGAAACAAAGTAATAATTGTTTATATGACTCAATATATAATTCAACTGATTGCAAAAAAACCTGAAAACCTACCTTCAAGGGTAATATTTCCAAGGAAAGGCGCTTGACTGAAGTTAGCCATCTCAGAAGGTTATCACTGACCATATTAGAGACATTCCAATTGACTATAGGAAAGGCGTACAAATTGATAGTCTCTGTAAGGATGGCACCGCAATAGTGAAAGTCCCCGCGAGACCGCTCTCGTATTTAGGTGTATGCACCAACAAATCCTCAAGATTAGGGCAACCCGATAAAAGCTTAAGAAACGATTCCTCTTTTATTATGAACCTAAGTTGAAGGTGTAGACTCTTAAGGGACTCCAGACAAACTTGTGAAGGAACATTTAGAAAATCTAAACCCTTGAGACTCAAGGACTCAAGTATTTCACAGTTATACAGGCTTCTATGAAGTTCGAAACTCAATCTCGTAGAATCAACATTGAGTACCAACTTACGCACATGTTGTGCGTAAGCAATTCCAATCCACATTCCAATATCAGTAGCATCGCAGCTGTTTACGCGAAAATTGAGATGCAAAGTCTCTAGAACCGAAGCTTTATGTGAAAGCAAAGACTTGCAAACATTATTCGAGAATGTCCCGAGTTCACCTTTGTGATCGCAAGAATCAAACTCGAGTTTAGGCATCATCTTCCAAAGAAACTTCCATTGTTTAGACAGAACACTCGTGGCTACGGCAGATTTTGTAGGAAGTAGAGAAAGTATATGCAGAATCAAAACATCAGGCAACTTACTGATCCTGTCTGCATTCATACTTTCACCGCCTCTTTTGCTGTATCAAAAGCCAAAACCGACAACAAAAGGTGAGTTTGGTTTTTTAGTTTTGGATATTTCAGTTACGAAACCCTAGAACATAAAAGAAACATACCTTGGTTTCATTGGTCAAGAATTGAATTGAATAATTACGTGCGTTGTTGTTAAATATCCTCGCGAGTACTTAAAACGTCCTCTTCTACTTCCAAACGCAGACGGTGGACGTTAGGGTTTCCGAGGATGATACTGCGGCGGAGAGGGTGGGTCTTCTTTTTTTTCCTTTTTAACTATTGCCGTTTAGTTTTTACCATCATAAGCCACTATTTAAATGATAGTTAAATTACAAAATATTGCCCTTTTTCGGTAAAAAGAATACATTCATTATCATTTTCACAAAATCCCCAATTTTTTTTTTTAGAACAATTAAAAATTAATACACCTTTTTCGAATGTTGTCTATAGTGTTATTTTGCTCCGTTTAGATTGTATCTATTTGAACTTGGTTTCTTTATTGGTAATTTTAAAGATTTACAAATTACTTTTTTAGAGTTTATGATTTAAGATTTAGTTTTTGCGATTTAATTCTTAGAGTTTGATTTATGCTCTAAATGACCAAAATAATGAAGATGAATATTAAATTACTTTTCATTCCTAAAAATTACACAAATTACTACTAATATTTTGTACACATGATTAATTTTTATTTTATTTTTGTTTTTTAAAAAACTATAGAATACTAATCAAATTTGAAAGGAACAATAATTTTTATTATTTTATTGTTTTTATTATTTTCCTATTTATTCATAATCAGTTAGATCCTTAGACTATTTTAGTAATTTTTTAAAAAACATCACATGTTTTGTTAATTTGGTAAAAAGTTATAGCTTATTTCCTTTTAAAAAAGCACAATTTGTTTTATTACACTATATTTTAGGACCACTTTCAACAAGTTTCCCATTTGCTGTTAGGCTTAAGTAGCTCTGAGCATTCGGAAACCCGTTTGAGTTCGGATTGGGTCTATTCGAGTATTGGTTATTTCGATTCTAAGCAATAAGCCTCATTCGGGTATTTTTTATTTTCGGGTCGGATTCGGTTCGGTTCATGTCGGGTCCGGATCAGTTCTGTATCAAGATTGAGGAACCGGATTTTATCCAAAAACCGATTAGTTATGGATCGGTTCGAATTTTTAAACCCAAAGTAACCATAATTTTAGTTCGGTTAGGATATTTTTGGGTATTTGTAACCAAATAAAACAAAACTATATGAAATATATCTGATTGAGTATCTAAAATAACTGAAATTGGTATACGAAAATACCCGATTTACCTAAAATACCTAAAAAGTACAAAAATATTAAAACATATAAACATAATTGATATATTCAGTTTATAATTATAATATTTTATATTTTTGTTATTACAAATCTAAATATAACTAACATTTGTTTTTTATATAATTATATTTCGGGTATTTCGGACACTCCTTTGGTTTTCGGTTCGGTATATGACAGTGTGGCTCCATTCGGGTATTTACATTAGTGTCGGTTTGATTCAGTACCTTCTAATTCAGTTCAGATTGGTTCGGTTCTGCGGGGCCGATTTTATTTTCCTTTTCTTATCAAATTTGAATCAGACACGTATCTATGTAACTGAAAAAATATATTGTGCATGAACAGTTAAGATTCAAAATTCACCATACGTGTGTATATATATGTTGAATTAAATGTATCTCATGCCTTGCGGTTTCAGGCACTTGTGGTTTAAATAGGTTCAAATCAGAAGTTGATTAAGCTTTTCCAGGATCTCTATCTCCTGCCTTGCGGTTTCAGGCACTTATGATTTGAACACCACGATTCTGCCAGTTCAATGTGTTTATCCTTGTAAACTTGACTGTAAAGACCAAAATTCAAGTATGGAAAAAACGAGTTCATAAGAAGACGAAGATAAGGAAACAAATTGAAACAATATAAACACTAATCATACAATTTCACCAGTTTTGATCTCTTTAGTGTTTATGTTGTTGCAATTTATTTCCTTATCTTATCTTCTTCTTTTGATGAACTCGTTTTTTCATATTTGGATTTTGATCTTTGCAGTCAAGTTTACAAGACTAAACACATCGAAACAGGTAGAATCGTGGCGCTCAAATCACAAGTGCCTGAAACCGCAAGGCAGGAGATAGAGATCCTGGAGAAGCAGCAACATAAACACTAAACATAAACCAAAAGCCACAAATATGTATAAACTAAATCGAATGATTTGTATGATAGCAAGAGACAAGAAGAGTAAACAAAACGCAGAATAAAGAAGAAATTTGATCAATACGCAACAAAAATTCGCTTCTAACCCAGAATAAAGAAAAAATTCTGGGTTTATGTTTAGTGTTTATGTTGCTGCTTCTCCAGGATCTCCAGGATCTCTATCTCATGTCATGCGATTTCAGGCACTTGCGATTTGAGAGCCATGATTCTACCAGTTTTTATGTGTTTAACCTTGTAAACTTCACTGCAAAGACCAAAATCAAAATATGGATAAACTTATAATTCATCCGAAGAAGAAAGGAAAACAAATTGATTTAATTTTACGTCGTGCTTTATCCGTTCAATATCGCAATAAAAAAGAACCAACAATGCATATTTGGGACTAATGAGTGTTCACTTTTAATATAACGGTGAAGAACATGATTCGCATGACATTATCTAAGTCCAATTAACAATTGCTTCATGTAACATTGTGAAAAGTGAGGTCCAAAAGTCAGAGAACATTTCGGTTTATTGCAAAGACTTTAACAATGACAATAAATATCTCTATAAGCCATGACTTTACCTTAATCTCTGGAGGACTAAAAGTCACTTTTTTAGCAAGTGCAGCTAAGTCTTAATCCATGTACTCTAAGACCATGTGCATTCCTCCTAATCAAATTTGAAAGCACTAGGCAAAAAAGTCAAACTTTACTTCACTTCTCTTCAAAGGAAAATTAGAGTTTCTTTATTTTATGACATTCTGATGATTAAGTTTTTTCAAGATCTCTATCTCCAGCCTTGCGGTTTCAGGCATTTGTGATTCGAGCGCCACGATTCTATCAATTTTGATGTACTTATCCTTATAAACTTGACTGCAAAGACCAAAATCCAAATATGGAAAAACTTATAGTTCATCAGAAGAAGAAGATAAGGAAACATATTGATTTAATTTCACGTCGTCCTTCGTCCATTAAATACCGCGACATGATTATGTTCAATCGTTTTTCGTGTTGATTTTTTTTCCCGTCGATTATATACCATAAAGGTAATATATAATATATGTTGAAATTACGCAAAAATTATTATTTACAAAGTAATAGGTTATACCTCATATGCTAAATTTATCATTCACGGGAGTGAAAGGTTATGCCTGCTCTTTAATCGAGTCGTAGGCTATGCCTCCTTGTCAAAATCCGCAAGCTTTAATTTTTTCTTCTTGTCAATAAAGATATTTGCACCTGAGAAATTGTAGGTTTTAGCTAGCAAGCAAGAAGAACCAACAATGCATATTTGGGATTAGCGAGTTTGCACCATTAATATCACGGTTTAAAACTTGATTCGCATGACAATATTCAAGTCCAGTAAGCAATTGCTTCATGTAATACTGTGAAAAAGGTTCAAAAGTCATAGAACATTTCTGTTTATTGCAAATGTTATGATAATGACAATGAATATCTTTATAAGCCATGACATTACCTTAATCTCACGAGCACTAAAAGTCACTTTTTTAGCAAGTGTAAGTAAGTCATAATCCATGTACTCTAAGACCATGTACATTCCTCCTAATCAACTTTGAAAGCATTAGGCAAAACAATGAAACTTCAGTTCACTTCTTTTCAAAGGAAATCAGAGTTTCCTTATTTTATTACCTTAAGATTTCACAATACCTTCCAAATGGATGACATTATGATGATTCGGCTTCTTCAGGATCTCTATCTCCTGCCTTGTGGTTTCAGGCACTTGTGATTTGAACTCCATGATTCTACCAGTTTTGATGTGTTTAGCCTTGTAAACTTGATTGCAAAGACCAAAATCCAAATATGGAAAAACATATAGTTCATCCGAAGAAGAAGATAAGGAAACAAATTGATTTAATTTTACGTTGTCCTTTGTCCGTTCAATACCGCGACATGATTCTGTTCGATTGTTTCCGTGTGGAATCTTTTTCCCGTCTATTATATACCATAAAGGCAATATCTAATATAAGTTAAAATTACAAAAAAAATTCTTATTTACAAAGTGGTAGGTTATACCTCCTCTACTGAATTTATCATTCACGAGAGTGAAAGGTTATACCTCCTCCTTAATCGAGTCATAGGTTTTGCCTCCTTGTCAAAATATGCAAGCTTCAAATTTCTCTTCTTGTCAACAATGATATTTGCACCTGAGATGTTGTAGGTTTTAGCTACCATGCAAGAAGAACCAACAATGCATATTTGGGATTAGTGAGTGTTCACTTTTAATTTCACGGTGAAGAACATAATTCGCATGACACTACTCAAGTCCAATAAGCAATTGCTTCATGTAATACTGTGAAAAAGGAGGTTCAAAAGTCAGAGAACATTTCGTCTTATTGCAAAGGCTATGACAATGACAATGAATATCTATATAAGCTATGACATTACCTTAATCTCAAGAGTACTAAAAGTTACCTTTTTAACAAGTGTAGCTAAGTCACAATGAATATTTCTATTCTTGTATTTTATAATAGTGTACACGCAGGTTAATATATAACTTGTCTTTTATATTATTTTTAAGTTGTAAATGGTTATTGTATAATGATGTACTCATATATTTCGCATATTTATCATGCATTTAGAATAAGTTTTCATCCATATTTCATTTATAGCTAAGTATAATCATAGTATTTGATCATTNTAGGCATATTTGTCCACAATCTCCAAGAGAAGACAACACAGCTCTTGAGGCTTGGAGAACATTGCCATATGATCTGCATCTTTAATCTCCATTACTTCTTTTGGCGGAAAGTTCTCGATCATCCAACGCTGGTAATCTTCTGTTACCGCAAGATCCTCTCCGCATATTATATATATACGCGTAACGCATCCGTATCCTTCCTCACTGAAGCTTCCTGTCCCTGCCAGATTGTCCGTAACTAAGGGGTTTACCCTCACCAACATTTTCGCCAACACAAGATCCTAACACGCCACAACAACAATCAACAAAAGATAGCACAATCTCGTTTTTGTTTGAAAGAAGAGGTTCTTATTGAGCTTGGAGTCTTACTTGGACCGGAGAGAGTTGATACAGTTTCTTGGCCAGGAACTTTGGTCCGAAAAGAGCGAACTCAAGAGGACAATCAGGTTCCCCGTACCTTCCCAACACGGTGTCCAACCATTCCTCTCGTGAAAAGCTTCTGATCAACTGTAGATTTCAGTCAAATATCAGAATCACTCAGAAAGAGATTCATACCGTGAGACCAAGTCATCAAGTTTATGTACCTTTTCGTAAACATAAGCAGGCGGGTTTCTTGTGTCGGGCATGAAAGCTGTCAAGAAGACTATAAGAACAAAATCGAATCTTAGAATGATATTGTGGTAAAACTCTAACCACTATGAAAGTATACCACTTTGACTTTTAGTTAAAAAAAATAGGTGAAATGAAACTCATTGTACCTAGATTTTGTCAAAACGTGATGTGTGGTTTATAGCATATACACCACAAAATATAAAGAATCCAAAAATGGAGATATAGCCAAAAATAATAAAGGTTCCTAAAAATGGAAATCTATATATCATATGCTCAAGATTTTATGATTATAATAACTTATAGGTATTGAATAGTGGCCGTAGAATTTAGCATGTTGACTTTTGGGTTGTGTAATGGATCTGTCATTTTGTAAAACATTTTGTATAGAAAATAATTTATAGTTTTCATCACAGCAAATTTGTAACTTGGAAGTGTTAGAATGTCACATCAAAAGTACAGATAAATCTAACATAATATATAAATAACATAAACCAATCTATTCATTGCCTGATCTTAAGTTGAAAACCGACAAAAAAAAACCCATATTTCTGAAAATAGTATAAGAACTCGATTGATCCGATGAATGATTTCCCATTTTATAGTGATGAGGACAATATAAATTTAACATAAAGAAGTGCTAATTAATTGCCCATCTTGTAATGGAATTTATGAGATAAGGGCGAGATAAATCTAAAATAGGGAGAAGATTATCTACATATTAAAGTCTTGGACTAGATCATACTCATATACTATATGGGGCGTTATTGGTAGAGAAATTTATAATGATTGTTAAAATTTTGAAATTCTACTGTTATTTGTAGATGAATTATGACATTCTTACTAAAATCCACTATTATTAGTGTGAAATTTTTAAAATTCTATATAAAATCCATTGTTATTCAAAAAGTTTTGTTTTTAATGATTCTATCAAATGATTCAAAATACTATCTATATCCTTTGGATTCTCAAAATCATTATAAAATTTTTTTTTGATAGATTTTTAAAATACACATAACTCTCTATAAATCTAACACTCTTACAAATTTAACAAATCTCACAACTTTTAAAATCATCACAACTCTCTATAAATTCTACTCCCACTAACCCCCTAATTATCTTGGTTTAAGATTCAACTCACGAAAAATCTAGCTTCTATAAAAAAAAAAAAAAAAAAAATCTATTGGTCGTTAAAAACGAGATACCTTATCCATGACAAATGATGGTGAGTGTTTGGTATCGGGCATGAAAGCAGTCACGAAGACTGAGACAGAGATTTTGTTAGGAAACTTATCCATGGCCATGGCTAAGCTCAAACCAGCAAAGCTGTGACCAACGAGCACAACCTTCTCATCACTTGGTAATGATCTCATTAGCTGCATCAATGGCTCAGAGTATTGTTCGCATGTGGAGATCTCAGTGATCGACCTGGTTGTGTCTATACCCGAAGCAGCTAGGTCTAAGGCGGTTACGCGGTGGCCCGAAGCCTCGAGCAGCGGCTTAACCTTGTACCAGCACCACGCACCATNTCTATACCCGAAGCAGCTAGGTCTAAGGCGGTTACGCGGTGGCCCGAAGCCTCGAGCAGCGGTTTAACCTTGTACCAGCACCACGCACCATGGCATGCACCATGTACTAGCACGAAGTGCTGCTTCTTCTTCTCCTCACTCATTTTCTTCTCTATTTTTTTTTTTTACTTTCTATATTTTTCCTACTTTTCACACACCGACTCACACATCATATAAATAAAGATTTTTTTTTTTTAAGTTGAAAATTCGTTTTCCTTTTTTGTTTTTTTCTTGCTAAAAAAACAATTATATATATATATATATATTTAAATTATGATTTTTGGATCTTGTTTTGCCCAAAACAGTACATTGGGAAGAAAAATAAAAATACCTTATGCGGATAAGATAGTCTGAAACTACAGCATGACCATACAGTTTTTGTACAACATAATTTGATGCAACATGATTTGAAATTGTTAAAATAAACAATGTAAAATTTATGATATCTAAACAAAATAGAATTTTCTTAAAACTCAGGGGTGGATCCACCTATGACAAGGAGGGCGCAAGTGCACCCCATTCATAATTTTGTGAGTAATGTAATTTTCTTAAAACTCAACTTAATGCATTCACGTTAAAATAGAATTATGCCCCCACTGTGTTTTTTTTTCCTTTCTCAAAATCTAAATTAATATTAATTTGTAATGGGCATTTAATGGATATGTAAAATGGTCTTTGGAAGAAGATAGAAACAGACACATCAAGCATGCTTTAAGCCACAATCTTAATTACCAAATTCAAACGCCACAAATTAAAAAGACATATCAAGCATGCTTTAAGCTACAATCTTATTATCCATTTGCAACAAACCCTTATTGTGTCAAATCAATTACATTTTCATCAAGATTGTTTAAACGAATTTGTTCGCAATTTCCAAGAAGTGGCCACAGAGTTGCTGAGGCTTGCATAACATTGGCATATGATCTGTCTCCTCCATTTCCATCACCACATTCACTGGAAAATTATCAATCATCCATTTTTGAAACTCTTCTGGAATACCATTATCCTCTTTGCACACTATGTAAGCTCGAGGAACATATCCATACCCTTCGTCTGAGAAGTTCTTCATCTTCGATAAGTCCCCCACAAATAACGATCCAGGTCTCTTTAAAAGCAATCCCAGTTCAAGATCCTAAATCAAGATCACAACATCACCAGAGCCCAAAATAAGTAAGAATCAAAAATTGTATCCGTTTGGTAGGTCTACTTCGGCCATGATCTTGAAATGGAAAATCCGGTTAATTAAAATGTGTTTTTGTCATCGATCCACTATCGTTTCTATTAGTATATCTTTATTTCAGTTTATGTAAACTGTTTAATATATTTTCAATAAAAGTAAACTCTTATAGTCTATGATTAAATTTTTTTAAAATATATCAAAAATCTTAATTAAAAAATGAAAAAGTCTTTTATAAATCATTTTGAATTGAAGACAATATGCTTTTGTTTTTTTCTGGCGCAATAATTAGAAAAACTACAAAAAGTCAAAAAAAAAAAACAAATGTTTAAATATGCATATATATAATTTAAGTATTGCATACTTTGTATTTACTTTCTAAAGTGATAATCAGTCCAATGATCTCAAAAGTTTTGGTTTGATTTTTAGAGACAGAGGTAAAAGTAAAAAGTTAAAGCCCGTTGTAAATAACTTCCCTATTTGATCAATAAATTTGACATTTCATCCAAAAAAAAAAAAAAAGTAAAAAGTTAATATATATATATATATATATAAGTGTTAAAATGTATGATGATAAATGAAATTACCTTTAAAAAAAAATTGAAATTACCTCAACGGAAGAAAGCTGATAGAGAGCGAGCTTCATGAACTCACGGCTGAAGAGCATACTAAGCCCAGAATTGTCTGAGCCGTATGGTTCGAATTCAGTGCCCATCCAATATGTTTCTGGCTTGTTGCTTCCAAACTTTTACGTAATTAAAAAAAAAAAAAATCAAACTCAGACTAATCTTTCGAGTTTAATACAATTATGTATATATATATATATATATATATATATAATATTGAATCCTACGTTGGTAAAATTCTGGTGCTATTAAGAATTTTTTTTATTTTTGGTATTAAGAATTTTACATTGAAAGTAAACTGTTTCCTGAATAATAAAAACATAAGAAAACTATGTTATAATAATAAGTATAATTTTTTTTTTTTGCTAAAAGGGTTAATAAGTATAATTTATCATATAGATAAATATATATATAGATGGAAATTTTATATCCACAAAAAAAAAATACTAATAGTAAGAGAGATGACAGAAAGATGTTTTATAAATTTTGAATGTAAAGTGTGTAACGTGTTTACGTTCGTTTATATAGAGGTAAAAAACAAAAATTAATGTACTCGTATAATGAAGGTAGGCTTCCTCGTTTAATGACTTTGATGTCGTCGTGTTTTCTGACTTTTGTAACAAACTAGACTAGACCCAGCTTACATTAATGATAACTGTACAGAGTTCTATAAAATAGTTATAATTTTGTAGGTATATAATTAAATTTGAGTGTAAAAGATCCATTTTCTAAAAAAAAAGGGCCTTGTACCAAAATCTTCTTAAAAATATGTGGACTTGGTGCATTTACACAGTGCAAGAACCAACTATGTAAAGTGTAAATCCGTTTATTAATAATTTAATTTTAAGTTAGAACTCATATAATTTAAAATCGTATCATATTCCAAATTATTAGTAATGGTAAATTATTGTTAGTTGTGGATGCAGTAAATATTTTTACCAAGATATGTTAATTTTTATTTATTATACATTTCTATTTACATTGTTTTTACTATTTTGATATGTTATTGTCTTTTAAATTATAAAATAATAGTATTTATTAACATTATATAATTCTTTTTATCTATAGCAAATACAAAATCTTTTTTTTTTCATTTTTCAGTCATTTTCCATGTTTTAATATTTGCTAATGCAATAAATTTTGAAAATAATAGGACATTTTGAAGATGTATAATCCACAAAACAAAGAATACATGAAAATTGATTATGTAAATTCTGTTTTTTCAATTTGGTTAACCAAACATTTTGCTTAATATAAGTTTATAAGTTGACAAAAATCAAGATTAATAAAAAGCTTTACTTTTTTCAAAAAAAGACAAAAGTGAAAAGCCAAAACCAAAAAAAGAGAATGAATCTAACTGTTCAAAAAAATTGAAATAAAGTTGATTTTGGTATGAAATGAAATGAGTCATAATTTCATAATTTGACAGAGATCCATTATCTCAAAGAAAAGTATGTCAGAAATTTGACATTGAAAATGAGATGAAATATAAAATTATATATAAATGAGAATCATTTAATTAATTTTAAATTGAAAATCCAAAAAGCTTAATCCTACGACCATGAAAATGAAAATACAAATAAGATTTGATTTTAATTTGGCTAGACAAAAAGTTATTGGACGTTTGCGTTTTGAAACGTCAATAAGAAAAAAAAAAAATGGATTACCCGTAGACGTTAGATTGGCAATAAAATGATCTATGCATATGTGGCATTACAATGATCTATGCATGGCTATCAAATACAAACCAGAAAATTATAATAATAATCAACCTAATCAGTTGAAACTTCAACACAAGATCCTATTTAAAATAAATAAATTATTCGTCGCTAAAGAAAGAGACGTCCACGATCGACAAGAACCTTTTTCATGATATACGATCATCAAAGAGTAAAAAGAAAAAGAAAAAGAAAAACGAGATACCTTGTCCAAGACGAAAGATGGTGAGTGTTTAGTATCAGGCATGAAAGCACTCACGAAGACAGAGACAGAGATCTTGTTGGGAAACTTANGATTTCTACGTAGAAGAGGCAAAGTGCGCCGCTTGAAGTATACTTGGAAGTCTGCTGCGTATCATTCGATAAGGAAAAGGATTACCGAGAGGAAAGACCAGCCGTGCCGTCAGTTTAATCCATGCAACTGCAAAACTGCTTGCGGGAAGGAGTGTACCTGTTTGCTAAACGGGACTTGCTGCGAGAAGTACTGCGGGTAACGTAATCTAATATCATCCACATCTGTATTTAGTTACTAGCCTTGAATCTCGTTACCAGCGTCGTCCTTTATTTTTTCTGTGTAGTTGCCCAAAGAGCTGCAAGAATAGGTTTAGAGGTTGTCATTGTGCCAAAAGTCAGTGTCGAAGCCGTCAATGTCCATGCTTTGCTGCAGATCGGGAATGCGACCCGGATGTTTGTAGGAACTGTTGGGTCATGTAAGTCTTATTGTTTTACTCTTTGGTTTTGTATACTAATTGGCCTCTTAGCAGAGGATCAAGAACACATTTCTAACTAATACTGTGTCTGGATGAATTTGAATATTCAGTGGTGGGGATGGTACGCTCGGGGTCCCTAGCCAAAGAGGCGATAACTATGAGTGCAGGAATATGAAACTACTCCTGAAACAACAACAAAGGGTGAGAATACTCCGCTTTCGTAAACTTACAAATCTATTACTCTGCGTAACGAGGAGGAGCCATCAAACGATTAAAAATGAAATTGCTAAGTTTGCTTCTTCTTTTATTTGTTTAATTTCAGGTCTTACTTGGAACATCTGATGTTTCTGGTTGGGGAGCTTTCTTAAAGGTATCATAGATGCAATATTATTGAAGTCTTTTAAAAATGGAACTATTGTGTTGACTTGCGTTATGAACAAATCTTGTTTCTTATTACAGAACAGTGTAAGTAAGCACGAATACCTCGGGGAATACACAGGAGAGCTGATCTCACATAAAGAAGCAGATAAACGCGGGAAGATATATGATCGCGAGAATTCCTCTTTCCTCTTCAATCTAAACGACCAGGCACTGTCTCTTTCTCTCTAAGTTGTTGTCTCTTCAAAAACAATTCCGCCATAAACCATAATCTTATATTTTTGGATTTGCTTGCAGTTTGTGCTAGATGCTTACAGGAAAGGAGACAAACTGAAATTCGCCAATCATTCCCCTGAACCTAACTGTTACGCAAAGGTAAAAAAAAACGCAAGTTAAAAAGACACGGTTTTTTTCGCGAAGATGGGTCAAAATCTTACTAGAGAGACTCTGTTATCTGTTTAAAGGTCATTATGGTAGCTGGAGATCATAGAGTTGGGATTTTTGCAAAGGAGAGGATATTGGCTGGAGAAGAACTGTTTTATGATTACCGGTATGAGCCAGATCGAGCTCCGGCTTGGGCCAGGAAACCCGAAGCTTCGGGTTCTAAGAAAGATGAGAATGCTGCACCTTCTGTTGGTAGACCCAAGAAGCTTGCTTAGTTGCAGAGACCAACATTGAATCAACAACATTTACAAAGAAAAAGAAAAAGAAAAAAGAAAACACCATTCTTTTGGGTTAATCCTTTATGTTTACAGGTGGAGAAACACATTAATATTTGATTATCTATCTTTAGAAGGAAGAACACTTGCAAATCCATACATTTTGCTGAGAGTCTAAAGAAAAGCTTTTCTCGTGATTTTCTATTCCTTTTTTTTCGTTCATTTCATGACAAGAGAGACTTGGTTTCAATTTTCGATTTTGTTACTCCTTCGATTCATTTGATTTTATAGATTGGAGTTAACTTGTACTGATGTTTTTTTTTTAATTAATATATGTATTAAATATATAATCAATTTTGATACGATAATATTTGATAAAAAATGAAAATGATGTTAAGAACTTTTTCTTTTAAAATTATTTTAGTGTTATATATTAAATTAAAAAAAAAAATCTTTTACAAACGTTGTACAAAAAAAAATTATTTTGATTTTAAAAGGATTTGAAACTACATAAAACAATTTATATAATTAATGTCGAATATATAAGTATCAGCAAGACTGCAACGTAGCGTTTGCAACCAGTCAAACCATAAGTACTTAACAAACTTTTTATCATACAAAATTGTTTTAACAATCATTTTAGTTACCAAATGAAACCTAGTCCAAAATCATTTGTATTCAAAAGCAATTGAATGATTCTAAAATGAAACCTTGGTAGGTCTAAATTTTTCACACTTAATGTATTTCACAAGTCTCAAATTCAAACTAGCTAAAAAGAGATAAATCGAATTTGGAAACAATAAATTAAAAAGCAAAAAAATTGGAGCTTAGTCTCTTCAATTTTGGCATATATGCAAAGACACAATGACAAGATTTACAATGTATACTGAATCATGCAATTTGGAATTCTAAGAAAAAGTATAATGTCAAAGACGAGCCAAACGAGACAATGCATATTAAGTCATTCCTTAACAAACTTTGTTTCTTACAAAATTGTTTTAACTTTTAACAATCATTTTAGTTGCCAAATGAAAAGTCCAAAATCATTTGTATTCAAAAGCAATTAAAATGATTCTAAAATGAAACCTACTTAATTAATAGCCAATTAAAGGTAAGAAGACTAGGTCAAAATTCAAAAGCAGTTTTTTGTTTATGTGGTTGTCGTCTCTCTTTAATCCTTCTTTTTTCTTCTCCTTTGACCACCAGAAAACACAAAACCAGTGTCCCCGTCCCTTCACTCTCTCTCGTAATCACACATATACATACACACACAGACGACGAAACCATCGGAGGAGTCTGAGCTTAAACAACAATGGAGCCGAAAGAGAATGGGAATCAATCGGGTCGGGTCATCGACGGACCCACTAACCCGATGGTCACGCCTCTGCTCAACGATCTTTACCAATTCACCATGGCTTACGCTTATTGGAAAGCCGGCAAGCACAACGAACGATCCGTGTAAAATTTCTGATCATCCCTTTTCGAAATTTTCGATTTTTTAAAAAAATTTCGTATGTGAAAATTCTGATTTTGTTTGTGTTTTTGTTTTGGCGCTTCAGCTTCGATCTGTATTTTCGTAAGAACCCATTTGGCGGTGAGTACACGGTGTTTGCTGGATTAGAAGAGTGTATTAAGTTCCTCGCCAATTTCAAATTAACCGACGAAGAGATCGATTTCGTTCGTGATTCGTTACCTGGATCTGAGGTATCATCATCATCATCAGGAACGATTGTTGTTATATGCTTTTTGATTTCTCTCTTTTTTTCATTTGGGTTTCGTGTTTGTGATTCAAAATTAGGAAGCTTTCTGCGATTATCTTAGAGGGCTTGATTGTTCTGGCGTTGAAGTTTATGCGATCCCCGAAGGATCAGTTGTTTTCCCTAAAGTGCCTCTCATGAGAGTCGAAGGACCCGTTGGTGTGAGTCTCTTCTCTATCTCTAACTCTCGTTTTCTTCTTTTAGAAGATTTATGAAACAAACGGTTTTTCTTGAATGGTGTGATTGTTATAAATCCATAGGTTGTTCAATTGTTGGAAACTCCGTTCCTCAATCTTGTCAATTTTGCATCTTTGGTAGCTACAAACGCAGCTAGACACCGGTTTGTTGCCGGGAAATCTAAGATTCTGCTCGAGTTTGGTGCTCGAAGAGCTCAGGTTTCTTTAAATCTGTCTCTTTTTAGGTTTAGAATTTAAATCTTCCCAACACGTTTCAGTCTGATGTTTTTAGTTTTTGGTATCTTAGGGACCGGATGGCGCAATAAGCGCATCGAAATATTGCTACCTTGGAGGCTTTGATGCAACAAGGCAAGTCTTGTTATTTGTGTTTTTGATCTTTGTTGGTTGTTATTGTAACAGTGAATTTAGAAATGTCATGCTTCGTGTTTCTTGTGTGTTGGCCCAATGGCAGCAATGTAGCTGCTGGAAAACTTTTTGGGATACCTCTCCGTGGAACACACTCCCATGCTTTTGTTAGCTCATTCATGGTCAGTTCACTTCAGAAAAAAGTTTCAGTTTTTATGTGGAGCTTGTACAATTTTAGCAGTATCTTGCTAAGCTCATTACAATACATACTTAAGATAGCAAGTAGGGATGATAACACGAAGTTTCTTGTAAATAAGTGGTTCTTGTTAAGCTGCGAATTGCTAGGAAGAAATCGAGTCAACTTTATTAGCAATGGCTCTGATATCCACTTAAGACCCTTGTTCATCAATATCGCTAGCAATTTCTATATAATATCCTTAAACTTTGGTTTGCAGAGCACTGATGAGATTGTTGACAAAGTGCTTCGCAGTGCTGATGGGAAAACCACGTGCGAGGATTTTGTTAGTCTGGTTCAGACATGGTTAACAAAGATTCAGGTATGCTAGATTTTGATCTTGTGTCAGGATTATTGTTCTGTTCCTTTTAAAATCTTTGTCGCGGTTTTGCTTATTTTTTTGTTTCCTTGTTCATAACAGTATTCACCGTCTCTACGTGGCATTTTCTCTGAGACAAATCAAAGCGAGCTAGTAGCTTTCACCTCATACGCACTGGCATTCCCCAAAGCCTTTCTTGCCCTTGTAGATACATACGATGTAAGTATTAAACACCATGATTGCTCTTGTCAATACATTGTTGCTCATGCTACAGAATAGTTAGTGTTGCCATCGGTCTTACAGGTGATGAAGAGTGGAATCCCTAATTTCTGTGCAGTTGCTTTAGCACTCAATGACTTTGGGTGTGTAAGAATCTCTTATCAATACCCTATCTTTTGACATCAGTGGCTGCATTGCAACTTTGTTCTTCTTTGGGTGCATATGGAATCTGAGATGCTTGATGATGTTGTTGATGTGCAGATATAAAGCATTAGGTATTAGACTGGATTCAGGTGACCTAGCATATCTATCTACAGAGGTCAGGAATTTCTTCTGCACAGTAGAGAGAGAACTAAAAGTGCCCGGTTTTGGGAAGATGATTGTCACCGCTAGTAATGATCTAAATGAAGAGACGATCGACGCTTTAAATAAACAGGTGATTCCCTTACCTCACTCTCAAATGGCCCATAAGATTGTTTTTTTTGCTAAGCATATGTGTTTCTTTTTTTTTAATCTCGGTAGGGACATGAGGTGGATGCTTTTGGTATTGGAACCTACTTAGTCACTTGCTATGCGCAAGCTGCCTTAGGTTGCGTTTTCAAACTTGTGGAGATAAACAATCAGCCTCGGATCAAACTTTCTGAAGATGTTACAAAGGTTAAAACTCTCTCTCTCTCTCTCTCTTTCTCTTGGTTTTCTGATCATTTAATGTTAACATTGACATTGCACTTATTTTGATTATCGTTGTGATTTGTTTAGGTATCGATACCGTGTAAAAAGCGAAGTTACAGACTTTACGGGAAAGAAGGTTACCCTCTGGTGGATATAATGACAGGAGAGAACGAACCACCTCCAAAGGTAAGAAAAAAAGAAAGCTCTCTCCAAAGATCTTTAATCTCATTACCTTACATGATCTTTATCTCTGGATTTTTAAGGTTGGTGAGCGTTTACTATGTCGTCACCCATTTAATGAATCCAAAAGAGCATATGTAGTGCCACAGCTCGTCGAAGAGCTCCTCAAATGTTATTGGCGTGGAAATGCAGGTAAAGATTTTTCATTACTGTAAAAGCCATGATGCCACCATTATAACTTATGACTGATTCTGCTTCTCTCTGTAATGAAGATGAAGCTAGAGAAGAATTACCGCCATTGAAAGACATAAGAGACCGTTGCATCAAACAGCTTGAGAACATGCGACCTGATCATATGAGGAGATTAAACCCAACTCCTTACAAGGTTTGATTCTTTCCTACAAACTGTTTGAAAAAAACCATGTTTCAGTTTTCTGAGAAATCTGTGTTAATGTTGTTTTTTCATGGTTGCAGGTTAGTGTTAGTGCGAAGCTGTACGATTTCATCCACTTCCTATGGCTCAACGAAGCACCTGTTGGTGAATTGCAGTGACAACCAAAAAGATGAAGAAGAAAATCTTGTTTTGGTTGGAGTAATGTATATATTACACATACCACAGCATCATACATAATTTGCAACAAGAGTTTTTCGCTTAGTTTCTTTTCTCACAACATTTGATTATTGATAATCTATTTGATTGGTTATCTCATATTTTCTTGTTGTAGTAAGTTTCATTTTCTTATAGATGAAATTAACTTTTTGCAGTTTATCAGAACTCTGTTTCAACTGATTCAATAAGATTTTAATGGTTATTTTAATGTTGAAAGTTATTTTAACCGTCGAAATAAAATAAAATAGTATGAAATGTATAAGAGATACAACATTTTAACGGTTGAAATAAATTAAAATATATTTTAATGATTAAAACATATTTCAGTGGTTGCAGATAAATTTTCTCATAATTGAAGTTAATGTCTTTTATATTTTTATTTATGTCTATTTTTAGATTCAACATTTTAAAATAAGAAGAAGACATCAAGTATATTGTATAAAAATTTGTTAAAAACGAAAAAAAAAAATCGAATTCAAAACTACACTTTATTATTTCTTCGAGATGACTGTTTCTTTTATATATATAACTTATAATTCAAATATTGTTATTATTAGTTTTAAAAAAAATTTTTTTTTAACTTTTCTACATATAATTGCTTCTGAATTTGAACTCATTTTTTGGACAATCACCAAACTGCATTTTTTTACAAAAAAAAAAAAAAATCTTAGAAACAGCTTTCAATTATATTATATTTACATTTACATATGTATATCTTTTGATAATAGTTTTTTTAAAACTAAACATAAATCTTATAAATTCATGAATACTTAAATCAGAAATCATCCCAAAGTTGTTTTGCAATGCCAAAAGAACGCATTGCATTATGTTTTCTTGGTCACCACTAAGAGAAACCAACAAAATTAAACAAAACAAAGATCAAAAGAAAAATAACATCAAAGCCCACATATACGTCTTTTGGTAGAAATTAGTAAAATGTTACAAGAGTTCTTGTACAAATGTAACTTGTAGAGAGATCCACAAGTTTATTTAAAAGTTATTACTATTGCATTATCCGAGATCTTTGAAACTGATATTTGAATTTTCTCTACATCTTATGAGTTTGCATGTATGTAATAGAAAAATATAATAATTCTTTTAGCTACGAAAGAAAGTTGAGAATTGCGTTGTAGCTCATTTGTTATAAGAAAATTCTATACTCAAGGCTAAAAGCCTAAAACTAATACTTGTAGTAAAATGTATTAACAAATTTAGAGTATTTATGTCATGGTTGCAACCCACTGATCATTCACAAATATGTAAAGACAATAAATATTTTACTAAAGCTTTGAAGCTAAATTGGATGATTTTAAATTGTATTAATCATTTACATTTGATGGACAATGCATGTATCAATTGTGGTAGCCGAAACACCAAGATAACTTGATCTCGAGTAAGAAAGCTGTACATATATATTTTTCTCGAAACATGATTCATCTGAAAAGTTATTTGATGTTGCATAACGATGTATTTGAGAAGCAACTGTATGATAAGAGTGATGTATTTAGTTTTGGTATTGGTCTTTTGGAAACCGTGTGCAATGTCTTGTTTTGGCATAGAAAAAAAACTAATAAAAGCATTTGATTTTTCTTATGTTGTTAACACAATAAAATGTTTTTTTTTATTTAACTTAAGATTAAAAAATTATTTTAATTAATTTGTTTGTTTCAATTGTTGCAAATACAATTTGATTTGAATTTTGACCCACTTTTTGGACAATCATCACAACACATTTTTACAAAAACTTCTAAAAATATCTTCAAATCCAATTATATTCTCTTTATTGTATTTATAGTTATATTTATTTTAATAATCTTTAAAATTATTAAGTTAGCATATATTTAATTATCACTAAATTTATTTTATTTAACTTAATATAGAAGATTTTAATAAATTAATGTATCCCTGATATATATAATATACCCCACTATCACAACTAGCATTAAGATCTTAATTCTCTTTTTAAAACATATGATGACCCAAAAAAAAAACATTTGATTATCTTGTCAAACAAAAAAAAAACACATTTGATGATCACAAATTTTCTTGTCATAGAAAGTTGTATCTTGTTACATAGGATGTTTATTAATTAAGACTTTGTTCTCAAATAATTCAATAAAATTTTAATAATTGATATGAAATAAAGCATAGTTAAAAACTTAAAATGTATTTAATTGGTTGAAATGAAATGAAACATAACATATTTAAACAGTTGAAATAAAACATTCATATTATAATGGTTAAAATGAAATGAGACATATTTTAACGGTTAAAATAAATTAAAACATATTTTAATGGTTAAAATGAAACATATTGAAATATATTTCAACGGTTGCAATTACAAAATTTTCCTAATGGTTGAAGTTAAAACATTTTTCTTTCATTAAACATATATTTTAATTTATAACTTAAAAAATTATTTAATTAAATATAATAAAATATAATAAACTAGATTCTTTGATACTTTATATGCATACTCATACTTCTGATTTGGATTTATGAACAATATATAACTTGTATTAAGAATATGACACTTAGTTTCTATTCGTTGATATTATTATTATTTTTCATAGTAAGTATTATCTTAAAAGAAAAAAATATTTTCAAATTCAATAAGATTTTCATGGTTAAAATGAATTGAAACATATTTCAATGGTGGAATGAAATGGATGAAATTTAATAAATATATGTTAACAGTTGAAATGTGGTTGAATGAAATGAAATCATACATATGTTAACAGTTGAAATGAAGTCATACATATGTTAACGATTAAACATCTTTTAACAATTGCACCTAAAGATTTACCCCACTATTTTATATATAATATCTTTCTTTTTAGTAATATATTTTATTTATAGATTTGTTTTTTGTTAGATTTAATATAAAAATAACAAAAATTCAGATACATTGTAGAAAAACTAGCTTTAAACAAAACATAAAAAAAAGATTTCAAGACTCTCTTTAATTCTTAGAGAGATAATTTTTTCCCTTTCCTACATCTTGTGAGCCACTTTTTCCGGCGAGTTCCGCCGCTTATTCTAACGGTGTCCGGTGTCTTTTGACACTGGTTCCGTTTTTTCCCCTTTGTATTGCGGTTTTCATTTTGTTTGTTGTTAATCGGATTTATCTTTTCCTTATTAGATTTTCTTTTAGTTTGTTTATATTTTTTTATAAAGAATAGAATTAAACTAAATGGTTTTCATTGTTAGATTAGAGTACACTCATAATCTTTATCTTTAATTTTTTTTTGGTTTATTCTTACATAACTTTTTAGTTTGGATCAGAAAATAACAATATTTTGAATACCAAACTACATTTATATAATCTGCTGCCAAAAAAAAAAAACTACATTTATATAAGCAAATCCAAAAAGTTGCTTTGTTTAATTTTATAAATCTATTCACTTTCAAACCAAAACTAATAAACTAACAATAAATACAATCAACAAATAATACATTACTTCTAATTCCAAAATACAATTTACTCATACAAAACAAACTCAAACAATATATTAATCGTATTATTGGTAAATAAAATAAACTTCTTCATAATCATATTTTTCGAATTTTATAAAAAAACATAACCACGCGCGATGATCGGATTAAATTCTAGTTAACATTAAACCCATTAGAGTTATGGATTAGGTTGGGTTGGATGATCCATTTTGACACATGTACACGTACGACATACACAAGCGTAATGTTGAATTCGGATGGTCTGCAAATAGCCGTGGCTTGGAGGGCAGGGCATTGGGCTGCCTCAATTTACATTATAACTTATGAACATTTTGTATTATATATTTTCTTTTAAATATTAGATATTATTAACACATTTATAAGTTTCGTTCTTACTTTGATAAACTGAAATAATAAAGAAAAAAAATGAAGGTTAAAAGAAATATACATTGAAAATACAAAACAATAATATTCTCTATGAAACAGAAATAAAGTCTTACAACTGATGACACTCGTTAACAAACAAAAGTAGATTTGAAAGTTGCTCTTTAAGAAAATCAGAGTTATCTTATTGAAATTTGGTTGGTCGAACCAAATTAACTTTCGGTGCTGAATTTTTAAAATAAACGGTTGGTATGGTTTGGTGCATAAAAAGGGTAGTTAAAATGTCGATAAGTAGAATGATCCAAACAATTAATTTATTTCAAAAAATGTTAAAACTGTATTTTATTTTGGAAAAAAAAAATCTGTGTACTGAAACAATAGGCATTACTAATTCACTAATCCAAACAGAACGTGTAAAATCTTTTTCGAAGCGTTTGGGGCGTTTAAAACACACCAAACGACCAAAACGCCCAAAACGCACTGTGAGTTTTTTTTTTGGATGAATATTGAAATGAGAGGACAAAAACGAGTGGGGATACATAAATCTACTGTCCACAAAAACAAAACTGTACAGAGAGAGAGAAGAAGAGGAAGAGTTTAAGCAAAAAGACACGACTTTTCTGGGTTATCTTTTCACTTCTGCAGAAAAACAAAAATCTGTTAAGAAAACCCAAAAAAAGCTTTCCAAAAAAAGCTTTACACAAAGCTTCTATTTTGGAAAACTAAAAAAAAAAATGAATTTTATTCTCTGAAAATTAAAAACTAAAAGCTAAATAAACGTACGCTTCTTCTTCTTCTTCTTCTTCTTCTTCTTCTTCTTCATTACTCTGATAATTTAACCCACTCGTAACGTCCTTCTAATGGCTTCTCCTTCTCGAAATCAAAGTTATACCTAACGGATAAAAAAAATAAAAAAAATCAAACTCAAATTCGAAAGTTATAAACTTAAAAGTTGATAATTCAAAACTTTTACTTCTTCTTGAATTTATCCTGGAGCTGTTTCTCTGCTTCCAAGAAGAACTCTTCAATCTCCGATTCCGTTGGCTGCTCCGTCGTCGTTTTCGCCTTCTCCTCCGTCGTAGACGAAGATCTCCTCCCGCTGCAACAACAATCCGACGACTCTTTGATCTCAGAACCAAAATCGGCTTTAACTTCCGGTGACTTCTCCATCGATTTGCTTGGTTCTTTATCTCTGAGATTATTCTCAAATAGCTTCCTCTTCGTATTTCTGATGAAAGAAAGTCATAAATAAATAGGAACCGGGAAAAAAATAATTAAAAACCTTCAAAAAAATTTCAAATGATTTTCAACATTTACTCACCGTCGATACGTCGACGTTTCAGTGTCTCCGTCTCTTTCCTCCTGCAACAACAAACCATCAATGAAAAAATTCAATTTTTCAAACAAAAAGAAAAAAAAAAACGAAGATCCGTAGCTTTAAATTCACATTTAATAAAATTCTGTGAGTGATATTTAATGATTGACATCTACAGTTACAAGAATCTAGAATCCGTATTTAATGATGAAATCAATCACCTCCAGATCTATAAATCCATTGTTCTTCCTATTATACTCGTTGCTCCCGCAACAAGACGACAAATTCGAAGATGAAACTCCATTATTATCGACGACGTCGGCGACGGCGGAGCTAGAGTTTTCCGATCTAACGATTCTCCGGCTACGAAGCTGCATATACGAAACTCCGATCCCGTCTTTCGCACTCACGCAACGACCTTCCACCATCCCTTTAGCTTTTCTGTATTTTCTCACCATTCTTAGATTCTGTTCTTCAGCTTGCGTGTTCCCGAAGCTAAAATCTCTGAGAGAGATGATTAAAGTTGAGAGGACGAGGAGAAGAAGACGAAGAAGAAGAAGAAGAAGATGATGATGATGTAGTTTTTGCTTTAACGGCCAGGATTGATTTTTGAGACGCTTTTGATTTTTGTTTGATTAGAGAAAACCAGAAATGGCGTGTTTTTTGTGGTCCCGTTACAGTGACGGGGAATCTTCGACGGGAAAACTGAAGGCGCCGTTATTTGGATCGGACTGGTGTCGAGTAGATCGGGTGACACGTGTCGGTTATTGACGGTGACTTAACGGAACGGGAGAAGGGGGCGTAATAATTGTGGTGTAACTACTAACCTACTTTAAAAACCCTCCCATCTATCGCTAAATCACAAATTTGCCATTACGCGGACCAAAAAAATACAAAAATGTGATTGATGGAGAAATTTTATTTTTATTAGTTTTATTATTATACTACTTTAATTGATGATTTTGATGGTATGGTTTGAATGACACATATCTCATTAAATTCTGGGTCTTTTTTTACAAATTTACATGCACCTTTAGTTATAAAGTGACATGACGGCACTTCATATGATGATTATGATGACATTAAAAAAATTAGTTAAAAAGGTTGATTGGTTGGTGAAGTTTGAAATTAGGATTATAATGATACAAACACAAATGTTTGTTCAGCAGTTTCTAATTATCACTGTAATTTTGGATATACGTCAAATTCAGAGCATCTCCAATCCATAATTGTATTTTTCATTGCAAAATATAATAATTACAAAATGCAATTGGATTTTTCTCCAACCCATAATTGCATTTTCCATGTCAAAATAAATATTTTTAGTATATGCTTCTTTTTCTATTTTATTATTAATTGCTAATTATATCTATTTTCTTTAAAATTTACAAATTGATCCAATTATTTAATTCTCTCAAATTTCCATAAATTATGATTTTTTAAAATTTCATTATTATAATTAAAAAAACACATTACACTACACTTATTAAGTAACCAATCATTGTTGTACTAAATTTATTTTCTTTTATTTTTAATTTCAGTACTTTTTAATTATTTTAAATTTAGTATTATGTTTTTATATTTTCTATTAAATAATGTTATTTGCATTTTAATTATATATTAGAGTGTTTTAATATTTATAATCATAAAAAAAAGAAATTATCATCAAAATAATTATTTATAACTCTAAAAGTAAAAGTATCTAAAATTTGAAGGACAATTTTATAAATAAAAAAGCTCAATTGCAAAATGCAATTGAAAATGAGATGGTTGCATATTTGAAACCAAAAATGGCATTATACCATTTTGCAATTGAAAATGAGATTAGGTTGGAGCAAAATTTATTGCAAAATGCATTTTGGCACCAAATTTGGTATTGGATTGGAGATGCTCTTAGAGTAGAGTGCATTAAGTTGTGATCAAGATTTTGATTATTTAATTTCGGTTTTAATTTTATTGAAATTTCATTTCATTAAAAATTAGTTAAAAGGTGTATTTTTGTTTTCATTTTATTGAAATTCTTGTAGTTTATCTATTAATATAAGTAATCATAATTTGAAAGGGTTGTTTCATTCATTTTTGAAATAAATTAAAAATAGTTAAAGTTTAATAAATATTATTTTATTTTATTAAATACTTATTTTCATATATTTGTTCAGTTTGTTCCGCGTATTATGTACTTTTCATGTTCCATCTAGTATGGATTGCTTATTTTGCTATTTAACATATCCTATGCGATAAATAGTACTCCCTCCGTTTCACAAAGAGTGTCATTTTGACTCTTGGTTTTTGTTTCACAAAGAGTGTCGCTTTATGTTTTCAATATCATTTTTAAAACTAAATCTCAGTTTTATCCTTACTATTTTAACCTACTCCCTATGTTTCATAATAAGTGTCATTTGGAGAAAATGTATCTGGATGTATTAAACTCAAAACACATTCAGAAACATCTAGTTATATTGCAGATACATTTTCTCCAAATGACACTTATTATGAAACGTAGGGAGTATTAATTAGAGAGAGAAACTGATTTAATATATTAATAAAGGGCATAAAAAAGATTTACAAATTTTTCTTAATTTGTGTGAAAAATGTTAGAATGACACTCTTTGTGAAACAAAGGGAGTATACTACTTGTTTACATTTTGAAAGTGTGATTCCTTTTTTTTACCATTTATACAATTTATCAAGTTTTCACGTTTTCATGTTTTTAAAATCTGATTCAGCTATATACAACTAGCGTGTTAAAAAATAAAACGTGATTAAGCTACTAGAAATCGCTTTTCCGTGTTTTATAATTATTCTATGCAAATTTTGTTTAGTTCAATTTGTTATTTTAACAATTATTTTGTTATTTTGCTATTCATCTGATATACAACTCAGATCAATAAATTAATGTTGACATCCACACATAAAAAAAAAAAACAGGTTCTACAATGACACACATAATTACATGTAGTAATGGAAGTTGATTATAAATGATGGGAACGATGAGGATGTTAATTTAGAATAAATATTGAATAAGCTCAGGTTCTTGATATGTGCGCTAGAATGATTATAAATTTATAAATAGAGGTACTATGTAGTTACGTGCAACTTCCAAATTAGTTAGGTAAATAAATATATGTATTATATGTTCGTAAGAGTCATTCTATTTCCTAAGAAGATTCAAATAACAAGTCAAATCATTGCATTAAAATAATACTACGTATATCTTTTCGAATTAAACGTCTGATTATCGAATGTGGTAAGTGATGCTTGCTTTAGGTTAGGAAAAGGGGAAGGAGGACCACACATTAGATTGTTCAATCAAGGTTAATATATCCCACTCAATTTTTATAAAATAATGTTTAATATATATATATATATATATAAACATATTAACATGAAGTTTGATTTGAGCTAATGCAACTTGATCCAACACAATAGATTTTGTGACAGTCAAAGGATATGGTAAATCATTACGTAGATTTCTTTGTTCGTAATGTTTGTACTAGAAACCCTGTTTTTTTTCTTCATATAAGCACTTATGTCTCGTTCTAGTTAGTTCCTGATGAAACAAACTTGTTTGATTTTTTTTTTTTTTGTCAATCAAAACAAACTTGTTTGATATTTGATAGAAGTTTGTTTGTTGACAAAAAGAAAGAAGATATACACATACTAACATATATAATCGAGTTGAATTTGAGATTAAAAATATTTTGTAAATTTGATGATGGTGTATACAAATATGTGGTGAAATTGTAAAAACAATATCATTGTTATAATGTATGAAAACAATTGAAATACTGAAAGATTTGAAACAATTGAAATACTGAAAGATTCGAAACACAATAGAGAGTTGGCTCGTTATAAAAAAAAAAAATTCCTTTTCTTGCCGATTTCTCTATTTTTTTCTCAAAAAATAATTTAGGGTTTTCAAGCCCTTAAAACTTAACAAAGTAACAACTGTGGAAATATTAACTTTTTTTTACTCCATTATACTCCATTGTTTGTTTTTTCGGGAGAATCAACCAATAAATTTACAAACATCCATTTGCATTAAATGAAAAGTTTGAGCTTTTGATATTTTAGTCATTGGCATGACGTAACGAGCTCGTGTTCATGTTTCCAAATAAACAATACTGTAGCCAGTATGAGTAATCAATAAATCACTTATTATATCTGGGGATTGAAGATGAATCTTCTACGATCGAATCTTGATTTGTCGATCTCTTGATGTCACCTAAGATACTCGTTGACTTTGCCAGCTCTTAATTAGTATTCGTAAGAAAAAACTTTCTTCGTTAGTTTGTAAGGCCAAATTAGTATTCTAATTTATTCATTAAAAACAAATTTTATTTTTTGAACATTTCTTTATATTAAAAACAAATTTACACACTGATTCTTCATTATACAAAACAAATCATTAGATGTCGACAGTGCATAGTCGAAGCGTCGTGCGATATTTCTTTACTTTTTTATGGCTAATTAATTTTTTATGCTGGTATAATTGTTATCATAGATCCGAATAGCCTACGGCCTTGAGTGTTCCGAATCTGTGGTTTGACCAATCTAACTGTAGAAAAGACTGAAAGATTCGAAACAATTGAAAATGGTGACTTAGTTTTCTAAAGCGATCAAGAAATTAAATAAAAGTAAACAATATATACCGTGTCTAGCGAAAATTGTTTACAAACAGACCTAAAAGTAATAACCAATTTGAGTTATAACTTATAAGTTGTGAGAACATGACCCGAATAAATTCATCGTTTTATGATTAGAAAAGCTAAAAAATTCATAGTAATTAGTCACCAATTGACCTCATCATTTCACATAATAAGTGTTATTATATGATACTTTTTTTTAAAGAAGGTGGTTTAGAATTTCACTACTTCCCTATGTTTCATGAAAATATACTTTTTAGCTTTTCTTGTTTCATTAAGATTTATGTTTTATATTTTCTAGCTCTCTTTCTATTAATCAAGATCAATTAGTCAAAATGACAGATAAGTCTTGAAAACAAAGGTCAATCAAGTAAAATTTAATTCACTTTTTAAAAATGACTAGAAAACGTCAATTACAGTATGTAATGTTTCTTAAGGTGTGACAATAATTAAAAAACGATTTTAATGAAAGAGAGTATAAATTTGTATTTTATTTTTGTTAAACAAGAGAGTATAAATTTTGATAAAACTATCTAATTTATCCTCATTAAAATAAAACATAATTTTTTTAAAAAAATTGTTTTTTCTAATGAAATATTTAACTTTATTATAAATTTAAAAGAATGTTAAATTTAAACTTATATAAAAAAGTCAAAACTATAAATGAATCATATACTTTTGTTTTATCCAATTTTTTTTTTTTTTTTTTTGAAAGAGTTTTATCCAAATAATTGTTCATCAAGACTGACATTATGATGAGAATGAATGAATGATGATAGTTCCAAGGATAACTATGAACGAGACAAATGCAAATAGTAAAAAACATTTTCGCTTCTTCCCACATGACGGTCGTAGTTCGATCAACTAACTGTTTTAATGAATTTGTATTTATTCTAAACCTTATCATAGCTAGAGTATCGAATTATTTTTATCCATTAACAAATCACTAAAAAATTATCAAAGTACGCGCATTAGCACCAGTAACAGCTCGAAATTTGATGTCAGAATTGTGTTAATCGTATACTGGTTAGGACATATCTACGTTTTAAGGATTACTCCAATTAGATCAATTGTGATAATCATTCAAGGGTTTGGATCGGGCTTTAAAATCAACCAACGCCTATGTGAATCAAATTCCTAATAAACCCCTTATTAAAAAAAGAAAAAAAGAAATGCAAATGTAGAATAAAAAAAAGTAGGTAATATAAATGCTAAAACTTCAATGCAAAGAAAGAGAAAAACTCGTGCTAAAGTGCAGAAGCAATAAAAACCTGTAAGAGTTTTCAGAAATGACAAAATAAGAAACTGACGGTTAAACGAAGATGAAGCTCATATTTCAAAAGACAGTTACATACCCACATTCATTTATTTATTTATTTATTTTGCTAAAGGGTTTGCATACCCACATGTTGGTTGAGTAATTATTATGTTAACTACTACAAAGTGTCAACTGCAAAACTCTAAAAATTTGACTCTAAAAAATAAGAAAAGGACAGAATCTTTGCTGTGTTGTGCTTAGCCTCATGTCATAAACACGATATCGTCATTTTGCATTACCTGTGTTGTGGATTTGGGCTTAACTAGTTAGAGTTAAGTGAAGGTTACTAACAATTAAACACGGCCTCGATCACTTTCATGGGCCTATAGTTTGCCTTTAACTGTTACGGAAGCATGAACTGTTATTATTTTAGTTATTTATGTCCCAAAGCATGCGCAAACTATAGGTTTATATAGTACTAGATTAGCTACCGAAAGTTTTATGCGCATCGATCAAACTATTTAGCTTTTTGAAATTTCATGCACATGTTTTTTCTACTCGCCAGACTGGCCTATTTTCACGAAAACATACATAACTTTTCAGGGACGGAGTTAGGTAGAGAGGAGGGGTCAGCTGACCCCACCTCTTTTTTTTTTAAATTATGTTTTTGTTAAATTAAAAATATTATGACCCCATTAATTTTTATTATTTGACTCTCATTAAAGAAAACTAAAACATTAAAAACAAAAAAAAGATTTGGGCTTATGGTTTTATTTTGATTTTGGGCTAAGTTTTATTTTAAATCCACTTTACATGAATAAATATGGATCTCAATTAGCTGTTAGCTAACAAAATATTTTTAAAAAAATCATTTTTTGTTAAAAAAAACGTTTTTTCTGTTAGTTTTTGTACATTTTTTTGTTATTGTCAACTTTATAATTTTCCCAATTTTTCGTTAGCATCTACACGTTTTTTCCAATTTTTCGATCAGATAAAAATATCAAATTTTTTTTTGATAATTTATAAACTATATTTTTAATATATTTTTCTGCCCCGAATCAAAAAACATGTAACTTTTGATAGCACTGTTGAAACGAACTCAAACCACTTTCAAATGAAAGTTAACTAAATTCTATATTTTGCATCCATATTTGAGCTCAATCTATCAATGAAAAGTCCTTTAACGAATGTCAAACTTTCGACTCCTCTGCTTGAACATGGATCTTCATACGTTTGTTTGTATATAAAATTACTCATATTTTTTTCAAAATGCCCTAAACCCGGAAATTTTTTTGATAAATGACTAAATGTTTAAAAAAAAAACTTTTACTCAGATAAAACATTAAAAAAAAGTTAAAAACCAGTAAAGACCCCGTTTATCACTCTCCCTCCCTCTACAGCCAGAATTTCTCATCAAAAAGAAGGAAAAAAAGTTCAAATCCTTTTAAAAGTAATTAAAACATAACAAACCGATTCATGTACCATGTCCATGCCTAACAACCTAGCCGACTTCTAATGATCCGGTTTACCCCTTTAAATGTCACATGCCGCACACGTGTTCTCGATTCAAAAGCTTAAGTTTAACCCGTCTAATACCCCGAGAGTTTTTTCACACACTTGGCTTCAGCCGAACTTCTTTACTCGAGCTTCATCCAAAAGTAAAGCTTAATGTTATAAGAGCATCAGTAATGGTCAATCCCATATTGGACTTCTTAAATATATTTTATTGTTAAATCAAAGACAAAATTTGGAGAATCGATTCTTAAGGTTCTTATAAAAAAACCGATTCAACAAAATTGATGCCACATCATTTTCTTTTCTTTACTTTTCTTTTTCACTTAAGAACCCCACCAAATATCTCTATTACTGATACTCTAAATATTATACTCATCGAAACAACTACACAAAATTTTAGCGGCGTAAGTTCAGCCAGCCTGATATAGTAGTCTTAGAGATTCTATAGTTATGTTAGTTAGAGATAAATTGTTTGGTTTACACTGTGATTTATGTTGATATGTCATTTGTTTTATGATTCTATGAACGATTAGGTTTAAATTAAAAACGTATATTATGTAATCAAACTAAAACTTTTCGAACATTAAAAATAAACTTTTAAAAAAATAGGATCGATTAGGGATATCCAAGGATAGGAGAAGGACAACTCAGTTTAAATCCTGAAAGGGCAGATATGAATTAAGAAAAACAAATCATTAATTAGTATACTTAATAGTTGTAAAGCACACGGACTCTTTAAATAAATATTTAACTTAACTTCTCAAGTGTTGCGCCCATGTGATGAAAATTTTATCTCTATAAATAGACCAAACGGTCCAAGAGGTTTCATGCATCAACTCATAATACATATCTATATAGTATAAATTGTAAATTTATTTTTCTAATTCTCTTCTCGTTTTTCTATATCAATGGCGAGAATTAATGTTTACCTCTTTGCATGTATTTTCCTTTTGACTATTAATATTATCTTACAAGAGACTGGTTCCGTTGAAGCCCGAACACTCACTAAGTCCACCGTGACGACGGCTGAGGAAATCGGTGCTGATGACTCTGTGCCGCTGTCACCACCGGTTGAGCCACTTCAGCCGCCGCCGGGCCACGGGATTGATACCTTCAGGCCTACGGCACCCGGACATAGCCCTGGTATCGGACATTCCGTACACAATTGACGGAGATGGACATATGTATGTAACATGGTTGATGTGATTATAAGGCAATGTTATTGTTATTTTTGATATTTGCTCCCTTATTGAAAAATAAGAATGGGCTGAAATGTTTTCTGAATATGGATTTTTATATCATTTATGTATATCAGTATATGTAATCTCCGTACTGTTTCGTCATATTCAGTTTCTTGCAAGTGTGATTGTAATGATATATATTTTGATACAAGAAGTGTTTTTAATTTATCCGAAAAACGTGCTTGTGTAACAAAAAAAGAGTTTATGAATACCATACTCAAGAATTTATCAAGAGAATTGGTGGACGTATATATAAGGAAAAAATGTGTTTTTTGGAATTTTTTCTTAATTTTTGATTTTTAGAAACAGCCAGTTTGCTTTAGTGAAGCCCAAATGTACAATTTATCTTATTTGATCTTCAGTTTTTAATTCCAAACTAGGTTTTTCACCCCGTCAATGCATGGATTAGTGATTAAAAATTTTGTTCAATATTTCACAAAAAAAAAAAAATCTTTAAATAAATATATGATCGTTGACATTGATCAATAAACTTATATTGTTAGTGTTTTTGACTTAAAAGATGGTGTGCCTACTTTTGTTTTTACTATTGAATTTACCGTAGGTTAATTTAATTTCAATTTTATTTTTTTTACAAAAAGAACTGACTCTTCTATTTCATAAATTAGATATGAATCCATCCATAAAATGATGAATGTTTTTGGTTTGTACTTTCATAAAATCACCATTTAAATACTTCGTACAACAATATCTAAAAATTTTATAGGTGTTTTTTTTTTTGCGACAATTTTGTAGGCGTGTTTATGCATATATATCACATATGCAACCAACTTTCTTAAGTGAGATCCAATAACAACACTTTCTTTTTGTCTCTTGTTTTGTTTTTGTGATCCATTCAACTGTGTCTGATTCATCGCTCCACTCTACTTCTACTCATGCATCTGATTTTTTTTGTCATTTTTGATCACTGCAGACTATAACAGAGATTTCAAATGAAGCTTTTTCCTTAGTCATCACTCATCATCCCCAACAATGATTTCATTCTCTCATCAATATCAAGATTTTTTTTTAACAAACATATATAATTTCACATGAGTCCATTGTATTCTTAAGACTAGTCAGCAACAATACCATATTTTGATCTGAATTATAAGTAAAAAAAAAAATTATAAGTAAAAAACTATATATAATTCAAGATATACCCTGAATATAACCAAATTATCACCAGAAAATTTGCAAACCTCTATTTTTCAATAGTAGAACTCAAAGCACATCAAAAAAATGTCTAGGAACAATTACTACTCAATCATCAAGTTTAAGGTTGGTAGAGTAAATAAAGTTTTGAAGCACCAATATTTATCTAGACCTAAAATATGTCTTCATCACAGATTCATATAATGCACTTTTCTATTATATAAGCTATTACATGCATGTACAATGGACAATATTAATTCTATGCAGCTAATTGTAGAATATATAATGAAAGAGTTAGAGAAAAGTTTAAACAATGTAGATAGATAAGAGAAAAAAAAGGTTTCCTTCTTGGTTGAATAAAACTCAAATATGTAAGATATATTTTCTCCTAGTTTATCTGTAAAGCCAATAAGATGTAAATTTGAAGAAGTATAGATCAAAATGAACAGAAAATGAGGGTCTGTGAATGAAAACAATTCGGAAGTTTTACGAGATGATGATAAAGAAAATACTAAAAGACATGAATTAAAGTTCAATTCTAGTCTTCTTTTATTTATCATAGAAATGCTCAACTTGAGCTTGAAATGGTTGGTAAGTTATTTATATCACTACAAAAATGGATAAACATAGCTACAATTTTTTATGTGGGTATAACATATTTTTTGTAGCAAAAAAAATTATTGTAACGAATTGCTACAAATAATTTTCGCGAGTATGGGGGCGTATCTATTTGAATTTTGTAGCAATCTGTAACAAAATTGATACAAATTACTCACAAATCAATTTTGTCGTACTTAGATACGATATAGTTTGTAGCAAATTGATAGCAAATTTGCTATAATTTTGTTTCAAATAATGGGTGGTAGTTTTATACAAATAGTTTCGAAGTTTTGTAGCAAATATGCTACAATTTGTCACAATTTAATTGGAGCAATTAGCCAATTTGTTACAATGTTGCTACAATCAAAAAGTGGAAAAAATCCACAAATGGCTATGAATGCTACGTAGCTATTTAAAAAAAATAATTAAAAAAAAATAAAAAACCAAATTAAATTACAATAAATAAAAATGTCATTAAATTTTATTATTCTAAAAATTATACATTTAAAAGCTATAAAAATTATATTAGCTTACACTACTAAGAGCATCTACTTTCTCGTCCCATTTAGCAGGATCCCTTGGCCTGTCTGCAATTTTCCAAAGTTTACACAAGGAAAAATCAATTACCAACTTCCATAAAAGAAGAGCTTCAAGGAGTGAGAAGTAAGTCAAAAACAATGATTTTAAACACAAATATGTTGATTATTCTGGTATCTCAATCTGTCTAAAGTAGTAGCAGAGAAAGCTTGTTGTTAAATAGAGCGATACATTTAACAAAGATTCATCCACAAAAAAAGGGCAACACGGAACATTCTCATGCATTCACAATGGCAGTCAGAGAAATCTCAAAATCAAATAACTAAGTATGATCTCAAGCTATAAACACTTATGGTAAGCCATTTCCCATTAAGTAAGGACTCAAATTCTCACCAAATATCAGAAATTAAAGCACCATTTCAAAATGAATCTCTAAGTCGTTTAATCAACGCTTAATACACACATATACACAACCCAATGCATATAAGGGAAGACATCAAACTCATAGATATTGATAATTCTGGTATCTCAATCTGTCTTGAGTAACAAGCAGAGAAAGTTTATTGTTTAAGAGATACATTTCAGATAGATTCATACTCATAAAGAAGGCAATACATAATTCTAACACATTCACATGTATTCAGACTTCACAGTCACATTCAGAGAAATCTAAAACGAAACAATTATCAAACACATTCACATATATGATCTCAAGCTAATATCCCTAATGGAAGCCATTTCTGATTTCCTACTAATTAGAGATTAAAATTCTCACCTAATCCCAAAAAACACCAATTCGTATGAATCTATAGTATTTTGATCAACAAACACGAAAATGTCATTTCATACTAACATTCGTACTCTAAATGGTTGCGCAAGTGATTACAAAATCAATCCAAAACCAGATACGAAGACTTTGTTACCTGTCTCGGCGGCTGATGCAGAAGTGATTTTGAAGGCCATCGTCATAGATCTGGCTGATGGAGATTATCCAGTGGGGTTATTTAGAGGAGCATCGCCGCTCGATTTGCCGGCCTCGTCTGATAATCTTTCACACCCATCGACGCTTGTCCACCCCGGAGGAGTTATCGGAGGATCAATTGAAATTGAAATTCACAATTAACACCAAGAGTTACCATTAATTCGGCGTTCGCCAACATCCTGAAAGAGAGCGTTTCCTAAACCACAAAACACCTCCATGAGTAAGCAAGCATCAAGAGCAAATCTGAAGCGAGAACAAAAAAAAAAACGAGGAACGTAGTTTCATTCGTTGAGCTTACCACACAAACCATGGGAGTAAGGACAAGCGTAATTGCAGTTTCGAAGAACCATAATCGAGAATCAGGGGAGGGGAAGCCGTAACCTAGAAGATGGTGGATCCGGTGAAGATGGCGACTCCCTCGCGGCTCCTCCGACGAAGTGCAGCTCCGGTGGTGTCTGGTGGCATCACGATAGTTGACGGAGGCACCGGTGGTGACTCGACGACGACATCACACGGTGGATCTCTCTCCTCCACTTAGCTTCCTCTCTTCTCTCTCTCCTCCGTCTTCCTCTTGTCACGATCTCTCCCTCTCTCCCTTTCTTCTTTCTCTCTTCTTCTCTTTCTCTTCCTCTCACGGTCCCTTCTCTCTTTCATTCCTTTGCGGCTAGGTTTAGAAAATGAGAAAGATGAAGACACTTAACACGCACATACTCTATGCGTTTGATAAAGAAGAGAAATGAGCCAACTTAGGCCATAAAAGTTTTTTAAAAATATATATAATTTTAGATACATAATATATGTTGCTATTTGATACAATTTGGAGACAATTTTAGTTTTGTCCCAAATTGTCACAAATTAGACACAATTATTTTGTAGTTTTTTAAAATATTTTTGCGACAAAAAAATATTCTCGCAAATTGTAGTAAATTATCTACAAAATGTTATAACCAAATTTTGTAACTAACTTTGTTACAAAAAAATTTGTCATTTTTTGAACCAATTTTGGCACAACAAAAACTTTAACGCAAATTGTAGCTAATTATCTACAAAACGTTACAAACATAATTGTAACTAATTTTGCTACGAATTTTTTGTGATGTTTTGAAACAGATTTGCTACTATTAAAATGTTATCGCAAATTTGTAGCAAGTTTTCTACAAAAAGTTTCAAATTTGCTACAATTTAGCATTTAACTTTCTTTGTAACAAATTATCGCTATATGTAACAAAAATTAGCTACAAACTTTTTTTGTAACAAAAAATGTAGCTATGTGAACTCATTCTTGTAGTGTATATGGCATTTCTATATAAATTCGAAAAAGCTAACCGTACAAAAAGAAACCAAATATCTTGGAATTTATTAATTTGGACCAAAAAGTTATATTGGACCAAAAAGTGTTAAGTTCAATAATAATAAAAACATTAAATAGAAAAATAAAGTGATTCAGATGGTGAGTGAGATCCGAATAGTGTTTAAAAGATTCTCTGCCTAGCAGCTAAAATATTTCATAGGCTGCAACAACCACTGGGATTATCAATTAACATTATGTTCGTTTAATTTATTAGTAATTAGTACTCTTGTTCAATATTCGGCAATAGTAGTAGACTAGTAGTACTCTTAACCAAACTATTAGACATAATGATGTCGGCGGCTAAAAAAGAAGAAGACATAATTATGCCAATAACCCTTACTTGCATTCATCTTGTGTACTTCTTCACTTATATCTTGTTTAACTATAGTGACTACTGACTATATATATATCTTCCTTGCTGAAAACCTCATACTCCAAGATGATTGAGTTGACTATAGTCCAATTAAGTTATTTAATTTTGGCAGAAGAATTACTTGGAATTTAATTATTAGATTGTTTTTATTTGGAACTTATTCGGATGGTTTAATATGTTTACACCATGTTTAAAGTTCAATTTTAAAAGATGCGAATTATTGCAGATTGATGAAAACAATATAATATATGATTTAGAACAGGTAAAACTGTTTGTTTGTTTTTTTTTTTTTTTTGAAAAAGGGCATAAAACTGTTTGTTTTAGTCTATGTATAAAAAATAAAACTATTTATGTTGTGCATGTTGCCAAGAAAACCCGTCTATCGTAAATTTTTGAAATATGTGTAAAATTGTTTATTGAAATATTGTTAGTGGAACCGTTACCGTGTTTCCAAATAATGCATGGAATTTGAGGAATTGTTTGATATTTATTGAATCTTCTATTATACTATAGGATTGTATATGACTTGTATATATATACTCTATATCGAACAATAAGAACCGGCGGAACAGTCTTTTTTCTGATGTATCGTTATTTTCAACATCATACATACACCACCTTTGTATGACATAAAATAATATATATATATATATATATATATATATATTTATATAAACATTTTCCACAATAGTAATTCTTATATCAATATCGTAATCTGTACTGCATACTTAATTAATTTGATAAATGGGTCAAAACATATTCCACAATACATACTCTAATATAAAATTATAAATTGTACTTTGTACTTAATTTGCTTTTGATTAAGAAATAAACGGTGGTAGATGCACGACAGCCTTGCAAATCAAATTTAATTATATATATATATATATATGAGTTTATTTGGTGGCGCATGAGCTTATTTAACGCCATACATCCTCTATGGCCTCATCTTAAGTTCGAGTAGCACACTAATTATTTATTTTCTCTTATAATCATTATATACGATATGCAATATATACATGTAGAGAGAAAGACTTTAATCTATCACATTAAACGTTATACATTAAGAAATTGTACGTAGTGTACAGAAAGTGGGGTCCATTCAAGGGACTTCCGAAAAGGAGGGAGCCAATCAGAATAAAGAGATAGATTCCACTTCACATTGGAGCTAGACATGATGATATATGTACTTATGTAGTGTAATAAAAGATACACGGTTGAAAACTTTTAATGAAAAATTATTCTTAAAGCACTTCTATTGGTGTAGTTATTGAATTCTTAAAATGGAGTTTTTAGTAAAAAAAAAAAAAATAGTAATTTTGGGATTTTTAAAATGGAGAGGGAGTTTTAAAATATCTTATTTAAGAAATTTTGGAGGGTTAAAATGGAGAGAAAATTCTAAAATATCCTATTTAAGAAATTTTAGTTTTTTAATTTTAAAAACCTCATATCATATTATATTATTACTTATTTTTTTAATATATTGATAGAAACTCTCTTAAATTTTAAGAATCCCATGAATAGAGATGGTCTTATGTTTTCGTTCTCAAGAAAAAAATTTCTTACACCCATCACATTCTATAATAGCACCTTTAGCCTATTGAAAAGAAAAAAAAAAAAAAAAAAAAAAAACTATGATGGAAATATTGGTGTACTAGTGGTATAGATCACGTAGGTATAACCAACCTTAATGAAATACGTAATTTTGTATTTGTTTTTTTACATTTCTATTCGTTTTCTCACATCCGTAACGATATATATATAAAATTTTTTATTTCATCGGCGTCGTTACACAGAGATAGTCTTATGTTTGAGTTATAGTAATTGGTAACTTCAACAAACTAAGTTGATTTTGTTTATTATGGTTATAGTAATTGGTAACTTCAACAAACTCGGTTCTTCGTTACTTTATATGAGAAATATTTTCTTTTGAGGAGGCATTGTAGAGAAGTCATAAAAGGCCCCCAAAGGAAAAAGAAACAAAAGAAAATGATAAGGGACAGCGACTGTATACAAGACCAATACGCGCAAATCTGATTGTTATTTCTTTTCAAATTTAATTGAATCTCATGCTTATGAGCCACACTGTTTATGTCATAATTGATTATTCCTATTTTTATATTTTATACTTTTTTTTTGACGAAGGATTTTCATATTAAATGCAAAAAAAGTAATATATGATGGGTCCGATTGGTAACCTAAAACGGTATGAGATTTTTAGCGGTAAGCTGGATCTTTTAACGGTAAGTTGAAGTAGATAAGTGTTTATGAAATAGTTAAAAACTGTAAAAAAAGAGCTGTAAACAAAAGCGGTACAAAAAAGCTGAGTGTAATACTGTTGATAACGCTTTCTGTACAGCTTTTGTGATTGGTAACTATTAAAACAGTATAAATCTTATTAAAAGCTTTATGATAAAGTTTTTGGTTACCATTCTAATCCGATATGACTTTGAAGTCATATAATTTTTGAAAGAAGTGAGAAGAAGAAATCGAAGAGAGTTTAAACTAGCGAAGAGATTAACCCTCTAACGACTATGGTACGATTATCCACGGCCACCATGACCATTACGGCCACGATTACCACGCCCTCGTACGGTAATCCATTCTTGTGCTTTTTGTGTTGGCTTTATTATCCTTCCCCCTCGTGTCATTTGAGAGGATGCATCACCCATCTCATAACCTGTATATACTCCCATGTCGAAAGCAGCAAATTGGTTGTTTCCTAAGACATTACCTTGCACAGACTCATTTGCCAGTAAACCTGAACGAGGTGGAGTAGATGGAAAATTGTTCACAGTATATTTTATACTTCCTTCGAACAACCGATAAAATTAATAATTTGTTTTCTATTGTTTATAATTCACACACACATTTTCACGTTTGAATCCATATATATATTATAACATCACAACCGCATTATAAGTACAAACCAATATATTATAGGGCAACACCCATCAAATATATTCCTTTTATTTTGTCAATTATATTTCTTTATATAATTTTTTTCATTATTATTAAAACCCATGTGTAGATGTAATTTCTTTCGCAGAAAGAAAAAATGTGTTACATGTATTTCAGTTACATGCATGTATATATTGTATTGTTTGGAGGTGATTCTCTGGTTGTCAGTGCAATGTGACATGTAGACAGTACTTTATCGGAATAGTTTTTTTTTGGTACTGTTATCGGAATAGTTTTTTTTGGTACTGTTTTCAAATCTTTTGGCTATCTACTTAGGTCTTGAATGGCGACAGTAAAAAAGCGTAATTCAAAAAGTTATATCGAGAACCGCATTGTTGCACCCAATAGAGAAATTATCTTTCATTTGTGTTTTAAAAAAAACAAAAAAAAGCAAAAGTATTTTTATCCAAAAGATAAATAAGTGGAACGCACTTCAAAATCGAAGACATCCATATACGTAACGGTCCAACCAAAAAACCGCAGATCAATATAATATTTTTTTGGTTTCTTTTTATTTTGAATATTTTGAATATAAAATTTCTCTATATATATCAACATGTCTTGTTATCTTTTCGTACCACAACAAAATCAAAATATAAAAATCTCTCATTCACTTCTCTTTCTTCATCTAAGGTATTTTAATTAATTTCTGTTAAGAATATAAATTCATAATTATAAATTATTTAAGAAATTAAAGTTATTCATCATTTTAATATAACTATATTTTTGATTTATTTATTTGTTAAATTTTTTGAAAACCTTATATTGTAAATATTTAGGTTAATACTCTATGTATGTAAAATTGTGTATAATTATGTAGTTTAAATAAATATTTAGCAAAATTTTATAGAAAATTCTACTTATCACTTATTTCTAAAAAAAAATAAAAGTATTTTTGTAATTTTTTTAAAACATGATTAGTTTACTTAATTCAAACTATATTATTATAATAGCTTACATATTTCATCAAATTGTAAATACATTGATAAACTTATCCTACATAAGTTTATATTAATATTATATATATATATATATCGTAGATTTATTAGTATACACATATAACATGTATATACATTAATGTTTTCACTTAAATAACTATTTGATACAAAATGATTATAATTATTGTTAAATATATTGTACAAACAAATAAATATGTACGTTTGATTTTTTATGTAAGGATTCATGTCTACCATATTATAAGATATATCGACAAACTGGTTAAAAAAATAAAAATCATTTATTTGGTTTTTTGAATATCAAGTAAATTTTGATATAAAAATTAGAACTAATTAATCTATTTCATATCAATTATGTTAACAAAAATAAATATAGATAATTATATGTAAATATAATATATATGCATTATAACAATATAGTACAATTATATTTATATATATTTACATATCTAAACATATATTGAAATTTTAAATATTCATATATTGATTGGTGTGAAGCATAAAAAACGAAAATTGTTTTGCAGATTCAATTGAAATTTTGTTATTCACATTTTTATTATTTTTTAAAAAATTAATATTGTTGCTTAATTTTATTAAAATTAGATATGACGTCTAATTGTCGACGAGGTATAAATTCTTCTAGGCGAACTGATCCGTCTCCTGTTGAAACTCTAACTCCTGCCAGTGAAACAACCATAAGGGTAAACATAATTTTTTTTTCTTTAATATTAAAATATAATAAAATAGTTAACATTATAATTTTTTAAAATTTGTAGAATAAAGACAAAGAGAAATACAAATGGTCCTACATTATCGAAAAAACATTACATGATGTGCAATCACAGTCTCAACATTCTGCGACACAAAGAAGAAGAGAGTTGATAAATGAGCGTCAAGACGGACTTGAAGGCTCTGACACTGATAGTGGTGACATGCCAGAAACACAAGTTCATGAGACGCAAGAAGAAGAAGAAGTGTATCGTGTAAGAATTGATGACGAAGCACGTCCTACCAATGAAGCGGTCCAAAATCCCGCTCGCAGAGGCCATCAACGAGGGAGGTTAAATTTGCAGTCAAACGCTAGACGGGGGATTACTTCAGAAAGATTAGGTGGAACATCCCGACCTTCTATTGGTGGTGGTTCACGAGTAGGTCGGAGAAGACAATCATTTGAGATAACCATTCAAGACACCATCGCTGGATATACAGAGTTCCAACGACAAAGTTTGCAACAACTCCGCCCAGGTGCTTTTGACCAAAATGACTATGACGAATGGAAAAAAGCTGAAGCTATATTCCTTGATTTAGAAATTCCAAAGGGAAATTTCTATTGGGTATACCTAAATACACTTAAAGAGTTAATATTTTGGCGTAAGTACTTTATTGATATAGCTGGAAGTAATGACGAGGATAAGCTACAACTGTTAGAAGCTATGACTGGTGTTTCACGAAACAACGAAGAGATTCTTAAACTGTTAGGCTCGGGCCAATCATATGGGAGTTCACATTCAGGAGGACTATCATCTGGCAGTCCATCTTCTGTGGGTAACAATATAGGAGGCCAAAATTTACGAGGAGTATGGACACCAACTTCTCAACCCTAGGGTACACCACCAAACGCTCAGCAATGGGGGACACCACCAAATGCTCAGCAATGGGGGACACCACCAAATGCTCAACAATGGAGTTCATCCCAACCTCCTCTACAGTGGGGCACACCACCAAACGTTCAACAATGGGGCACATCACCAAATGCTCAACAAAGGGGCTCATCCCAACCTCCTCCACAATGGGGAACACCACCAACTATGCAACCATGTAGCACACCTCCAAATGCTCAACAATGGGGCACACCACCAAATGTTTCACAATGGGGGCTTTCACCAAACTTTCAGATGGGACGCGAGAAACAAAATGATCACCAAGGCAGCTCATCAGGAAATCCTCCTACCAATGTTCAATATGGATTTTCAGTTGGAAGTCAATAAGAAAGTATGAGGAATACTCCACACGGTCTTGATTTCACAAATTATTTTGAACCTTCCAATCTTTTACAAACAAATAGACCCGGAGGACTATTCAACATATGGGGAACCTCGAGAGGAACAGATATAAATATCAATGAAGGTCATAAAAGTGATACAGAAGACGAAGATTAGTTTGTGATATTCATGTTTTATCATTCTCATTAATAAAATAGTTTATGTTTTGATTATTGAGTTTCAACATTTTATGTAACTGTTTAATATAAGTTTGATTTGCTTAATGAATTATTTTATCTTATGTTCGAATTTCAGGCTTTTCGTTTATGTCAATTGCGAGCACAAGGAATCCAAAACCTAAGCTATGAAGAGAGAATTGAAATGTGGAATTTGGAAAATGAGTAATTTTTCGAGTTAATAATTGAACCAACAGTTACTTACTATCAACGATATTTTGAAAGAGCACCAGTACAAACTGAAGGAGGTTTGGGATGGATGAATATTTGGCGTCGACTACAACAAGATGATGTTGCTTGTCTTCAGTTACTACGAATGTCATTGCCATGTTTCATAGCATTGTGTGATACGCTACAAACAACTTATGGTCTACAAGCAACATTAAATATAAGCGTTGAAGAAAGTGTTGCTATGTTTCTACGAATATGTGGGCACAATGAAGTTCAAAGAGATGTTGGTTTGAGATTTAGCCGAAATCAAGAGACTGTGCAAAGAAAATTTATTGAAGTTCTTACGGCGACTGAATTACTGGCATGTGATTATATTAGAACTCCAACAAGACAAGAGCTACACCGGATTCCCGAACGACTTTTTGTAGATCGAACCTATTATCCATTTTTTAGTGGATTCGTTAGCGCTATGGATGAGACTCATGTATGTGTAAAAGTGAAGCCTGAGTTACAAGGAATGTATTGGAATCGACACGATCATCCATCTTTGAACATCATGGCAATATGTGATATGAATATGTTATTCACATATATCTTGAATGGAGCACCGGGGTCATGCCACGATACAGCTGTTCTGGCAATGACACAATAAAGCGATTCTGAGTTCCCTTTACCTCCATTAGAGAAATATTATCTCGTTGATTCTGGCTATCCAAACAAACAAAGATTTTTACCTCCCTATAGATCATCACGAAATGGAGTTGTGAGATATCATATGTCGCAGTTCAACTCTGGTCCTGCTCCGAGAAATAAACAAGAGTTGTTCAATCGATATCATGCGTCTTTGCGCTCTGTTATTGAGAGGACTTTTGGAGTTTGGAAGAAAAAATGGAGGATTCTTTCTGACTTTTCAAGATATGGTATAAACGTACAAAAGAGAGTGGTAATGGCTACAATGGGACTCCATAATTTTATCAAAATTTCAAATTTTTCAGATACAGATTTTGCATATGTAATGACAGAGACGGAAATAAACAACCGAGATTCTGAACCTCACTTAGAGGACATGGATGCAGTTGAGGTAGCAGATAAAGAACATATGGCGCAGATAAGAGACAACATTGCAAATTTGTTATGGGAAAATCAAACTACTCGATAGTATTTTTTGTTGTATTGTACTTAATTTTTTGTTATGTAACGTTCTATTTAATATATTGGAATCGATATATAAATTTTTATTTCAAATACATTTTGGTACTAAAATTTGATACAATTTATTAAAATATATATTTTAAACACTATCCAAATATTTTTAGTTTATAATGTTAATATTATTGTTTTATATTTATATTTATTTACAATTTGTATTCCGCACCGCTTATTGCTTTTTTCACCAATCAAACTTTAATTTGTCCCGCAAGTTATTTTCTTTCACCAATCGGTATTTATTTTGCACCGCAATTCTGTAATAACCGAACTTCTCCCGCAAAACATATGTCCCGCAGTTTAACCGCACCGCACTTTAAATCCGCTGTTTTGATACCGCACTTGACACGGTTACCATTCGGAGCCTTAATAAATCATACTTTTATTGTATCTAAAGAAGTTTGAATTAAGCTTCTACAAAATTAGTTGTTTTAACTAACCCTGAAAATTTTGGAAAACGAGACGGGAATTTACGTGTACGGGACGAGAACGGAAAATTCGGGAATTGAATAACAATTCCCAAAAGGGAATCCATAAAAACAAGACGGGAACGGGACGGGTTTGAGAAATTCCCTTACGTAAATTTTTTTCCCAAACGGGTAATTATTTTGGATAATTCGGGAAAAAATCGGGAAATTTCGGGAAAATTCGGCAAAACTTCGGGAAAATTCGGGAAATTTCGGGAAAATTCGAGAAATTTCGAGAAAATTTGGGAAAATTCAAGAAAATTCGGAAAGTTCGGGTATTTCCGTTCCCTTCCCGTACCCTTCCCGTACCCTTCCCGTACCCTTCCCGTACCCGTTTGAAAAATATAAATGGTCCTGAACGGGAATTTTTTTGAACGGAACGGGAAATTCGAAATGGGTACGGATGGGAACCGGGTATTCGTCCCGAAATTTGGAGGACTAGTTTTAACTAGAATTGCTTGCTGTAAAAAAAAAAAAAAACTAGAATTGCTTACTTGTTAACTTTTGCAGGCCGGACCACACAGTACACAACACAACCCAAAAAATGAGAAGCCCATTGTATTCCATGGTCAAGTGTGTGGTCCGGCCTGCCAATTCTATCTAAGTCTCAGTACAAACATTGCATTGATTATCCCAATGCGGTTAAGTGCTTTCAAATCCAAATTTAAGTGTAGTGAAAATTATTTACCTTTTGTTATAGCTACAAAAAATGTAGAGTAACTCTACGGAATTCTTCATGACATTGAATCATTGATCATATATATCTCTTCTCAATTCCTATCTATCTCTTTCTCTTTAATTTCAAGAAACGCAAACATTGTCTATAAGGTAAGAGACGGTACTCTTAAATTTTGTTATTACTTATGGATTAGGTGTTTCCATCAAATGTTTTTGGCAGCAGTCATTGTCTCGGTGTCGAACTATCTCCTCGTGTCGAGACTAATGAAACTCTTGCATGAGGCTAATGAAACATGTTACAATCGTTGCCTGCTGAAAAACACTATAATTGGAAATAAATGGATTTATAACTTAAAACACAATGCTGATGAATCCATCTAAAGCTGCAAAGTTCGTTAAGTGGTTTTGGGAATGACGACAACTTCATGTATAGTTGTGATTGATGAATGCTTTATCAAAAAAACAAAAAAACCTTCATGTGTAGTTTTATGCAGACCATTCTTCGTTCATCTACTCTCGGGATCATTTTGTATGATATACTCACCAAAGCTCGTAATCCTGATATTTTATTGTCTAAATTGGGCACTACCACATTTAGTTTAGCACTTATTCGTCAAAATCAAATAATTGGGAGTCTTGTTTAGCAAAGAATGACAAAAAAGAGAATATTAGACAGGGAGGCAAAACTAACATGCAAATGCTTACAACTTTCCATGAATATCGAACATTTTATTGCGGCGGGGCTTGCGAACATTGATACTAACCATCAATTAATATATTAATATTTGAAAATCGTTTAAAAAATAAAATAAAAATAATATATAAATATATAAACACACGAACATAGAGTGTGTGCATCTCAAGCAAAACCACCACTCCTTTTTAATTTTCACATGTTTATGTCTCTTCGACTCTTCCTTTCTTAAAACAGTATATCACTTTGTATTATATTCTTACATGTCGTTTCCTTTCTAGTTGGTACATATTATTAGTACAAAATATACAGTAGAAACTCTATAAATTAATATTCGATTCATTAATAACTCGCTAAATTAATATTTTTTGTCAGTCCCAAAATTAGTTTTTCAACCAAATAATATATTTATAAATTAATAATCACTATAAATTAATAATTTTTTTATAAAATTTCATGGTCCAAAATTATAATTTATAGAGTTTCACTGTATATATAGTTTAGGTCAAAGCTTGTTTGTTTTAGGGGAAATTAGGTATCTAGACCATTTTAAAATTTTAATTTGCTCAAAACTCAAATTTTAAACTTCAATTAGTAGCTAGCAATTTCGTATTCTTTGACGAAAGTACCTCTCTGATTTAACATAAATGTTCTTTCACGCACAATATAAACATTGTTCATCATGTGTTTGTAGCTAGTGATATAAAATAGAAGCTTGTTGATATTATCAAAAAAATATAAAAATCTGAAAGTTTTTGGAAAATTTTAGATTTTTTTAAAAGTATAACAAATTTTCTGAAAATTTCATATGTTTTTCAAAACTTGGGAAAATAATTGTTTGTGACATAAGTTCTTTCAAACATTTAAAAGAATATATATAACTGGAAATGTTTTTAGTAAAATAATTATCTTTCAATAATATCAAAATTAAAAAAAAGTTTCGTAAATTTATTAAAACTCTCGAAAATTTTGGAGACTTTCAAAAGGTTTTTAAAATTCTTACGTGTGAAAACTTATATAAAAAACTTATTTTAATGGTAATAGTTTTTTAATATATAAATTCTCAACCATAAAATCTAAACCTGACCCTAATTTTTTCTAACCCTAACCACCATTTAATTTTTTTGTCGAAGCTCATAAATTCGAACCGCATTATCTAAATCATAACCCAAAAGTCCTAAACTTTAATTATTGCCTTAAACCTTGGGGACGGCAAGAGTGTATGGCAAAATTTTGGCTAGAAAAAGAGTAAAAAGGAGAGAATGTGATAGACAAAGAAATTGCAAAGAAAAAACTCATTCAAAAATAAGACAACCATAAAGAATAAGTTTCTTGTTTCATATATATCGAAATTTACAAAATTAGTTTATAACTTATGTTAAATTAAAATTAAAGTACTTAGTATTAAAAAAAAATAAGTTTTTTCAATGAATGAAATCAATACAACTATAAATATTATTTTAACATTAATAATATTATTGGTTATTTTCCTTTCATTAATTGATGAAATCAAAACAATTATAAATATCATTTTAACATTTTTATAAGTTGTGGTGAAAGCCTCGAAATAATATACTTACTGGACCAGTAATCTATTCATTTTTCTCCTTTTTAATCGATGATGCAGACTGATTATTTTACTTCGATGTATTATTGGCTACCAACTGTTGGCTTAGGTATGAAATTAGTATAAACTCTAGTCTTTTTTTGGGGTCTAAATATAGTCTAATAGACCAAATTTCTATACGAAAAATCCAATTTATCATCACTATACATATTACATTCATGTCTTAACAAAAGTTTATTTTCTCCAGTTTTCAAACTGAAAATTTTGAACTGAAATTTCGAACTTTGTTATTAAAAGCTTTTACAAAAAATTTGGCATGATCTTGTTATCGTCATGTAAATTCTGCAGTGATGCTTGTATATTTTCAAAAAAAAAATGTTTGTATATTTTCAATATATAATCATCCATAGGCATCAAATACTCTGCTTAAACGATCTAGATTTTATGTCATTTTCAGATAAAATCATATACTACAAATTTATTTCAAATGAATCAGACATTAAATAATAATAGACATAAAATACAATTATTAAAGGTAAGCTCGTTTTCCATCATTGACTTAGAAACATCAGAATCAATCGTTTATATGACATATAACCTAGTAATTTGTATAAATGTTGTTATTGTTTCAACGGGAAGAATGATGCTGTTGACATAAATAAAAGAACAAAAAACGTTGAAGTTCACCACTTTGTCTTTAAATAGCCATAGATTTAGATTCAACCTCAAACTCTCATCATCATTAAACACTAGATAAAATAATACATTCATATATAAATAATTAAATATATATAGTATTACTTTGACCATATATTATTAAAGTAATAATTATTACGGTGTAAGATAGTTTGTATATTTTTAATATTATAATCATTTATAGGCATCAAATACTCTGCTTAAATCCACATCTAGCTAGATTCAACATCTCGAATGACTAGGAACAATATGTCATTCAAATAAAATCATACACTTATTTCAAATGAATCAGACATTAGATAGTAATAGTAAGAGAATCAAATATTTTTGTATATATATAATATAGGTCCACGATTACAAATTTACAACCATGGGGTCTTGCATGCTCCAAGAACAGTAAAGGTACGGTCGTTTTCCATCAATAACTTAGAAACATCAGAATCAGTCGCCTAAGTCCACTTTGTCTTTAAATAGCCACAGTTTCAACCACAAAACTCTAATTATTATTAAAACTTACACAACACATATATCATATATATTACTACAAGTCTACAACTCACGTTCAAAGACTTTTAAACCTGAGTAAACAAAAATATAGGTTTATTTATTATTTATTCTGGATATGGCAAAGACCCTTCGTGTAATTTACCTTTTCCTTAGTATTCTCCTTTTCTGCGAACTCATCGACGAGGCGCAGGGTAGTCGTTTGAGGTGTCATCATCCACCAGATTATTCATGCAAGAAACGTTTGAGCCATCATCATCATCATCATCATTATCATCATCATCACAAAGAAACTCCGAATGAATCGGAGGATATTAAGACGAGGAGGAGCAAGGATCTTTACCGTGTTGATGCTTTCCGGCCTACCGCCCCAGGTCACAGTCCCGGCGTTGGCCACTCGATCAAGACATGATCAGACGTTTGAATTTCTTAATCTTGATTCCTCATGATCTATAAATCTCATGCTCTATGTCATTTTGTAAAAATATAGATTGTGGTTTTTAATCGCTGCCGTTTCTAAATTTTTATTCTCAAATCGCTACCGTTTCTAAATTTTTATATATTTTATCTTATCTTGCGGTTCCAAAATCTACAAGAGGTTATTTCATAGTCAAAACAGAATTACGAAAATTAAAAAAATATTCAACCTATATGTACTCTTGTGCTTATGTAAAGATATATGTTTTATCAGAATCATCTAATGGTTCAATACTGAATAAAAAGAATGTAAAAAGAATTTTTAGCTACATTAACTTTATGTCTATCCAATACTTCTTACATAAAACAAAACAATTTCAATTGTAGGTATGTTACCTACACATAGTTAATCGTTTGAGTCGTAAATTTCGTGTAGCTATTAAATGTTTTCTTTTTTAAAAAAACTTAGATATTATTTATACTGATACCAATATTGTAATGGAAGTTTTCATGCACCATGAAGATTGGTACTGATTATGTCGGTTTTGATTTTGGTTACAACAGTATATTGTATAATTTACATAAAAAGACAAATGGAATCATAAATGATCCTGTTAGTTGTTGCGGTAGAACCATCGTAAATAAGATTTTCTCCAACGGCACAAGACAAATAAAAACAGTGGAATATATTCTGCTTTTGAATATCTGTTTTGTTAGCTCTCTAGATCTTTCTCTCGAGAGAGATTTTAGAACGTAAATTGTTAGGTAAGTGCCGTAAATCAACTAAGATCGATTTTACATGTAGAGATCACTAAATTATTTTATATTCATTCCAAACAAAAAAACCCGTGAAATATGTCAATGTCAAATATGTCAATGTGAATGTCCGAAAATGGAAGTGAAATTAAGATATAAATTTGAACGAATTCTCGACGTATAAAATATGATAGAAATTTCAAGCTGATAATGTTTTCTAACGTGTACAAAATAGTGTTAGAGTTAGGCACTTAACTAAAGGTTAGTACGTACGTAAATTTCATTTAGTTAAATGTGTTACAGCTTGATATGAGTTTATCAAATATATTTCATATTTCTCTGATCGTTTATTCATTACTTAATATGAAAATATCTTCCATACATCAATCCCTCGGATTATGATCAATGGTAAATGATTAGGTATACTTCAATTTCTTTTAGTAAGGTATATACAGGCAAAACTGAAGAATCAACATCCATAAAAAGAAAAAAAGCTTTAAAAAAACTGAAATAGCACAACTCAAAATGATTGATTGTGTGCAAATATTATCTTTGATAGGACCCACAAAAGGAAGGGCGTGTATCAAAAGCATATAAATATCTAATTCGAGTTTTGAAAAAATGTTTTTTTTTGGGAGTTTTTTTTTGAAAAAATGTTCATAGATTAATTCTTAAAGTTTCCTAGAATCTTAGAAGTGCACAGGTTAGGTTGGTACCGTTCACGACCGGTCCAAGTGGATCCACCAATGGTCTAGTAGTTTATGATTTATAATGTTCTTTATTTCTTCTAAGCCATATTTTGCTTTTCTTTTTTTTTTGCCATCTAAAAATTTTCATTAATTTTCCAAGGTACAATAGTTATTTACAACATATTGGAGAAAATATGGACAATAATGGAACAAACTCCATATTTTGCTTTTTTTAACCGTTAAAAAGAGGTCCTAATTAAGAAAACGAAAACTAAAAATGCTCAGTTAAGAAAAAAACGAAAAGACTGCTGACAAAAAAATAATCTAAATGACTACACTATTTTTTTATTTTATTCTCTAATATACTAGAATCGATTTTTACCCCGTTTATTTTTTATACATTTACATATTGTTGTAAATTTCATAAATAAATAAGAAGTCTGGAGCTTAGAACCAATCAAATAGCGTATACGTAGTCTACGAGTACATTTCAACGGACTGTATTTACTATATAGTTCGTATTTATATTGTTAGGATCATTTAAAATATATTTTGATAAAAAAAAGTTGGAATTATTTAGGGCCTAAACAAAATCTTTTCATTTCCGAGATATTCCAAATTAACCAAAAAAAAAGCAATTAATTTTCAATGTATATATATAGTCTAGATTCTCTTGTACATTAGGGGTTTATTTTCAGACACAACACAAAACTCAATGCTTTCGTAGATATTGAATTGAAATTGCGAGTTCCAGAAAACGAATCATCATCTCTTAATTAAAGATATATATATATATATATATGTGTGTGTGTATTATGTAAACATCGTGACAAAAATATCTTTAATGTTTGTTATCCAGTGACGTGAGGTTCGTATCCAACTATCCAAGGAATTGGTAAATAGACTTTGTATGTAGATTGTACGTAAAATAGTTGGCTTATATCATGGTTTACAACAAATCAGTATATTTATTTAAACAGATAATTATTTTGTTGACGTGTTGTTAAGTTATTAGTGTTTCAAAAAAGATTACGTTAATTTACCACCAAAAAAAAAAAAAAAAAGGAGATTACGATAACTATCAGCAGAAAAATGTTACCTCGGCGTAATGATGGAATATAGACTTTTTGGTGCCGTGATGACTGATGAACGATACCAGAAATCGTACCTAAAACTCAAATCTGGTATCTATCTATTTCCATAAGATATCATATATCATCAGATATTCAGATGATATAAAAATGCAATTATTGCCATTTTTCAATTATTTTTACAAATCAATCGATAAAACTTCGTATTTTATGTTTCTTTTTTGGAAGTTCTTCTAATGGGTCATGATTTTGACTGTGCAATAATTTTATTTGTGTGTGTGTTAGTTGCAATAATTAGTCCCATAATAGATTGTGCAATAAATTATTTTGTGATGCTTTTGAATAGGCTTTAAAAAGGCACAATATTTTGTAAATGGGCGTACTGATAAAGCTTTCAAGGCCCAATGTTTCATCCCGTATTACGCGTCATCTTCATCAACATGGGCATATATGGACGATAAGACCATTTCCATGCAAACGCATGATTGCGTCAAAAAAAGGGATCTTATTGAGTTGCCTTATTCGACCACAACATTTGGCTTAGATGAGAAACAATCGATATCAAGACCCCAATATTAGTATCTGGTCATGATCATAGAATTTTGACAAGTGGTCATTCTAATTCCTTAATTTCCGGAATGGTTTGATGAATTTTTGGTCGAAATTGTTGAATATTTGCCTAATCGACATCTAATTTTATACTTATATATGAATAAGACAAATTACGATAAGATCATTGTACAGTTGGTGTCTACTCCACAGAGGTATAAACTAATGTTGGTTGGCTAACTAATCCTTTTAATTATAATATCATACTAATTAGAAAACTTAATAAATTAATTTTATAAAGAGTTCCGAGTTCGTTAGCAACTTATCAGACAATAATAGCTGAAAACGCGTTCAAACTTTAAAAATCCTATTTCAAACCTAATCATATAACCTCTAATTTGTTTACGAAAAAAATGATTATTTTTTTTTTCTTTTTTTTTACATGGCCGATAATATAATGAGGAAAAATGGAGAAGAATTCAATGGAGAATTTTCTCTGGTTCTTCAGAAAATTTGATATATTTAGATTAGAAGACACTTACCAAACTTTATGTGGTTACTGATTGAAAGATCTTGTTTCAAGACCGTTTTACATTTAAACTCATGTATTCTCCATTGTTAATCTCTCTCTACTTAAGCATTATGAACACTGGATGATGTGGAAAGCTACACAAAGACTTTATGAACAAGAAACTATGGTAAAAAAAAGTGCTTTTTGATATCATCATTATCACCTGGGAATGTTACCGAGCAATGTATTTGAAGAAGGTGAGCTCTGTGCACTTAACCAAGGATCTTGCACCGAGACCGGCGAGCTATCGTTAAGCTCTTCGACGGAAGCGAGGATATCGGATTGTTTCTGAGGGACAACGAGCCTTCTGCTTCCTGCTGATGATTTTTTAACTGATGCTGATCTCTCGCTTCCGTGATCAGATGACCGGAGAGATCCCGTCGGCGAATCCAAGCTCATGTTCGGAATCCAGCCGCTGAGCCGTATCTGTTCGAGCTCGTCCGCTACTTCGGTCATCGTCGGTCTCATGTCGCTGTGAAAGGCTATGCACCTGAACGCGAGCTCAGCCACGGTGTGTATCGACGAGAGAGTCCATGCGTCTAGGTTCAGGTCGATAATCGGGTCTATAATCTCGTCGATACAACCTGACCCGATCTTGTCAACAGCAAGAGCTGCCAGGTTGATTTCGGTATGCGGGCGAGTGAAATCGACAACTTTCAGTCCCGTTATGATCTCAGCTAGAACGACTCCGAAGCTGTAGACGTCGCTCTTATCAGAGAGATGGAAGCACTGTTGGTACTGTGGGTCGAGATAGCCAGGTGTGCCTTGTGGAGCCGTTGAGATGTGGGAAGTCTCGGTCATACCGAGTCTAGAGAGTCCGAAATCCGCGACTTTGGAGTTGAATTCATAATCGAGAAGTATATTGCTGGATTTGATGTCGCGGTGATAGATCGGCGGGTTCATCGCAGAGTGGAGATACGCGATTGCTTTAGCCGTTTGAGTGGCGACAGTGAGGCGCACGGTCCACGGGAGACCGTTTCCTATCTCTCTTTGTAGATGTTCCGATAGAGTTCCATTCGGCATGAACTCGTAAACGAGTACCGGGTCGCCTTGTTCGATTCAGCATCCCAAGAGTCGGACTAGATTCGGGTGACTCACAGAGGAAAGAAGCTTGATCTCTTTCATGACTTGGTCAACACTCTCTGAGTCTCTGTGTCTGAGTCTTTTGATAGCAACCCATTCATCGTTGTGGAGCTTCCCTGCATAGACCGTACCATACGCGCCTGTTCCTAGCCTCTGCTTTTCAGAGAAACCGCTTGTTGCTTTCTCGATGTCCTTGTACGGGAAAAATGCCACACTCGAGTTGCCCGTAGCTTCGGACAAAAGACGCTTTGCGCTTAAATGGCTTCTCAACGAAGCAGACCGTTTCCGCTTACAAACGAACAAAAGCGCCAAGCCAGCTAGCAAAAATGCTCCACCAACAGTTCCTATGTAAACAAATGAATCAACGATCCATGAACACAAAGAACAAAACTTTTAAAACCCAAACAAACAGTAAAGCCACAGTTACCTCCTACAACAATAGCAAGATTAGATCTACAACGTCCCCACATGAGCCTTGAACCATGGCAGTCCGGTAATACTGCAAAGAGTACAGAGGAAACCAGTTAGCAAACAGTAGGCAAGAACATCATTCAGAGAACTAATCATCTATATATCAACATCATACTCGATTCAAAAACGACAGCTTTGACAAGTTAATCCAATTTTGTTCCCAAATAACACACAAAAGAGTCGATACATATGTCGAAATCAAGAAGTCTTTCGTTTCACTAACCTTTCCGGCAAGGAGATTTGATGAATCCTTCTCCGTGGTAACCCTCGGGACATGAGCACCGATGTCCTGAATTTTCATTAGAAGTGCTAACGTTCCCACAAATGGCATTAGCCGCGCAAGTTGAGTTACCACAGCCTCCCTTTAGCCACCAACCTAACCTAACTCGCTCAAACTCTAGCGCTATCCCGGCGTTCGCACCGCCTACAGACTCGAAAGCTATCGACGAGAACAAAAACTTGCATGAGCTCTTTCTCAGATCACTCATCATGAAATACTTGGTTGAGTTTGTTGAGCTCGAGTTCGTATCTGTGGAGAAACAGCTCAACTTTCCCTCGGCGTCACAGCTTTTCAGTTTCAGCTGAGTCTCCAAGAACTTCTGCTTGATGGAGCAGCCATCGGTTGGCTTCGTGCAGTTCTTCATCAGGAAGCTGTTCTCCGATGTCGGCGCGTAATGCTCTTGGAAAAGCGGATCCATGGCTTCAACACTCCGGTTACAATCGTGTGGGACGCCGACGAAGATACTCTCTCCCGTCACGTTCTGGACGGGAAAGACTCCGATCATCGCTTGCTCCGCCGCAGAACAGTTGAATCGGATCGGACAAGTGCTTGAAAACCCGAAGGGGTAAGGCAGAATCAATCCACCGCATCTTCCGTTACAACGCTCGGCGGAATTAGACGGAGAAGAAGAAGAGGAGACTCGGTAGATGGATCCTCCGATTACGATTATGACCAAAATCAAATTCAATTCGTGCGAAATCACCATCTTCTTCGTGGACGTTTGACAGAATCGATCTTAACTTTCATCACCTCCCTGCAAACACAAGAAAACTCAGAAGAACGTCTCGAAAATTCTGGGAAATTAAAAAAAAAATCGTGTGATGAAGCCGAGCTAAAACCCTAAGACCTCGAAACCAGTTGGAAATTAGTTGAGGTATTAAATCTCTCAGCTCCCCAACGGTACACACAACATAAATACACATAGAAACGAAAGAGAGAGAAAGACAGAGAAACTGATTCCTCCATTAATGGCCGAAATTATAGAGTCTAAACTAGGGCTTTAGGTTATCATCCATAGATAAAATTAAAGTATAATCAAAATACCTACCGAGCTTTTTCTCGTCCTCTCTTCTCTTCTCTTGATCTTCTTCGCAGCGGTTTTCAGTTGTTTTAGAATCTCCGCTTCAACAGACTCTGGTAATCAAAGTAAAATTTGAAATTATCTGTGCTCCGGCGAAGAACTCGATTGCTAATAATCGGGAAATCGCGTCTCCGTTTGAATTTTCCGGTGATCTTCTAATCGCGAAGAAACAAATCAGATTAATTTTTTTTTGATTAAAGACGACGAAGAAGATACGTGCCGAGTGGATGTCTATTTTTCTATAAAGACGAATAAGCCCTTGGGAAAAGGGTGGGAACAGTATAGAAGTGACGAATATACCCTTTCGTTGGTCAAGGTCAACGAGCAACTGGGTAACCTTTGACCGTGGGCATGAGCTTTTTATTTTATTTTATTGATGCGTGTGTGAGTTGGTTAGCATAACATTTTTTTTCAAAGTCGCTTTGTTTTTATTATTAAAAAAAAGAACAAAATTATGTTTTTTTTTTTAATGAACATTTCTTTACAAAATTATGTTGACGGGACAAAAAAATAATTTATACGCCGAACCAGACTTTTCATTGAATCGAAATAATTTGTTTTTCTTTTAATATATTTGCCGTTGCATTTTGGGTTTTAGACAGTAACAAGCAAACACAATGGTTAGGTAATTTTTTTTTTTTTTTTAACTTACGTTACGTAAACGTAATGGAAGTAGCTGTTCAACCGCTCGAACCATTATTTGTGTTAATCAACTTACAATTTGTCTTTTACCTTCCCAAGTCCTAACAATTTGTTTTTTTTAAGATTTATGAATCAGTATAAATTGAACAGTATCTTCGGATACAAATACAATGATTAGTAACCGGAAATCAAATGGCTTGATAAAGATCTTAATTTGAACATTATGTCATGTTTTCTGTTGGATGAGATCCAACTAGCAATAGAAAAGAGAGATTCATACTTTTTGATTAATTTAAAACTGTAAGTGATTGGTTTGTGTGTCTAATCTTCAATTACCACAAGATTCTAATTTCGCATAATCTTTTCTGGTAAGCTCATCCGGTCATCCCTCCAAGTCAAGCATATGAAAAGTATAATATACTAAAACATTTATAAATTAATATCGATAAATTAATAATCACTATAAATTAATAAATTTTACCGGTTTTGAATCAGATTAATGTAAAAATTAGCAAAATTCGATAAGATTATAAAATAATAATTATTTTGAAACTCTTATGTAAATATATGGTCTCATTAATAGCATAAATTAATAATTTGTATATATTCTTCCATTTTATAATAAGTAATGTTTTAGGCAAAAAATATGTTTCAAATTATATTATGTTTTTAACTTTCAATTAAAAAATAATTAATTTGTTAGTGTTTTTAACCATTTGTATTCGATAAATCGTTTTATCATTGGTTGAATTGTGTATTATAGTGCTTTTAAAACAATAGTTATGAATTTATTGTTAAAATTTTATTTTGATGCTATTTAAAGATATCTTCTTATTATATAAAGTAGGATGCGTCAAACTTGTTAATTCACATGATCGCGACACGTGACAAGTTAATCGATCAGATTTTGACACGTGTCAAATTTTATCTTATAGAAAAAAGAATTACAAAAAAAGAGAAATATAATAAAAAAGATAAAGCAAATAATATTTGTAAAGAAAAAAGGAAAGATCAAATAAAAGAATTGCAAAAAAGGGAAAATATAACAACAAATAATATTTGTAAAGAAAAAAAGAATTACAAAAATAAGGAAAGATCAAATAAAAAAATAAAATTTAACAACAAAATGTAAATATAAATAAAGAATAAACCAAGTAATATTTGTATAAAAACAATTAAAAAAGATCAAATAAATTTTATTTGATCAAATAAAAAGATTAAGATGACAACAATATTTCAAGATTACAAATAGATTTAAGAAGAAAAAAACAAAATAAAAGGATCTATTTCAATTTAAGAAAAATAAAAACAAAAAGTAAATTAGATTAACTTGGATATAATTCAATTAAAAAAAAAAATTCTAGATGCTAATGATATGGTATTAAACGATGATGAGCTCAATGAAGAGAAAGATATCAATAATCATGTAAAGATCTTTTTGAAGCGAGTTTTGAGAAGTATAACTTATCTAGAGAGCAGAGAGATCATATACGGGAGATGAATGTGAAGAGAAAGAGAGATTTTATTTGCTTGAAAAGAGTTAATGGGAGATCGTTAACATACTCGAAGGATTCTAATTGCATACCCAAATTTTTAACGCAGCAGAACAGAAAAAGATAGTTGATAAAATGTGTGAACTATATGAGAAGTATGGTTAATGTTGCTTAGGACCCGCACCATGTTCTGTGTTTTGAATATTATAATTAAAAATAAATGAAAATTAAAATAAATAAATAACTCTTAGATTTAGATTTTGTGTTTTTCATATATTTTTTTCCGTAGTGATCCGATTTTGTTTTATATTTTTTTAAAAATATATTTTAACGGATTTTAAATTTTATTATTATAAACCTGCGTATACGTAAATCCTAATATATATTTTAATATGAAAAAGTAGGATAAATAATTCGTTAAAATATTGAATAAATAATTATATGTATATATATATCTATATATAAGACATTAGAAGTAAACATAATTAATATAAGAATATTAAAATATATATATCTGGAAATATTAATTAAAAAGTTTTTTTCCTTATAGATTATCCGATTTTGTTTTCAATTTATTTTTACGAATTTAAAATATCTTATTAAAAACCCGCATATATGCGGATCCTATTCTAGTTTCTTATAAATTAATAACTCTATAAATTAATAAAATATTATAGTCTTAATTTTACTAATTTATAGAGGTTTTACTGTAAGTGGATCCAGAGAAATTATTTTTATCATAATACGATCAATTTCTAATGGTACGAATGTTATTTCTTTTATATTTGGTTGTTTAATATTGTCACATGAACGTCTTTTTCTATTTCTTATAATAGTTCTTTTTTTACTGCTAAAAGATAATAATATGTTTTTAATACTTCATAATAGTTCATTAGACATTTTACCTTTAAATGTGTATAATTTTAAAGGCACAAGAAAAATAGGAAAATACATTTTCTTAGAAAAAAAAACTTGTAAAACTAAAACCAAGAAGGGAAGATATATCTAACTAACAGAAAGCCGTCAAGAAAAAATCTAACTAGTAGAATAAAATAAAACAGAATAAATGGAATTAAAATAGATTTTGGGAAAGCAACGTCTAGATTAGGAAATACATAAGCAAAAAAGGCTAAGATTTAGGGAAGAAATATACAAACTGAAAAAGTGGAAAAAATAAACAAAAATATTAAAATTTCGATAGATCTTTCAAAAATACAAGTAGTTAACAAATAGATAAATAGTTAATACCATAATATATTAATCTTTATTATGTAGCGCTTTTATCTTTTGTTAAAGGGAGGAGGAGACGAGAAGCACTTATGAAAATAAGAAGACAAAGATCTTCGGTCTAATGGTTATTCAGAAGCATTTAACTGCTCTGTTTTTTACCATTCTTAGTTTATGAATCTCTTTTCTCCAAATGCCTACAAGCTAGCTAGAGCTAACATCAAAAAGCTCAAACCCCAATATCGTATAACCTTGAAAACTAGATAAAATAAAAGTAGGAAAATTCTTTTTCTCCCAAATTTCCATTTTAGAATTGTCAAAATGTAGATGGAACTCAACAACCAAAACATATATAATAAATAGGTTATGTAATCTAAAAAGCATAGTAAAAGTTAACTGCGAGAACAAAGACTTATCAAATATATATGTTTCACTTAAACAGAAGCTCACATGAATCTGAAGCCCTTACCAAATTCTTTACACCCTTGATCAGCTCAACACAATCTTCAGAACTCATGTCGTTTAAGGAGAAAGTTGCTCTCTTCAAACGATATGCATTCGTTAGAATGTATCTCGCCACTTTTTTCTCCTCTTGTATTAGCCACTTGTTGAAGCCTTCCCACATGAATGTCTCGAGATGACACAACAAACATTTAGGAAATTTCTCTGGATGATTCCAATTTCCAGAAGACTTGAAACTTTTTCTCCAATGATTCTGTGACGACTAAGGAGGTGGAAACGCAAGGTATGATGTTATTACTAGATCATTAAACCTAAAACCGAGATTAAAAAAACAATTTGCTGAAAGAATGATCAATGAACACTGCTTACGTTGATGAGCTTGAGGACTCGCAAGTTAGGAGAATCACAGAGCATGAAAGTGAGTAGATTCCACCAAGCTTCTCTACTTGTATATAGCTCCAAATGTACCAGCTGGTCGAAGATGATACCAGTAGGAAACTTAATCTAATGCATAAGGGGCAGTGTTAGTACGTACATGCAACAATGTAATAACAACAAGTAAACTCAACTGATTGCAAGAAAACCTGAAAACCTACTTTCAAGGGTAATAATTCCAAGGAAAGGCGCTTGACTGATGTTAGCGATCTCAGAAGGTTCTCAGTGATCATAGGAGAGGAATTCTCATAATAATTCCTATTGACTATAGGAGAGACATTCTCAATGATATTTGCCTCCACTAGGTTCGTCACGTCCTCAATCGCCACACTAAACCTTGGACTCGCATTCCCTTCAATCTTCAAGAATTTCAAAGAAGGAGCATTTATCATATAGCCACAACTACCGAAGTAATCGTTTTTACATATTGATAATCTCTGTAAGGATGGCACCGCAATAGTGAAAGTCCCCGCGCTACCGGATTTAGGTGTATGACTAAACTTGAGAAGGAAGAAATGGAAAACCAATGCCCTTGAGTGTCAAGGTCTCAAGTATTTCACAGTTAAACAGGATTCTAGGAAGTGTGAAACTCCCTCTCATCGTAGATTCAACATCGAGTACCAACTTACGCACATGTTGTGCGTATGCAATTCCAATCCACATTCCAATATCAGAAGCATCGCATCTGTCTAAACTAAAACTGAGATGCAAACTCTCTAGAACCGAAGCTTTGTGTGAAAGCAAAGACTTGCAAACATTATTCGAGAATGTCCCGAGTTCACCTTTGTGATCGCAAGAATCAAACTCGAGTTTAGGCATCATCTTCCAATGAAACTTCCATTGTTTAGACAAAACACTCGTGGCTACGGCAGATTTTGTAGGAAGTAGAGAAAGTATATGCACAATTAAAACACCAGGCAACTTACTGATCCTGTCTGCAAAAGCTGAGTTTTGTTTTTACGTTTTAGAGCTTAATTACCGTTACGAAACCCTATAACATAAAAGAAACATACCTTGGTTTCATTGAAGAATTGTGTGCGTTGCTGTTACAGGGTTTCCGAGGATGATATTGCGGCTGAGAGGGTAGGAGATAATTATTGAAAAAATGGTATAATTTTAGTCAAATGTTAGATTTTGTTACATGCAAATCTGATATGTATATTTTTTTTTCCTTTTTAATTATTCTTATTCAATATTTTTTTTAAGAGTTATTTTTAAGTTTTTTTTTAGTTACCTTAGATAATGTTTGACAGTTAATTTTAACATAGATTAGGAAATAAAATATTTAACAATTAGTTTAATATAATTATTTAAATAGATATTTTTTTAAAAAACTAAGAAAAAGCAAAAATAGCCTAAGCCACACATTATTTAAATGATTTCCCTTTTTTCCAGTGAAAAGAATATATTCATTTCCGTTTTCACAAACCGTCCCCCCAGCCCCAAAAAAAAAATATTCATAAAAAAAACAAAAATACATCAATATTATCAAAATTAACAAAATACCATTTTCGAATGTTAACAAAATACTGTTATATTTTGCTCTGTTGAGATTGTGTCTCTTTGAACTTGGGAAGCTTCCCATTTGCTGAAGGGAGGAGACGAGAAGCACTAGAATATTAAAATAAAAAGAATGTTTAACAATGTCAAGAAGCTTCTGTTCCCTCCAACGCTATCTTCTTAATTAGAAAGCTTCTGCTAATAAACAAAATCCTTGTCTAAACGCAGTTAAGTTAATCTGTTTATACATTTTCTTTTTCATTCTTCAAATTCAACAAATTGAGGTTTACAACAATGAAACTCTAGGGGCAATTCAAATGATGTGTTTTACCTAAGAAGTACATTTTTCTCAACCAAATCAAGACAACAATCTTCGGTTTAATGGTTAGTATTCAGAAGCTTTTAACTGCTCTGTTTTATACCATTCTTAGTTTCAGAATCTCTTTTCTCCAAATGCATACAAGCTAGCTAGAGCTCCATCAAAAAGCTCAAACCCCAATATCGTATAACCTTGAAAAATAGATAAAACTACGAATTTTATTTTTCTTCCAATTTTCCATTCTCGAATTGTCAAAATATTTTCAGTTCAAAAAAAAAAAAAAAAACTGTCAAAATGTAGATGGAACTCAACATCCAAAACATACATAGATAGGTTAATCTAAAAAGCATAATAAAAGTTAACTGCGAGAACAAAGACTCATCTAATATATATATTTGAATAGAAGCTCACATGGATCTGAAGCCCTTTCCACATTCTTCAAATCCTTTATCAGCTGATTACCACTATATTCAGAACTCATGTCGTTTAAGGAGAAAGTTGCTCTCTTCAAAAGATATGCATTCCTTAAAATGTATTTCGCCACTTTTAGCTCGTCTTTTACTAGCCACTCGTTGTAGCCTTCCCACATGAATGTCTCGAGATGAAACAACAAACATTTAGGAACGCTTTTTGGTTTCTTCCATTTTCCACTAGGCATGAAATCTTTTCTCCAATGATTCTGTGACTAATGAGGTGGAAACGCAATTAATTATTACTAGATCATCAAACCTATAAAAACGAGGTAATTTTTTTTTGCTGACAGAATGAACACTGCTTACATTGATGAGCTTGAGGACTCGCAATTTAGGAGAATCACGGAGCATGAAAGTAAGTAGATTCCACCACGCTTCTCTACTTGTATATAGCTCCAAATGTACCAGCTGGTAGAAGATGATACCGCAAGGAAACGTAATCTAATGCGTAAGGGGCATGCAGTGTTAGTACATGAAACAAAGTAATAATTGTTTATATGACTCAAATATATAATTCAACTGATTGCAAGAAAACCTGAAAACCTACCTTCAAGGGTAATATTTCCAAGGAAAGGCGCTTGACTGAAGTTAGCCATCTCAGAAGGTTCTCACTGACCATATGAGATACATACCTATTGTTGACTATAGGAGAGGCGTTCTCAATGATATTTGCCTCCACTATGCTTGTCACATTCTCAATCAGACGAAACTCTAAACCATGATTCCCTTCAATCTTCAAGTATTTCAAAGAAGGAGCATTTATCACATAGACACAACGATGGTCGTGTGTGCAAATTGATAGTCTCTGTAAGGATGGCACCGCAATAGTGAAAGTGAAATTCATCTCGTCGTATCGATTTGTATGCACCAACAAATCCTCAAGATTAGGGCAACCAGATAAAAGTTTAAGAAACGATGCCTCTTTTATGATGAATTTATGTTGAAGGTGTAGAGTTTTAAGGGACTTCAGACAAACTTGAGAAGGAACATTTAGATAAACGAAACAACCCTTGAGACTCAATGACTCAAGTATTTCACAGTTATACAGGCTTCTAGGAAGTTTGAAACTCCCTAGAACCGTAGCATCAACATTGAGTACCAACTTACGCACATGTTGTGCGTATGCAATTCCAATCCACATTCCAATATCAGTAGCATCGCAGCTGTCTACGCGAAATTTGAGATGTAAACTCTCTAGAACCAAAGCTTTATGTGAAAGCAAAGACTTGCAAACATTATTCGAGAATGTCCCGAGTTCACCTTTGTGATCGCGAGAATTAAACTCGAGTTTAGGCATCATCTTCCAAAGAAACTTCCATTGTTTAGACAAAACACTGGTGGTGGCTACGGCAGATTTTGTAGGAAGTAGAGAAAGTATATGCAGAATCAAATCATCAGGCAACTTACTGATCTTGTCTGCATTCATACTTTCACCGCCTCTTTTGCTGTATCAAAAGCCAAAACCGACAACAAAAGGTGAGTTTGGTTTTTTAGTTTTGGATCTTTCAGTTACGAAACCCTAGAACATAAAAGAAACATACCTTGGTTTCATTGGTCAAGAATTGAATTGAAGAATTACGTGCGTTGTTGTTAAATATTATCCTAAAACGGAGTTATGTTGGATCTTAAAACGTCCTTTTCTACTTCCAAAGGTAGACGGTGGACGTTAGGGTTTCCGAGGATGATACTGCGGCGGAGAGGGCGTGTCTTCTTTTTTGCCTTTTTAACTATTGCTGTTTAGTATTTACCATCATAAAACCACACACTCCGTTTTTTTAATTGTTGTTGTAGCTTGTTTTGCACAAAATAATTAATTTTCCTGTTTTACCTTTATTTAATACATTAATTTGTTTGGTATGAGAGTAATTAATAGGTTAAAAAAATAGGTATAAAACTGAAAAATGTATCATAAGTCTTACATTGAAAACTGAGAAACAACCATTATTTTAAAACAAAAAAGTAAGTCTTGAATGACAAATAAAACAAAACAGAGAAAGTAATATTTAAATGATAGATAAGTTACAAAATATTTCCATTTTTCGGTAAAAAGAATACATTCATTATCATTTTCACATAATCCCCAAATTTATTTTGAAACAATTAAAAATTAATACATCATTTTTATCAAAATTAAAAATACGCCCTTTTGAATGTTGTCTATAGTGTTATTTTGCTCTGTTTAGATTGTGTCTATTTGAACTTGGTTTCTTTAATGGTAATTTAAAAGATTTACAAATTATTTTTTGGCAATTCTTAGAGTTTGATTAGAGTAATTTTAAAGAACATCGCATGTTTTGTTAATTTGGAAAAAAGTTATAGCCTATTTCCTTTAAAAAATCCCAAATTTTTACCTTCACATAATTCAGCAATCTCACGTCCGTGTGTAAAGCTGACTTTGGCCCTTTCCCCATCTTGTTGATCTTCTAACTATTCAAGATCTGTTATGACAAAGAAAATGGTTGACTTTGTCCGTTTCACCATCGTTTTTTTTAGTTTTAGTAGTCACAACGTTTAAATGTAACTTGAAAAGCACGCAACGATGACACCATATTTGTTATTGGGACATGGAACAAAACTTTCAAAATATTTTTTGCTCCAATATCTCCAAATGCACAAGCGATTAACAACACGTACTCAAACCAGCTCCGATCTCTCTCTCTCAAAACGAAACGAAACGAGAAATCAAAAAAAAATACGAAGTAGAAAAGAAACGACACGAATGATTGTTCATCAAATTCACTCACAACGAAAGAATCGAGTTCTCAATTACCGAGACACTCGCCTGAGAAATCGTACAATGTTCTGAAAAGTGATGAATGAATCTAGTCACAAGACGTTCTTTATACCCTTTTATACATAACCAAGGGTTTACAATAACCTGCCTAATAAGACTAAACCAACCGGTTAAGCAATCTAACCTTATTAGCTGAGAATGCAGGCTAAGACTCTTCACACCCCAATCCTAGGATTCTCAAAATCAATTACAGTAAAATATTTGTATATACTTCCTAAATATACAAACTCTCTCCAAATCTAACAAAACCCTTTACAAATTTAAAAAATCTTTCAACTTTTTAAATCAAGCAACACTATATAAATCTCTCTTCCAATAACCTCTCTACCTCCGTTAAAATTTTTTGGGTTTTATAGAAACCCAACCCGGTCACATGTCCGGTTCGTGGTTGAACCCGATTCAACTACCGTGTTGGTCCGGTTTTCAAAACACATGCTTTTATCCAGATGCATACAAGCTAGTTAGAGCTACATCAAAAAGCTCAAATCTTAATATCGTATAACCTTCAAAACCAGATAAAAGTACTAATTTTATTTTTCTTCCAATTTTCCATTTTAAAATTGTCAAATTGTATATGGAACTCAAAAACCAAAACATATATAAATAGGTTAATCTAAAAAGCATAGTAAAAGTTAACTGCGAGAACAAAGACTCATCTAATATATATGTTTCATTTAAACAGAAGCTCACATGAATCTGATGCCCTTAGCACATTCTTCAAATCCTTGATCAGCTCAACACTATCTTCAGAACTCATGTCGTTTAAGGAGAAAGTTGCTCTCTTCAAACGATATGCATTCTTTAGAATGTATCTCGCCACTATTTTCTCCTCTTGTATTAGCCACTCGTTGTAGCCTTCCCACATGAATGTCTCGAGATGAAACAACAAACATCTAGGAAAATTCTCTGGATGATTCCATTTTCCAAAAGACTTGAAACCTTTTCTCCAATGATTCTGTGACTATGGAGATGGAAACGCAATGTATGTTATTACTAGATCATTAAACCTAAAACCGAGATTAAAAAAAAAAACAATTTTCTGACAGAATGATCAATGAACACTGCTTACATTGATGAGCTTGAGGACTCGCAAGTTAGGAGAATCACAGAGCATGAAAGTGAGTAGATTCCACCAAGCTTCTCTACTTGTATATAGCTCCAAATGTACCAGCTGGTCGAAGATGATACCAGTAGGAAACTTAATCTAATGCATAAGGGGCAGTGTTAGTACGTACATGAAACAATGTAATAACAACAAGTAAGCTCAACTGATTGCAAGAAAACCTGAAAACCTACTTTCAAGGGTAATAATTCCAAGGAAAGGCGCTTGACTGAAGTTAACGATCTCAGAAGGTTCTCAGTGATCATAGGAGAGGAATTCTCATAGACCATAGGAGAGGCGTTCTCAATGATATTTGCCTCCACTAGGTTCGTCACGTCCTCAATCGCCACACTAAACCTTGGAGTAGCATTCCCTTCAATCTTCAAGAATTTCAAAGAAGGAGCATTAATCATAAAGCCACAATTACTGAAGTAATTGTTTTTACAAATTGATAGTCTCTGTAAGGATGGCATCGCAATAGTGAAAGTCTTTGGGCTTCCGGATTGAGGTGTATGCACCAACAAATCCTCAAGATTAGGGCAACCCGATAAAAGCTTAAGAAACGATGCCTCTTCTATGATGAACTTAGGTTGAAGGTGTAGAGTTTTAAGGGACTTCAGACAAACTTGAGAAGGAACATTTAGATTAACTAAACAACCCTTGAGACTCAAGGACTCAAGTATTTCACAGTTATACAGGCTTCTAGGAAGTTTGAAACTCGATCTCGTAGAATCAACATTGAGTCCCGTAGCATCAACATTGAGTACCAACTTACGCACATGTTGTGCGTATGCAATTCCAATCCACATTCCAATATCAGTAGCATCGCAGCTGTGTACTCGAAATTTGAGATGCAAACTCTCTAGAACCAAAGCTTTATGTGAAAGCAAAGACTTGCAAACATTATTCGAGAATGTCCCGAGTTCTCCTTTGTGATCCCATGAATCAAACTCGAGTTTAGGCATCCTCTTCCAAAGAAACTTCCATTGTTTAGACAAAACACTCGTGGCTACGGCAGATTTTGTAGGAAGTAGAGAAAGTATATGCAGAATCAAATCATCAGATAACTTACTGATCCTGTCTGCATTCATACTCTCACCGCGTCTTTTGCTGTATCAAAAGCCAAAACCGAACAACAAAAGGTGAGTTTGGTTTTTGAGTTTTGGATCTTTGATAGTTAGCATATTTACATCATTTTAACATTCATTTAGTAAAGCATTTGCATTGTTTCATGTATATAACTTGTCCATATAGTCTAGTTTGCATCTATTTTAGAGTTATTGAGTCTTAGACTAGGTTATTGCATATTTGTTGCATTTTGGAGTGTTTTTAGGTACATTGGAGGACTTTTCAGATTATGGAGGTTAAGCATTGCTTGGAGGATGGCATGGAACTAAAGTGTACCAAAAGAAGTTGAGCAAAATGGACTTGAAGTACAAAACCACTACATGAGTAAAGATCGAGCCGGATGAAGAATTTCAACTCCGATTTAGCCTCGGCGATCTTCATGAAAGTCATAGATATTTGAGTTAGCTTTCGTTTGGTGGTAGTTTCAAGTCAAACAGTGAAGCCGTTCAAGAGATATGGTCATTTTACTACGTATCGGTATGATGTATCGGTGTGATCACACCGATACGCATATC
>JAHZTW010000001.1:126448002-126698638 GCA_020283515.1 Alliaria petiolata
AATAAATAAAATAAAAGGAAATACTAATCGACATGTGTCAAGTTTATCGATTTAGATTTTGACACGTGTCTCGGTAAAATAAATTTCTAAATAAAAAATGAATTTCCAAAAAATATATTTAAAAAATGTTAAATTTATTGATTTATATTAAAAAGCAAAATAAAATTAAGTAAGATATATTTCAATTTAAGAAAAAGAAAATAAAACTAAAAGATCTATTTCAATTTAAGAAAAGAAAAATAAAAACAAAAAGTAAATTAGATTAATTAGGATATATATCAATTAAAAAAAATTAGATGCTATTAATATGACATTAACTATGATTAGCTCAATGAGAAAGAGTATAGCAAAAATCAAGTAGAGAGGCGTTTGATGCGAGTCTTGAGAAGCATTATTTCTTTAGAGAGCAGATAGATCATATACGGGAGATGAAGGTGAAGAGTATGAGAGATTTTTTTTCTTGAAAAGAGTTAATGGGGAGATCGTTAACATATTCGAATGACTCAAATTGCATACCCAAGTTTTTAACGCAGCGGAACAGAAAAAAATAGTTGATAAAATGTGTGAAATATAAGAGAAGTAGGATTAATATTGCTTATGATCCGAAACAGATTTTGTTTTTTTCATATATGTTTTTGAGTAGTGATCCGATTTTGTCTTCTATTTTTTATTAAAATATTTTACGGATTTTAAATTTGATTATTATAAACTCGCGTATACGTAGATCGTAATATAGATTTTAATTATGATAAATCTAATTATGATAAAAGTAGGATAATTGACATGATCGTAACACATGACAAGTTAATCACGTGTTTTGATTAAAATATATTATAAATAAAAATATACTAATCCTAAAAAAAAAGAAATTATTACTATTTTTAAAAGAGAAATAAATAAAATAAAATGAAAAAATATATTTCAATGAAGAAAAAGAAAATATAAACAATAGTAAATAAGATATTTCAATTTACAAAAAAAAAACTTCAAAGTTAGTTATTAATATAATCGTGACATGTGGAAAGCTAATCAATAAGATTTTGACACGTATCAAGTTTATCGATTTAAATTTTGACGTGTGTCTTGATAATATATTATTTTTAAAGAAAAAAGAATTTCCAAAAAAATAAAAAAGACAAATTTATTGATTTAAATTAAAAAGTAAAATTAAATTAACTAGAATATATTTTAATTTAAGAAAAGGAAAATAAAATAAAATGATCTATTTCAATTTAATAAAAATTAAAACAAAAAGTAAATTACATTAAATATGATATATTTCAATTAAAAAAAATTCTAGATGCTAATGATATGATATTAGATGGTGATGAGCTCAAAGAAGAGAAAGATAGCAATAATCATGTAAAGATCATTTTGATGTGAGTCTTAAAAAGCAAAACTTCTCTAGAAAAGAGAGAGATCATATACTGGAGATGAATGTGGAGATAATCAAATAAAATTAATTGAATAAACCATAAAAAATCATCTTCAATTTATCTCATTTTATGTCATTTATATATCATTTTTAATCTTTTCTAATTTATGTATGTTAAAGTAGAATATTATTTGTGATGTTTTAAGACATTCAAATGTGATTTATGTGTTTTTATTTCATTATAATTTGGATTTTTGGTGGTCTCTAGAATTTAGTTGGACTTTTGAATATGTGCAGTAAGTATAAGATTGAGGCTTGTGTTTGAATAATTTGGATACACTCAACAACTTTAATAATTTATTTGTTTTTAGTTACTAAATCACATTATATAAATTTAAAAGTACATATAAAATTTAGTGATATTAAAACTTTGCATTAATGATAATTATAGATAATTTAAGTTGTTTGTTTATATACCTTTATTTAAAAATCTTAAATCCAATATTATTATCATTTAAATATAAAATATAAAATTAAATTATCTTTGAACATTATATTAACAGATGAAGTCATCGTCAGTTATCTTCTTCCTCTTTCTTGAATATTGGAGTTTTTTCATATTATTAAGATTGTCTTCTTTTTTTTTTGTCAGATTGTCTTCTTTTGTAATTGTTAAATCATTTTTATTGCTAATCTCTTTGTCTTGGATTTTTTCTTTAGAAAAGAATTATTTGCACATTCTGCATTATCATCTTCATATTTTTTCTTTTTTGGTAGATTAATTGCAATGATATCTTTTTAGCATCTTATATGTTAAGGTTTGATACTTTTGTCAAGAATTGCTATACTAAAATGATTAGTAAAGTTTATTCACTTATAATGTATTAAATGAAATATTATGTTTTGTTATATTTACTATATTTTTTTTATATTTATAAAATTGTCGTTAATACTTATAACAGTTAATCCAACGGAATTATATTTGAAATTAAATGATGCCATCCCACATTGGACCACCGTTATACGTATGATTGTTTCTTTCTGTTTTTTGTTGTCTTTTATCAATCTTCACAACTACTTTTATAGAGACCAAAAGTTGCAAAGGTAAACCACTAAAAATTGCAATGGTTAATCTGGTTGCAATGGTTGATCACCAAAAGTTGCAATGATTGATCACCAAAAGTTGCAATGATTGATCACCAAAGGTTGCAATAGTTAATCAAATTAACCATAAACCCAACAGTTAAATCTCAAATATTCCTCATCCTTTTTATTTTATTTATTATTTGACATAGATTCGTAATAAAATTGATCATCTTCACTTTGCATTAATCAAAAAAGAAAAACTTTTGCCGGTCCTCTCCTCTTTCGCCGATTTCGACGGTCATCTTCTCCCTCGCCGGTCCTCTCCTCTTCCTACTCCATCCTTAACCAAGTATGTAAGTTATTTCCAATCTCTTTGTATTCTCCGTATGATTGTTTCAATACTTAGAAATATTAGATTTAAGATTGTTAGATCTAGGTTTGTTTAAGGTTTTTTTTGGGTTTTAAGATTGGTTTTGGTCGAAAATATTCTTAAATCTAGATTGGGGTTGTTAGATCTAGGATTTTTTTGTTTTGTTAAAATAGTTAAGATTTTGTTAATTTTGTTATATTTTGGGTTTTGTTGATTTTTTAAATTAATTTTAATTGTTATTATAATTAATTAATTGTTTTGTAAATATAAATGTAAGTAAAAATATTGGTTAATATAGAAAAACGTTTTTTAAATAATAAATAGTAAAAACATAATTATATAAATTTTAGAAATTATAAAATCAAATAAAACGTAATATTTAAAATTATTTACAAATATTTAAGAAATTTGTTTTTCATGTTTATTTATGAAAATACTAAAATAGGACCCACATGTATGCATATTTTTTAATAAAATATCTTATACTGTAAAAAACAAATTAAAAAAATCGGATAATATGTAAAGAAAAAATAAGATTTATTTTTATTATTATTTCCAAAGATTTATGTTTCAATACTCTTATATTAATTAAGCTTATTTCTAATGCTTTATCTATTTATAATTATATATATATATATATATATATATTTATTCTAAAATTTTGACGAGTTAATTATCCTACTTGTATCATAATTAGACTTATCATAATTAAAATCTAGATTAGGATCCATGTATACAGGAATTTATAATAATAAAATTTAAAAGTAGTTAAAATATTTTTTTAAGAAAATAGAAATAAAATCTGATTACTACTGAAAAATATATATGAAAAACACAAAATCGAAACCAAATAGTTATTTATTTATTTTAATTCTCATTTATTTTCAATTAAAATATTCAAAACTCAGAACATTAACCTACTTCTCATATAGTCATATAGTTCACATACTTAATCAACTATCTTTTTCTGTTCCGTTGCGTTAAAAACTTGGGTATGCAATTCAAGTCATTCGAGTATGTTAACGATATCCCCATTAACTATTTTCAAGCAAATAAAGTCTCTTTTTCTCTTCACATTCATCTCCCTTATATAATCTCTCTGCTAAATATTAAAGATCTTTTTTGTTTTTAATTTTTTTTCTCACCTATATGATCTCTCTGCTCTCTAAAGAAGTTATTGTTCTCAAGACTAGCATCAAAAGCTTTTCTATCTGATTTTTCCTATCCTCCTCCTCATTAAGCTCATCATCGTCTAATGTTATATCATTAGCATCTGGATTTTTTTTTAATTGAAATATATCCTAGTGCAATATCATTATAAACATATTAGTGCATTGATTTTCTCCCACTTGAATTGCATTCCTCATTACTTTCCATAGGAGTAGTTTTGTCTTTGGGGATGTATGTCTTTTCCAAATTTTCTCTGTTCCAATTGAAGTCTCAAATTAGAGGATCATGGTCCTCCAATTCATCTAGGATTCCTGCTATTGATGGAGCTTCTTCGTCCGCTTTTATCGCCCGAGTACACTCCTGTCTCTGAGGGAAGCCAAATGATTTTGTCAGCCGTAACCATCTTACTTGGTTTTGGGTCAAGAATTTGATCATCATATATAGTTGGGGATTATAGCTTGAATTGACTCTCGGTCGCACTCTAGTGTGTTAGGAGAGATTAGATCTACCACTAACAGATCTTTTGTGTTGTCAAGAGGAGGTCCCATCGGTGTACATTGCTTCTTAAGAGATATCCACGAACAGTCCAGATTTTTGTTGAGTTTCCATTCTCTAGGAAAAACGGCCATTTCATGCCCAAGCTTTAACTATATGTTCGATTTATACCTGCAGTTTATCTCTTCCATGAATCATACTCAACGTATATATTTTTTTGAATTCATACATAACTTTTCTGTTTTTAGGAAATTCATACAATTCCCGTCACTGTTTACAGTGGCCGTTAAGTCTGTGATGACATGGATGCCACGTAGTAGACGACGTCGTTTTGGGAATTTTTTGATCCACAAATAACACTCTCTCTCGACGACTACTTCTCATATGAACCATTTTTCCCTCTCTCTACTCTCTCGACAATTGTTTGTCTCGGATAATCTTGCTCAAATCATTCAAGATTCTTGGTAGCGTCTGAAACGACAAGGAATATGAGGTAATGTTTTCAATATCAATCGGTTTTCTCACAAAAGGGCTTCGGTGTTTTAAATTTTCTGATTTTGCATACATAAGTGTTTACATGTTGTTGATTGGAGATGAATTGGTTGTGCGCTGTCATATAATTGCATTACATATATGTAATTACATTCAATTTTGGTATTTGGCACTCGTTTTGTTTAAAAACAAATGTAAAATTTTATAAACACCAAGTGTTCGATAAAATGACTAACAGAATTTTTCTGAATTTTCTAGCGACAATATTGTCGATTTCGCAATATACCACGGTGGGAAATTCCAAATTTTGGATGGAGTCACTTATTCATATGATGGAGGAGAGGTTCATGAGCTTAAAAGCTCTCCAGAAATGGTGCTTAGAAACGTCTCAGATGCATTGGGAGTTTCTTTGTATGGGCAAAGGATCTGGTACAAGCTTCGGTTTGAGGACTTTACAGAGTTGAAAATGATGTGAAATGGAAAGGGTGAGTCTCCACAAAAGAAGAAGAAGGTAAAGGGAATAGTTGAGCCTAAGGAGAAGAGGATAAAGCTGGCTGTAGAGGGGAGAATTTCATATTGTGGACGGTGTGGACTCCCATGACATAACTCAAGAAGATGTGATCAAACAGGATGTTTTTTCACAAGACAAAAGAAACAACCATCCGGTCTTAGCGAGGGAGAGGGACTAAGCCAGCAAAGCCAACCATCACAGAGTTCTCATCAACCATCGTAGAGTTCTCATCTCGGTTTAAGGTACTGTTTTGTGATTTTTATACTTTGATGAGGATGATGATTTTGATGATTTTGTGATTGTTTTGGTGATTGTTTTCGGAATTTGATGATGGTTTGATTAGTGTTACAACCTCTGCTTGTTACGATTTGGCAGGATTGGGGAGAAGATTGGGATGAGAAGATTACCAAGCTTGAGTAGGTTATCGATTTGGTTTTTCTATTTGATTTTGGGTTGACTTCAGTTGTTTCAGATATTGCTTATTAATGCCTCGGACATGGCTTCTTTCAGATGTAATTTTTTTCATGGTTTAGGCTTGTTAATGTCAAATTTTTTCCCCTGTTATTGCAAAATCTCAAATCTCAAATACATCTCTTAACCATAATCTCAAATCTCTTACCATATAAATTCGAAAATCACATAACTATTAGCCAACACTCAAATCTCTTACCATACATGAACTCAAACAATAAAGGTTATGTTGATATGAAATAGATGAACAAGACCAATCCTAAACCACACACGATCATGTTTTTGCAGCAACTAGCAGCAGATTTAAGTTCTCCTAACTCCTTCTCACAACAATTCACCATTGCCTTAAGCTGTTGAATCTCTTCCTTGCATCCTTCTGCATTATTATTTGCCACAGCCTCACACGTCCTTGTCTCCATCGCCAAGTTCTCAACCTCCTCTCGCATCTTCTCAAACCCTCTTTCAACCATTCCCATCTCCTCAACCATTGAAACGTCGACCCATTTGAACAAATGATTTTTATTCTATAAAATCTTTAATCAGCAAATCACAGGGATGAAATTATGGAAATTCTCAGATTAAACAACACCGAATTCTTACCTCTTTCGACCCAAACGGACAGCAATAGAAAAGTCTACCCAGATTCTTCTCTGTCTCTAAAGTCCTAATTATAGATGCTTCTCCACATCGACAGCTTCTCGGAATTCTGAATCCTCCGTCACATTTTCCCGTCGTAGCTCACTCCTTCATAGTTGAAGAGGATCATCAATTAACATTAATCAAACTCCGAAATGGACACAACAACACCGAATTTAAGGAATTGCTCACCTGAGGTAGATGATGAAGACATCTCATCCAAGAACCCTAAAACTATTGTGTCTGTTTTTTCCCCAAATCTGCTCTGTTTAAAGGTAGAAGGTGATTCAAAACGACATCGTTTTGATCATAATTGACAAAACGACGTCGTTTTGAATCATTTGTGTCTAATGTAAACGAAAACGTTTGATACGAGAATCCACGTCATTTTAGAGTTAACGGACCATTAGCCATGTAAGCTTCCGTTAAGAGACCATTAGCCACGTCACAAAAATTGTATGAATTTCCTAAAAATGTATGAAATTAAAAAAAAATAGATGCATTGGGTATGACTCGTGGAAGATATAAACTGCAGGTATAAATCGAACATATCTTTGAAGTTTGGGAATGAAATGGCCGTTTTCCCCCATTCTCTAGTTAAATATTCTAACAATCAAAAACATAAAAAAAAAAAAAAACTTTTTTTCGTTTATCTTTTGATTTTTTGATTTTCCTTTTAGTATTAGTAATTGATCATTATTATTTAAGTTATATCATGATTATGTTTTAAGTCTCTAATAACTGTTATTTTGTGAAAAATGAAACCAAACATTTAATAAATTAAATAAATAAACCATGGTTAATTCGAAATGTGAACTGTTGCGAAATGATAACCAAAATGGTTAAATATATTATAATAATGAAAAACATAAAAAAAACTTATTTTTTATTTTCTTAATTTTTTTATTTAGCTTTTTTATTTTATTTATTTTTATTTTATTATTAATAATTGATCATACAATTTTCTTAATCTAAATAGACAAAAACATAAAAAAGTTATTTTCCTTTTCCTTTATTTTCTTATTTTCTTATTTACTTTTTAGACTTTTTATTCCTTTTAATATTAATAATCTATTATAAAATTTACTCAATCTCATTGGAAAATATAAAATAACCTTATTTTCCTTTTTTTTTTAAAACTAATTTTTATATTTATGTGAACATTATGTTAAAATCTAATTGGTTGACTTTTTAACACGTGTCTAAATCTAGAATAGGATCCGCATATATGCAGGTTTTTAGTAAAATATTTGTAAATCCGTAAAAAAAATTATTAATCCTTAAAAAAGTGTAAAATCTAACATTTTTTATTTGTTTTTGTTCTAATATTTTGTAATTTCATTTTATTAATATTTCCAAATATATAAATTTTAATATTATTATGTGAATATTAAAATCTAAATTATTATCTGAATGTTATTCTTATAGGATTAATATTTTCTAAATTAAAAGTTTCCTAAATTAAAGTTAGTCTTATTAACTTTTTTTTCTTTTTTTATTAATTTAAATATATATTCTTTTCCTTTTTATTTTATTCATTTTAAAAAAAAATTGTATTATTTTTAATATATTTTAATCACGACACCGGTCAAGATTTGATCGATTAACTTGCCAAGTGATTTTAATCGCGACACTTGTCAAGATCTGGTCGATCAACTTGTCATGTGTCACAATCGTGTAAAATTACTAATTTTTCTTTTAATTTTCTTAATTGAAATATATCTTTTTTTTATAGACATCTTCCCAAAATCAGGAAGTAGCCAATCGAAACCACAAGATTGCCAATCGGAACCTTGCTGCGCGACTCGTCGAATAGGAAAGACGTCTTACTTTATCAAGCGCCAGTAAATACTTATTCTAAAATATTAGATAAATTATTTTCATTCGCATAAAGTAGACGTCTTACTTTATCAAGAGCCAGTAAATACTTATTCTAAAGTATTAGATAAATTATTTTCATTCGCATAAAGTATTACACTGGAACACAATCATGTATTAGATATAAGTAAAAAACATTTGAAAAACAAAACAAAAGGGTTATTTTTAATTAAAAAAAAACTTAAAAATTAAACCATCGATTTCATTTACAAAATCAAACAAAAAACTCGTGCAACGCACATATCTAGTTTTTTATAAGACAATTAAAATACATCAATTTTATCAAAATTAAAAATACACCTTTTTAATGTTGTCTTATAAAAGTCTGATTGGTAAGTGAGTTACAAACTTTACAAAGCAAAAAAATTTATATAGCTTTGAAATGGATCCAATCAAGTTTTAAAAATTTTACACAACTTTTTTTTAAAGCACACAATTTTACACTTTCTAAAATTTTAAATTCAATAGGCAAAATAGTAAAACAACAAAATCTACAGCCACACAAAAAAAAAACTTACAGTCATATAGGATTATTTTGCTCTGTTTAAATTGTCTCTTTGAACTTGGTTCCTTTAGTGGTAATTTTAAAATTTTACAATTTAATTTTTTAGAGTTTATAATTTAAGGTTTAGGTTTAGGTTTTGCGATTTAATTATTAGAGTTTGATTAGACTATTTTAGTAATTATAAAAGAACATCGCATGTTTTGTTAATTTGGTAAAAAGTTATATTCTATTTCCTTAAAGAAATCCCAAATTTTTACCTTCACATAATTCAGCAATAGCACGTCCGTGTGTAAAGCTGACTTTGGCCCTTTCCCCCATCTTGTTGATCTTCTTAACTATCCAATATCTGTCATGACAATTGACAAACAAAAAGGCTGACTTTGGCCGTTTCACCATCGTTTTAATGTGACTTGAGAAGCACGCAAAGACGACACCATATTTTCTTCATTTTTTCCTCCTCGTCGTGCAGAAAAAGGAGAGACCAATTCGTTTCTCCGCCATGGAAATACAGAAGGCGAAGCTTCCAAAGAAAAAGATCTCCGACGATGTAAGAACAAGCGGAGGAAATTATTCAGATTCGATTCCGCTTGATCTCATTAATTCCAGATATACTCAAAGATTTGCCTGTTAAAACCCTAGCAAGGTTCCTCTGCGTGTCAAAGCCATGGGCATCCATCATTCGCAAAATCTTACTTGATCAAGTCGTCGAGTCATCCGCAAGGTCTCATCTTCACATTCAAGAGCAAGCGTCACGGAAAACATTTCTTCTTCTCATCGAGGCAACCCCAAAATTAATGGAGATAGATCATCGGTATCTTCTGTAGCAAGTTACCATATGAAATGCCATTCTCAACTGTATACAGCCATTTCTCCATCTGTCCACGGTTTGATTTGCTATGGACCTCCTTCTAAACTCATGGTATACAACCCTAGCACGAGAAGATCCATTGCTTTGCCGAATATCGATTCTCATAGGATACGTATGTACCACTTCTTGGGTTATGATCCCACCGATGGTGATTACAAAATGTTGTGTATGAGTAGAGGAATGCATGCTCGTAGGGGACGTGGATTAGCTCAGAAGATTCAAGTTTTGACATTGGGAAATGGGAACTCGTGGAGGATGATTGAGAATTGTCCTCCTCACTCTCCTGAATCTCCTCATATATGTATAGATGGGGTTTTATACTATGGAGCTTATTTTGACACAGGTACACGTCTCCTTAAAAAAGATCATGCAGTCATGAGTTTCGATATTAGGTCTGAAAAATTTGATCTTATCAAAGTACCACAAGACAGAGCAACAAAGTTTACAAGGATGACAAGATTCAATGGGAAGCTTGCTCTCATGTTCTATCTTGGATTTTGTTATCAGTACTCTGGTTTAATCGAATTGTGGGTTTTAGAGGATGCTGCAAAACATGAATGGTCCAATAAGATTTTTGCGTTGCCTAGATTAGCTGGCTTGAAGACCATGTTTCAAGTGTTTTGTGCCACTGATGATGCAGGAGAGTTTGTTTTAGCACCAGAAACTTTGCACGAACCACCATTTTATGTTTTGTATTATGATCCCAAGAAAAATAGCATGAGAAAAGTCGACATTGAAGGAATCACAGAAAAGAAGCTTCAATCTTGGGACAATTGTTCGGATCGTCGTACAATCTCTATCTTCCCTAGTCAGGTTGAAAATCTCATGTTTTTCTAAGAGTGCTCGCATGTCATACATGATCTTTGTTTATCAATTTTAGTTGATAGAGTTTTATCTAATTATACTTGGGAAGTTTCATGATCCTTGTCTTTGTCTTTACTGGGGACAGTTTGTTATTAGTCTCATCTTCTTTAGTTTGAGGTCTACTGTAAAGTCCGTAATCTTCTTTTTCTTTAACAAAACAATCTCTTAAATTTCCCTTTCTGATAGAGATTAAGATTTTGAAGGAGACAACCTTTATAAAACTATATATGAACTAAAAATAAAGAATTCCACATAGATCTTAGGTGAATATTAAGGAGGACAGGTTCAAATCCAGCCTGTTATATTTTGTGTGGGAATCTTAATTAGCACTTGGCGCTATAATGTTAAACCTTCTTGACATTTCAATTAGAAGCTTCATGACATTGTTAAAACGTAGAAGCTTCTGATAAATAATTTTTTTTTTGAAATCTTTGTCTAAATTAAACATGGTTAAATTACTTGTGCTTATATGCTTATGCTTCTTTCTTTTAAACTACTTCCTTAATCTCTATGACTATAAACGTCACAGCCTTGTAATTTTTCTTCCATGCAATTTAAGTAGAAACCCATTTTTCAAAAAAAAAAGAAAAAAAAGGGGGGGGTTTAAATTAGATTGTATCACCTTGAAGAAGATAAATCTAGGAATTTTTTTCTCCACTTTAGAACCATTCTCAAACGGGGAAATTAAAGTAGATGCATGGAACTCAACATCCAAAACAGATCTAAATAGGTTGAAGTAAAAGCATAGTAAAAGTTACTTGAGAGAACAAAGACTCTCCTAATATTATATGTCTCGTTTGAACAAAAGCTGACATGAATCTCTTTCTCCTCTTCTACTAGACAATCGTCATAGGCTGTCCAGATGATATTGTCTCGAGATGAAACAACAAACATTCAAGAACATTCTTTGGTTGATTCCATTGCCCATAACCCATGTAATCGTCTCTCCAAAAAACCCGTTCCTGAGACTATATTTTTAGTATACATGATCAATGTAATTATAACAAGTAACTCAAGCAATTGCAAGAAAACTTGACAATCTACCTCCAAGGGTAATAATTCTAAGCAAATGAGTTTGACCCAAGTTAGAGATCTCAGAAGGTTCTTATTGATTATATGAGAGACTTCAACGCGCGTTAACGATATTTGCTTCCACTAGCTTCCATCACATTCTCATTTGCTTCCACTAGCTTCCATCACATTCTCAGTCAGACGAAACTCGAAACCACGATTCCCTTTAACTTTTAACCATTTCAAAGAAGGAGCATCTATCACATAGATACAAATCTGTTCACCACCATGGTTACTATAAATTAATAATCTTTGTAAAGATGGCACCTCAATAGTGAAAGTCTTCACTGGGAGATATACACTAATATATATCCAACAACAATTTTTCAAGATTAGGGCAACCAGATAAAAGGTTAACAAACGATGCTTCGTTTTTGAACAACACAGAGTGAAGATGTAGAGTTTTAAGGGACATTAGACAAACTTGAGAAGGGTCATCCACATAAACCACAAGCTTGAGTATCAAGGACTTGCAAACATTCTTTGAAAAATGTCTTGAATTTGTGGGCTAATGGGCTTTACATAAATCTCAAATTTGTAGATTACCAAAACCCAACAAATCTTATATTTTAAAACCGGAAATTTCGGACCAAATCAGTGAGAAAAATTGAAAAAAGCAAAGAAAATATCAGAATTTTTTACTGTTCATGGATCCCACGTGAAGAGACAGCTCAAATTCCAATCTCGTTACGACGTCGAATAAGACGATTTGGTCTCTTGTCCCTAATCCATCTAATTGGGTCCCACGTTTTTTTGTTTCTCCTCCTCGATCGAAAAAAAAAAAAAACACTCCAAAAGCAAAAGTAAAGAAAAAAAAAAATTAAAAAAAATTATCGCACAAGATTCCAGCTCAGTGGTTCTTCATCTTTTTTCAATCGCTTTCTTTTCCATTCTCCTTTTCTCCTCCTCCTTCTCCCACTTGCTTTTCTTTCTTCTTTCTGAGCTTTAAGATGAAGAACCCTAAAATTTTCATCAATGTAATTTGATTCTTCTACTGATTTTATGTGTGTTTTAGCTGTAAATTTTGTGTGTTCTTGTTGGTGTACTGTGTATCAGTAGTGTTTTTGCTTACTTCTGAAGCAAAAAAAAAAAAAAAAAAGTTAGGGTTTGGTGAGAAATGCCAATGAAGGCGAAGAATCCGGATTCGATCCGGGAAGATGAGTGTTTGTTCGCCGTTGAATACGACGGTCCGCCGTTATCTTACGATATCCCTCGCGCTGTTCCGATTAACATGGAGAGAATCCCCGTCGCCTCCGTTGTTTCTCCGGTTTGTATCTCCGATAACATGTCGTTTCCTGTGATTCAGCCGATTCTGTCCGTGGATTCGCTGAGCAAGAAGTTTCTGAGAGAGATGGTTGTTGTTCCTTCTTCGGTTTCTCCGACCTCGGTGATCGGCAATTGCGGAGCCGGTGGCCTCGAACTGGTCTCCGATTCCACCACTGTTTCGCCTACTTCCGTCATCGTCTTCGAGGAGCAGACGGAGGAAGAAGGTGGCGCGGACTGTGAGCTGAGCAGCTCGAACTGCGAATTGTCCGGGGAGTTATCCGAATCGGTGAATCATCAGGAATCGAGAACTCTTGATTTCTGCGATAGTTTCGAGCAATCTAGGGTTAGTTCAGTGAGGTCAAAGGAAGAGAAAGAGAGCTTAGATTTGAATGAATCGTCTAACCCATTACCAGATTGGGAATCTAACGAATCGGTTCTGAGTATGGATTATCCATCTTCAAGGGTTACAGGAGATTGCGTCAGTGAAACAAACGGAGATGGTAAGAAGCAACCAGTTGTTACTTTCTTGGGTATCGCTTCTGATGATGGCTTTGAGGAAGAAGATTGTAACCAGAAGCGGATTCGGGTTGCGCCGGTTAAGAAACAGCCTCAAACCAAAGGGAAGAAAGGTTCTTGCTACAGGTGTTTCAAAGGGGGCCGGTTTACGGAGAAGGAAGTATGTCTTGTTTGTGATGCCAAGTATTGTAGCAGCTGCGTTCTTCGAGCTATGGGTTCTATGCCTGAAGGAAGGAAATGCGTTACTTGCATCGGGTTTCCCATCGACGAATCGAAGCGAGGGAATTTAGGGAAATGCTCTAGGATGCTTAAGAGGCTGCTCAATGATTTGGAGGTTAAGCAGATAATGAAGACTGAGAGGTTTTGTGAGGCTAACCAGTTACCGGCTGAGTATGTGTATGTAAATGGACAACCTCTCTATCCTGAAGAGCTGGTTACACTTCAGACTTGCTCTAATCCTCCAAAGAAGCTAAAACCAGGGGACTATTGGTATGATAAAGTGTCTGGACTCTGGGGAAAGGTGAGTAGTGTACTGTCCTTTTGAGATTTGTGTTCTCAGTTTCTGGTGTGTTTCAAGAACGTTTATATATATTATGTTGATGTACCACAGGAAGGAGAGAAGCCTTATCAGATAATTAGTCCCCATCTGAACGTTGGAGGTCCTATTAGTGCAGAAGCTAGCAACGGAAACACTCAAGTGTTCATAAACGGTCGCGAGATTACAAAAGTGGAGCTACGAATGCTGCAGGTTGAGATCTTTAAAATATACAATTCTTGATTTGAAAGAGAGCTTTTGATGTCATTGATAATTTAAGTTTTTCTTCTTCTTCTTCTCTTTCTGTTGCCATGTATTGCAGTTGGCAGGAGTTCAATGTGCAGGTAACCCTCATTTTTGGGTGAACGAGGATGGATCGTATCAAGAAGAAGGACAGAAGAATACCAAGGGATACATATGGGGCAAGGTTTGTTGTTTTTGTCTGAAATCTATATTCCATTTATTTCAATTGGCGTTTTCCTCTCTGATGGAAGATTACAAACTTGTGCTGCTTTTCAGGCTGGGACCAAGTTACTTTGTGCTGTATTGTCACTTCCTGTTCCATCCAAATCTATTTCGAATGCTTCTGGGGAACAACTCCACAGTGCAAACAGCAGAAGCATTTTGGACCACCTTGAGCATAGGACCCTGCAAAAAATTCTTTTGGTTGGAAGCAGAGGTTCTGGAACTAGCACAATATTCAAGCAGGTATGAGCTTCTTCCTATAAATAGCTTTTTATATATATTTATTACTTACGTAAGCGGCAAAATCGATAACGCAACTGAATCACTTTCTCGTCCAGGCAAAGATCCTTTACAAGGACATACCATTCTTGGAGGATGAGCGTGAAAATATAAAGGTGATTATCCAGACCAATGTGTATGGTTATCTCGGTATGCTTCTTGAGGGCCGTGAGCGGTTTGAAGAAGAGGCTCTTGGTGTCATGAACACAAAGCATTCTGTCATTGAATATAGTCCTGCAGATGAAGGTGCATACTTGTTCTTGAGTTTTACTTTCCAGAGAGAAATTTGTTTATTGATGAGAGAAATCATGACTTTATATGTAACGGCTTTATTTGATTTCTATGTAATTACAGGAGATACTAAGAGCAACATCAAAACCTTGTACTCCATTGGCCCAAGGCTCAAAGCATTTTCTGATTGGCTATTAAAGACTATGGCTGCTGGAAATCTCGGTGTCATTTTCCCTGCAGCTACTCGTGAGTATGCTCCTCTGGTTGAAGAGTTATGGAGAGATGCTGCGATCCAAGCTACATACAAGCGAAGAAGCGAGCTAGGACTCCTTCCCAGTGTCGCTAGTTACTTCTTGGAACGGGTAAATAAGCTCTTCACTATCTCTTGTGCCCTCAAGCTGAGTTCCATTTGGAATTGTTGGTTAATGGGAAAATTTATTAGTCATCTAAGAAACTGTACTGCTTTCTCGTTCTTCAGGCTATTGACGTATTGACACCAGACTACGAGCCGTCGGATTTGGATATATTATATGCAGAGGGAGTCACTTCGTCCAGTGGTCTAGCTTGTCTCGATTTCTCATTTCCACAGACTGCAGCTGAAGAGAATCTTGATCCTTCCGATCACCTTGATTCTTTGCTCAGGTAAGTCTGGTTCCTCTTTTTATTTTGTTTTATGATATTCAAATCGGTTCCAAAGTTGTTGAAGAAATGTTCTTTTGTGCTTTCTTTTACAGGTACCAGTTAATAAGAGTACCCTCGAGAGGCCTCGGCGAAAACTGCAAATGGATAGATATGTTCGAAGACGTTGGGATGGTCGTGTTTGTTGTTTCGATGAGCGAGTACGACCAGGTCTCGGAAGACGGAACCAACAAGATGTTACTCACCAAGAAACTCTTTGAAAGCATCATCACTCATCCCATCTTTGAGCAGATGGACTTCCTCTTGGTACTCAACAAGTACGATCTCTTGGAAGAGAAAGTCGAGCGCGTTCCTTTGACGCGGTGCGAGTGGTTCCAAGACTTCAATCCCGTGGTCAGCCGCCACCGTTCGAACATCGGTAACCCGACTTTGGGCCAGCTCGCGTTCCATTACATGGCGGTTAAGTTCAAGCGATTCTACTCTTCCCTGACCGGTAAAAAGCTGTTTGTTTCTTCGAGCAAGAGCTTGGACCCGAACAGCGTCGATTCGTCGCTCAAGTTAGCTATGGAGATTCTGAAATGGAGCGAGGAGAGAACAAACATTTGCTTGAGCGATTACTCTATGTACAGCACTGAGCCAAGTTCCTTCTCAAACTGATGTTTTCACATTCATAAAGTAAAAAAACAAAAGAGAGTCTAATGTAAATGGTAACTACTTTCTTGTGTATAGATTACCTACCACGTAGATTTTAACAAGTATCAAAAATTTACAGACCAATCTCTGTGTAAAAACAGTTACAATTTTAACTGATTCTTCTTCTTTGTTATGTTACAATTTGAGTGATTGGTTTAATATCGAAAATGGTATCGAACCTGCTCTTCTGCACTCAACAAGACGTTCTTCACAATCCAACCTTGTTCTTGCATTTGTTTGTTCAGTTCCATAAAATCATCTCTCGCAGCTCGCTTGCTCTCTCCTGCGAGTAAAGACCAATCTTGTAGCGTCGTCAAGTCTGAAACTGATATGTCCTTTCTCTTGATTCCATTGGTTCCAAAGGCTTTACGTATGTAACATGTCTGAAATAAACCACCAAAATGTGCTTTATGAATTGAACTATTATGAATTTTACTGAATTGAATCCTTTACCTGTAACAAACTCGTGATAACGTCTACACTGTTGGCTCCTTCACGCAGACAAATAACGATCCCCGGCTAAATAATTTACAAAGTGGCAAGGTTCAAACCAGACAATGGTGGGGATCTAAGGACATATAAGTAACATATATATAAAAAAGAAACTCACTTTTGGTCTTCTACTGAAACCTTGAGAGGAAAGTTCAATGGTTATGAAGTAACCATCATCATTGCACAGTGATTGCATCGCCATTACTGATAGTGTCGGAATCTGAGCTTTTGGATCTAAGCATCCGATTCTGATGGGCCAAACTCTTTTGCTAGCTACAAACAACATATGAAGCATTCAGCTTATTAACCAGCAACACGCATTAAGTGACCAGTATTGAGAAGTTTTTGTTTTTTTCACCTCTGCTCCCTAAAAGATCAACTCCTTCCTCTTCACTCACTTCGGCAGGGGAAGGTACTCGCCGTGACTCGATCCATCTTTCCAGGATTATCTCAAGCCTGTTCTGATAAGAAAAAGAAAAATTAAACTTATAACACAGAGTAGTCTAAATTGTTCGGATCTATCACCACCGAGATAAGAGATAGCTACCTTGGTTAAAGTTTGCAGATTGATATGCTTGAGCCCTTGATAAATGCCAAGGAGATCCATCGTGGAGAAAATCGGATATAGAACAAAAGGTAGACTTGCCTGCAGTCTAAGCACATTAAGCAAGTCAGGAGATTCCGCAACAATCTCGCGAGAATGAAATAACTCAAACGGTACTAGAATCATCTAACCTTTGGTTGTTCTGGAATAGCATATTTAGAAGAACCGCCAGTAGGAGACCAAGGTTATCAAAACACACGGTTTGAATCTGAACATTCACGACTAAAATCAGCTCATGCATGTGAAGGTATCATGTATGTGAAGGTAATGACAGAAAAACTTGAGTGGGTTTCAGAAAGAAACCTGTGCCTTTGCAGAGACTTCACCGAGGTTATCCGCTACAGCGAAGCTTCGATGTACAGCTGACTGTTAATGTCGAAACATTGGTTGTCAAACACAAAACACTAGAAACTCAAGAGGGAAAATCAATAATACGAAACCTTACACCGGTTGCTAAGTAACACGACAGGCTAATCTGTTTAGCGATGTTGGCAATGGAAGCAAGCAGAAGGAAGTACTGAGGGAATACTGGAGTCATCAACTCAACTCCAATGCTCAGACTGAAGAGTACAGACGTCGAGAACCTAACTCTCTATGACCAAAAAAATTACAGAATAGTTTCAAGAACTACATACTCAATCTACAATTTGATGAAGAAAGCTCCACAAAGTCAATGTACCTTCAAATTAGTGTCAAAAGCAGAAGCAAGACTTGCAGTGTATATACATCTACTTAAACGTCCAAGTCCATCTTTCAGTATCCAATTAAAAGCAGCAGATGAAGCAAGTGACCGAGACTGTCCAATACCTATGGCTCGAAACATTGCCTGTATCCACACACACAAAAAACAATCAAACATCGACTCATGTTTGTTTACAGCATCTGCTAATTTCTTTTCAATTCCAGTAAATTTTGTTCACCTGAGTGGCAAGAACCTGTAGAGCAGAGCTGAAAACTCTGTGCAAGAACTTCCATTTCACATAGCTTATATAATTACCATTGACTTGTTTCGGTATGAAGAAGTCTTTTGCAGCGGAAGATGAAAGTCTTATCAGTTTCCAGAAGCCGTCGCCGAGGCCAGGAGCTGAAAACGGCGCCGTATCATCATCATCATCATCTTCATCAACGCATACCAACTTCAAGGAATCTCCTTTGAGGAAGTACCTAGAAACTCTGCCAGATCTTTTGATTACAATCGGAAGACGACGAGTTGCGTTACTGGGCACGACGAGTAGTTCCTCTTTCGAAACTCCTTCTTGCTCGAAATCAATGGAAGTTCTCAGAGACTTGTTGGCGATATCTGTCGAATTTCTCGGAGAAAATTGGGGGAAACGGAAGATTCGATACTGGGTTGCCTTTGATGTAAATGGGTTTAGATAAAGACGAGAGCTTGGATTAAACTGCAGAGATGAATGCATCAGAGTTTTTGGGGATTTATATTAAATACTCCGGCGATTTCCGTTTATGCCTCTAACTTTCCCGGCAGGTTTAGGGTTTAACATCAGAAATTGGCGCGTGAGAGTGAGCCGGTTCCGTTCTGCGAGTGGGATTCATGAAGCTGAGATTTCTAATATATTGGGCTGAACATGGGCCTTAATCGCTTGTCCCATGCTTGTGTTCCCACTTCCTAGACTCTTTCTGTCCTTGGTTTTTTTTTTTAACTCACAAAAATTCAAAATATTCTTTCAGTTTCATATTAAGTATCATTTTAAAATTTATTTTATTTGAAGTATCATTTTATATTTTTAATTCAAATTTTTGATAATTTTTCACTTATCTCTATTTATTTAGTTAATTAATTAATAAAATCATAGTATACAATTCTTTTTTTTTTAAATCTCAATTCGTAGAACGATTCGAAAATCCAAACGATAGAGTATATAATACATTAACAAACGATAAACAGAAAAATAATTTTTTTTTAAAAAAATGTATGGAAAACTTTAAACAATATTTATAACAAAACGGAAAAAATATTTATATTTAGTGTACTTTTTCGGTTGCCCATTAACAACCGAAGGTAGATGAATGAATCTCTTTAATATAAATCTAGAGCATCCATCTCTTGTTTGAATATGACCACCATTGCAGCTCTTGGTAATGTAACCATAACTTGAACCCCTCCGACCATCGCCGGTTCTAATCTCGGTGGTCGCATGAGCATCTTCATCATTCTAGCAGTCTTCGGCGGGACTTCTTCTTCACTTCTTTTTATGCTCTCTGCTCTTATATTAATTAAAAGATGATAAATTATATGCATTTTTATAACCAAACTATATAATTATGTCCAAAAATAAAAATAAAAAACAACAACATTAAGTGTACTCTTCTTATTATTAGTTATTGATCTTGTTTTATTAATATTTCAACATACAAAAGAAACATTACTTAAGCTTTAACTTAGACAAAATCAAAGGTTTATTTCTGCTTATAAGAAACGGACAATGAAAATCAAGGTTCATTTAGAGGATTACAACAACATTAGGTGTACTCTTCTTATTATTAATTATTGTTTTTTTTTTAATATTTCAACATACAAAAGAAAGATTACTTTTAAACTGAATGTAGAGCCTTCATCTCTTCTTTGAATGTGATCATTGCAGCTCTTGGTAATGTAACCATAACTTGAACCCCTCCGACCATCGCCGGTTCTAACCTCGACGGTCGCATGAACATATTCAACATTCTAGCCGTCTCCGGCGGGACTACAGAGACGATATCCACCGGCTCACTCCACCCGAAATCCATCGATCCAAAAATCCCGATGTTCCTCCAATCTGTCAACAAAAATAACCCATCTCTCTTTCCTTTGACCGTTAAATTCATCTTGATGATGTTTTCCATGTTACCAAGCTCTTCTTGTAGATAATTTTTGTCTTGAGCCTTCTTCTTTGCTTCTTTTATAAGCTTTACGATGTCAGAGATCGCAAATTCTTCTACTTCTCTTGCGGTTAACGGCACATACATATCAATGTATGCATTACCGTAGTATCCGTCGGGCAAAGGTGGTTTCACGACGTTACGGATTCCTACGGAAAAACCCAAAACAGTGACTCCATCTTTATCTAGACTCAGAGCCTTGACTCTTAACTTCCACAAATAAGCTCCTATCACTTCGAAAGTAGTGAGTGTCTCCTTGGAGAAGTCGCATTCTTCCATTGTAGCTTCTTTCAACCTTCTTATGCTCTCTGCTCTTATATTTATTTTTTCCGTTACCTAATCACACACATGGATATATAGAATTATAATTCTTGCTTTTAGATAAAATAAATTAGCAAATAAAATATATTAGAAGATCTATCAATGGTTACTTTTTGTGTGGGAAGGACTTTAAACCACTTAATTTAAAATAATTCCGTAGAAATGGACTTTAAACCATTTAATTAAAAAAAATTTGGTTATTGAATAGAATTAAAAAACTTACTTTAAATCTTTTGCCGAGCATAAGATTTGAGCAAATTTCCTATACTGAACTTCTTTTTAGTTCGTTTGTTTTGTTTATTATGAAATTTTCTAAAAGCACCCCAAAATTATTCTGTTCTCTGTTAAAACATAGGGATACATTTAAAAACTTTCACAGTGACATCCACTACCCGAATCAAAACTTAGTTGGGCCCTGTGCTATAATCAAAATTTTTACTTAATTTGGATCTATTTTACAAAATCTTCAAAATTTAGGACCTTAAAATAGTAAAGAAAAAATTAAAAAATGATGTGGACCCAGTGCATTTGCACTCTCAGCATATGCCTAACGCCGGGCCTGAATTCCACTTACACTTTAAACATCCGAATTATTTCAGTAACACTATAAACTTTCAAACTAAAAAAATTAACATATAAAACCTCTAAATTAGCTTCTGAGTTTAGCGCAATCAAAATATTTAATTAACATAATTGTTTATTTGCCGTTAAATAATCATGACGTGATTTTAAATTTATATTTTATTCGAAAATTATTATTAATTATTTTTTTATTCAAAATAATCTGAATGTTTAAAATGTAAATGGGTCTCACTCTGGAAGTCTTTTATGCGGTTTTTCCTTTTCTAATTCTACTATACATACCCAATCATCGGTAGGCAAATAGGGAGAAGCGGCGGTGTCACCGGTGGGAACAAATGGTGGTTGATCATCTTCAGGCCTTCCCACGAGTCTTTCTCTTTCCCAAATCGGCGTCACCGTCAGATTCTTCTTCCCGCCGGCCAACGCCGTCAAGGCACACATGGTATGACCCATTCCATATCCATCACACACAGCATGCGACATGGCAATCCCTAACACAAATCCTCCACATCCAAATTTGGTCACCTGTCATCATTACCACTATTATTGTTTTACAAGGGTTTTCGTTTATTGGGAGAAAGGTAGAATATATCAATTAATATCACTAAAACTGATTGTGTAATAATTATTGAATCATGATGATAACATAGTATAATGGTTTGTGTGAGTGTTATTGTTGTATCATCATCTAAATCCAAATTTGTATTTATGCGCAGTTGACAAACAATAAAAATTGTAAGATATTATTACAAGATCTAGTCCAACTATGTTCATCTACATTATTCTTAACTAGTTATCATGCATTAAAATAGAAATAAACAAATTAAGAAACAAGGTTCAAATTAATGTTTACGAAGAATTACCCCTTAATGAAAATTTTTAATATATTAAACTTAATTTTTTTTATATGAAACGTATCAATGGTGTGTTTACCTGCATAGCAAAAGGTCGATAACCATCCTTATCCACTCGAAGCTCAGGCAAGAACTTCAAGGCCGTATCTGAGTCAATGTTCTCTAAATACTCCAATGAAGAAAGTTCCAGATTTGCAGTAGCCACCGTGAACGCCACACCGCCTTCGTCGCCCCCGCAGCTCAACTGAAGCTTCCGATCACTTTCCCGCCGCTTCAGAGTCCCCGAAAGCGGATAGTAATACGCAAGAAGATCGGACAAAGCCTCCTTAAGCAAAGATTCCGGCCGATCATCATCATCAGTAACGTTCTTAGCTTTGAAAACGTAACATGCCTTGTAAATAAGCTCGTTGTCAGGATCATTGTCAAGTGTTGAGAGGGAAAGAATTTGACAAGGTATGTTTTTCGAGGGTTTCACCATTTCGGTGATATTCTTCTCAACCACAATTAAAGGGATTGATGAGCTTGTTTGAATCGACATGTTTTAGTTTCTAAGTATTTTGACGAGCGAAACTCTAAGAATCGCCTTGCCTTTAATATAGAAGGTCTTGGCATCTCGATTAGTCTATACCAAAATCATTTTTTACACCTACTGTATATATTAATCTTTTTAAAAGGTTGGTGCAACTCTTATAATACACACAGCTATATATTAATCTTTACCGTCAGACAACTCTTGGACACATTAGCGTAAGACATTATAACAATTAACACGAGGAATTTAAATATTAGAGCATCAGCATTGCTGAGATACCAACAAGAGTTTCTCATGATTTAAAAAATATTATTTTAATAGAATTTAAATAAATAATTAAATTTTAACTCTTAAGAAACAAATAAGCCAATTATATGATGACACGTGGCCCGCGAAGCGCTTCTCATATTCTTTCTTACTTTTTTAATTTTTTTCATTTGTTTATTGCTGAGATAATCTCTGAGATCTCCCCAATAAAGTTGCTCTTACATCGTGGATAGACATAATATATTTTAAAAAATTTTAAATGATATATTTATTTTATTTGATATAACTTAAAAGGTAAAAAATATATAAAACCGTAAACAAATAAATAAACAAGAGATTTCCAAGTCAACGCTAAGACCAAACATAATTCTTATTAAAGAACTACATTGTTCTGCAAAGATGTTATAAAAATATATATATACATTATTCTAATTATTTTAACTATCTAATTATTCTTTTTTTTTTTATGTTTGGGTCAATAGTTAGCCTTTTACCTAGAACACACGATGACATGAGGCCATCTATACAACCCATTCTCAAATCCTTAATTTTTGAGGGTTTTTTTGTTTTCAATTCACCTTCAAATCCTCAAATTTTGAGGTGTCATTATTCAAAACCTCAAAAAACTTTCTGCTTCCCATTTTAATCCTTATACTTTTATAAATTCGACAAATTATATTATTAACTTTTTATAGTTTCATTTTAGTTCATATTATTATATAGAGATAATTACAAAATAGAACATTTTCCATAAATCTAATTACAAAATAGAACACTTTCTTCAACATGGATATTTTCATTGAGTTAGAAGTCTTTATTGCCCTCTCTTTAACAAACTTCAGCTCTTTTTTATTTTTTCTCTATCTTTTTCATCTCTTCTCTTTTCTCACACTTCTTTTACTTTTCAATTTCTAGCTTCTATCTCTTCATCTTTTCTCTTGCTTCTCTCTCCTCATAATTTTCATCTCCTCTCTCCTCATCTCTTCTCTCACTTTTCTCTCTCTCTCTCAACCAACCATTAAAAAAAGGTCATAACTCATTGTAATTGCAAATCTTTCCAAATCATACCAGTTCCAAAATCAACCCATTAAAACCTAACAACATAAGACACTACGCCATCCACACGATATGTATGGATAACTACGTGTGAATGAGTTGAGAGATTCGAACATCCATCAAAATATTCAAATAGTCATCGATGGATGGATGTTTATAGACAACTACGTATGGATGAGTTGAGAAATTCAAACATCCATTAAGCGATTCGAACATCAATCGAGAGATTCAACCACAAAATATTAATCAGAGGATCATGCCAGAATGAGAAAATGTTGGACGAATTTCGTATAGTTGAGAACATTCTTGCGAATAATGTAAACATGTTTTGATATTTATAAAATGCGTCCACACAAACACGTCCACACACACGTCCACCCAAGCACATCCACACCAACATGTCACTGACCATGCAAGATTGTACATCAAAACGCTAGCATAATCTAACTGCGTAGTCTAATATAAGTAAATTTGTTAGAACAAGATATTGATATATACATGATGACAATAATTATGGTTTTCAAAACTGAAATAGTAGAACTTAATTGATCTTTATAATATATCTTTTTTTTACAATATTATATATCTAATAAATATAGTTCAAATATATCTTTATAAATTTAACTATCACATATACAATCAAATAAATACATTATTTTTTATTAATATCAAATAAATAGGGAGATTTGTGAAAATGGTCTGTTTGCCAAATTCAATTTGAAAATGGTACTTCACATAGTCTATCGTTAGTTTGTCTTCAGTTTACAGAGTCTGCCATAGTTTGCCTTAGGCATGGGCATTTTAACCGGATCCGAAAAACCGAATCGATCTGAACCGAACTAAAGTACCGAACCGAACCAAAACTTGCATAATAACCCAAATGGGTCCTATACTTCTATATCCGAAGAACCGGACCCGAACTTTGACCGAACCGAAAACCGAATGGGTATCCAAAATATCTGAAATACAATTATATACTTAAAAATATAATTTATAGTTAAACTCGAATAACTAAAATATTTAAAATTATAATTATAAATCAAATATATTAGATAATTTTAGATTAAAATAATTAAAATATCGAAAAAAATTTAGTTATATTTGTTAAAATATTTTTTTTTTGGCAAAATTCAACAAAATAACTGAAATATATAAAATATTTGAGTTTTTGTAAAAAAATATTTAAATAAATTTTGAGTGATTCGGATACCCGGAACCGACCCGAACCCGATTAGAACCGACCCGTACCCGACCCAAAAATTATAAATATCCGAATGGATTCCATCCCTCTATAACCGAAGATCCGATACCCGAAAGACCCGACCCGATTGTATCCGAATAATCCGAACGTCCACCCCTAGTTTGCCTTCAGTATTTTAATTTGAAAAGAGTAATATTTTGTTTAATGTATGTTTTATATTTATTTATAAATTTTTTATCATTATAACTAATTATGTTAATATTGAGGAGTATCATGCAAAACTCAAAAAGTTTTAAGGTTTTAGCATTGGAACAATTCATTTTTCAAATCCTTATTTTAATGATGTGCATTTTTCTTCTACCAATCTTTATCTTTAAAGTTGATGATGACTTGTCTTTTTTCTTGTTTTAAATTTAATTTTTTGTTTTCTGTTTTTTCAAACGTTATAAGTTCTGCATTTTTTTTTATAAAACAATTGTCTTTTTAAATCATATTAAAAACATGATTTAGATAATTTATTTGATTGGTCAACTCCTACTACTAATTATCTAAATCATGTTTTTAAAAGACAACAGTTGTACCAATCATCTTTATACAATTCTACATAATTGATGTCATAACACGATATGACATCATTCATTAGTAGTAGGAGTTGACCAATCAAATAATTTATCTAAATGTTTTTAAAAGACAACAGTTGTACCAATCATCTTTATACAATTCTCCATAATTGATGTCATAACATGCAAAGTAAGACCGTAAAACCTAACTTTGAGCAATGAGCACAAAAGTCCAAATGCAAGGATGGTAAACGTAAAACAACTTTTGAGCACAAACGTCCTAAAAAAGGAAGTTTTGAGAATAGAGATTTAGGGTTCTAAACTTAATTCAATTTTCCGAATATATGACTTTTAATGAGGTTTGGTGTGAGAGCAAATGCTGCTTAACTGTGTTTCCCTTCTCCAAAAGTTGAAATTTTTGGCCAAACATGTTCTGCTTTCCAAATTACAAGAATTGTCCTCCTATCTCTTCATCACATTCCTAACAACTGAAACAGAGCAAAACGAAAAACTATATAGCAAATCTCAATTCACAGTTTTACTTTTACCCTCCTTCCATTTCCAGAAATGCGACCGACCAGAGCTCTAGGATGTTAGTGGCTCGAGCATTCTTGATGCAGTGGTCAAGCCTCTATGAGTCATTTTCAAAAAGTTTCTAGCTTTTGTTTTCCCCATCACGTCGTCTCTGAATCTTCTGCTTCTTCTTCGACTACAGTCGGGAGCGAACCTTCTCTGCTGAAACCGGGGTTTAGGAACTTGGCTACAAAAGCCCATAGCTTATAAACATCCTCAAAGTTCGTCAAAAAGCTGAGAGAAGCTGTGACAACCTCAAACCTCACAAACCCATTTTTCCCGCCGCGCTTACCAGCTTCCCTCTGAAGATGCAAAGAGCTATCTTCCTTGATCCTAGCGCCTCCTCCGCGATGATTCCTCGGGGTATCCATTATGCGTATGTGACTCAAGATACCAATACCAAGAGATACACCTTCCCTCTCAGCCAGTTTCAGAACAACCTCTGGACTTACGAAACCTCTGCTTCTGTCTTTCACATTGAAAGCAACCGCTGCTCCTCTTTCGTACTTTATCTTGGGGCCATAGATCTGCACAAGATTCATCGGTCTGCTGCTACCGTCGCCTCCTGGTTCAGGCACTTTCAGTTGCAGCAAAGAGATCACAAGCCAGTTAATCAGAAACCTGAGCCTAGTTGTGGTTTTACTAAGACCTAACATATTCACATGATCGATATGGCTGCAAACAATCTCCGGTTCCCTTCTGTCCCAATCATCCTCGTTCGGGTTTTCGCCATCGCTTTCGTCATAGACACTGGCCAAAGAAGCTTCACCTTGGTCCAGACTATGACTGACAGGGTCCACGTTAAACGAAACCCGTGTTCCTCTGCTCGGCTGTTCATCTTCAACACCCAACAGCCTCCCACCACCAGTTCCCCTTCTTCCCAATAACCTAAACTCTCCTTCTGTCTCTCGTCTAATCGCGTTCTCTTTCACATCCGAGGAAATCTTGGAGCTCGAGCCATTTGATCCGAAACCAGACCCTGCACGATACACAGTGTTACCGCGGTTTTCTTCCTGTATCTCTTGTATTTGGAGATTACTAGAGCTCCTCAGGTTCCGCGATGGCGTCGAGTTTGTCTCCTGAGTAACTGACATAACCGCAGCATCAAACGAGAGGACATCTTTACCATCATACCTAGGACTGCTGTAACTCTTCGCTACCGGTTTTGGCGATTGCCGTTTGCTGGTAAACCAAAACGGTGGCAACGGAGAGGCGATCTTATGACCCGCACGGTCAGAGCCAAGCGGACTCTGCCCCAAATCGATCCAGAACGAGTTATCAGACGACTCATCTTCGCTGAAAGCCGGGCTTTTCATCAGTTCTCCCACCGAAACGCTTTCGTTTTCTTCGAATATGGTACTACTAGTCCCATCTCTATCAGAGATACTATCTTCCAAGAGCTCTGCCTCAAACACATCTCTCACTTGAGCTGAAGTGTATGCGCCGGAGAAAACCGGCATCTGAGCTCCTTTCCGAGCAGTTTCCGCGGTGGCTGCGGATTTATAACCATTCGTACCAACGTCATGATCTTCAAGACCAGCCAGTCCGTCCAAACCATCTATCGAATCACTGAGATACAACGGATACTGAGGCGTGATCTTCACTATCCCTGATCCTGTTTTACCGGACTGGCTCTGAAGATTACCCATCACCGACTTCTTTATCAAAAGGCAGCCAAAACCCGTAGGATCGTGCCCAAACACTTTGTAGAACGAGGTGACGATAAACTCTGGCCGAAACAACGATAACCCGAGCGAATCCATATCTTTGGGACCTAAAGAGCCAGCATCAAGCAACACATGCCAGTTGTTCTGCTGAGCCAGAGCCATCCACTGGTAAGAGTACTTAGAGCCCGTGACTCTAGACTGCGCAGGGAACACGAACAGCCCGACCGCTGAATCTTTCTTCTTCCTCTTCTTGTGAGACAAACGCTTCTTCAAATCCGTGGAACACAGCTTCAAGCTCGGCCATTTGAACCACGCGTTGTAAGCTTTGGCGCCTTTCTCTCTCGCGGTCTGAGCCATCCAGTTCACAGACTGGCTCTCGTGGTCGAACATCGTCAAGAGCCGCTTGTTCGTATGGAAAGGGTAAGATTCCGCGAGCAACCTAAACGCAGAGCCTCTACTCACAGTGAACACTAGGCCATACTCGCTCTCAGGGATGTTGAGATAATCCATTATCCTAGTCTTGAGATCATGTTCTACAGTCCCACTCTCGGCTCCACCGTAGAGCGCATGGTTACTCAAATTCGCAGTTATCTCAGAGAGACTAAACGTACAAGAATCCCAATATTGCAGAGTCTGAACATACGAGAAGAGACCAAACCCACAGTAATCAAGACATACCTTGGAATCTGACAAGTGAGCATACTCATCAGATCTCAGCTGATCGATCTTCTCAGAAGTCTCGTACTTTGGGTACATTGTGAGGAACTTGCTGAAAGCTTCGAGGAGCTCGGGGATGGCGTCTTCCGACTCGAAATCGCGTTCCGCGGCCAAAGCGGTCGCGCGCAAGAACTCGCGTTGCGCGTGGAGCCTGGCCAGGGATCTAGACCGGCCCAAGCTCTCGTCTTCTTGATTCTCTTTCTCGATGTCCTGAGATTTGAAGAGCGACCCGTTCTCGGATGCTTCCTCGAGAGCTTCCCTGAGCTTATCCTCGTACAATTTCCGAAGCATCGAAGCTTTTCTTCTGACATCGATTGGCGAATCAGAAGGCTCATTGTCTCTCCTCCTGCTCTTACTCTTATCTAAGATCAGAGCAGCACAGTGGTGAATTTGCTTCCACAGAGGAAAATGCATTAATCTTTCAGCGGAAAAAAACGAGAATTGAGAGAGATTTAGCAGAAGATGGCAACCAAAAAAAGGTTTTTTTTTCTTTTCTATCCCATAAGAAAAACCCTAAAAGTGAAGGAAATTGAAGAAGATCTTGAAACAGATCAAAGAGTGCCTCTAAAAACGGAAGCTTTCAGTGAACCCAGAAAAATAAAAATTAAAAAGATTAAACGAATTTCACGGAAGAAAAGAAAGTAAATGAACAGAATTTCCAAAAACCCCTATGAACAAAAAGAAGGAGGAGATAATAAACAGATCCCAAAATTTTGTATGAAAAATCAGAACTTTGTTGAAGATGAATTTGTGAAGAAGAAAACATTCAAAAAGAAAGAAGCTTTTTTTTTGTGTTTTTGTTTTTTTTTGGAAGATTAGATAATAAATGCAAAGCTGACTCCTTTCACCACCAATCTCTCGTTTCATTTACTACAACACACACTCTCTCTCTCTCTCTACTCAGTGGCTTCTCTCTCTAGCCCTTCCTTTACAGTTCGGTCAAAAAAGGCATTGACTTTCCCCACAGAAGCAGCAGAGAGAGTAGTGGTGGCGTTAGGGTTTTCAGCTATAATTGTTTCAATTTCTGTAATCATTTTCTCTTCGATTAAAAAGTCTCTCCTTATGACTGTATTTTATACAAAGTATAAACAAATTTATGCTTATTTTAATGAGAGAAAAAAACAAAACAAAAATGGTAGTATTTTACTTAATTAAATAAAACATAATTTTGTCTTATTTTGTTCCCTGGAAAAACGTATGAATTAGTCAACTCTGCCAGTAAAAGAAAAAAAAAGTAATTCGTTTTGTGACAAGAAAATAATAATTACTGCCCACATTTAGGATAATTGTTCCTTTTTTTTGTATAGCTAAGGATTATAATTGTTAGATATATTTTTAACTATTTCAAATATATTTGTTATAGTCAATTTAAGAAAGGGAAGGCTCTGATTAGATATGTTTGGGAGTGTTGGGTGAGCAGACCAAATGTATATGCGTATTAAATATGTTAGGTTGAGAACCGTGGAGAAGATTCTTGCTCCTTTTAGACTCCACATTTAATTTGCAGAATATTTATTCAAAATAGCTAAAAGAATTTTCTATCTGTTTTAAATTTAATTAGCTTTTGGCGAATTAACATTTAAAATATAAAAAAAGTGTTTAAGAAAACTGGCATGCTAGCTAAAGAGTCTTGCAAGGATTCTCTCACTTGGTCCGTTAGAAACAAAAGAGGTTAAGATTTTCAAAGAGCTTGAACACAAGCAACCAAAAAACATAACAGAGATCGACATGTCAGAGAGCTTTGAGATTTTCCTCTGAAACTTCTTCTAAAGCCCACTTTGGATCCTTCGACGCTGCCTTAGCCTTGCACCAATGCTATCTGTATTAGGTTGTTCGAGAGATGCTTTCCTCTTACTTCTTGTTTCTCGAGTATTCCCTGAGTCACACGGTTCGAGAGATGCTTTCCTCTTACTTCTCGTTTCTCGAGTATTCCCTGAGTTACTACCGCTGGTCTTTGTCTCTGTCTCACAGCTGAGGACCTGAACATCGACCACAAGAAGAGTCTGATTTTCCCCATTAAGGAAGTAACCATCAGCTCTTGTACCCAAATTCGACATCTGTCCTGTCCTTTCTTGAATGCGGGCACATGAATGCTCTTGGTTATCCTGCTTTGTCAAGACATCAACCCATGGAGTTTGATCATCCACAAGAGTCTGATTTTCCCCAGGAAGCAAGCAACAATCTGGTCCTGTTGTAACCAGATTGGCGTTTTGTTCTGTCCTTTCTTGATCAGCACCAATGTGGTGGGCACATGAATGTTCTTGATTATCCTGCTTTGGCGGCTCAAGATAACCTATGCCCTTATCATCAACATATAAAGTTTGATCATCATCCACAAAAGGCAAGAAGAAGCTAAGTGACCTTCTAGCTGAATTCGGAGTCTCGTTTGTGTTTTCATCTTCCTCTTTCACCAAGGAATCACCATTCTGAAGCTTTGGTACTTCTTCAGAGAGATCGGGAAGTGGTTTTGCTTCTTGAAACGAAAGTGATCTCTTTGCAGAAACTTGATTTGGGGTGGCATCATCATCAGTTTGCGCCCGTTTAGTTTGAATCAGATAATGCGCAACAGACTTGTACCCGAGTTTAGCTATCTGGAAACAACAATCCAAAGAAGGAAACAATCCAAAGAAAGAAATCTTCAGCTCTTGATTCTATTCAACAGTCCAAAAAAACACACAAGATAATGCAAATGAATGATCCGAAAGAAAGAAACAACGCACCCTTCTGTAAACCGGGCCAGTCGGAACCCATCCTTTATGATTCCGGCACAAACTGCAATTGCAAATCCCGCGACAAACCGGGCAAATCCAGTTTGGATTCTCGAGAGCTTCGAGCACATGTTCGCCATATCTATTCATCAACAGAATAAACACATTCAGTACCAACAACAAAAGCTCCACTGCTAGTGATCTGATCTTACACAAATGTGCTTGAGAAGATAAAGGAGAGTACTACTCACCTCATGAACAAACAATCTCCACAGAATTGTCCTTGGACCATGTCACATTCGCTGCACTTTGTGCGATGACCAAGCGTTTTCTGCCTGTAAACACACACACACTGAAGCATTAAGCAATTTATCAAATCCTCTCATGAGTTTTGGTTTACATGTCTTAATCTTGGAGTAAAGAGGGACTAAAACACACACTGAAGCACTAAGCAATTTCGTTTCACAGATTAGGAACATCAAGTACTCTCTCTCTCGTGACAAAACACACATGAGACTAACCTGCATTGGTGACAAGTTTTGCCCTTGAACGGATCATAAATCCGTTTTCCATCCTTGTCATAGCCATCAACAAAACAGGTCCAGCTCCGTTCTGTGTTCCCAAGCAGCTTCTCATGTTCCTCTGTGTAAACCTCGAGCCTTGAGCCTTCACCAATCACCACACACTCTCGCTTAGATCTTTTGCCCTTCTCGTTGACGCCATCAGTGTAGATAACAGGAGTTGTGTTCTCCAACCTGACGAGTGTCGAATGACAGAAGAAGAAATCAAAAACCCTAACTTTGACTCATAAACACTAACTCTTCTTCTCCCTGAAAACCCCCTTTCAACAGAGAAATCGTAAACCCTAATTTCTACTGAAACCCCTAATCTTTCAAACTGGGAAAATCGAGAATCAGAGGCGGAGAATGAAGAGATTACCGAGAAGATCGCCGGGAGGGTTGAATCGGAGGAGTCGATTTCGGACCCGGATTAGAGTTACCGAATGGCTTTTTGACGGGTCGGGTCTCGGATTTGAGTTTTCGCGCGAGATTCAAGATGCCGAGGTTTTGCATCCTCTGAAGATTCTCTCTGATCCTCTCTTCTCTGCATTGTTCGTAAAGAGAGACCTTTGGGTTTCCTTCGATTACTTCTGGGTTAGGGTTTGATTTGGGTATTGAAGAAGCTTCCGTTCCACTTCTCATGGCGAGCATGATGATGGTGACGATTCCCACTGGTTTCAGATTTCAGAGATCTCTCTCTCTCTCTCTCACTGCTCTGGAAAAGAATTAATCTTTTTAAGGATGAGATTTTTAGTATTTATCAAAAAAAAAAAAAGATGAGATTTTTTGTGGGATGTTACAGCAACGGTCGGATTTTTTTTATTTGAAAATGTGCAGGGAATTGGGGATTGTGTTGGAGGATTTGATGGGACTTATTATTTTTAAAGAAAAGTATTTTTTCTGTTTTTCTAATTGTGCAATACAGCTAAAATAATAGTGGGAATATGGAAAGTTGTTAGCTTTTTTTACTCTATTTTTCTTTTTTAACTTTTACAATTGTATCACCTTTATAAGAAAATTACTGTCCCTGCTTTCTGAAAAGTACAGAAAGAATTTCAAATTTCAGCTAATTTCCAAAATGAATAATAAAATTTCAGCTTTTGAGTAATATTTGCCAAAACAAAAATAAAAGTCTCACCTTCTGGACCAAATTAACACCTAATCTCTTTCAAGGAACATATCCTTTTTCTTTATCAAATTTTTTGTATGTACATTATACAGTTTTTTGTATGTACATTATACAGTTTTCACTCACTAATAACTTTTCTTCTTGAAAATTGATATTTTTTAAATTCTTCTCCAACAATTTTGAACTACTTGTATTTATTATTATAACTCTTTTAAGTCCGGAGATTTTAAGGCAAAAGGAAAAACTAGTCCACGTTGATGAACCACCACTTGAAAAATCTTGGAGCCTCCATTTATATCTACAGAATCCGTCAAAACAACCAATCATAAACACAATCTCGCAAGTTTCCCTTCGATCCCAAACCCTTTTCTTTATTATATAAATCTCAAACAAATACACCCAAATTTCTCAAAACCGATCGATAGATATGGCCACAAGAGCTTCTTCTAGTTCAAGAAGAGATATGGACGTGACTCTCTTCTTCTTCTTCTTCTTCTTCTCCTTCTTGTTAACTCTCACTGCTTTAGTGGAAGCTGCTGGTCGTGGAGTTAACAATAATAAAAACGGTGGCTTAGGAGCTTCGTTTATATTTGGAGATTCTCTAGTTGATGCCGGAAACAATAATTATCTACCGACCTTGTCTAGGGCCAATATGAAGCCTAACGGTATCGATTTCAAAGCCTCCGGAGGAAATCCTACCGGCCGGTTCACCAATGGCCGAACCATTGGTGACATCGTTGGTACGTACCAAAACCGAAAATATTGTCTATATATCCATCTATATACTTAAACCCTTATATAGTAAATGATATGTGATATACTTCATTAGTCTTAGATATGAATATGATGTTCAACTAACACACCTACACAGTTATGTTGACGTTTATTTGATCTATACATGTTAAAATTTGATATGAACCTTCTCGTAATCAAAAAAAAAAAAAAAAAAGTTTGATATGAACGGTTTAATTTACGATTTTTTTTTCCAGGAGAAGAACTCGGATCAGCCAACTACGCAATCCCATTCTTAGCACCAAACGCGACCGGGAAAGCTTTATTAGCCGGTGTGAATTACGCATCTGGAGGAGGTGGAATCATGAATGCTACCGGAAGAATATTTGTACGTACCGAAATATATAATTTTACATTTTAATCATTTGGATTTGAAAATGTCTTCTTAAAATTCGTTTTGGAGTTCGGAATTTTTGTGTTTATTTTCTTACGTTGGGTGAATTTTTGTGTTTATTTTCTTACGTTAGGTGAATAGGTTAGGTATGGATGTACAAGTTGATTTCTTCAACACGACAAGGAAACAATTCGATGATCTTCTTGGAAAAGAGAAAGCAAAAGAGTATATAAGCAAGAAATCGATATTCTCAATCACAATAGGAGCAAACGATTTCCTCAACAACTATCTATTCCCACTTCTCTCCGTTGGAACACGGTTCACTCAAACTCCCGATAATTTTATCGACGACATGCTCAATCATCTACGCGACCAACTAACCGTAAGCAACAAAAGAAAAAATGTTAATTTTCATTGCATTTTATATCATATGTTATATATATAATCAAATTTTATGATTGTATAATGCAGAGGTTGTATAATCTGGACGCGAGGAAGTTTGTGATCGGGAACGTTGGACCTATAGGATGCATACCGTACCAGAAAACGATCAATCAATTGAACGAAGACGAGTGTGTGGATTTGGCTAATAAGCTAGCGAATCAATACAATGTTCGGCTAAAGAGTTTACTAGAGGACCTAAACAAGAAACTTCCCGGAGCAACGTTCGTCCACGCCAACGTCTATGATCTCGTAATGGAACTCATTACTAACTACAAGAAATACGGTAATATACATTTTCTTGTCTTTCTTGTACAACTCAAGAACACGCACACTACACGTTTTCACGTTGAATTAGTGCATAATTGTGAGTATATATGATGATATGATTGTAGGGTTCATAAGCGCGACTAAAGCTTGTTGCGGTAATGGAGGACAATTCGCGGGTATAATACCTTGTGGACCGACTTCAAGTATGTGCGAGCAAAGGGATAAATATGTGTTTTGGGATCCTTATCATCCGAGTGAAGCAGCAAATGTTATCATCGCGAAGCAATTGTTGTATGGTGATGTTAAAGTGATATCTCCGGTTAATCTCAGTAAACTTAGAGATATGTGATTTGATTGTTTGTTGAACAAAGTGTGTCTCCTTTGGAGATTCTAGACGTATTACTTTCTTGCATTTACTTTTGTTATATACGCAAAGTTAATGATCGATCTTTTGTATGCAATGTATGTTGTCGACTTGACTTGTTTAATTTTAGTGAGAATGAATGAATGCTTGAAATTAAAATGTACGTTGTTTTGCAAATTAGCCCCTTAGGTTTATGATTTTGATACATTAGCGCACGAAGTTACTAATGAATGTTTAGACAAATGGGCTTTGATTCGGCCCACTAGCCCATTTTAGACCCACTGAATATATATAACTTGCAAGTTAATTTAGGTTTAGTTACGTGATCTTGAGTCGGTCGGTGCAAAAAAGTTTAAAACGTCACAATTTAATCCCACATCGGTTAGTAATTTGATTGAGTATATAAGAAGGATTAGTCCAACCATTAGTTACCAATTGGCTTTGAAGTTGTAAACTCATTCATGGGTCTTCCCATAGTATCATAACCTTGACCCAATAGGGTACATTCAATTTATGAATACAATGGGTAAAATTGTGATACGAGATGATGGTTAAGAGATCAATGATCGAGCCACCATCGTCTAAAATGGGAAGATCCATGAGCCAAAGCCAATTGGTTTTTTTGCACATCGTCTTGATTTTTGTTTTTTTTTTCCCTGCAGTGAAATAAATACAAATCATAATCATTGATCCTTGTATCGGCAGAGATAACACCAATTTCAGTCAAGGACTCTCATGGAACCAATAACACAAACTCTTAACTACAAATGTTATGTTATTGGTTCTATATATGATCTCTAAATCCTAACTAAAATATAAATATATTTATAAAGTTTTATTCGATCATCCACCGTTGATATTCTTCTGGCATTGCTTTATCCTCCGTGCAGTAAGCCCGAGGAACAGATTCATCCCCTTTGTCTGAAAAGTTCTTTACCCTTTAATCATTCGTTGATAAACAATGATCCGGGTCTATTTTGAAGCAATGCAAGCTCAAGATCCTAAATCAAGATCACCATATATATAAGTATTATCAATTTATAATGGTGATAATGATGTTGATAAATTTAAATTACCTCAATAGGAGAGAGTGTGTAGAGACCGTGCTTCATGAACTCAGTGCATAAGGACATGGACACACCGGAATTGCCTGAGCCGTGCGGTTCGAACTTGGTGTCCAACCATGCTTCTGGTGGCGTCTCCTCATTTTAAGTGCTTTTGCCCTTAAACCGTTTAAGCTTCGATTCAGCAAGAACTAGTTCTTAAAAAAAAAAAAGTATTGGTCGTTAAATACGAGATACCTTATCCATGAAGAACGATGGTGAGTGTTTGGTATCCGGCATGAAAGCAGCCACGAAGACAGAGACAGATCTTGTCGGGAAACTTTTCCATGGCCATGGCTAAGCTCAAACATCCAGAGCTATGACCAAGGAGGACAACCTTTTTCATCACATGGAAATAAGGTCATTAGCTGCATCAATGGCTCCTCAGAGTATTGTTCGATGTGGAGATCTCAGTGATCGACCTTTTTGTGTCTATACCCGAAGTAGCTAGGTCTAAAGCGGTAATGAAAAAAATATATGCATGCGTGCACTTCATTTATCTTTGCAGAAACAAATACATACATGATTTTTTTGGGAATCATTGAATAACCAATTTTCGTTTAAATTCATGCAATATAATGAAACCATATGGTGTAAAGCGAAAAAAAGATTTTTTAAAAAAAAATCTGTAGGACTAAGTCGGATTCATGTGTTTCCTACAAGTTTGCATATCCGTATGATATTAGCGGATTTGACCAAACAAAAAATACTTAACTTTTCTTTTTATTTATGATTATTGTTTATCCACACATGGACTCAAAGCTAGTTTGTTTTATTTTCTTAACATTACAACTAGCATTGATCATCATCACCTTTGCATAGCATTTGTCTTTGCAGTTGTAGTCGGTCGTTACTTGGCGGATACGCAAACTTGGCTTCTGGCATAGCATCTCACAGTATTGCTCCACTTCCATGGCACTAGAGAGTGTTGCTGCACTTTCAGATACCAACACAGCACAAATCAACAATAAAACTATCGTTGCTCTCATGATTGATATATATTACAAATTCTTAAAATCTTAACTAGTGTCTTTTTTTGTTTGTGTGATATCTTTTAGCCGTATGTATTGCTTTGTTATTATATAGAGGCGGGTGCATGAGAAGGAGAAGACGGTGTGAGTGCTAAGGCATGCAAGAAGCCATGTGCTTCTACAATTTATCTTACCACCCACTTGTTCTATCTAAAATCTCTTGTTAATGTTCATTAAGAATCTTAGAAGATTTGTGATTTTTTAAAAATTCCATGTTATTAAACTAATGATTTTTAAATGTTTTTCCAAATCCTATGTTATTGAACATGAAATTAATGTAAAACCAATTAAAATCACTTAAAATCTCATGTTATTCAATCAAAAATTTGTAAAAACTAAATCAAATATATACGTTTGGAATGTATTCTTTATATTATGTTCCAAACATATGAAAATAAATTAATTTGAATTTGGCCCATCCTTGTACAAAATACACCTCATCTCGCTTCTCCTTCATTACGCATCCACTTGAGATATAGGGTTTCATCACAAAGAAGAAGTCTTTGGTTTCTTTCTCTCTCATGCAAACGAATCTGATTGTTTTTTTTCCTTTTCGTGAATATTTTTTTCCTTGTCCGTTTTCTCAAACCTTGTCCATTAAGAGTCAAAGACCGTTAATGGGATGGTAATCCGGTGTAGGTCTAAATCTGTAATAACCAAAATAAATCTATGAATTTATGAAAACATTTGATGTTTGTATCTGTGTTTGTTTATGAGAAATCGGAACACTAGCACCAAGTGCTTTTGGTTCATCTTCTCCATTGCCTTCTTTCTTGTTTTGCATCATCTTGGTTCAACACTTGTATTGACGATTAGTTTCTCTTGTGCTCTGAGCTCTCTGTTAGTTTTTGGTCGTTAATTACATTTGACTGTTAGTATTTGGTCGCTCTCCGAGATCAAGAGAATGCTAAACCAACACTACATTGACTATATATATTTTTCTTTTCCTTTTAATGCATAGAAAACAAGAAAGCCTGAATCTTTAGTAAGATCCATTTTAGGACACACGCTTATTTGTATCTAATCCAAAACACATTGCCTTCTTTACTTCCAGCATCTTGGTTTAACATTGATGTTGACTATTAGTTTTCACTAAGTAGCTATTATCAATTTATATCATTTTTTTTTTGGATAAAATCAATTTATATCATATGGACTTGGAGAAATCAGTTTTTGTGTGTGTGTGTGTGTGTTTAATATTTGGATAAGTGCTAACCACCGGAAAAGAACAAATTAAATTACACACGATAAAATGCACCATTTATTTACGAAAAACACCACATTTTTTTGTTTGTTACTAATTGTAGCTCTGTCTTTAGTTAATTACTAACTAAGCCCATATTTATTATATAGTTATGACTTATGAAAAGAGTGAAGACCAATGTTAATCGGATGGTAATCCGGTAATAAAAAACCAAAATAAAAAATAAAACCGTGAGCCATCTGGTCAACGAACCGGTCGGTTTAAAAACCCGGTTTTGCTTTGATATAAAACCTCAATTGTAGTTGCCTCCATGGCAGGTTTCATTCGAATACCTTTCAAAACATTCGTTTTCTAACAACTCTCTAAACCTTTCATATAATGATTTATATGGTCAAATACCCTGCTCAATTGGAAAACATTCTCATCTCACCTCTCTCAACCTTTTTCGTAATCATCTTTTTGGCCAGATTCCATCTTCAATTGAAAATCTTTCGCATCTCACCTCTCTCTATCTGTCTGGTAATCAGTTTTCGGGCCAGGTTCTATTTTCAATTGAAAATCTTTCATATCTCACCTTTCTCAATCTTCATAATAATAATTTCTCTGACCAGATTCCATCTTCAATAGGAAAGCTCACATTTCTCCGTCTTTCTCGTAATCAATTTTAGAGTCAGATTCCGTTTTCAATTGAAAAATTTTCGCATCTCACCTCTCTATATATATCTGTTAATCAGTTTTCGGTTCAGATTCTATCTTCAATTGGAAATCTTTCACATCTCACCTCTCTCTATTTTCATAATAATAATTTCTCTCGCCATTTTCCATCTTCAATAGGAACTCTTACACATCTCACATTTCTCCGTCTTTCTCGTAATCAATTTCCGGGTCAGATTCCGTCTTCAATTGAAAATTTTTCGCATCTCACCTCTCTATATATGTATGTTAGTCAGTTCTCGGTTCAGATTTCATCTTCAATTGGAATCTTTCACATCTCACCTCTCTCTATCTTCATAATAATAATTTCTCTAGCCAGATTCCATCTTCAATAGGAAATCTTACACATCTCACATTTCTCCGTCTTTCTCGTAACTAAATTTAGGGTCAGATTCCGTTTTCAATTGAAAAAAGTTCGCATCTCACCTCTCTATATCTGTCTGTTATTCAGTTTTCGGTTCAGATTCTATCTTCAATTGGAAATCTTTCACATCTCACCTCTCTCTATCTTCATAATAATAATTTCTCTCGCCATCTTCCATCTTCAATAGGAAATCTTACACATCTCACATTTCTCCGTCTTTCTCGTAATCAATTTTCGGGTTAGATTCCGTCTTCAATTGAAAATCTTTCGCATCTCACCTCTCTATATATGTATGTTAATCAGTTCTCGGTTCAGATTCCATCTTCAATTGAAAATCTTTCGTATCTCACCTCTCTCTATCTCTATCTGTCTGGTAATCAGTTTTCGGGTCAGATTCTATTTTCAATTGGAAATCTTTCATATCTCACCTCTCTCAATCTTCATAATAATAATTTCTCTGGCCAGATTCCATCTGCAATAGGAAATCTTACACATCTCACATTTCTCCATCTTTCTCGTAATCAATTTCCGGGTCAGATTCCGTCTTCAATTGAAAATCTTTCGCATCTCATCTCTCTATATCTGTCTATTAATCAGTTTTCGGTTCAGATTCTATCTTCAATTGAAAATCTTTCACATCTCACATCTCTCTATCTTCATAATAATAATTTTTCTGCCCAGATTCCATCTTCAATAGAAAATCTTACACATCTCACATTTCTTCGTCTTTCTCGTAATCAATTTTTTTTTAAAAAATGATAGTATTTTTTTTTAAGGATTAGTATATTTTTTATTTATAATAAAAATTTTAATCATAATACGTGTCGAAATTTTATCGATTAATTTGTCATGTATCGCGAACATGTGAATTAGCAATTTTGACATATCTAACTTTATATAATAAGAATGTTGATATTATCAAAGTAGCTATTATCAATTTATATCATATGGACTTGGAGAAATCTGTTTTTTTTGTTTGTGTGTGTTTAATATTTGGATAAGTGCTAACCACCGGAAAAGAACAAATTAAATTACACACTATAAAATGCACCATTTATTTACGAAAAAACACCACATTTTTTTTGTTTCTTACTAATTGTAGCTCTGTCTTTAGTTATTTACTAACTAAGCCCATATTTATTATATAGTTATGACTTATGAAAAGAGTGAAGACCAATGTTAATCGGATGGTAATCCGGTAATAAAAAACCAAAATAAAAAATAAAACCGTGAGCCATCTGGTCAACGAACCGCTCGGTTTAAAAACCCGGTCTTGCCTTGATATAAAACCTTTCGTTCTTTCCTAGGGTTTCTCGGCTTCGTCGTCTCTTGTTGTCTCCGCCGAATATTTTGCCAAATCGTCCGAGGCGCAGAAAAAGGTCAGTGAAATTTTCATTTACTTTAAAGTGCCATCGAATTTTAGAGTAGCAAATTGACGATCTTTAAACCCGATTCAGCGATTCTCAAAAGTCGCTTGCTTTAGATTCTCAAAAGTTTTAGACTCTTTGTTTTCCTTTTAAGGATGTCGAAGAGTTGTTTCTTCCATAGATGCAAGAAATTGGGGTTTGTTCCCGCTAGTAAAATGGAATCGTTGTTAAATTGCTTTTTATGATTCTTCTTTCTCTACACGAATTTTCAGGTTTTTTGCACATAGAAAATCGGTTTCAATGATGTTACTTGAGGACATATTATCTGTATCTTTGATATTCATTTACTTCTTTTACAGGAAAAATTGCTGATCATCCAATTTTGGTATCCTTACTTCATACTCAAGAAAAATATCAAAAAAAAAAAAATTAAGAAAAATATCAAAAAAAAAAAAATTAAGATCACAAAACTGTGAACCAATCATCGAGGTACCACAACACCAGAATCAGAGTTTGGCAGTTTGAGATTGTCTTACCAACTCCGGTTCAGGTGTTGCTGGTTCCTCAATTATTGGTTCACAGTTTAGGGATCTTGTTGATTTTTTTGGCTTTCTCTTGAGTAAGAAATAAGGACTGCCGAAAATTGACCAGGATTGTGTCTTCTCTCATGGATTGTTACGGTCGACGCTTGGTTCTGTCCTCTGGATTCTGATATTCTTGAGAAGTTCAATGTTCTACAACATGCTCTCAAACAGAGTGACATATTTCTTACTAGACATTTATGCTTTTTAACTGTCTGTCTCTCTAAGCCTGCAGAAGATTGGCGGCATATCTTCTGTCTCTTCCATCTCCATCACTAAATTCACTGGATAATTGTTGATCATCCATCGTTTAATGTTCTTGTGAAATGACCGATCTTCACCCGTATTCTCAAAATTGACCTGATTCAGGTTTAATATGTTTAGTCACAATGTCTCTCTGGCCTAGATTAATGTTTCCATTGGTTCTTGGATTTGTCTGATGATAGATGCTCTGTAGATTCGAGAAATTGCTCTGTCTTTTTCTTTTTCTTTTTATCTGGCTCTGCAGTTTTGTTCCCGTTAGTATGATTGTGTAATGAATCTTTCTGGTTTCTCTTATATCAGGCACGTTTCTGGTTACAGAAAGTCTCTGCGTGTTGTTTTGATAAGAGCTCTTCTTTTGCAAAAGCTATTCTTGTGTAAAAGGTTTTTGCTAAAGATATGCTGCTCATTGCAGAGATTGCAGTTCCATCTCTTATGATGTTACAATCGAAATCAGGAGGCGATCCAACTGCTTATTCATAAGCTGTCCAGCTGCAGAATTTCAATTAGATATCAGAATCGGTCCAAGTGATGATCATACCGGATTTGGTAAACGAACCGCTCGGTTTAAAAACCCGGTTTTGCTTTGATATAAATCTTTTCCTTCTTTCCTAGGGTTTCTTTCTCGGCTCTCAGCTTTGTTTCGCCTCTTGTTCTCACCGTCGAATATTTTGCAAAAAAAAGGTTAGTGCCAACGAAATTTAAAGTACCAAATCGACCGATCTTTACCCCGATTCTTGAAAAGTCGCTTGCTTTAGATTCTCAAAAGTTTTAGGCTTTTGTATTTTCTTTTAAATGTCGAATTCTTGTTTCTTGCAAGATTCAAGAAATTGGCTCTTAAGTTTGTTCCCGTTAGTATAATTGTATAGAAGAAGTTAGTTCAGTGCAGTTAAATTGCTTTTTTTGTTTTCCTCTTATGATTCTTCTCTACACGATTTCAGGTTTTTTTGCACATAGAAAATTGGTTTCAACGATGTTACTTTAGGCCTGTCTTTGTGTGTTACTTTGATAGGATCTTGTTAGGGATACTTTGTAGTTTGTGCCTTAGACAGACCCAAAAAATTCCACTCTTATTCATATAACCATGATTATCAAATACTATCATTTGCTTAGATCTAAACGCTAACATCTGCTGCCATACTTGTAGTGATGTTTCCGGTTTTAATTTAGGCATGTTTATTTGCTATTTCCAAGAGAGACTAGCACTGAGTTCTTGAAGGCTTGGTGTACATTGCCATATTATTTGTATCTTTGATACCCTTTTTCTTATTTTACAGGAAAAAAATTGCTGATCACAAAGTGCAAAAGAAGAAGATCAGGAAACTTTGAACCTATCATGGAGGAACCAGCAACACCTGAATTAGACTGTGCTGATTATCTTTGCAACTCTGGTTTCTGGTATTGCTGGCTCCTCTATAATTGGTTCATAGCTTTGGGATCTTGGTGCTTTCTTTGCTTTGTCTTGACTCTTGAGCAAGAAATAAGGACTGCCGAAAATTGACCACAATAGACTTGGGACTGTGTCTACTCTCGTTGATTGTTACGGTCGACGGTTGTTCTCTCCTCTGGTTCTGGTAAATGAAGTCTAAAAGAATACAAACAATGAAAGTGACTATCTTGAGAAGTTCCATGTTTCTACAACTTGCTCAAACAGAGTGACAGATTTCTTAAGTAGACATTTATGCTTTTAACTGTTGCTTTGTCTGTCTGTCTCTCTCTCTAAGCTTGGCAGCGTATATTCTGTCTCTTCCATCTCTATCACTAAATTCACTGGATAAGTTGTTGATCATATATCGTTGATGTTCTTGTGAAATTACCCATCTTCAAACGGAATTCTCAAATTGACCTGATTCAGATTTAGTATGTTTAGTTACAGTGTCTCGTTAGCCTAGATCAATGTTTCCCCTGATGATAGATGCTGAAAAGTTATAGGCTTTTGTTTTTTTTCTCTTAAAGATGCTAAATAGTTGTTGATTTCTTATCTAGATTCGAGAATTTGCTGTTTTTTTGGTGTGTGTGTATCTGGCTCTGAAGTTAGTTCTCGTTAGCATGATTGTGTAGCCTTTCTGGTTTCTCTTTTATCCACAGAGAATATTATGGAGATGTGAGAGGCTTTATGTCTCTTCTCTCTCCAATGTCTAGGTCTGTTGCATATAGAATATGCTCTCAAATTGGATACAGTGATCATATGGATTCGATATGACTTGGCCTTGGAGAAATCAGTGTTTTTTATTTTTGAGTTATCCTCTTCATATATATACAATGTAGTCACCCTGATCACTCACATCTGGCTTATTATTATTGTAGAGAAAGCTGAATCTTGTAACTAATATGCATTGAAGATCTCAGGTTTATTTAGGCATATTTATCTGCAATCTCCCGGAGAAGAGCACAGAGTTCTTGAGGCTTGGAGAACATTGCCATGTGATCTGCATCTTTGATCTCCATTACTTCTTTTGGTGGAAAATTGATGATCATCCAACGCTGGTAATCCTCAGGTATCGTATTATCCTCCCCGGATACGATATATATACGACTAACGGATCCGTACCCATCCTCGCTAAAGCTTCTTGTTCCTGCAAGATTGTTCGTAACTAACCGCTTCTGATTCTCCTTCTCCATCATTGTCCAACATGTCCTCTTCTTCTTCTTCTTCTTCTTTTGATTCTCCAACGAGGCTTTTTCTGTCTAATAGTGTGAGAGAGAAAAACTAAGCAGAGATCCACACGGCTAAAAGACTGTTAATTTCTGAGAAAGAGATTCAAGGTTAGTGTGATTTCACTTTATATTTTCCTAAAATAAGGTAAAGAGACACCTCTGAGAATGACTGTTCATTTCTGAGAAAGAGATAAAATTAGGCTGTGACTTAGATTATGTGCATGACAAAATTCAATATTAGTATGATTATGTAGTGAATCTTTCTGGTTTCTCTTTTATTCAGTGTTCAGTTTTTTTGCATATAGAAAATGCTCTCAAAGTCGTTTCAATGATGTTATCTCTGTGTTTTAATTTTGTAGTGCTCTTATTCATTTCTCTGAGAAAATGCCTCTCAATGTAACACATTTCTCTCAGAAGATGTTATTCATATAACCACACTTATAATTACTTTCATTTTCGTATGTCTCTTACATATGGACGTATTCTCTCATATGACTTATTATTGGTGGGGAAAGCAGAAGTTAGTAAGGATCTCAGGTTTATTTAGGCATATTTGTCCACAATCTCCAAGAGAAGACAACACAGCTCTTGAGGCTTGGAGAACATTGCCATATGATCTGCATCTTTAATCTCCATTACTTCTTTTGGCGGAAAGTTCTCGATCATCCAACGCTGGTAATCTTCTGTTACCGCAAGATCCTCTCCGCATATTATATATATACGCGTAACGCATCCGTATCCTTCCTCACTGAAGCTTCCTGTCCCTGCCAGATTGTCCGTAACTAAGGGGTTTACCCTCACAAACATTTTCGCCAACACAAGATCCTAACACGCCACAACAACAATCAACAAAAGATAGCACAATCTCGTTTTTGTTTGAAAGAAGAGGTTCTTATTGAGCTTGGAGTCTTACTTGGACCGGAGAGAGTTGATACAGTTTCTTGGCCAGGAACTTTGGTCCGAAAAGAGCGAACTCAAGAGGACAATCAGGTTCCCCGTACCTTCCCAACACGGTGTCCAACCATTCCTCTCGTGAAAAGCTTCTGATCAACTGTAGATTTCAGTCAAATATCAGAATCACTCAGAAAGAGATTCATACCGTGAGACCAAGTCATCAAGTTTATGTACCTTTTCGTAAACATAAGCAGGCGGGTTTCTTGTGTCGGGCATGAAAGCTGTCAAGAAGACTATAAGAACAAAATCGAATCTTAGAATGATATTGTGGTAAAACTCTAACCACTATGAAAGTATACCACTTTGACTTTTAGTTAAAAAAAATAGGTGAAATGAAACTCATTGTACCTAGATTTTGTCAAAACGTGATGTGTGGTTTATAGCATATACACCACAAAATATAAAGAATCCAAAAATGGAGATATAGCCAAAAATAATAAAGGTTCCTAAAAATGGAAATCTATATATCATATGCTCAAGATTTTATGATTATAATAACTTATAGGTATTGAATAGTGGCCGTAGAATTTAGCATGTTGACTTTTGGGTTGTGTAATGGATCTGTCATTTTGTAAAACATTTTGTATAGAAAATAATTTATAGTTTTCATCACAGCAAATTTGTAACTTGGAAGTGTTAGAATGTCACATCAAAAGTACAGATAAATCTAACATAATATATAAATAACATAAACCAATCTATTCATTGCCTGATCTTAAGTTGAAAACCGACAAAAAAAAACCCATATTTCTGAAAATAGTATAAGAACTCGATTGATCCGATGAATGATTTCCCATTTTATAGTGATGAGGACAATATAAATTTAACATAAAGAAGTGCTAATTAATTGCCCATCTTGTAATGGAATTTATGAGATAAGGGCGAGATAAATCTAAAATAGGGAGAAGATTATCTACATATTAAAGTCTTGGACTAGATCATACTCATATACTATATGGGGCGTTATTGGTAGAGAAATTTATAATGATTGTTAAAATTTTGAAATTCTACTGTTATTTGTAGATGAATTATGACATTCTTACTAAAATCCACTATTATTAGTGTGAAATTTTTAAAATTCTATATAAAATCCATTGTTATTCAAAAAGTTTTGTTTTTAATGATTCTATCAAATGATTCAAAATACTATCTATATCCTTTGGATTCTCAAAATCATTATAAAATTTTTTTTTGATAGATTTTTAAAATACACATAACTCTCTATAAATCTAACACTCTTACAAATTTAACAAATCTCACAACTTTTAAAATCATCACAACTCTCTATAAATTCTACTCCCACTAACCCCCTAATTATCTTGGTTTAAGATTCAACTCACGAAAAATCTAGCTTCTATAAAAAANAAAAAAAAAAAAAAAAAAAAAAAAAAAAAAAAAAAAAAAAATCTATTGGTCGTTAAAAACGAGATACCTTATCCATGACAAATGATGGTGAGTGTTTGGTATCGGGCATGAAAGCAGTCACGAAGACTGAGACAGAGATTTTGTCAGGAAACTTATCCATGGCCATGGCTAAGCTCAAGCCACCAAAGCTGTGACCAACGAGCACAACCTTCTCCTCACTTGGTAATGATCTCATTAGCTGCATCAATGACTCAAGAGTATTGTTCGCATGTGGAGATCTCAGTGATCGACCTGGTTGTGTCTATACCCGAAGCAGCTAGGTCTAAGGCGGTTACGCGGTGGCCCGAAGCCTCGAGCAGCGGTTTAACCTTGTACCAGCACCACGCACCATGGCATGCACCATGTACTAGCACGAAGTGCTGCTTCTTCTTCTCCTCACTCATTTTCTTCTCTATTTTTTTTTTTTACTTTCTATATTTTTCCTACTTTTCACACACCGACTCACACAACATATAAATAAAGATTTTTTTTTTTTAAGTTGAAAATTCGTTTTCCTTTTTTGTTTTTTTCTTGCTAAAAAAACAATTATATATATATATATATATTTAAATTATGATTTTTGGATCTTGTTTTGCCCAAAACAGTACATTGGGAAGAAAAATAAAAATACCTTATGCGGATAAGATAGTCTGAAACTACAGCATGACCATACAGTTTTTGTACAACATAATTTGATGCAACATGATTTGAAATTGTTAAAATAAACAATGTAAAATTTATGATATCTAAACAAAATAGAATTTTCTTAAAACTCAGGGGTGGATCCACCTATGACAAGGAGGGCGCAAGTGCACCCCATTCATAATTTTGTGAGTAATGTAATTTTCTTAAAACTCAACTTAATGCATTCACGTTAAAATAGAATTATGCCCCCACTGTGTTTTTTTTTCCTTTCTCAAAATCTAAATTAATATTAATTTGTAATGGGCATTTAATGGATATGTAAAATGGTCTTTGGAAGAAGATAGAAACAGACACATCAAGCATGCTTTAAGCCACAATCTTAATTACCAAATTCAAACGCCACAAATTAAAAAGACATATCAAGCATGCTTTAAGCTACAATCTTATTATCCATTTGCAACAAACCCTTATTGTGTCAAATCAATTACATTTTCATCAAGATTGTTTAAACGAATTTGTTCGCAATTTCCAAGAAGTGGCCACAGAGTTGCTGAGGCTTGCATAACATTGGCATATGATCTGTCTCCTCCATTTCCATCACCACATTCACTGGAAAATTATCAATCATCCATTTTTGAAACTCTTCTGGAATGCCATTATCCTCTTTGCACACTATGTAAGCTCGAGGAACATACCCGTACCCTTCATCTGAGAAGTTCTCCATCTTCGATAAGTCCCCCACAAACAACGATCCAGGTCTCTTTAAAAACAATCCCAGTTCAAGATCCTAAATCAAGATCACAACATCACCAGAGCCCAAAATAAATCAGAATAAAAAAATTGTATCCGTTTGGTAGGGCTACTTCGGCCATGATCTTGAAATATTGCATACTTTGTATTTACTTTCTAAAGTAATGATCTCAAAAGCATTTTGGTTTGATTTTTGGTTTGACTTTTAGAGACAGAGGTAAAAGTAAAAAGTTAATATATATAGATAAGTGTTATATGATGGATAAATAAAATTACCACTTGACAAAAAAAAAAATAATAATAAAAAATTACCTCAACTGGAGAAAGCTGATAGAGAGCGAGCTTCATGAACTCACGGCTGAAGAGCATACTAAGCCCAGAGTTGTCTGAGCCGTATGGTTCGAATTCAGTGCCCATCCAATATGTTTCTGGCTTGTTGCTTCCAAACTTTTACGTAATTAAAAAAATATATATATAATTCAAACTCAGATGTATCTTTCGAGTTTAATACAATCAAATAAATAAATAAATATATATATATATATATATATGAATCTTATGGACCTATGGTGGTAAATTAAAATTCTGGTATTAAGAATCCATTGGGAGTAAACTGTTTCCAAAATAATACATAAGGAACTAAACTAGACCCNAGTTTAATACAATTATGTATATATATATATATATATATATATATAATATTGAATCCTACGTTGGTAAAATTCTGGTGCTATTAAGAATTTTTTTTATTTTTGGTATTAAGAATTTTACATTGAAAGTAAACTGTTTCCTGAATAATAAAAACATAAGAAAACTATGTTATAATAATAAGTATAATTTTTTTTTTTTGCTAAAAGGGTTAATAAGTATAATTTATCATATAGATAAATATATATATAGATGGAAATTTTATATCCACAAAAAAAAAATACTAATAGTAAGAGAGATGACAGAAAGATGTTTTATAAATTTTGAATGTAAAGTGTGTAACGTGTTTACGTTCGTTTATATAGAGGTAAAAAACAAAAATTAATGTACTCGTATAATGAAGGTAGGCTTCCTCGTTTAATGACTTTGATGTCGTCGTGTTTTCTGACTTTTGTAACAAACTAGACTAGACCCAGCTTACATTAATGATAACTGTACAGAGTTCTATAAAATAGTTATAATTTTGTAGGTATATAATTAAATTTGAGTGTAAAAGATCCATTTTCTAAAAAAAAAGGGCCTTGTACCAAAATCTTCTTAAAAATATGTGGACTTGGTGCATTTACACAGTGCAAGAACCAACTATGTAAAGTGTAAATCCGTTTATTAATAATTTAATTTTAAGTTAGAACTCATATAATTTAAAATCGTATCATATTCCAAATTATTAGTAATGGTAAATTATTGTTAGTTGTGGATGCAGTAAATATTTTTACCAAGATATGTTAATTTTTATTTATTATACATTTCTATTTACATTGTTTTTACTATTTTGATATGTTATTGTCTTTTAAATTATAAAATAATAGTATTTATTAACATTATATAATTCTTTTTATCTATAGCAAATACAAAATCTTTTTTTTTTCATTTTTCAGTCATTTTCCATGTTTTAATATTTGCTAATGCAATAAATTTTGAAAATAATAGGACATTTTGAAGATGTATAATCCACAAAACAAAGAATACATGAAAATTGATTATGTAAATTCTGTTTTTTCAATTTGGTTAACCAAACATTTTGCTTAATATAAGTTTATAAGTTGACAAAAATCAAGATTAATAAAAAGCTTTACTTTTTTCAAAAAAAGACAAAAGTGAAAAGCCAAAACCAAAAAAAGAGAATGAATCTAACTGTTCAAAAAAATTGAAATAAAGTTGATTTTGGTATGAAATGAAATGAGTCATAATTTCATAATTTGACAGAGATCCATTATCTCAAAGAAAAGTGTCAGAAATTTGACATTGAAAATGAGATGAAATATAAAATTATATATAAATGAGATAATTTAATTAGTTTTAAATTGAAAATCCAAAAAGCTTAATCCTACGACCATGAAAATGAAAATACAACTAAGATTTGATTTTAATTTGGCTAGACAAAAAGTTATTGGACGTTTGCGTTTTGAAACGTCAATAAGAAAAAAAAAAAATGGATTACCCGTAGACGTTAGATTGGCAATAAAATGATCTATGCATATGTGGCATTACAATGATCTATGCATGGCTATCAAATACAAACCAGAAAATTATAATAATAATCAACCTAATCAGTTGAAACTTCAACACAAGATCCTATTTAAAATAAATAAATTATTCGTCGCTAAAGAAAGAGACGTCCACGATCGACAAGAACCTTTTTCATGATATACGATCATCAAAGAGTAAAAAGAAAAAGAAAAAGAAAAACGAGATACCTTGTCCAAGACGAAAGATGGTGAGTGTTTAGTATCAGGCATGAAAGCACTCACGAAGACAGAGACAGAGATCTTGTTGGGAAACCTATCCATGGCTATGGCTAAGCTCAAGCCACCAAAGCTATGACCAACGAGCACAACCTTCTCATCACTTGGTAATGAGGTCATTAGCTGCATCAATGGCTCAGAGTATTGTTCACATGTGGAGATCTCAGTGATCGACCTGGTTGTGTCTATACCCGAAGCAGCTAGATTTAAGGCGGTTACGTGGTGGCCTGCCGCCTCTAGCAGCGGCTTAACCTTGTACCAGCACCACGCACCGTGGCACCAACCATGTACTAGCACAAAATGTTGTTTCCTCTTTTCCTCACTCATTCTTCCGACTTTTGATATATTCTTACTCTCCTCACACCCACACACAAATATAGGTAGAAAGATTTTATAGGTAAATGTTTGTGGAATAATCAAATCAAGGTCGCTTTGGCCGTATGGAGGATTATGGTGATTGCTACTCACGATAATGTTGTTTATTTAACTTAACATTTATCAACCAATATAACAATTATACATTTTCTGCCACCGATCCAAACGTATTCTATTGTTAAAAGAAAAATATATTTAAGTAAATTACTTTTTCTTTTCCTAATATAATATAAACATAAACTAAAAAACTAGACCTATAAAAAACTATATTTTCTTTTTTTTGGTTTCTACTATAATATTATATGTATACAAATATATGTATATATATATATATATATCGTACAAGAGATATTGGAAAGTTATCTAATCAAATGATTTAACATCTTCCTTTTATTTCTAATCATCCTAGAGGAATTAAAAAATTGATAATGGAAAGTTTGGCAAAATAGTAGATAGCAAAAAAAAAAAAAAAATTGATGGAATGAAAGAATCAAATCAGGGCAAAAAATGAGAATTTCCTAAGCAACAATAAATAAGAGTGGTATTAAAAAAAATACTGAATGTGAAAAATACTTGTATATATTTTGTTGATCCAATATCTTGTTTTGTCTAGATTTACACAATTTTTTTTTGGTCATCTAATTTTTTAACATTAGAACTTGTAAGAAAACATTACATGAGATTAACAGTTCTAACAAGAGAAGTGAAACCGGCGGATTAAAGAAAAAATACCCAAAAGCGAAGCCTACAGAAAACATGTTTTGCCCAAAAACTAAACTTTCAAAAGGAGACGAAAGACATTAAAATACAAAACAAAACAGATTATACATACGAGCTAGTAAATATATTCCGGACCTAAACGTTTATTCGTTATATATCTAACATATAATCGAGTCGAGCTGTAAACCCTAAGATTGATTGAGTTGTCATTATCACCCAGCTAATTAATAGACTTAGTCAATAATCTTCACCCAGCTAATCAATAGACTTAGTGGTTACTCTTAATATAATAACGCAGCATTAATTATGTATAAATAGACTCGACTGTTGAAAAAATTGCAAAAAAAAAACCTTATAAATTTGAGATTTCACCTACGAAAACTTAATATTTTCGTTGATGTAAATTAAATTCCAAACTCTAACAATTGATGCAAATTAAACCCAAAACAAATAAAGTGTAAAAAAAAACTAACATTTCCTTTGACTCAAATTAAACCTCAAACGCTAATCATTTGCGTAAATTAATTCCCAGACGCTATCGGAATTAATTTCCTAGCAGATACCAAAATGTCCCGTTTCTTTTTCGATCGTGTTTTGACTTTTAGACAGAACATAATCAAATAAATTCATCAAAAAATTTTTTTTATAAATAAATTCATCAATTTTTCATCGCTCATCGTCAACTATGTTTCCAATATCGAATTAATATTTGGTGTTCATTTCATAATGTTTTATCACACATATAACTGTTTTTCTAGAAATTAAAGATTTTAACGGTGAACTCAGAAACTTCCTTGGTGTTCCTCTCTATATATTTTTATGGTGATGATTTATTTGTGATGGATCATGTTGGTTTTATCGTTAGATATTCGTGAATAATAAAAACACCTTGTGAGGCTTAAACAAGATTCGTCCAGTTATCGTAAAGACTCTTTGAAACCATTATGAAATATTGGGGATGTTAAAAGTTGTAGTTGTTCTACTGACCCAAATATTATTAAGGGAGAAATGTTATTAACATATAAAATTTAATTTTATAAGGGGGGTAAGAGTTGGAACGAGATTACACGTCTGCAGCCAATCAAAAAATTGATGAATTTTTTTGTTTTGGTTAAAGAAATCGATTGTTGAACGGGATTTCAACTAAGTATTAGATAGTCAATATTTTTCATGGAGTTTGGAGATTTTCGTATTGATAAAGCTGTAGCTCAAAGATTACAAGAGATTACAAGATTGAGTTAGGTCGTCTATGCGACGAGCTAAATTAGGGAAACAAAGAGATCGAATGCCAGAGAGTTCGTAACAATTAATCTCTTAGACAAACCCCAACCCAGACACTTGAGTGTCTTATACAAAATTCTTAACAATAAAGGGAATTAAATTAAAGTTAATTGTTTTGGGTGTCTTAAACTTTAGAACATATCTAAATTAAAACATCTGTTCTTAGTTAAGAACGTCCAGGTGGCAGTTTTTTATTGGATGACTTTAACATTATTCATCTCTTTCTTTCCATCTCTTGTAACCAAACCAACATAAATTATTCATCTCTTTCTTTTCATCTCTTGTAAACGAAACCAACAAGAAAATATTCATTTTTTTTTTCATCTCTCAACACTTTCATATTTTCAAATGGCCTCTTCTTCCAATGATTTTTACGATCAAACTTTCGAATTTTGATCAAGCTTTCGATGAAAAATTTGATCAAGGTTTCGAGGAAACATTCGAAAATCTCATTGCTATTCGTCAAAAGCCAACAAAATCAAAGAAAAAACGAGCCTATATTGAAAGAAATCTCGAAGAAGGCCACATCAAGTTATGGAATGATTATTTTACTAAAGATGCGAAATCACGAAGAAAGTTCGTTATATTTTTGAAAATGTATTATGTTTCAATATATTATATTTTTACTTAAATTTTTTTTTTAAAAATATTTGGTTTTTAAGACACCCATCCAAAGTATTTCCATTGTAAACTCAAAAACAACAAATTTTAACAAAGTGTCTTATATCCAAAAAATACACAAAATATTATTATTTTATCATTAAAACACCACACTATGGTGTTACCATTGGGAGTTGTTCTTAGGTGTCGTGAGCGAATAATGGACGGAATTTTTCATGCATTATTTCTATATTTATACGGTCGATCTTTTTTTTTTCTTTTCTTTTCTTTTTTTTTTTTTTTTTTTTTTCGCAGTCGGTCGATCGATCTCCGTTTTTTCTGCAGGTTTCCATTTCTTACCGTAGCTTTCCCTTTCTCTACCACACTTCATGAACGCTAAGTGGGACTGATCTTGATTTGAGCTGGGTTTGGAGAGGGTGTGCTTGCAGCTCATCTACAACATCGATGTATTGTATATATAAAATTATGATTCATATATAATTTAGGATAAAATTTCACATATATAATAAAACAGAGGAGTACTCCCTCTGTTTCATATTATTTGTCTCGTTTTAGAGTTAAATTTTTGTTTCACATCATTTGTCATTTGAATTTTTAACGCAGATTTATGATAAAATTTTTATTTTTATTTTTTATTTTATTAATTCATATCAGAAATTAAGAAGTGATCCTTCGACGCCAATAAAGACTTATGTTCGTGCAATGGGGGCCCACGTACAGCTAAATTTGTTAACAAAATCGTCATTGATTTTGTCTCGAAAATATGTTAATTTTTCTTGTTGTTTTTGGATTGCAAGCCGTCAAAAAAAAATCAACTTTTCTTGTTGATTGGGTTGGAATTCGTACCAAGATTTATGAGGCTCGTGATTTGAAATGCATCACTGAAATTTACATAAGTGTCATCTTTCTAATTACTATATTGAATTAGTAGGGTCAAAACTGAATTTTTATTTAAAATTCTGCATTAAAAATATAAAACGACACTTTTTAATAAACAAAAATAAAATCATAAAACGACATTCTTTATAAAACGGAGGAAGTATTAAACAAATAAAAATTATCACAATAATTAATAGAGTTCTTAAAAACTTAAAAAACTTATTCAAAATTGCTTATTTAAAAAACTTTGAATGGATTTTTTAAGTTTTTAAGAATCCTATTTATGATTATAATAATTTTTATTTGTTTAATATATCTTAAGAAATTTTGTAAGAACCATTGATGGAGATGCTGTTAGAGCACCTCCACTGAGTCTCTCATCAACGTATCTGGTGAATAAAAAAATTTAAAAAAAAAAAGAAAAAAGGAAGAGAGAGAAGTAGAAACGTTTCTCGTTTGAGAAACCATTAGAGACGTCTCTGTCCAAGTGTCAATTGATAGCTGGTTCATTTTTTTATAATTTATAATTTAATTATATAAATAAATTATATTAATATAATACTTCATCTGTTTCACAAAAAGTGTCATTCTACTCTTTTTCACACATATTAAGAAAATTGATAAAAATCCTATTCTACCCCTTATTAATACACTAAACTCATTTCTCTTTCTAATTAATACATCAATATTACAAGGTCAAAACTGGATTTTTGTTTTAAAAATTGCATTGAAAATATAAAGTGACACTCTTTGTGAAACAAAAACAAAACCTTAAAATGACACTCTTTGTAAAACGGAGGGAGTATCTATTAGATGCGATGGGAAGCGTCTCTCGATAGAGATGTTCTTAGATCTCTTTAAAATAGAACAACTCTAAAATAGAAGTAGATTCTTCTCCGATGTATTTCTCTATTTTTTCTTCTAAAACTAATAAAAAAAAAAATCAGATATTTTGGGTGGGATCGATCATTGTGGGGTTTAGACCTGCAGCAAGCTAGCCCAATTTTCTTGTGCTAAAAAATAGAAAAAATTCAGTTTTGTTTTTAAATTTTACCTGCATACAATAAATTTTACCAGATATGTATGCCTTGAAACAACATCAACCAAATTCTTCTGATCATCACAAAAACAGAAGCAATAAGCCCATAAGAGCATGAACAATGGTAAATTTCATGTAAGGTTCTTAGCAATTTTTTATTGTGGATTTAATCTAAAAATTTATAATTTATTTTTACTCCTCCAATGGTAAAACCTTTGATGAGGTTCTTAATAAAAAAAAAATTTGTTTTTTTTAATTTTATTAAAAGTTTATTTGATTTATTGAAATATAAAAAAAAAAGTTTTATTTTTTCCCATAAAAAAAATACCGACCCATTCTCCTTCAGACACGTGTCACTAAGATACATATCTTAAACATGACTTAAAGTTTTTCTTTAAGATCCAATTTTCTGATTAAAGCCCAATTTTTATTTATTTTTAGACTTTAATTACTTAAGAACCTAGACTAAGATACACAATTGTTCATGCTCTAAGAACCCCAAAAGCAGGAGATTTGTCTGCTTCATTTTCTAAACAATGATTTAAGTGTTTTTTAGATCAAGAAAGAGTTTTAGTATGTTAATTATTGAGATTTCACCAAAGGTTAATCTTAAATACAAGTGACTAAGACCCCGTTCATTTCTATAACCGGATGCTATATCTGGATGCTGCATTAAACGCTGCATCTAGATGTTGCATTTAAATGCTGTTCGTTTTTTATTCTGATTTTTACATCTAGATATTACATCTGAAATCTAGTTTGTTCGTTTCGGATTTTGAAATAGCATCTAGATGCAACTAATTGAAAAGTATTAAAAAAGACATCATTTTGTTTGAAAAAAAATTAATAACTATCACTACATAGATATATTTAAAATTACATTTGAAAAACGCGATTTTACGGTTTTGGAGAGAAAACGTGATTTTGAGTTTTGGCGAGAAAACGCGATTTTGTGCTTTTGACGAGAAAACGCGATTTTATGGTTCTGGCGGAAAAACGCAATTTTGCGGTTCTGGTGGAAAAACGCGATTTTGCGGTTCTAGCGGAAAAACGCGATTTTACGGTTTTGTCGGAAAAACGCGATTTTTACGGTTTTGGCAGAAAACATAATTTGGAGGTTTTGGCAGAAAACATAATTTGGAGGTTTTGGCGGAAAAACCCAATTTTACTGGTTTGACGGGAAAACACAATTTTACGGTTTTGGCGGGAAAATGTAATTTTGCGGTTTTGGCGGAAAACCGTAATTTTACGGTTTTGACGGAAAAATGTAATTTTACGGGTTTGACAGAAAAATGCGATTTTGCAGTTTTGACACGAAAACGCGATTTTCCTGTTTGAAAAGAAAATTACAATTTTGCAAGAAAATGATATTAGAGGGGGGGGTGTATTGAAACTGAAATTTGGGAGAATTTTGAATGATTTGAGTTTTAATGGAATTTTAGATGATTTTGGGTGAATTTTGAATGATTTGAGTTTTAATGGAATTTTAGATGATTTTGGGTGAATTTTGTTATGATTTGTTATTAAAGTATATGAAATCCCACCTAAAACTATGTGATTTGGTTTTTTATATTTTTAACTAACAAACCCCACCAAAACCACTTAAAATCACTCAGAATCCTCTTAAATCCTCTTAAATCCACTATTTAAATCAGCAGTTCAATAACATGAGATTTTAAAAGACATTTTAAAATTCATGTTTGAATAACACATGATTTGTCATTTCAATACAAATCACTTGAAATTTCAGTTTCAATACACACTCTTTAGTATGTAATAAGAATAATAAACATAACTTTAGTTAGATTTTATCATAAGGGGTATTTTAGTATTTTAGTTTTTAAGATGCAAAATTTGCATTCAAACTCTATTTTTTCTAACATCTCAAATATTCAGATTTTTTAGATTATGCATCTAGATGCAGCATGCGAATATTGATTTTAAAGTGTTACAATGAACAATATTTGAATATTTGCATCTAGATGCAAAAACGAACCTGGCCTAAGTGAGTAATGGGATCAAGGGAGGTGAGGATGTAAGTTCATATATCGCTAGAGTGGATGTGTACACAAAAGGTACCAATGCTCTTTCAGTCTTTTGCGCCGTACTTCATGCAACCCTCATGCAATTGCCGCAAACTTTTTTTGTTTTTTATAAATATTTTCTAATGGACTTTTATTTGAGTTATGAAAATATAACGGATGAAGTTATAAGAGAAATAGTTGTTGTCCATATTTCACTTTTGGCCTTGGGCAAGGTATTTTACCCCTTTTTTAGTACTAGACGTATGAATTGCTGTATTGCTCGGTTTTACATTCACATTTACATCAGTGTAATGTAAATTACGCTTCAGATAAATAAGTCTTTAATTATATGATCATGATCGATAAAGGTAATATAAATACTCGCTGACAAATTCATTATTAGGCAAAGTATATAATTTTTGTAGTAATAATACTAATTAATCATTGTAGTCAGAGCCTCCAACGTCGCGTAATTCGCCGTACACCTAGTATATATGAAATCATGATCATGTATCTCGGTTAGCTTCGGTACATACACTAAACCGTCATACAATATACAAGATGTACAAAACAATACGTGGAATAAAGCATAACTATGTTGCAAATATACAAGACTTGTTTAAACTAGTAAATAGGAGTATCAACTACTTGCTTCTACCTAACTCTCACCAGTCCACTAATTAGCAGAAGTCATTCGTTACTTTTCGTTTAAGGAAATAAAGTGAAGGTGGAGACTCGAAACGTGTTGTAATTTACATGGTGAGGCATGTAAAAAGAGATCACATAGGTCCAGGGAATCCAAAGTTATTATTTAATTAATCACACATGAATGCGTCACCAATAATCTCGGTTTTTACATGTTGATCTCCTTTAAATAAATTCATCATTAGTTTACTCACTACTTCTTTTAAATTGAAATAGGCATGTCAATTAAAATTATCAAAATAAAAGCTCGATCCGATAAGGCCTCCTAGGGCTGCCATACCAAAATCTATAAACTCAGTCTTATCTTTTTTGTTTTTTTTGTCATCCGCATAATATTAGAACTTTTATCGAAACCAAATTACAAATTAGAACCAAATAACCTAAGAACAACACAAAAAAACAACAAAAGGAGGGCTCTGTTCACAAACACCAACGAAACAGATAAACAGAAGCAGATAAACAGAGAGTTGACCACTCTCAGCGTCAAAGACGGCCACGAACTAGGCCAGATAACGCCAATCACCAACGAAACTGACTCGAACCTGAAATTAACTTTTTTTCACTCGATGATTGCCTGCTTTCAACAGCGCATTCCAAGCTCAAGAAATAGCAATCATCCATACTATGAACCCCATCAAACACTCTTCGGCTATGCATCAAAAAAATTTGCTTTCCAAACTCTGAGAACCTACTCCATTCCTCCCAAATTACCCGACAAAAAACCGACGACACCAAGAGGAGATAACCACCACAAAGAGATGAGAGACCGAGAGACGCGATCTGGACGGAAAATTAAAAACGAGAACATCGAATAAAAGAGAGGAAAGCAGATGACCTGCATCGTAGAACAACCAGATCCGGCAACTCCAACTTCACAGCACCTCAGATCCGCACCAATCTGACCCAAATAGCCATAAGAACCCGCCTCCACACCTTACAAAAGAAAGCTATAACAGATCCAAGATATGTGAAGCCGAAAGCGTTTGCAAACACGACCGCTCCATAGTCCGAATCGAACCGGCCCTTCCAACAACACTAAGGCCAAAACTTATAAACTAGATCTAAGATCTAAAACCACTCAGATCAATTCTTCAAAAACAAAACCTCCCAACTTTCACCGAAGCCCAATAAAACAAAACGCAACAACAAATCTGAAAAAGAAAACGGAAATTATCAACGCCGGCTCTAAAGGAGTCGCCATGCGTCGATCACCGGCGAAACAAACGTAGAAGATTGCGAAGAGAAAATACGGGGTGAAATGCTAGAGAGAGAAAAAGAACTTTTTTTTTGTAGACTATAAAATACAAAATAATGTTATTAGTCACTGTCTTATCTTTTTTTTTTTCACTGGAAGATTATATTAAAAATTGAAACAAGAGGTTACACATGGTTAGATACAGAGCCGGCGAGTTCAGAGAACTCCTAGAGACAAAAGCCAGCGGTAGATCGAAATTACCTTGGAGTCAAAAGCCGACGGAACAAAGATAGCTAGAATCAAACGAAAAGCAGATCATAAACTTAAAAACTAGACACCCAAAGAGGAAAAACAGCCATGAACAGAAGGATTAAAAGGAGAGGAGCATCCAAAGCCGAACTTTATTGAGGCTGAACCACATGCCGGAATTCATTATATTGCTCCACTGAACTTCAGGAGCACGAGTAAATCCGCTGGAACAACAACCCAGATAGACGAAGAAACACTGTTTTAGCTATCGACTACCGATGACTTAAAGCATAGAAGAGCCGAAGCTCCAATTCCTTGAAAACACTTGTCTTATCATTTAGAGGTTTTATTTTCATTCGTTTTTTTAAGTCACAAATTCTTAGGTCCTACTACAAAAATTATATATTTTTCATTTAAATTTTGACAATTTATTTAAAATTTGCTACTTGTCCTGGAAGAAAAAGATCCGAATTCATGCAATCTGAATTAGATCTGAATATGTGGCTTCTGTCCAAAACATCATCATATCTGCATATATTTTTATCCATTAATGAATCTATTTTTGAACAACAACAAAAAAAAACTACTTGACCATTGTAAATTGGCCGTAAATTTTAATTTTATCTCATGTTACGGCCAATTTACAATGTTGCTGTTGAGATAGAGAGTAAAGATTATAAACTATTCTTATCTAATTTGTTTTTGTTAATTGTAAGTATCCCAAATTAAAACTCATTCTAAACTCAAACTAAAATTCAGACTAAATCCATGAAATCCACTAAAGATGTCTATAAGCGACTATCAATAATTATAATCATAAAAGTAGAATACGGCGAATCCTAACAACTATATTAGGCCATCATGGCTAAAGCCTAACGATATGTCGATATCTTATCTATTTTTTCTTTAAGTTCTCTCGGTGATCAAATTTACTATCCAAGTGAACAAACTCTAAACTCTCCTCCTTTACTTCCTTATCGCATCCAATATAGACTAGTTTCCATACAAAGCAACACATATCAACCATGCATGGCTTCCACGTCACCACAAACACACCACGACGTGTTACATCAAGAAGACAAGAACTAATGAACAATCTCTTTGCAATTGTCTCGCGCACACAAATCCTATTAGTTTCAATTTTCAGCACCAGCTATTACCATAAAAGCCATGGCCAACGATGTGACCAAAGATCCATCACCCAAAATTGGTAAGAACAATAGTTTAAGAAATATGATGCGAAAACAAAATTAAAAACCTTCACTAATTAGATTTGAAACTTAATAGACTTCCTTCCTTGTCATGTTTCATGAATTACATAGAAGATATTTTGGAGGATATTTACTTATGGAGGAGGAAGAAACTGGCTTTCTCTACACTCTCTGTTGGAATATCAATCCAAGTCCCACATCGGAAGTTTAGACAGTAATTGTCTAATATATAAGTAATGTCCAACTCTGATTAGTATGAGGCCTTTTGGGAAGAAACCCAAAAACAAATCCGTGCGGCCTTTGTCAACTGGGTCCATAGCGGACAATATCATACTAATGGAAGAGTTGGACATGGACTTAAAAATCCCAACAAGTGGTATCAGAGCTCAGGTTCTAAAAAGGTAGATCTGGAAAAGTGGGTTGGGCCGGATGTTCGTTGTGGGAGGAGAGCCCTCAAGGTAACCTTTGCGATTAAGGGTGTCGGTGTCTTGTGTCGAAAGACTTCCTAGCGGTGCAGTAAAAGTTGCAAGGGTTAGGTGAAGAGTTCCGTTGGTGAGTACGGCGGTACAAGATGGGTGCCAGTTTCGCCGAAAGATTGGAGGCTAAGGGTTCGTGTGGTCCTTGGCTTGTCCAAATCCCACATCGGAAGTTTAGACAGTAATTGTCTAATATATAAGTAATGTCCAACTCTGATTAGTATAAGGCCTTTTGGGAAGGAATCCAAAAACAAATCCGTGCAGTTTTTGTCATCTGGACGCATAGCGGACAATATCATACTAATTGGAGAGTTGGACATGGGCTTGAAAAGCCCAACACTCTCTATCTCAACAGCAACATGGGTTTTGCTCAAAAATATACCCATTGTTTCTTGGACATCCATCGCCATCGTTTCCATGGTCTTCCTCTGGGGGAGTTTACTTCGCCTTCTCAGCAAGTAATTAAATTTTTTTCCACAAAACTATTTGAAGATCTCATTTATGTATTAATTTATTTTTCTATTCAAAATATTGGTGTTTTCTTACGTTTATTAATTTTCGGACAGGGTTGAACCGGGGCTGCCAGGGTTAGAACTTGTAACCAGTGTCGGAGGAATTTGTAACGGAGACGGTGAGATCTTGTCTGAAACTAATGGAAAAGATGGTTAGATGGATGTTCCGAGTCGGTGCTGAGTGTGAATGGTTTGTTTTCGCAAGAACCGTTTTGGGTTTGTGGGTCTTGTCAAGAATTGGGAACTTTCTCGATTTTCGTACTTGTCTCTTCATCGGTACGTAACTAATTTAGTAGTACTCTCATCTCATGGGGTTTTCTAGGGTTTTTATAATAGATTTTGCCAAGTATATACGTAATTTAGGTTTCCTTAATCTTATGGTACCTATAGGTTTGGTGATAGGCTTGACAGTTCCTAAGTTGTGGGAGAAGAATGGAGATCGAATTCAGAGACTAATGGCAAATCTTAAAGAGAGATCGAAGGGAGCTTATGATACAACTCATGAGAAGATTTTGATGATGAAGAACAAGTTACAACATGGTACAAAGGAGTGAGTGAAAAAAACAGAGTAGATATTCTTTACTTAATCTTTTAATCTGTAAAAAAGTAAATGTGTTACGTGTGTAAAAATGTAAACAAAATTGATGCGATTACCTGTCTTTTTAGTTTTTACCGTTTCCCCAAAAGTAACAATCTGAGGTCAAGAACAACAACATCATGTGAGAATAATATTTATAAGTAGGATCCGTCTCATTATTTGAAGATCCATTTAAATTATGTTGATGGGCCGAGCGTGCTCTATGAAAAACTAATCGCAAGCAAAATATTGTGTTTAATTGGCCGAGCCCAGCCCAAAATAAAAAAATTGGATAAAAGAATCGGAAGCCACTCTCTATCAGAGCCAGGTTTCGATCCTGGGACCTGTGGGTTATGGGCCCACCACGCTTCCGCTGCGCCACTCTGATTTGTTGTTAGTTGTATCAATTAATATATTGATATCTTAACATACCACATTTATTCCGGGATATACCCTTAAAAACCCTATTTTCTATCACTTTTATTCGTAATCCTTCATAATCGATTGTTTCGAATGATCAATGGTGGCACAAATTGGAAATTGGATAAGTTTGGATCCCTCGGATCAATTTTTTTTTTTTCCCTTGGATCAATTTTGGTGTAGAGGTAATTAAAAAAGATGCAAATGCAGCTTTAGAATGTTGAAAGTTGTAGATGCAAATATTGAGAATGAATAAATGCCATTTCCACTTTTCTCTCCTTCCGGGGGAGACCAATTTACCATGCTCTCTCTCTATGAGAGGTGTTTTCTTCTCGATGTCAAAATCGAGTAAACATTTCAATTCTCTAACCGTTTTGTCATCTTGTGTAGCGGCTTGTACGGAGCCTGAAGATGACGAGGTTATAACTTTCCGGCTTTGCCGTGAAACCTCTTGCACGAATTCGAGACTTGTCTCCAATTCGCTGTCATGCTATTATGAAGATTTATCTGCTTTAATCTTTTATGTTTTTATGATTTGCTCTTGTTTTCATAGAGGATGGATAATTTCCTCAAGATCTTGTAATTTGAAAGCTTAATTTAATAAAATTAAGTGGTTGCACAAAAAAAAAAAAGAATAAATGCCATTAATTAAAAGGAAATTTAGATCCTCAAGACTCAAAGAGTAAACTAACCAACAAATGAAAATGTCTTTTTTTTTTAATTATTGCAATTGGTCTTAATTAATAACTAGCTTCCTTATTTTCAGACTTCCTCCATTTAACCGGTGGCTCAAGCTCTTCCTCCTCCTCTTCTTCATGGAGATTCTCTTGTCCCATTGGCTGCATCAGAAACTGTCCTTCAGTTTGCTCTTGACCTTCCTGTAATGGAGGCTGAAGCATGAGCTGTGTCTGAAGCTGATCATGGTTGATATGATGCTCTGTGTCTTGACCCATTTGATAAGCCTCACCAAAGCTTCCTAAAGCAAGAGATGGTCCAGACAACGACCCACCAGCACCGTGATCATTCACATCCATCTGGTTATAACCAGTGGCAGTAACCGAAACATTGTTGTCTATTCCGTAACCATTGAACATCCCTTGTTGATCTCCTCTGTCCAAAATCATTGCAGCCATTCTCTGTGCATCAGCAGCAATGAGCTGCAACTGCTCATCTTGCTGTTGATGTTGATGTTGATGTTGATGTTGAGACATGATCAACGGTTCTCCTTGAGGTATCACTCCATGTGGCATTCCTTCCATAGCCATCATGAAATTGGGTGGAGGATTGTTGCCTAGAGGAGGAAGATAAGGCTGTTGCGGTATCGCAGCATCGGGTCCTATGTAACCGGCAAGCTCTTCTTTAGCAGTGACGAGATCTTGTTGGATTTTCTTGAGACATTGCTGTAAGAAAGAGATGAGACCAACGCATCCATAGATTGGGTCACGGATACGGGCCTCTGCTTCATAGTAGAGGGAATTAACCGCGTCCTCGCGGTTTATAGGTGAGAGATCGTTGAGGATCTTGGTTACATTGCTTGCTCCAAAGACTTTGTGGACATAGATAAACTTTTGAGGCTGAGTTGGTGGAAAATACGGANTTGGCGCAGTTTGGCTATGATCCTGAGAAGATCAAGGATACTCCACAGGACTGTGAGGTGATGTCTGATGGTCAGCTAGCTGCTATGATGTCCATGCCAGGTATGGAGCAAACGCTGACAAACCAGTTTCCAGACCTTGGATTAAGGAAGTCAGTCCAGTTTGATCCCTTCACAAGTGTGTTTGAAACCTTGAAGAAACTTGTCCCGCTCTATTTCAAATAGACCAGTTTCTTTGCTCCGAGTTTTTGAATCACTTATTGTAGATTATTATCACTGTCCATATGCTTATACACAAGTCTGAGTGCATATATATATCTCTTCCAGAATCAAACATTCTTTTCTGATAATAGCCTCTGATTACAATATACTTGAGTTCGTATCAAACAATCACAAAGCGAGGCAAAGATTGTTCCTTTCTTGAAGCTTCCTTATCATATATAGTCTCATATAGATCATACAACCAACCAACTTTACAAAGCAAATATAGGAAAGGATCAATCAAACAACGAACAACCGTTACAGCTTTGTCCTTTGATGTTATTCTTACTAGGAAATAGGAATAACTTGAAATCAGAAAACATGGTTCAAAGGCATATTCACTCTTGCTTTTTCCCCACTTTTCTTCAATCTTTTGGTCTGCTATAAGCATTTTCATTTAACTATATTATTTTGAAGCTTCTTTAGTTTCTTCCTGCCCCAAAGTGAATCTTTACAAGAAAAGTTCAGATATTATTCTCTTTGATTGATCAGAGCACAATCTTATTAGTTTTCTTTTTAGTTATATAAGCAATGTCATATCGCCATGATCTGGACTTTTAAAAAGTTGCCGAGCTAAAAAAGAAAAGGAAACATAAGCAAAATGGATCATCAGATATTTTACCAATCCCATATCGCCATGATCTGGACTTTTAAGACCAGAACTCTAGCAATGTCAGATTCTTCCCTTTTAGAAGAGGAAAGCGCATTAGCTTGTCCCTGAAAAACCAAATGCTAGAGTAAGACAAAATCCGTTCTTTTTGGTATTAAAAAAAAATCAAAACTTATTACGAGGGAGAAGCACGTGAACAATGATCACTTCGAAAAGATCTAATAAAGTCCATTTCGATTCTAAAAAGAGTATTACATATATCTCCGAAATGAAAATTTTGGTTCCATGAAATGGAAACAAGAAATCAAAACATAACCAAATGGAAAAATTTGGTTCCATGAAATGCAAGAACCAAAAAAGGTTCTCCGAAATCAGAAACCAACTTGTAAAGTCTGGAACTAAGTGTTAAGTAACTTACCTCATTGTGGGGGTAAAAGTGCGATTAGTGAGAGAAAAAGGGCGAATTAAAGTGCGATTACCAAAAGCTGTCGGCCGCTCCCCTGATTGGCGGAAAGAAATCAGATCCGATGCCAGCACCGGAGAAGGAGAAACCGCCGCCGCGGGACACGGAATCAACACCCGATTCATCTCAGCAACAAGTTAAGAAGTCCTCGTGGGTCAATATTGTGAACAACAGACCTACTCAAACAGAGCATGTCGCGAAAGTGGCTATGGTTGACGGAGCATCCATGGTGGAGGTTCCAGATGAGGTGATTCAAAACTCTGTACCTTTATGGGAAGATCTGCTTGAAGGAAGGTTCTTATCGACGGCACCCCATGTAGCAAAGATACATGTTATAGTCAATAAGATCTGGCCCCTTGGTGACAAAACGATTCGGATTGACGTTTTCGCAGTTAACGCCACCACGGTCAAGTTCAGAATCAAGGATGCCGCAACACGTTTACGGATCCTGAGAAGAGGAATGTGGAATATCTGCGATATTCCAATGATTGTTTCAAAGTGGTCACCGATTGAGGAAGAAACAGAGCCAGAAATCAAAACAATTCCCATGTGGATTACAATCAAGAACGTTCCGCATAAGATGTTCTCCTGGGATGGCTTGAGGTTCATTGCAAGTGCGGTAGGTGAGCCTAAGCGTTTACATCCTGATACCGAACTGTGTGTAAGCTTTGAGGAGGCAAAAGTTTTTGTGGAGGCAGATATGTCGAAAGACTTGCCAAAGACACATCGTTTCAAATCAAAGTTGGGAGTGAATGCAGAAGTTGAATTTGTTTACCCCTGGTTACCATCGAGGTGTAATATCTGCGCTAAGTGGGGACATCTTGACAAGGAATGCGTTGTCACTGGAGGGAAAAAACTTCTCTCAAAAGCAAACTCAGACCAAGCTGCGAGTACGCAGATGTTGAGGGAGAACAAGGGAGCTACAGAGGAAAAAATAAGCAACGCTGCACTAAATAATGAGGAGGTCCTGGTCATGGAGAAACAAGGAGAAAAGGAACAAGATGAGATTGGTGCAGAACCAACCGCAGAGGAAGATGCTGATTCACAAGATAAGGGGGTTGAGAACTTGGTGAATCTTGAGAAACCCATGAACAACATTGATACAGGGAAAGGATTAGAAATGTCCTGCCAAACAGCTGATCGAGATATAGAGGAAGATAGTTGGTCAAAAGTATCTCCGGCTAAAGCAGGCCGATCAGCAGAAAAAATATTAGAGGGAACAAACAATGTCGGAACCCCATCAAGATATGCGCTTTTGCATGAGGAAGACAAAGATGAATCTGATGAGGAGACGGAGAGGGACGTTGAAGAGAGTGAGGAGGGAGAAATAGTGGTTGAAACAAAAATTGTAAACCCACAGGAAAGGGGCACCCATCAAGAGAAAGACAGAGTCATTCGTGCTTCTCTGCCTCGTAAAAAAAAGGGTACAAACAAAGCTTTGACAGAATCTTTCGCCTTGAACACAAAGAGAAATGCTCCTAGTGTTTCGGGTAAAAGGAAACCTCATCACCACAATTAAATATGTCGGGTTTCTTCTGGAATGTACGAGGCTTCAACCAATCAAATAAGCATTCCGTAGTGAAGAAATGGGTGAATGGAAAGGGTTTTGAGTTTGGAGGTTTGTTGGAGACACGAGTAAAGGAAAGTAAGTGTCAGAATATTATTCATACGGTATTTCGAGACTGGTCAGTTATTTCAAACTATGAGTTCAATCGGTTGGGTCGTATTTGGGTGGTGTGGAGCCCCAATGTGCGCCTCACTCCGGTTTTCAAAAGTGGTCAGATGATCACTGTTTCGGTGATGATAAACGATGGTGGGGAAGATTTTTTCTGCTCGATTGTATATGCATCAAATCTAGCGGACGAAAGAAAGGATTTATGGAGTGATATTATGAATCATCATGATTCCCCTCTTTTTAGAAACAAACCGTGGGCTGTGTTTGGAGATTTTAATGAAACTTTGGATATAGAGGAGCATTCAGAGCACCTAACCATGCCGATGATAACGCCGGGAATGAGAGATTTCCAGAGTGTGATCCAGCACTGCTCGTTCATGGATTTAACATCTCATGGACCCTTATTTACTTGGTGTAACAAAAGAGAAGAAGGTGTAATATCCAAGAAGCTGGACAGAGTTTTGATCAATGACCATTGGCTGCAATTTTTTCCCAATTCATATAATGTGTTTGAGGGAGGTGGATGCTCAGATCATCTCAGGTGTAGGATTCAACTTACGGCGGAAGTATTTCGACCTAGACGACCATTTAAGTTCGTCAATGTGGTTGCGGAATTGGAGGGGTTCATGCCGCTTATGAATCGATTCTGGGGTGAATCAGAACCTATTTTCTTGTCGACTTGTTCTATGTTTCGATTTTCAAAGAAACTTAAGGCGCTCAAACCTGAGATCCGTGCTCTGGCTAAAGAAAAAATGGGTAACTTGGGAAAAAAAGCAAAGGAGGCCTATGAGTTTCTATGCGAGAAGCAGGAGGAGAATATGAGTAACCCAACACAACAAAGAATGGAGGAAGAAAATATGGCATTTAGACGATGGGAAAATGTCTCAAATCTAGAGGAAAAGTTTCTGAAGCAGAAATCAAAACTTCATTGGTTAAAGGTGGGGGATAAGAACAACAAGGTCTACCACAAATATGCTTCAGTACGGGAAACAAGAAACACCATCAAGGAAATACTTTGCAGAGATGGAACTGTGGTATCAACGCAGGAGGAAATAAAAGCAGAGGCAGAAGGGTTTTTCCGAGAATTTTTGCAGAATAAACCGACTGATTTCTGTGGTGCAAGTGTTGAGGAATTGGAAGGAATCTTGCCGTATAGATGCTCTGCAACGGCACAGTCGCAACTTATCAAAGAGGTAACGGAGGAGGAGATTAAGGTGGTTCTTTTTTCTATGCCGAATGATAAATCACCAGGACCTGATGGTTTCACCACTGAATTTTTCAAGGCTGCTTGGGCGATTATTGGGAAGGAGTTTACTATTGCCGTTAAATCTTTCTTTGTAAAAGGTTTTCTCCCAAAAGGTGTAAACACAACAATATTGGCTCTGATTCCGAAGAGAGCGGAGGCGAGAGAAATGAAGGACTACAGGCCCATATCATGCTGCAACGTGTTATACAAGGTGATCTCTAAAATTATTGCCAATCGCTTGAAAGAGACGCTTCCTGAGTTCATAGCTTTGAATCAATCTGCTTTCATTAAAGATAGGCTTTTAATCGAGAACTTGCTTCTTGCGACGGAATTGGTAAAAGACTATCATAAGGATACAATATCAGCGCGTTGTGCGATAAAGATTGACATTTCAAAGGCTTTTGACTCCCTTCAATGGTCATTCCTGTTGAATACTCTCACGGCCATGAATTTCCCGGCAAGATTCATAAACTGGATTTCTCTTTGTGTCACAACTGCAGCATTCTCGGTGCAGGTGAATGGTGAGCTTGCTGGTTTTTTTAAAAGTGAGAGAGGTCTTCGTCAAGGTTGTGCCCTATCCCCATATCTGTTTGTAATCAGTATGAATGTGCTTTCAAAGCTATTAGATAAGGCGGCAAGTAACAACAAACTCGGCTACCACCCGAGATGTAAGAATTTGAGCCTTACACATTTGAGTTTTGCGGATGATATCATGATTTTTACAGATGGGAAGATCAGATCCATAGAGAGTATTGTTGAGGTTTTTGATTGTTTTGCAAACATGTCGGGGCTAAAAATTAGCATGACAAAGTCAACAATATATTATGCTTGCATTGAAGAAAATACTCGACAACGGATGGAATTAAAATTTTCGTTTGACACAGGTGTCTTACCGGTTCGTTACTTGGGCTTACCACTGCTCACGAAGCGCATGGGAGCTAACGATTACTTTCCCCTGTTGGAGAATATACGAAAGCGAATCAGCTCATGGATGGCTCGGCCTCTCTCAATGGCCGGACGGCAACAACTTATTAGCTCAGTCATAGTAAGTATCACTAATCTCTGGTTGTCAGCTTTTCGATTACCAAGACAGTGCCTTCGAGAAGTGGAAAAAATGTGCTCAGCTTTCCTTTGGTCTGGTCCAACTATGAACCCACTGAAAGCTAAGATAGCCTGGGCTGATGTTTGCCGTCCAAAATGGGAAGGAGGTTTAGGCCTGAGACCCCTGAAAGAAGTAAATGAGGTGTGCTGTCTAAAGTTGATCTGGAGATTACTGGCGTCACAACAGTCCCTTTGGGTCAAATGGATTCAAACATATTTGATACGACAAGGTACTTTCTGGTCTGTGCGGGATACTAATGCTGGTTCCTGGATGTGGCGGAAAATTCTGAAATACAGAGAAGTGGCAAAGAGATTTCATAGAATGGAGGTACGGAATGGCGTTAACACCTCTTTCTGGTATGACGAATGGTCAAAAATGGGTCGTCTAATCGACATAACTGGGGTGAGAGGATGCATTGATATGGGGATTCCAATACATGCTTCATTAGCTTCGGTTTTGGAAAATCAAAGAAGAAGACGACATCGATCCGAGTTGTTAAATAAGATGGAGACTGAGGTGGTATCTCAGAGAGCTAAGGGCATCTCGGGAGGTGAAGACATTGCTCTCTGGAAGTATAAGGAAAATAAATTCAAGCCAAAGTTCAATGCAAAAAGAACTTGGAACCTTACTCGTCAAGCAGCGCCAAGAGTTGAATGGTATAAGGGTATCTGGTTTACCCATTCAACACCTAAATACTCTTTCTTCTCATGGCTTGTGGTTCATAATCGAATATCCACTGGCTCTCGGATGCATATGTGGAACTCGGGAGCTAATGCATCATGTGTTCTTTGCCATGACCCGATGGAATCAAGAGAACACTTGTTTTTCGCTTGCAGATACTCTACCGAAGTATGGAGGAAGATAGCTAAGGGTTTGCTCAAATCTCGTTTCTCGACGGATTGGTCAACCCTTATCACCATAATATCTGATTCTACTCAAGGTACCATTCCCACCTTCCTTACTAGATACGTGTTTCAAGCCACTCTACATAGTATTTGGAGGGAAAGGAATGCGAGAAGACACGGAAACACACCATCTACTCCGTCTACTATCGTGAAATTTATTGACAAAGAAGTGAGAAATCGACTACTTTCGATTCGATCTTTAGGGGACCATAAGTACGAGGAGAGCCTCCAACTATGGTTTGCCTCAAGGACCTAGTTTTTTCTTTTATCTCAATCCGATAAAAAATGTGTATGAAATTACGTTAAAAAACTCAAACTCTACGAAGCACTTGTTGTAAAAAAGTCTTTTTGGTTTGAATAAATTTGACATTCAATTCAAAAAAAAAAAAAAAAATGAAAATGGTATTGAGACGTAATCATGGTCAGAACAAGGAAAATGGTATGCAAGACTCAAGTTTACACGAATCTTGTACCACAAGAAATAGAGAACTTAGAACACAAGAAACCAAAGTTACGGCATTTAGTATCATCCTTTGAATTGAATAGATCACAATCAGATCAACTTTCACCCAAAAAAAAAAAACCATAACTATGAACAATTAATTACTTTTCATCAGAACGGAGATACTATATCAGTTTTCAGCCAAATCAATCTCATTAAGAAAATCAGAAATAGAAAAACGAGAAAATAAAGAAAATAAAGAAAAATTTATTTCAAAAAGATAATAATAATAATAAGAAATTGATCATATCAAACTGAAATTAAGAAATCGTACCCCGATCGTTCCCTTTGCCCGTTGAATCTTCGATGATGGTACCTGAAATTATTAGAAGAAACAAAATAATCAAAACAAAAGAAAATTGAAATCCGAAAGAAAACCCAAAATAAAATAAAAAAAGAGTTACTGGATTTTTGGGAGTGAGAGAATGAAGGAGAAGAAAAAAAAAAGACAGAGATTTTCCCAGTACAGTGCCTGAGGAATCGTGCGAATTGATAGAAACTGAGGAACAAATGACGGAGATGTTTCTGAGAAATTTTTAAGGAAGAAAAAACAAAATGAGATTTAGAAACCTTAAACAGATACAAGAAGAGAGAGAGAGAGAGAGATGCATCGTGTCATAACCATATACGCACGTATGGTGAAATCTTGAATCTTAACCGTTCATGCAAAATATTTTTTTGCTTCTGTTACATAAATAAAGATTGTTGAAGTGTTTAATTTGATAAATGACTGATTCAAAATTGATAAGAAAAGGAAAACAAATATATTTACTTTGAAAAAAGTGATATAATTATGGATATTATTGACTGATTATATCATTCTTAAAATAGACTTGAATTTCATTTGAAACGGGTTACAAATATAACATGTAGTATTTAAAATAGATTTCTTTAGTATTTTACATTAACCTTTTAAAATAAATATTGAGAAAATAGTATTTCAAATGTATGGAATTACAAAAAAAAAAAAAAAAGTGAACGTTTACTTTTTAACCTCGCAAAAATACTAGCTTCATTAATTTGAATTTGATACAATGTGTGCACGTTTAACTGATAATAATAACAGAAGTAGATTAGGATTTGAATTTAACTTGAGCGGATCACTAATATATATAATATCGGAAACTAAAAAGAAAAATCTTCACTAGTATTATATTACATGAATTAACTGTTGGCAAAAGATAATGCGAAATCGGATTCAAAATGTATGAAATTCAACAAAAAAATAATATATATATATACTATATCAATAAGCGTAGTTTTTAACTTTTGTTATGTGGAAATTTCTTTACCAATATTTCTCTCCGATTTTTCTTTCCCTTTCAACGTATCTTTGTCTCAACACTTACAGAAAACAAAAACAAAACAAGGCCTTCAAGCAATCATATGCGAGATCTGAACTTCAAAGACAACCATGATCATGATTCATGAAAATGAATTAATGATAATGAGTCATAAAACCCTTGAAGAAAATATTAGATCTTATTGATCAACTTGTGAGAGGCAAGAGGGGTCTTTGTCTTCAATATCTGTCCAATGACACGGATATGAGGATTGTCTCGGTAGCCTTCCTCGATTCCTATAACTGTATGTCCAAGAAGGGTATCAGTAGCATTGGTAGCTCACATTTAAGCTTTTAATCTGTTATTTAGTAAATAGTTTCTAAGAATTAATTGTCTTACTTTTGAGTTTGACTTTTACTTTTCAGTTTTCAATTATTAATATGGTATTAGAGCATAATCAACAACTTCAGCAAACTTGATTCATGTTCTTTGTCCAATATCAACCTCGATGAGTGCTTCTAAATATGAAATTCTTCTTAAGTTCTTTGCACATTTTTTATTCTCATTTTTAATGCGGCTATTCTGACAATTTCGTTGATTTTTCTTTTCTTGTTTTTTTTTTATATTCTAATGGCATACTCTACTCCTGATTTCAGTCCAAATTTTATTTTGGAGTAAAACCTACTCCAGCCTACTCCATTTATAACTCCAGAATGGAGTAATGATTTTATTTTTCAAATATAAAGTAATCTCATTCTGTATTTTATTTTGGAATTAAACTTTTTTATTTATAAAATAGTCATTAATTTTTTTAATAATCTCATTTTAACAGTTATAAATGATTATTTTAATGATGAGTTATTTTTTTAATCTTTTTTAATTAATGAGTTACGAGTTTATCAAATTATATAATAATGTGTGAAATTGTGATGTATGCATAATAAGTTTTTTTAATTAAAAATGTACATATGTGTAAATTAATATATATGATTTATTTAATAGAAAATATAATGACATAAACTGATAATAAATTTTAAAATACACAAAATACTGAAACTAAAAATAACATAAAATAAACTTAATACAAAAACCACTAGAGATTTTATGAGTTAATAATGGTCAAATTTATGTGGTGTCATGTGTTTTTTATATTATAATGATTAATTTTAAATAAATATCATAATTTATGAAAATTTTGATTAAAAAAATGGGTCAATTTTTAAATTTTATAGATAAAGTGTATTATTAGCAATTAAAAATAAAATAGAAAAAAAATATATACTTTGAATACTTGTTTGAGATAGAAAATGGAATAACACATTAAAGAGAAATTCAATTATATTTTGAAATTACTATATTTTAAAGAAAAAAATAGAGCAATACATTGGACATGCTCTAATTATATATACCTCTTTTTTTGTTTTTTGTCTTTCCATTTACAGTAAGATTTAATGTTCAATCTACTGTGGGCATTGCTCTCGCTATCGATTGTGCGATATAGTATGAGAATCCCTATTTTCTTCATAGTAATCATCAGCTCACTTCGTTAGCTTGGTTCTTGTCTTCGATCAGCTCATTTTTGGTTTCTGCTTTTACTCATGGCGCCGGTTGGTTTGAATGTAGGCAATAAGTTTGAATTCGTTGATGATAATCAAAAGGAAGCCAGATCTAGGTCTAGGTGCAATGATATATATGGTAGCAACATTGTTCATGAATTATGTGTTAAAGAAAATTGGACAAAATCTGTTGTTTATGTCCACAACTAGAAAATTTTGGGAAATTTTTATGTCACGATTAAAAAAAGATGATGCGCCTAAGCTTAATGAGATAAACCTTGTACAAACAATTCAACAAGGTTTAATGGATGTTAGTGCTAGCCTAGAAACTAGTCTCCATTTGTAACTTCTAGAAAACCGTCTCATTCGCATCTTCCACAAAAGCTAAGGGGCAAGGACTGTGACTGTAAGCTGTTACTGTAGCTTTTTGGCTGTAAAGAATTTGGCTGTAAAAACTGTGACTGTTACTTTATTTATTTATAAAAGTATGATTGGTAACAAAAACTGTAGAAACTTTGACTGTTACTTTTAAATATTATAATTTTTTAAAAATATTTTTTTATCTAGAATAGAAATTGTATATTTTTATTTTGTTCTAAATAAAAATATTCAAAATAAATATTTTTTTATTTTTTATAGACTTTTGTAAATAGAAAACATATAAATTTAAAAATTAATCAATTAATAGAATAAAATGGATCTTAAAAGAAAGAGAAAAAAATATTAATAATTAATAAGTTAAGTTTTATTTGTTAAAAAAATTATATAATAAGATGTGAGAAAAGTTTTGATTTTATGGGAAGAAAAAAAAAGAAATAATTATTTATTCGTGGTATTGAATTAAAAAAAAAAAACCAAAAACCATCAAAACATGAGAGGAGAAGAGAAAGAAAAGTGGAAAAGTGAGTAAAAAATGGCTGTAGAAAAAAATATAAAAGCAAGAAGAAAATTTTGAAAATGACTTTTAAGGCTTTTATATATTTTAAAGTAAAAAAAGTGTGATTGATTTATTTTTCACTGTTAAGGCTGTGAAATAGCTTAAAGTCCTCACAACCTCTATGCCAATCACCCCCTAAGGGCATCTCCAACCATAACACTAAATTTAGTGTTGAAATAACACTAAATTTAGTGTTTTGCTGTTCTACTTTATTTTTCATCTCCAACCACAACACCAAATTTCACACTAAAAATTATATTCTCTATTATTATATTATTAAATTTAACATTTTCTGTATTTTTAATTATTTTGATAAATATGAACTATTTTCAAACTGGTTTATTATAAGTTAAAACTAATATATGATTAAAAATTATTTTGTTTCATTTTGTTTCATTTAGTTTTTATGTTTGTTTGGGTTTTAACTTTGTAATTTTTATATTTTAAATGTTTTAATTGAATGTTAATATGTATTTTTAATTTTAATCAATTTACATATAATTTAGATATTTCGTGAAAATATTAATTATAATTAAAATTTTATATAATTAAAAGTGAAAAGTAAAAAATGTTTATGTTATACTTATTTTTTTAGTCATAAATTTTATTCAATTAATAATCAACAATTTAATTATGTTATTTAATCAAAAATAAACAAAAATAATATTTTAATATTTAGCGTTGTGAACAGTACCACACCAAATATGGTGTGACACTGTTCACAAAACACCAAAACAATAATTATAGTGTTGATTATGCAGTTCGGTTGGAGCTTTATTCACACTATATTTGGTGTTATGCAGTCCTATTGGAGATGGCCTAAGACATGTTGGACTGTTTCATAATTCTTAAGCTTTGACATATTTTCCATTTTCTCATCGGTCCATTCGGATACCCGTTTGTATTCAAGTTAATTTTTTGGGTTTCAAATATTTCATATAAAAAATCAAAAAAATCCAAATATATTATTAAAAAAATATATTGTAGAGATTTGTATATATCTTATTTGTACTAGGGTTTTATAATCTATTCGAATATTTTTATTTTTTGATATGGGTTCGTTTCAGTTCGGTTTTACTTGAATTTGAGTAGGTTCTAAATACCAGAATTACCTGAAATTTATTAGAAATATTAAAAAAAAATTGGATATTTCTGGTATTTTGGTTATTTGGTTAAATTTTACAAAAATTATTTAGTTTTGTCAAATATAACTAAATATTTTTGAATATTTTGGTTATTTTCGTGAAAATATATCTAATATATTCGATTTACGATTATAATTTTTGGGTATTTCGGTTAATTCAAATCCAAATATAACAAATATTTTTGGGTATATAATTATATTTTGATGGATATTCATTTGTTTCTCGATTCGGTTCGAGTTCAGATTCGATTATTCAGATATTTAATTTTGGAATCCATTCGAGTATTTACGTCGGTTTTAATTTAATTGGATAACTTCCAATTCGGTTTGGTTCCAAATAATTTGGCCAGGACTAAATCTAACTTTAGCACTAAACAAGGATGTTTGTATCTGATATTCCCTCTATCAATCTATTTATGTTCTTTTCTTTCTTTGAATTTCAACATCTAAAAGCATCATTATTGGTGATATATTTAGGGGTTCTTAGAATTAAAAAAAAAAAATGATGTGCCAGAGAGAGAAAAGAGAGTCGGGTTTCCCGAAGAGCTTAAAAAAACCGACTCTTCCCACTCTTCCGACGCATGTCATCACGTGATTGGTCAATTTTTTATTTTTTTTGAAAATTGATTTTATTAAAAAAAAATTAATAAATAAATAAATAATAAAAAAGGGAAGAACCATGCTTTAAAAATCAAGATTTAGGAGATTAAAAGTTTGATTGATTACTACTGTAACTTTAGTTTTTTTGCTGTAAAATTAGAGGTGTAAGTTTTTTTTTGTAGAATTTAAGTTGTAATTTTTTTGTTGTGGCTATACATTTTAATTTTGTAGATTTTAATGATATAAGATTTTTAATTTTTCAAAACCAAACTATTAATATTTTATATATTTTGCTTTGTACAATAAAAAAAAAATATGTAGTTTTAAAAAATCTGTGTAAAACATAATTAAAAAAAATTAATACTCATCTTCGAACTGATTTATGTTCATTGAGGAGCCTTCTAAGCCAAATAGCTTCACTTGTCTCTCTAAAGCTATTAGAGCCACACAATTTAGTTATTTCCGATTAAAATAATATCAAAATTGAAACAAACTCGACCACAAAATTCCGATCTTTTTCATCTGGGTATAATTTATAATACGTTTAACGCTTAATTAACACAAATTCAGACACATAAACGATTGTAATATGTTTCAATCTTGAGTGATTAAACTCTACGATTTCTGGGCTTCGGGTCCTAAAATCCCGTTGACGACTGAAGTTGCGACAAGAACTCCGACGAACTCAGCCGCCACGACTCCTCCGGCCTGTGTCAATCCGTTGTAACTAACCGCCGTCACGACTTCTCTCTCCGCCGCCTCTAATCCCTTCTCCGCCGTCTCTACTCCTCTCTCCGCCGCCTCTAATCCTTTCTCCGCCGCAACCACGCCTCTCTCCGCCGTCTCGAAGCCTTCCTTCACGATCTCCACCGCTTCTTCTTCCGCCTTTTTCAGCTTCTTTCTTATCCCGAACAGCGGAATATTCTCCGCCATCGATGCAGGCTGCAAGCCTGTCACCACCGTCGCTGCCGTCAATGAAAACAGCAGATTCCTCCGAGAGGCGCCGGATAGCGAGAGCGACGGAGGCCCGGGTTTGTTAGGAAGCGCCGCGCGTGGGCTAACATGCGCATTTCTTGCGCAACGCGCCTGGAGAGCACCACCACCACCGCCGAGTAAAGAAAGGGAAGCCATTTTTAGATGACAGAAGAAAAATCCTAAGCCAAGCAAAGTGACTATATCGATGTGATAGAGAAAATAGGAGAAAAAATTCAATATATATATAATAAGATAAACAGAAATGGGAAACTGAAATTGACATGCCACGTCATCAGAATTTTACTAACTAAAATATGTTTTAATGGCACTAATAATTTTTATGCTATGACTGAATAAAAATTTGTGTATAAAGGAAAAAGTAAAAATTTCGTGTACATGTAATACAATTTTGTTATTTGCACAAAAAAAGTAAATACCATTTTGTTAATTAATCATTAATTTCAATGGACGGGCAAACTTTGCTAAACCAATCTTTGTCTAGTATTAGTGCGTTCAATTTTCATAATCTCTTATAGTACACTCGGAATTAATATTCATCTATTCGGATTTAAATAATAACTATCCGTATCAAATGAAGATTAAACTCAGGGCACAAAGTAATTGTTGTTAGTTTAATATGTTAGTGTTTTAGTTTTCTGTTCAAAACAAAATTTCAAACTATGTAAAACTTGATGTAAAAAAGATTTTTGATTGAATAAATTTGACATTCGTTCAAATAAAAAAGATTTTTTTTAGTTTAAAATAATTATATTCTAAACTAAATTCTTTTTAAACTTGTATTGCGTTTGCTAATTCCATTAGGTGCGAGAGAATTTTGATATTTTGTTGTGCTAAATGTTTAAATTCTCAGAGACCATTAACGATGGTTGCAGTAGCACAAACCCTAGCGTTAGCAAATAAGGCCGAAACCCTATAGATACTATCCATGGCTCAATCGAAGCTCTCCACAAAGATTTCTCCATGGATACTCTTCTTTGCTCACTTGAAATCTAAATTGTATTCAGAAGTATTGTGGTAATCTGCTGCTTTAAGCAATGGTATGATGAAATGATACATCTTCCTCTGTTTCTGTTTTAAGCAAGGCCAATAACGTCTAGAAAATTAGGGATTGTCTTGGCTCTGTCTTTTATTCCTTCTATTGGTATATTTTGTTTGCTGAGTCTTGAGTTTAGCTGCATATAGTATGAAGTTATTACATGCCTTTTTTGCTTCTTTCTGAAGCACTTGTTTGCGATATCGTTTGTTTTTGTAGCGGATGTAATCTTTTGATATGATCTACATTTTTAGCATCTTAATCATAAGAATAAAAGCCAAAAGTTGTCAAAAAAAAGAGAGGCCAAATTAACATAAACAGAAACGAGAGAAATTTCAGTTTGCGTTTACATTTCGCGAAAAAAATTTATATTCTAAAATTGTGATTTTCTTTTTCATGTAGACATATAGCGTTTAAAATGATCGTACCGTGACCGCTATCTTACTGCACGGACGGAAGATAAAATTCTTGGACCTCACCATTTTTGGCAATTTTAGTGGTTTTCAACTATTAAGAAGCTAATTTTGATCAAAGGAGTGGTGGTATACTGGTCAGTTGCAAGTCCATTAAAAACGGAGATATCACCTGACACCCTTAAAATATTATAATTTTTTTAAATGTTCCTAAAATACATTAAATATCAGTTGCGTTGTTGGTAAAAGGTGCTAGTCAACCTCCTAAACCATGGCTTGATTCCTTCCATGACCCCTTTTATATATTTCTTTTCTTTAGATTGATATTTTGATCCCGATCGAATCCAAATAATTTTTGGATTCGCCACTGCTACTGGTTGTACAAAAAGTTGATTTTTTTGTGCTCGAGGTTTCAAAGAAAAAAAAAGCCCACCTTGTTATAACAGCAAGAAAGCTTACGCCGATGTTTCACAATTCAAAAAGTTAACTACTTGCCGTTTTCTAGATGTTATTGGAGAAAACCAATAACATTCCTACAATGAGGAGACATAATCTATGTTGAGAAACCTACAAAGAGCTTCAAAGCGCAATCTCAACCAATAGAGAGAAACCATATCACACGTTAGATGACAAATTTAATCCATTAATTAAGTTTGGTTTCAACTTTCAAGTAATTCTTTGTATCTCATGGCAGTCCTTCACTTAATACGAAATTTCTTCACCAAAAAATAAAAATAAAAAATAAAAACTCTAGCATATAAACTTAGAAAGTGAACAATTCTTAAAAATAAAAATGTTGTAGCAACTAGCAAACGTCATAACAAACTAGTATAATGCTGGCTAGCAGTGATTACTTATATACTTGTGTATACACAGGTTTATAATAACAAAAATTTAAATCCGTTAAAATGATTTATTTTTTTTAAATAGAAAACAAAATCGGATCACTACTTGAAAAAAAAATATATTAAAAACACAAAATCGAAATCTAACAGTTTTTTATTTATTTTAATTCTCATATGTTTTCCATTAAAATATTCAAAACACATAATCTGTTGCGGATCCTAAACAACATTAACCTTACTAGTTCACAAACTTTATCAACTATCTTTTTCTATTATGTTGCGTTAAAAACTTTGATATGCAATTCGAGTCATTCGAGTATGTTAACTATCTCACCATTAACTCTCTCCAAGCAAACAAAGTCTCTATTTGTCTTCACATTCATCTCTCGTATATGATCTTTTTACTCTCTAGAGAAGTTATGTTTCATAAGACTTGCGTAAAAAGCCTCGGTACAGGTTTCTCGCTGATCCTCCTCCTCATTGAGCTCATCATCTTCCAATGTCATATCATTAGCATATACGATTTCATTTTCTTAATTGAAATATATCATACTTAATCTTATTTACTTTTTTTTTTCCTTTTCTTAAATTGAAATAGATCTTTCTGTTTAATAAATTAAAATATATTTTATGAAATCGTATTTTTCCTTTTTAATCTAAATCGATAAATTTGACCTTTTTATTTTTTATTTTTTTCTTTTTTGAAAATTCTTTTTTTGTTTATAAATGATATTTTACCGGAACACATGGTAGAATCTGAATCGAATGTCTCGACACGTGTTGCGATCATGTTAATTAACAATTTCGATGCATGCAACTTTATATAATAAGATATATATATATATATATATCAATGCCTGTCCAACGATTTTGAACACCCAAAAAAATCTAAAAAATATGTTGTCCATATATTTTATCCAAAATCACAAAGAAGTAATAAAAAAATCACATTAAAACTCGTAAAATAATCCAATTATAAACAACCAATCCCATTTTATAAATGGTTTGTAAGAAAATAAAAAAAAACTAAAATTTATATCATTAAAATATGGTTCTCTTTGCATTTTTGCCTGCAAAATCATTCAATAAACTCATATAGTCGAGCTTATTAATCACAGTTGTCTCAATCGATAACAGAGAGCCTATTCAATCTTTTTTGTGACATGGTATACCGCAAGTAATTTTTAAATAACTTCAACTTCAAAAAAATTCTTTCAGCAGTGGCAATGATACCGGAATGGTCAACAAAATGCGATAACCATAACAATCCTCCATCTTTTTCGAAAACATTAAGCACTTCAATAGGCTTCTGAACTTCCTTTGGTATTGATTCTCGGAGAAATTTTAATTCCATAAACAAATCATCACTAACTATGTCTGAATGCATACCATTCTGTAAAGAGGAATGAAAGCTTTTGGCAATAGAATAAAAAATAGAGAAAGAGGAATAAAATCTACCAAAAGAGCAAGTTTTGAGGAAACTGGTATGTCGGCACACAATTGAGGGTTTTAATTTTTTTTCCTAAAACACTGTTACTAATAACATTAATTATTATTTAACAACATTTAATTAATATGTATGTTAATAAAAAAAACCCAGAAACATTGTTAACAAAAGTCCTAAATATATTTCTATCATTTATAAAAGTCTTAAAACTTTGTACATTAATAAAAATCTCTTTAAGAAAAGTATAACAAAAAAATACCTTTTAAATTGGATGCCCTAATCCATTGTTTCTCTCGCTTATAGTATATATACATATATATACACAGTATACATCCTTAACATATGCTGATCATATCATATCACACATTTCACATATCATCTATGTTACTATGTACGTACATAGTATGCCACATGATAGGAGTCAAAACACAAATACCAAATCGATCGATACATGTACATACATACATGAAATCAATATCAACCATAATGATTCTTCATATTCCGTACACGGTACACCTACATTGATTTAGTACTGAATCTCTCTACACAACACTAAAACGTCCATAGAGGTTTTCTTTATTTAATCTCAACAAAAATTGTAGCGGTACTCCAACACTTGAGAGGCAGCGCATGCACGTTGAGCTCCATGTGGAACGTTGCAATGTTGATTGTAGCCTTAGTGGTTGTGAAGGTAACCCATTGGCTTTACCAATGGTCAAACCCTAACTGCAATGGCAAGTTACCACCGGGATCAATTGGGTTTTCCGATCATCGGAGAGACAATCGACTTCTTTAAGCCTTCTGGTTCTGGATTCAACGATATCCCACCCTTTCTGAACTTCCAGATTTTCCGGCAACAGAACATGTCTTTCGAGCAAGGTTATCCGGACATAATTGTCACGGTATTTGGAAAAGATAATTTGTTCTTGAATGGATTGAACATGAACAAGTACCTCAAAGCAATCACTATGTTGGCTCCGAGGGTTTGAAGCGAACAATGACAGGAAGCATGGACAAAGCGATCCACGACCATTTAATTAGATTGAAGGCTAACCAGATGAGCTTTGATGTTAGGAAAGAAGTTGAAAATGTAAGTTAACATATATTCTTTGTGCAGCAACAATAAAGAAACTTGTTCTTCTATTCTTCTTTACTGAGCCTCCCCGGTTCAATGATTATATTTGGGATTTGGTCCTCTTGATCGAACCGGTTGGTTCGCATCAAGTTCTTAGCATTATTAAATTGTAGTTGTGGAATTTTTCGTCTCTAAGACTTTTCAACTATGGATGACGAGTTGATATGAAAGAAAATAATATATAGCTATCCATGAGTCCGTGACAATGACAGAATCATAAACACAAAACAAGGTCAGCTTTGAATTTCAAGAAAGAAGCCTACGATGACGAAGACTTATTCTTCTTGTTCCCAATCTCCTTTTTATAACTCTTGAGTTCTGTTTCTGTACTGTATTTTGCATTTTTTTGGAATAATGGAAAAGTTTGATTATCTTAATGAGATCCACAGCTATAGATTCCTAATTATGTTCACGTTGATCCTACAATGGGTCGTGTCCTTCGATGCAGTGTCAGTAATCTTTTCTTGTCTAAAACATTTTGATATATTTATTTAGCCTTTTGTCTGTTTAAAATGTTTTGATCTTTCAATATAATGGTTTGGGTAAAGTCTTCTGATGATATTGGATCGAACTAAATGGAAGTCAACCAATATGCGGACTTCACAATTAGCTCCTTACCTCTTCTCTAGCCTTCCTCTGGTTATTTTCCAGTTCTTGAGGTAACAATCATTAGATAGAATATCTTTTTTGTTGTTGTTCTTGAGAATTTAACGATGATCTGATTAAATATTTGAGTTTTATCCACAGGACGGAGTTTGGGAAATGGATCGCTCTCCTCATAGTCGTTCTCAAGCTTTTCCTCCCAAACCAGTTTCCTGGTACACAGTGAAGAAATTAAAACATAAAGAATCTTCATTTAGTTTAAAGTCTATGAAGAAACTAAATCTTTAAGAACAGTTTTAACTACAAACATAAAGAAACATAAATAACAGTATTTATTGGAATTATAAATAGATTAAAGACGTTTCTATAAAGAAGTTTTGTTAAAACAAATGAATACTATGGTTAGCAAATACAAAAAAGACTTTAAACCAATTCTTCATGGAATGAATACTATTGAAATTAGTAGGGTTAATGGGCCATTAGGCCTTAATCTCTAGAGAGTGCGTGTAAGATATGTCTCACATCGGAAGTTGGGATGAACCTTAACTAATATATACGAGACTTGGGTCAATCCACTCATTGCCAATTGGTTTTGAGTTGGAAGTTCAGAAAACTTAACATGGTATTAGAATTAGTAGGGGTTAATGGGCCATGAGGCATTAATCTCTAGAGAGTGTGTGTAAGATATGTCTCACATCGAAAGTTGGGATGAACCTTGACTAATATATAAGAGACTTGGGTCAATTCACTCATTTCCAATTGGTTTTGAGTTGGAAGCTCAAAAAACTTAACATGGTATCAGAGCCCGATCCGCACACTCTCGTAACTCTGGTCCAAAAGTGGTCGGGTTATGGGATTAGTAGGGGTTAATAGGCCTAATCAAATTAGTAGGGGTTAATGGGCCATGAAGCCTTAATCTCTAGAGAGAGTGTGTAAGATATGTCCCACATCGAAAGTTGGAATGAAACTTGACTAATATATAAGAGACTTGGGTCAATCCACTCATTGTCAATTGATTTTGAGTTGATTGGCTCAAGTCCCTTATATAATGAGTTGATTGGTCCAAGTCCCTTTAATATTCATTCCATGAAGAATTAGTTTAAAGTCTTTTTTGTATTTGATAACCATAGTATTCATTTGTTTTAACAAAACTTCTTTATAGAAACGTCTTTAATTTATTTATAATCAATTGTTCATGCATGCATATAGAGCGGATAATGTTTGAGGTATAAAGAAATCATTCAATTGAGAGCTGGTTAGTCTTTTTGTAATAAGTTCACAAACTTGCAGAGTCGCTGGAAGTTCCGGGTGCAACACTTCTTCTTACCGTGGCTGCGCCGAATTTTTTCTTCAGAGACGATTTGAGAATGGATGTGTGCATACTCATGAGCCTTAAGCTTATTGAAAAACACACTAAAGCTTGTGGTGGTTTCAAGAATTCATTCACTCAGAAGGACAAAATCACTTACACCATTTGTCTTTATCTTCTCTTGGCATATCCTGTTTGTTCCATTCCTTACCTCTTCTACGAACCCAACTCTTCACAGTGACAGAAACGAGACATTTTGTCTCGATTTTAGTCGACCGTGAATAAAAAGTAGTACTCCCTCTGTTTTATAAAGAGTGTCATTCTGACATTTTTCACACAAATTAAGAAAAATTTGTAAATATTTTTTATGCCATTTATTAATACACTGAATCAGTTTTTCTCTCTAATTAATAGGTTAAAATAGTAGGGATAAAATTGAGATTTAGTTTAAAAAATTGCATTGAAAACATAAAGTGACACTTTTTGTGAAACAAAAACAAAGAGGCAAAATGACATTTTTTGTTAAACGGAGGGGGTATATTTTAAAACTTTTAAAGAGGGATTTTTCAAGATTAATATATATTGTTGTTAAACATTGATTGGTTCTAGAGGTCACAGGATCGAGTGGCGCTTGGGACGAGACTAATATTACATGTTGTGGTTTCGGGTCTGGGAGATGTACGGGCTTGGCCCAGAACCTCCCGGTAATTCAAAAAAATAATAATAATAAAAATAAATAAACATTGATTGGTTGGCAATAGCCTTTGTTTATATAATGTTTTTATGAATTTACAATTTAAACATCTATGTATATTTATGATTTTATAGCATTGAATGTATATTTTACAATTTAAGCATCAATTTATGAATGTATATTTTCGGTAATTTTTTTGTTCATATGTCAAATAAGCACCAAACATAAAAAGGAACGAGAACTTTTTGTGTCCGTTTAAATTTCGTGAAACAAAAAATTTATGCACAACTAGAGATGATGATATGTTATGTTCTAAAAGTGTGAATTTTTTTTCATGTAAAAACGTTTAGCGTTTTAAACAGTCGAAGCCGTTATCTTACTGTACGCACTGAAGATAAAGTTCACATTTTTTAGAACATTTTTTTCCAATGATTGAAAAAGCTCACATTGTTATAACAACAATGGAAAAAACCACGGCGATCCGTGGGTGATAAGTTCTTCAACAAATGCTAAACTTCTAACAATTATGCACGATCATGCATCTCTAGATGTCATTTTGCATCCAGAATAGTTCGTTTTTGGGATCCAAAACGTTCATGGCGTTTGGAGGTGGAATGAGATTGTGCATAGGTGCAGAGTTTGCACGGCTTCAGATCGCAATCTTTCTTCATCATCTTGTCACCTATTACGATTTCTCATTGGTCCAAGACTGTGAGGTCACTCGTACACCATTCCTTCAATTCACCAAGGGCCTGCTTATAAACATTTCCTGAAGATTCCAAGTCTCAATAAATCAGATTTCTAAGTATATGCAGCAATAGTAGTTCCCAACAATGCTCTTTATAATTTTTAAAAGGTATCTTATCTATCTATCTACATATGATCTGACTGAATGATGAGTTCAACTTCAACCACATTTCTTGAAAACTACACTATTTCTTGGATTGATTATAATTCCAAGAAAAAGCATGCACGTGTCATCAACTCATCATGATTCGCATTCTTTGTGAAGCAACAATAAAGAAAACTTGTTCTTCTATTCTTCTTTACTGAGCCTCTCCGGTTCAATTTTTATACTTTGGATTTGGTTCTCTTGATTGAACCGGTCGGTTCGCATCAAATTTCTTAGCATTATTGGATTGTAATTGTGGAATTTTTTTTGTCTCTAAGACTTTTCAACTATGGATGACGATCGAGTTGATATGAAAGAAAATAATATATAGCTATCCATGAGTCCGTGACAATGACAGAATCATAAACACAAAACAAGGTCAGCTTTGAATTTCAAGAAAGAAGCCTACGATGACGAAGACTTATTCTTCTTGTTCCCAATCTCCTTTTTATAACTCTTGAGTTCTGTTTCTGTACTGTATTTTGCATTTTTTTGGAATAATGGAAAAGTTTGATTATCTTAATGAGATCCACAGCTATAGATTCCTAATTATGTTCACGTTGATCCTACAATGGGTCGTGTCCTTCGATGCAGTGTCAGTAATCTTTTCTTGTCTAAAACATTTTGATATATTTATTTAGCCTTTTGTCTGTTTAAAATGTTTTGATCTTTCAATATAATGGTTTGGGTAAAGTCTTCTGATGATATTGGATCGAACTAAATGGAAGTCAACCAATATGCGGACTTCACAATTAGCTCCTTACCTCTTCTCTAGCCTTCCTCTGGTTATTTTCCAGTTCTTGAGGTAACAATCATTAAATAGAATATCTTTTTTGTTGTTGTTCTTGAGAATTTAACGATGATCTGATTAAATATTTGAGTTTTATCCACAGGACGGAGTTTGGGAAATGGATCGCTCTCCTCATAGTCGTTCTCAAGCTTTTCCTCCCAAACCAGTTTCCTGGTACACAGTGAAGAAATTAAAACATAAAGAATCTTCATTTAGTTTAAAGTCTATGAAGAAACTAAATCTTTAAGAACAGTTTTAACTACAAACATAAAGAAACATAAATAACAGTATTTATTGGAATTATAAATAGATTAAAGACGTTTCTATAAAGAAGTTTTGTTAAAACAAATGAATACTATGGTTAGCAAATACAAAAAAGACTTTAAACCAATTCTTCATGGAATGAATACTATTGAAATTAGTAGGGTTAATGGGCCATTAGGCCTTAATCTCTAGAGAGTGCGTGTAAGATATGTCTCACATCGGAAGTTGGGATGAACCTTAACTAATATATACGAGACTTGGGTCAATCCACTCATTGCCAATTGGTTTTGAGTTGGAAGTTCAGAAAACTTAACATGGTATTAGAATTAGTAGGGGTTAATGGGCCATGAGGCATTAATCTCTAGAGAGTGTGTGTAAGATATGTCTCACATCGAAAGTTGGGATGAACCTTGACTAATATATAAGAGACTTGGGTCAATTCACTCATTTCCAATTGGTTTTGAGTTGGAAGCTCAAAAAACTTAACATGGTATCAGAGCCCGATCCGCACACTCTCGTAACTCTGGTCCAAAAGTGGTCGGGTTATGGGATTAGTAGGGGTTAATAGGCCTAATCAAATTAGTAGGGGTTAATGGGCCATGAAGCCTTAATCTCTAGAGAGAGTGTGTAAGATATGTCCCACATCGAAAGTTGGAATGAAACTTGACTAATATATAAGAGACTTGGGTCAATCCACTCATTGTCAATTGATTTTGAGTTGATTGGCTCAAGTCCCTTATATAATGAGTTGATTGGTCCAAGTCCCTTTAATATTCATTCCATGAAGAATTAGTTTAAAGTCTTTTTTGTATTTGATAACCATAGTATTCATTTGTTTTAACAAAACTTCTTTATAGAAACGTCTTTAATTTATTTATAATCAATTGTTCATGCATGCATATAGAGCGGATAATGTTTGAGGTATAAAGAAATCATTCAATTGAGAGCTGGTTAGTCTTTTTGTAATAAGTTCACAAACTTGCAGAGTCGCTGGAAGTTCCGGGTGCAACACTTCTTCTTACCGTGGCTGCGCCGAATTTTTTCTTCAGAGACGATTTGAGAATGGATGTGTGCATACTCATGAGCCTTAAGCTTATTGAAAAACACACTAAAGCTTGTGGTGGTTTCAAGAATTCATTCACTCATAAGGACAAAATCACTTACACCATTTGTCTTTATCTTCTCTTTGCATATCCTGTTTGTTCCATTTCTCACCTCTTCTACGAACCCAACTCTTCACAGTGATCATATGTATATAAGTGTATTTGGGAAGTTTCCTTATTCATGGCTTTGGTATTTGTATATATATTGTACGATGTTCATATCAATACATAAGGGTTTTCCACATTATTAAGAAACGAGACATTTTGTCTTGATTTTAGTCGATCGTGAATAAAAAAGTATTATATTTTAAAACTTTTTAAAAGGGATTTTCAATATTAATATATATTGTTGTTAAACATTGATTGTTTGTTGGCAATAGCGTTTGTTTTTTTTTATAGCGAATGTGTATATATAGTTTTTTTTATGAATTTACAATTTAAGCATCTATGTATATTTATGATTTTATAGCATTGAATGTATATTTACACTTTAATGAATTTACTATTTAAGCATCAATTTATGAATGTATATTTTCGGTAATTTTTTTGTTCATCGTCAAAAATAAACACCAGACATAAAAAGAAACGAGAACTTTCTGTGTGCATTTAAATTTCGCAAAACAAAAAAAAATATGCACAACTAGAGATGATATAAGGTTAAAAAAAAAAAATACTAGAGATGAAACAAGGTTCAAAAAAAAAAAAAAACTAGAGATGATATATTGATATGTTATATTCTAAAAGTGTGAATTTTTTTTCATGTAAACGTTTAGCGTTTTAAACAGTCGAAGCCATTATCTTACTGTCCGCACTGAAGATAAACACATTTTTTAGAACATTTTTTTTGGCAACGATTGAAAAAGCTAACAACAATGGAGCACACACATTACGCAGACGTTTCACGGTTCAAGAAGTTAACTACTTGCCGTTTTCTCAAGTTATTAGAAAAAACCGTGATAAGTTCTTCAACAAATGCTAAATTTCTAACAATTATGCACGATCATGCATCTCAAAATGTCATTTTGCTTCCAGAATAGCTCGTTTTTTCTCCAAAAACAATCTAAAACTTATAAAGACTCGATAAAAGATTAAACAACCTTTTTTTTTGGACAAACAAAATTAAACAACCTAAAACTTATAAAAACTCGATAAAATACTCAATTTCAAAGGTTAAAACCCCGTAAAACCCCACTTTATCATAATACAATCTAATTTAGAAAAGAAAATTGATAGGATCTAGTTTATTAGTAGTTTCAATTAATGTCCTACTATCTAGGATAGTCTGTTATTTGTTTCAATCAAGTACGTTCATCTTGTTTGCCACTTTCCTTAGCTAGAATTTAAGAATAGTTTATTTCACGCTGTTTACGTCTACCATGTTTGCCACTTTTCATATGTTTAACCATGCATCTACTAAATAATTGTCTTCTGGTTTTATCATGTGAAGTTCAAGGACGTGGATGTACAACATAATCAATGAATATACAAATAATATCTTAAACGTATTCGTATAGAGATTGGAATGTTTCATGAGTATTAGAGCATTCAGCCAATAATATAAGGATGGTGATAGTTACCTTTGTACTACATGAACGCAAGTAAAGATCAAATGGGTTAAAAAAAATATATTACGCCGACATATTATAGAAAGCTCTCACTTTGGTTACAATAGCAAGAGAGCACACACATTACGTCGACATTTTAAAGTTCAAGAAGTTAACTAGTTGCCGTTTTCTGGAGTTGAGAAACCTATGTTGAGAAACCTACAAAGAGCTTCAAAGCGCAATCTCAACCAATAGAGAGAAGCTATACCACACGTTGGATGACAAATTTTCTTCGCATGTTGGATGGTTCTCTCTCCAACTCACACGTGATTATTGCAACCATATTGAGGTGACTCCATAATTAATGGTAATTATGGAAATATGTACCTGGTGGTTGGTTACTGGTTACAAATTACAACCACCATCTGTAATCCATTAATTAAGTTTGGTTTCAAGTAATTCTTTTGTATCTCATGGCAGTCCTTCATTTAATACGAAATTTCTTCACCAAAACAAAAAACTCTAGCAATAAACATAGAAGTGAACAATTTTTTTTTTTTTTGAACTTTGAAAGTGAACAATTCTTAAAAATAAGAATGTTATAGCAACCTAGGTTTCATGGAAACTCCGTCCGAGCTGCGTTTCTCGTTTCCGAAATGTTTCGGAAACCAAAACTCTCGAAAATTCGTCGGAAACACGAAAAATTAGTTTTTATCTTGTTTTCAAAATGGAAACAAGATAATTTTGGAACAAATAAATAATTATAAAAATAAGATTAAGTAATCAATTTAATTCTTCATAGTAAGTTAATAATTATTTTGATTTGGTAAATAAGAATTATTTTGGTATTATTGAGTTTGAAAATCGTTCTCTCGATAAATTATAATTGGAGATAGTTTTGGTTAATGAAACTAATGAAATTGATAATGAAGAAAATCTTCTAAATTTTAGAATTTACATATTTTAATTTTTATTACTTAATAATTATATAAAATTATATCACTACAAGAATCAGATGACATAGCTACAATTTTTTCGTGGGTATGATTTTTATTTTGTAGCAAAAAAGCGGTTGCTACAAATTTGATACAATTTTGTGCGCGTGATTATAGGGTCGTAGCAAATTAATTTTTATAGCTTTTTGAAGCAAATTTGCTACGATGTACCCACAGATTTATTTTGTCGGAATTTGAATCAAATTTGTTATAAATAACATTGTGGGTAATTTGATACAAAATTGTTACAACCAACTTTTGTAACTAACTTTGTTATGAAATATTTTGTTGTCTTTTGAATCAATTTTGCCACAAAACCTATTTTCTTGCTAACCGTGGTTAATTATCTATAATACGCTACAAACAAATTTATAACAAAATGTGCTACGAATAATTTGTGGATTTTTAAAACATATTTGTTACAACTAAAAATTTCTCACAAATAGTAGTAAAAAAAATTTCAAAGACACTTAAAAGATTTTGAATGAGTAACATGAGAAGGTGGGTTCCTCTTTTTATACTTGTTTGTCTGATTGGTAGTTTCTACATATAATTAGTTACACCAACTTGCATTTTCCCACTTATGTATGTGGCATTTCTTATAGGTTAGGTTGGTAGGCACGTTTTAAATTTTTTCTCGCTAAATATGCTACAAAAAAATTGTAACTTTTTCTGACTCATCACCTAATTTGTTACAATAACATTTTCTAACTAATTTGTTACGTTTATTTTGTGGGTTTTTATAACCATTTTTGCGACAAAAAAAAAACACTTCCTTTCAAATTGTAGAAAAATTTCTACAAAATGTTACAACCAACTTTTGTAACTAACTTTGTTACGAAATATTTTGTTGTCTTTTGAATCAATTTTGCCACAAAACCTATTTTCTCGCTAACCGTGGTTAATTATCTACAATACGCTTCAAACAAATTTGTAACTAAATGTGCTACGAATAATTTGTGGGTTTTTAAAACATATTTGTTACAACTAAAAATTTGCTACAATTAAACAATTATCTTTAATTCTAGCATTTCCTTGCTCTATGTAGCAAAATTAGTTACAATTTTTTTTTGTAACAAAATTCGGAGCTCTGCGACCTGATTCTTGTAGTGTATATTAGATTTTGTTTTTTTAAATATTTTACTTATAATATAATTTAGATGTTTAATGCTTAATATATATTCGTTTACAAAATGTTTCTATTTTTATATTTTTAAAAATTGGTGTTTCCACATACCCATTTCTGTTTCCATGCAATATAGGTAGCAACTAGCAAACGTCATAACAAAGTAGTATAACGCTGGTTAGCAGTGATTACTTTTATATATATATATATATATATATATACTTAACATATGTACTGATCATATCATATCACACGTACATTTCACATATCATCTATATATGTTACTATGTACGTACATAGTATGCCACAATATAGGTGTCAAACACACAAAATACCAAATCGATACATGTACATACATACATGAAATCAATATCAACCATAATGATTCTTCATATTCCGTACACGGTACACCTACATTGATTTAGTACTGAATCTCTACACAACATTAAAAGGTCCATAGAAGCTTTCTTTATTTAATCTCACCAAAAGATGTAGCGGTACTCCAACACTTGAGAGGCAGCGCATCCACGATGAGCTCCATGTGGAACGTTGCAATGTTGATTATAGCCTTAGTGGTTGTGAAGGTCACCCATTGGCTTTACCGATGGTCAAACCCTAACTGCAATGGCAAGTTACCACCGGGATCAATGGGTTTTCCGATCATTGGAGAGACAATCCACTTCTTTAAGCCTTCTGGATTCAACGATATCCCACCCTTTCTAAAGAAGAGGATAATAAGGTTATATATTTCAATCCCTCTATAGTAATTAATATATACATTCTTTTTCTTTTGTGAATATGTAAGTTTGAGTTTGCATGATTCCTTCTAGGTACGGGCCGTTGTTTCGGACAAACATTTTCGGTTCCAAAACTGTTGTTTCGACGGACCCAGATGTGAACTTCCAGATTTTCCGGCAAGAGAACACGTCTTTTGAGCAAGGTTATCCGGAAATAATTGTCACGGTATTTGGAAAAGATAATTTGTTCTTGAATGGATTGAACATGCACAAGTACCTCAAAACAATCACTATGCAACTTGTTGGCTCCGAGGGTTTGAAGCGAACAATGATAGGAAACATGGACAAAGCGATCCACGACCATTTAATTAGATTGAAGGCTAGCCAGATGAGCTTTGATGTTAGGAAAGAAGTTGAAAATGTAAGTTAACACATCTTCATTTAAATATTGACCAATTTTAGTTCGAATTAATATAAAAAAAATCCTTAATTTTTCAGTTGGTAGTAACGTACATGACACCAAAGCTGATAAGTAACCTCAAACCAGAGACTCAATCAAAGCTTTTGGATAATTTAAAGGCCTTCAATCTTGATTGGTTTCAGTCCATCTTTAGTCTCTCTACTTGGAAAACTCTCCTCAAAGGCATGAAGGTGACTTTAAAACATTTTTTTTTATTATTAGTTTCTAGTAGCACATGTTTTCTCTACAAATTGCTTGTTGTATCCAGTCACGCGGAGAAGCCATCCAAGTGATGAAAGACGTTCTCAGGAGGAGGAAAGAGTCGAAAGAGAAGCAAAGAGACTTCCTCAACACGATGCTAGAAGAAATGGAGAAAGAGGGTAGCATTTTAGACGAAGGATCGGCTATAAACCTCATCTTCCTTCTTTCCTTCGCCAGTAGAGAAGGTACCTCTGGTTGTACTGCTTTGGCCGTGAAATTTATATCCAAAAACCCAAAAGTCCTTGCAGAGCTCAAGGTAATATATATACACATGATCTTAACTTTGGTTATATTCATCGATTTATGAACAAGCTTGGATAGAGTATTAGAGTTCACATAGACATATATAATGTGGCACAGCGTGAGCATAAGGCAATCCTTGAGAACAGAAAAGATAAGGAAGCTGGAGTTAGCTGGGAAGAATACAGAAACAACATGAATTTCACCAACATGGTAAACCTCATTTATATATGTGGATCTTCCGGATTTCCCCTAGATAATAGAATAATCACAAGCTCTGAATATATGACATTAATCTTTAGGTTATCAATGAGTCGCTTCGCTTGACAAACACGACTCCATTATTGTTTCGAAAGGCGGTCCATGATGTTGAGATCAAAGGCGAGTACTACTTAAAAGTTAGACTAGATTTCTAGCCCGCGCAGACTTGAGCTCATTTTATATTATTCTAATTTTAGCATCTTAATGTAACGTGACCGTATTATGAGATTTGAAAATGTTGGACTATATATTGGCAATGGTAAAACTAATCAAGAAGTTTTCATTCTCGGCAGGATATACCATTCCGGCGGGTTGGGTTGTGGCGGTTGCACCTTCAGTGGTTCATTATGAGCCTGTAATCTATGAGAACCCATTTGAGTTTAATCCATGGAGATGGGAGGTCTTATACACACTTACTCTAATTTCAGCTGTTTTTTTTGTTTTTCTCTCTACCATCTAATGTAACATATTGATGGGATTTATTTGGTTGGCAGGGAAAAGAACTAATTTTGGGATCCAAAACGTTCATGGCGTTTGGAGGTGGAGCGAGATTGTGCATAGGTGCACAGTTTGCACGGCTTCAGATTGCAATATTTCTTCATCATCTTGTCACCTATTACGATTTCTCATTGGTCCAAGACTGTGAGGTCACTCGTACACCATTCCTTCAATTCACCAAGGGACTGCTTATAAACATTTCCTGAAGATTCAAAGTCTCAATAAATCAGATTTCTTAGTATATGCAACAATAGTAGTTCCCAACAATGCTCTTTATAATTTTTTAAAGGTATCTATCTATCTACATATGATCTGATTGAATGATGAGTTCAACTTCAACCACAACTCTTGGAGACTATACTATTTCTTGGATTGATTATAATTAATTCCAAGAAGAAGCATGTGTCATTATTCGCATTCTTTGTGAAGCAACAATACACATTCTTTGTGAAGCAACAATACCCAAGAAACAAGTTCGTGTTCGTGTTCCACAAGAAGTCTTCTCCAATTAAGAAACTTGTTCTTCTATTCTTCTTTACTGAGCCTCTTCGGTTCAATTTTTATATTTGGGATTTGGTTCTCTTGATCGCATCAAGTTTCTTAGCATTATTGGATTGTAATTGTGGAATTTTATTCTCAAGACTTTTCAACTATGGATGACGAGTTGATATGAAAGAAAATAATATTAGCCATACATGAGTCCGTGACAATGACACAATCATAAACAAAACACAAGGTCAGATTTGAATTTCAAGAAAGAAGGCCACGACGAGGAAGACTTATTATTCTTCTTGTTCTGTTTCTCCTTGTTATAACTCTGAGTTCTGCTTTGTTTATGTATTGTATTTTGTAATTTTTTTTGGGAAATTATGGAAAAGTTTGAGTATCTGAATGAGCTCCAAGTTGCTGCAGAAAAGCTGATCCACAGCTATGGATTCTTAGTTATGTTCAGGTTGTTCCTACAATGGGTCGCGTCCTTCGCTGCAATGTAAGTCATCTTTTCTTGTCTAAAACATTTTGATATATGTATAACCCTTTAATTTAGTTGGTTTAAAATGTTTTGATCTCTCAATAATATTACTTGTTCTTTTGGATCAAAGTCTTGTGATGATATTGGATGGAACGAAATGGAAGTCTACCAACATGTTGACTTCACTATTAGCTCCTTACCTCTTCGTTGGCCTTCCTCTTGTTATTTTCCAGTTCCTGAGGTAACAATCAATACACAGAGTGACAGAGAGAGAAAAGAAAAAAAAACCCTTTTGTTGTATTTTTTTTTTTTTTGATTTTAAATACTGCTTCATCGCATATTTTTTTATTGTTGTTATTCTTGAGTATTTAACGATGATCTAATTAAATATTTGAGTTTTATCCACAGGACAGAGTTTGTGAAATGGATCGCTCTCCTCACAGTCGTTCTCAAGCTTTTCCTCCCAAAACAGTTCCCTGGTACACAATCAAGAAACAAAATCTTTAAGAACAGTTTTAACTATACAAACATAAAGAATCTTCATTTAGTAATATTAGTATTCATTCTAGGAAGAATTGGTTTAAAGCCTTTTTGTATATTTGCTAACCATAGTCCATAGTATTCATTCTTCAACAAAACTTCTTTAATCTATTTGACTATTTATAATCGTTCATGCATGCGTAGTGTAGTAATGTTAGAGAACACTTTGGGTATAAAAAGATCATTCAATTGAGAGAGTTGGTTAGTCTTTTTGTGATAAGTTCAAAAACTTGCAGAGTCGCTGGAAGTTCCGGGTGCAACGCTTCTTCTTATTGTGGCTGCTCCGAATTTCTTCATGGAATCATTCAGAGACGATCTTAGAATGAGAGATCCAGCAAATGTGTGCCTATACACGAGCTTTTACCTTCTTGATAAACAAACTAAAGCTTGTGGTGGTTTCAAGAATTCATTCACTCAGAAGGACAAAATCACTTGCACCATTTGTCTTTATCTTCTCTCTGCCTATCCTCTTTGTTCCACATTTTCCACATTTTCTTACTTCTTCTATGGACCCAACTCTACACAATGACAAAAACGAGACCTCTTGTCTCGATTTAAGTCGATCGTGAATAAAAAAGTGTCAAATTTTAAAACTTTTTAAAAGGGATTTTAAAGATTATATATTGTTGTTAAACATTGATTCTTTGTGTGCAATATCATTTGTTTTTATAGCATATACTGTATATTTATGATTTTCTAGCATTGAATGTATATTTACACGACTTTAATGATTTTACAATTTAAGCATCAGTTTATGAATGTTTATTTTCGGTAATTTTTTTGTTAACGGTAATTTTTTTGTTAATGGTGAAAATAAACACCAAACATAAAAAGAAACGAGGAGAACTTTCTGTTTGCGTTTATATTTTGAAATTGTGAAAAAAATTTCATGTAAACGTTTAGCATTTTACCGTCGAAATCGTTATCTTACTGCACGCATTGAAGATAAAATTCACAGTTTTTAGAACATTTTTTTTGCAACGATTGAAAAAGCTCACATTGTTATAACAACAATGAAGCACACACATTACGCCGATGTTTCAAAGTTCAAGAAGTTAACTATTTGCCGTTTTCTCAAGTTGTTAGAAAAAATCAAGGCGATCTATCGGTGATAAGTTCTTCAACAAATGCTAAATTTCTAACGATTATGCACGATCATGCATCTCCAAATGTCATTTTGCATCCAAAATGGCTAGTTTTCCTCTGAAACAACTTAAAATCTGTAAAATTCGATAAATGATCTCTAAAAATACATTTTAAATACTCAAAGGTTAAAAACCGTAAAACCCCACTTTATCAGAATACAATCTAATTTAGAAAGAAAATTGACAGGATCTAGGTTATCAGTAGTTTCAATTAATGTCCTACGATCTAGCTAGGATAGTCTGTTATTTATTTCAATCAAGTACGTTCACTATGTTTGCCACTTTTCATATGTTTAACCAATTATTTTTTAAAAAACCATTTATTAAATAATTGTCTTCTGGTTTTATCATGTGAAGTTCAAGGATGATCAATGAATATATATAATACAAATAATATCTTAAACGAATTCGTATAGAGGTTAAAGTTCAAAAAAACAAAAACAAAATCGTATAGAGGTTGGAAGGTTTCATGAGTGTTACAGCATTCAGCCAATACTATTAAGGATGAGTAATTACCTTTTTACTACAAGAAACAATCAAATGGGTTAAAAATCTTTTTATTATATAAAGTAGAATGCGTCAAAGTTGCTAATTAACATAATCGTGACATGTGACGTCTCATTCGATAAGATTTTGACATGTGTTAAAAAAAATTCAATCAATTAGATTTTAACATAATACTTATATAAATCTAAAATTTAATTTTTAAAAAATAAAAAAAATATAAGTTTTTTTCGATTACTAATACTAAAAAGAAAATAAAAATATCAAAAAAGTAAATAAGAAAATTAAGAAAAAGAAAATAAGTTTTTTTTATGTTTTTCATTTAAATTAAGATAATTGTATGATTAATTAAAAATAAAAAGAAAAATAAGTTTCTTTTTCGATTACAAATACTAAAACGAAAATAATTTTTTTTTCAAAAAGGTAAATAAGAAAATTAAGAAAATTAAGAAAATGAAAAATAATTTTCTTTTATGTTTTTCATTTAAATTAAGGTAATTGTATGATCAATTACTAATAATAAAAGGAAAACCAAAAAATCAAAAAGGTAAATAAAAAAATAAAAAAAAAGGAAAATAGATATAATTTAAACAAGAAAAAGAAAATAAGTATTTTTTATGTTTTTCATTTAAATTAAGGTAATTGTATGATTAACTAAAAATTAAAATGAAAATAAGTTTTTTTTCGATTACAAATACTAAAACGAAAATAAAAAAATATTCAAAAAGGTAAATAAGAAAATTAGGAAAAAGAAAAATAAGTTTCTTTTATGTTTTTCATTTAAATTAAGGTAATTGTATGATCAATTACTAATAATAAAAAGAAAACCAAAAAATCAAAAAGGTAAATAAGAAAATTAAGAAAAAAGAAAATAGATATAATTTAAATAATAATATAATAAAATTGTGCATAAAAATATGTTAGTTTCATTATGAATAAAATATATTAGTAAATAATACTTTAGATTAAAAATTATATAATCAAAAAATAATCCTAAAAATAAAATGATTAAAATAAAAAGGAAAATTTTTAAAAATAATATTATTCAATTGAAACCTAATATAAAAACAAAAGTAAATAAAATTAACTCCAATTTCAGAAAATAATCATATTATATAATGCTTGATGTTTCAAATTTTCTAATTAATATGATCGCGATACGTGTTAAAATCTATCGATCAAATTTTGACACTATCAAATAGATTTTGTTTGAGAATATAAAATTGTATTTTTCGCAACAAAATAAATATTTATTTTATTATATCAAAATCATATTTGGATATAGTAATAAAATTTAGTTACAAAAAATAAAAATATAAATAATTAAATAAATTTTATATTTCTTTTTAATTTTATTTTTCTTCACAAGTGCTCGGATTATATTTTTAAGGGTTTACAATATTTTATTCAAAACACCCATATATGCTGTCATGTTAATCGATTAGATTTTGACGTGTGTTAAAAAATCCAACAAATAGATTTTAACATAATGTTTACATAAATATAAAAATTAAATTTAAAAACAAAAAGAAAAAGAAAATAAGTTTCTTTTATGTTTTCTAATTAGATTAAGAAAAATATATAATCGATTACTAATGCTAAAAAAATCAAAAAACAAAAAAGGTAAATAAGAAAAAGAAAAATAAGTTTCTTCTATATTTTTCATTTATATTAAGAAACTAATACTAAAAGGAAAATCAAAAAAATCAAAAAGATAGATAAGAAAAAATTAGAAAAAGGAAAATGATTATTTTTAATGTTTTTCATTGATAGATGTTTTTTATTGATAGAATATATTTAACCATTTTGGTCTTTCGTCTGTTTCGCTATAGTTCACACTTCAAAAATGATCTGTTTTCTACTTTTTCATGTTTTTTTAATGAGTTATGTAATATTTAATTATAAATCAGCGTATATGCAGATCATATTCGAAGTAAAAATGATTGAAATGCATGTGAGTCAATCGACCAAATTTTGACAAGTGTAATAATATTTATTAATTAAAAAAAGTCAATTGTGGTTAAAAATAAATATAATTAAAAAAATATGATAATCAATTTGTCAATGTTTTGGGATAAATATATATATATATATATATATATATATATATATGTACTAAAATTATTAGAAATAATATATTTCACATAAGAATAAAAAATTCTCAAAATTTAGAAATATTTAATAAAATTTAATTGGAAACAAATATAAATAAAAATAAATTTTAGTAATTCGATTTTTTTTTCATTTTAAAAAAAAAAAATTTACGGCTTTTAAAATATATAACTAAAAATCCGCGTATACGCAGATCCTAATCTAGTTCAATATAAAAAAAAATACTTTTTGTCGTCTATGTCATTAAAAGCCCAATAGGCCAAATACAAAGAAAACGGAATTACAATCCAAAGAAAATGAGGCTCAAATAAAATCCTAAAGATTAACACAATAAACCAAATGGAAACACACGTGAAAACCCTAGGAAAAAAAGAGAAAGGTCACCGCCGCCGCTCAAGCATCTCCGGCTCTACCACACCACCTCTAAGACCCAGAAATCACTCTGGAACCTCTATGACATTGCATGCTTTCAGAAACACATACCAAGCTTAAGAAATAGCAATCATCCACACTGTTAATACCTCCAAAAGCTCGTCGGCTATGAAGCAAAACACGTCTCCTCGAAACTCTTAGAAGACTCAATCGGGAACACCTTTATGCCTTGAATTTCCGCTAACCAAGATACCACAAAGAACTAAGATCACTGGAAACCAGATCTAGGACGAAACCTGAGAAACAAGGCGTTAGCAGCGAATCCGCACCATAGATTGAAAGGAACCGGCGCCTCCATCTCCGCCTCAGCCAAGATCCGACCAGAAAAAAATACAAAAGCCGAAAACAAAGAAAGAATTCACCACACAGAGGAGTAGACAAAAGAGAACTAGAAAAGGAAGCAGAATAAATCACGACTCCGATGCTGAAGAAGCCACTGGAGCCGAAAGAGACGGCTGCTTTTTTTTCTGGGTAGGATGCGTTTTTTAAATCGGAGAGAAAAAAAACTCTTTTTATAAGAAAACACTTATTTGAACTTGTTTGATATTATTTATTTTTTTCCATCTGATGATATTAAGAACAAGTACTGATACAAAGTAGAATACATGGTAAAATACTTTGACTGAAACAAAGACGGATACTTTTAGGAAGAATCCGAACACACAAGTCAAGAAACTCAAAGGAAAAACTAAAGCAATCTGATTGCAACAAACTTCCAATGCATTGAGGCACTTAGACAACCCTCGAACGGAATCAGAAAAAACCAACATCGAGCTAAGAGACATGAACTCCAAGCAGAACCTAACACAACAGCACCACTGGCTAGAAGGAAGGACTAACCGGAGAACAACAAGCACAACATCAGCAGAAAGGGACATCTATCCACCAACAAAGCAAGGAAATAACACCATCTCCAGCCCACCAAAGAACCCAGAGCACTCGAGCAGATCTAGGCTCAAAGCAAAAAGCCTTGCCTTCCAATTGAGAAAACGCCAAAGAAGCTCAACAATTCAAACACGCGGACACTCGCAAACCGATAATCGCCATCTACAGACAAAGGATCGGCCACCTCCTCGCAAGAGAACTGATGAGCGAAAACACTGCTTCGCCGTGAAACCATCCTCCAATCTCAAAAAAACAGAGGAAGCGAGTAGATGCCTCCGCAATGAGAAACCATCCGATTGACGCGCTCAACAGGAAATCTAAACCAATTCTAAACACTAGAGCTTTAGGGAGAAGAAAACGGGCTTCAAAACCAGAGAGCAAAAGGAAATCCACACAGAGACAATCAAACTTGAGATCTAGATCTACTTTTTAGGAAATCTACGGGAAAGAAAACCACTCGAAACCAAAGAAAAACAACAAAGAAAACAAGGCCAAATGTTGAAACAGAGTTAGCAAAGACTGAATAGAGAGACTCAAAAGCGTACTTTCTCTTATTGCTTAGATGGCTTTATATAGCCGATTACACGATTAACTGCCTCCTACTTTCTCGGAGGGCTTTTACAAGCTTTGAAACAATCAACTAAACCATTAACTAGCTAAGATCCTTAAACATCGGATCCTTATTCTAACAACCGAGACTAAGTCTAAACGAATAAGTCTAAACAACCAACAAATCCTTTCCTAAACTGATATTCGCCAATCTATCAGTTTACTTTGGAGCCTCCACGAGACCTAGCATCTCTTTCAACCTTCTGAACGTATCCAACTTTAATGGCTTGGTCATAATATCAGCCAACTGATCTTGAGTTCCACAATGTATCAATTTTACCTTGCCTTCGTTAGTTAAATCCCTCAAGTAGTGAAATCGTACCTCAATGTGTTTGCTTCTCCCGTGGTGTACTGGATTCTTGGACAATTGGATGGCTGAGCTGTTGTCACACTTGATGATGATGCATTCATCATAGTTTTCTCCGATTTCTTTAAGTATCCTCATCATCCAAATTCCTTGTGTAGCACATCCGACTGCAGCTATGTATTCCGCTTCCGTTGTGGATAAGGCGACAATGGGCTGTTTCTTCGAACTCCATGAGACAGCTCCTCCCGCCATCAGAAACACATATCCGGAAGTACTTTTACGATCATCCAGGTCACCAGCGTAATCACTATCCGTATAAGCATGAAACTCTCTGTTCATCCCATGCTTATACATGATACCAAGCTCCATAGTTTCTTTTACATACCTCAACACTCTTTTCACCACCGCGAAGTGTGCCTCAGTTGGATTCTCCATGTACCGACTTGCAAGACCCATTACAAATGCTAAGTCAGGTCGAGTAACTGTGAGATACATCAAGCTCCCTATCATCTGCTTGTAAAGCGTGGCATCTAATGCTGCTCCACCTTCTTTCTTTGAAAGTTTTACCCCTGGAATGATTGGATTGTTGACACCATTACTTGAATCCATCCCGAATCTCTCAAGAACCTCTTTGGCAAACTTCCTTTGACACATGTAGATGCCTTCTTCCCTCTGTAAAATCTCCACACCCAGAAAGTACCTCATCTTGCCTAAGTCCGTCATGTCAAACGTCCTCTTCATTGACTCTTTGAACTTGATGATCAGACTCTCACAACTGCCAGTAAAGATTAAGTCATCTACGTATAGACTTACAATGAGAATCTGACCTTGTTCTGTTTTTACAAACAGAGTATGCTCGAAATCACACTTCATGAATCCTTCTTTGGTGAAGTAGCTTTCAATCTTGCTAAACCAAGCCCTCGGTGCTTGTTTTAGACCGTATAGAGCCTTCTTGAGTCTGTAAGCTTTCCCTTCACTTCCCTTCTTCTTAAATCTTTGTGGTTGGTCTACATAGACAGTCTCGTGCAACTCTCCATGTAAGAAAGCACTCTTCACATCAAGCTGGTAGATAATCCATTTTCTATGTGCTGCTGTAGCAATGATCATTCGGATTGTGTCCCACCTTGCCACTGGTGCATAGACTTCATTGTAATCAATCCCAAACTTCTGCGCATATCCCTTTGCAACTAATCTGGCTTTGAACTTGTCTATCTCACCATCTTCATTGTACTTGTTCTTGTACACCCATTTAACTCTGATTGTTTTTGTACCCTTAGGTACTTCTGACAACTCCCAAGTCTCATTTCTCTCTATGGACTCCAGCTCCGCTCTCATTGCTTGTCTCCATTCAAAATGCCTTACTGCTTCATCGTAAGACATAGGATCAGAAACTGCAGCAACTACTTGTAGGGCATGATCATCAATGAAGTGAGCATTGACTTCTTCTTCTGTCATTGCTTGACCACACTCATAGTCACGTAGATAGACTGGAGCTGTTCTTTCTCGTATTGGTCTTCCTTGTGTTCCAGAACTTGCAACTCCTTCACCATCATTCTCTGTAGTTTCTGGTTCTTCTTCAGATTCAGCTTCAGCTCCATCACCATCATTCTCTGCAGATTCTGGTTCTCCTTCAGGATCAGCTTCATCACCTTCCTGTAAATATTCCTCCTCACCAGCAAAGACTTCTCCATCGTTCTCCCAGGTAAGCACCTCAGAGGATTCAGCCGATCCTTCTGCATTTTTCCTTCCCCAATCCCAATTCTCTGCTTCTTCAAATACCACATCTCTACTTACGGTGATCTTCTTTGAAATGGGATTGTACATTCTGTATGCTTTGGATTCCTCACTGACTCCAAGGAAGATACACTTACAGCTCTTGTCATCCAGTTTTGTACGCTTTGCTTCTGGAACATGCACATGACCAATGCACCCAAAGACTCTGAAGTGATTCACGTTTGGCTTGAAACCACTCCACACTTCTTCTGGTGTTTTGTCTTGCAATGCATTCGTAGGACTGCGATTGAGAACGTACGTTATCCATTTGACTCCTTCTGCCCAAAAGATTTTTGGCATGTTCCTTTCTGACAACGTACTTCGGACCAGATTCATGATGGTCTGATTTCTTCGCTCAGCTACTCCGTTCTGTTGGGGTGTGTAGGCTGCTGTCAGTTGGCGTTTAATCCCATGAGTTTTGCAGAACTCTTCGAACTCCTTCGAGCAGAACTCTCCTCCTCTATCTGTTCTTAAACCGCAGACTGAGACACTCGATTCTTTCTCCACACTTGCCTTGAAGTTTTTGAACATGTTAAACGCCTCTGACTTCTCTGCAATCAGGTAACTCCACATCTTTCTGCTATGATCATCAATAAAAGTTAGGAGATACCTCTTCTGGCCCATGGAAGCTGGGGTGATTGGGCCACATATGTCTGCATGTATCAATTGCAGAACCCTTGAAGCTCTCCAGCTACTCTTCTTCGGGAATGACTCTCGTTTCTGCTTCCCAACGAGACAGTTCTCGCACACCTTACTGAACGCTTCAATGGGAGGAAGACCCTTCACCATTCTCTTTGAACTTAGCATCTTTAGGCTTCTGTAATTTAGATGGGCATACCTACAATGCCATAGATGGGTATCGTTTGAGATATCCATCTTGAAGCAAGAATCTTCTACCATTGCTTCTGCAGAGACCACAAACATCCGGTTGGTGCTCATTGGAGTCTCAATGATAAGCCTCCTTGATGGATGAAAGATTTTGCATACACCTTCTTGTATAAGAATAGCTAAACTCTTCTCCTGCAGCTGTCCTACACTTAGTAGGTTGTTGCTTAGCTCTGGGACATAGTAAACATCCTGGATTACTTGTGTCAGGCCATTCACCTTGATCCTGATGCTTCCCTTTCCTCGAACTACCATCCGTGTATCATTCCCAAGCTTCACTGAGTGTCTGAAATTCTCATCCATCTCAGAGAACCACCTCTTAGCTCCGGTCATGTGATTGCTGCATCCACTGTCCAAGAACCACAAATCCTCCATTCTTGACCCTTTCATGTCGACATACGCCATTAATACGAGCTCCTCTTCTTCATCAAACTCCACATAGTTTGCTTGTTTCTCCAAGCTGGGACATTCAAATTGAAAGTGTCCTAGCTTATGACACTTATAGCATTCCACTAATGCTTTGTTGAATGTCCCTCTTCCACGTCCCCTGCCAGTGCCACGTCCTCTGGATGAATCTCCTCTTTCTCTTCCTCTTGTTCCACCCAGATGATTAGCTCCAAACATCACTTGTAGCACTTGTTCATCATTGCTTGTTCCCTTTGAGTGCCTTGTGATCTTCTGCTCATGGCATATGAGTGAGCTCTGGAGAGCATCCTCCGAGAGTCTATCTATGTCCTTAGATTCCTCAATTGAGCACACGATGTAGGTGAACTTCTCAGAGAGTGTCCTTAAGATCTTCTCCACGATCTTAGAGTCTTGCATATCTTCCCCAAGGTTTCTTATATCTGTTGCCACTAGCAACACTCTTGAGAAGTACTCTGTGATGTTCTCCTTTTCTTTCATCTCCAAGACCTCGAAATCCCTCCTTAAGCGTTGAAGTTGTGCTCGCTTCACACGCTCGTTTCCTTGATACTTGGTCTTCAACGAATCCCACAATTGCTTGGCTGTGTCTTTCTGAATTATGGTCTTCAGAATGGATTTGTCGATTGCTTGAAACAGGTAGTTCTTCACCTTCAGATCGTTTAGCTTCTTCTCAGACAACTCTTGTCTCTGTATTCCAATAAGGATCTCTCCACGAATAGGCTCAACGTAGCCTCTTTCTATCAGATCCCACCACTCCTTGGACCTCAAGAGATTCTCCATCAGCATGCTCCAATGCTCGAAATCGCCGTCGAACTTGGGAATCACCAACATGTTTTGTCCTTCTCCTGACATCTCTCACTCTTTCTTTGTAATTTTGTAGCTTCTCACCACTCAGTCGGAGGCTCTGATACCAAATATGTTGAAACAGAGTTAGCAAAGACTGAATAGAAAGACTTAAAAGCGTACTTTCTCTTATTGCTTAGATGGCTTTATATAGCCGATTACACGATTAATTGCCTCCTACTTTTTTGGAGGGTTTTTACAAGCTTTAAAACAATCAACTAAACCATTAACTAGTTAAGATCCTTAAACATCGGATCTTTATTCTAACAACCGAGACTAAGTCTAAACAAATAAATCTAAACAACCAACACCAAATCGATACCGGAGCTAAGGAAGCCTCCGGCCATCGACCGGGAACACACACGAAAACCTCTCTCTTTTTTCGCACTCGCACTCGCACGGCGGCTAAGGCGACCCTTCTCGAAACCCATCCAATCAGTGTTTCTCATATTGGATTTTTAATTGGATAGTATATAAAACTAATAACTGTGAAAACTATGTTTGCTTTAGCAAAAAAATAACTTTAAAAACATATTTTCGTTCTCAACTTATATAAAACAAATACTAATTAACGCTTTAAATATTTTAAACCTTATGTAGATTTTAGTTTAGTTCACACAATATTCTCTTTTGGACCTCGATAATAAATAAAACTATGTACTTTTTATATAGTATCCTTTCTTTTCAATATTAAATAAAATTATGAACTTTATATGACCCGAACGAATAATTGATATTTTTCTTATATAACCAAATAATTAGGAAGATCTTGATGGATTCGGAAAAAAGAAAGAAATGGGCCAAGACAACCTTACATCATTGATGATTGAAAAACGTTGATCCTAAAGCTACAATGGGAAGTTTCATGGTAATGCCATGATTATGTACTTTTTATATAGTATCCTTTCTCCATTGAATCTTAACAACAATACAACAATTGAATCCGACAAAATAAAAAAAGGAATCCCACTCCTTTAGAACACACAAATAAACAAACATATAAATACAAAACAATAATTAATAACCATCAAATCGTATGGATTATTCAAATAAATTAGAAATATTTTTCGCAAACTAGGTAAACTGTTGGTCAAGTTGCCTCCAACTCCAATTAATCGAAGTTTGGGATTAATTTCCACTAGATACACATTAATTACTTGATCATATAAAATAATTTTCTACCGGAAAACCTAGTAACAAATATCAATTTTTTCTTTTCTTAAATAATGCAGTCCATGATTTGCCGGTTGGTGTTTTCCTTCAAATTGCTTGTACAGCTTTGCTTGTTCCATATATATACAACAAAAGGTCATATATATAATGCATTAAATATTTACACTTTAGGTTACGTAAATGAAGTTTAATTATTCCCAAGTTAAGAACTTTGACCATGTTCCGGATCTCATTCCTCGCACACACGTGATCTAACTAAAAAATTGAGTTGGAAATTCAATAGTAAAAATTAATCTATTCGTTTAATAAAAAGTGTCATTTTGACTCTTAATTTTTGTTTCACAAAGAGTGTCACTTTATATTTTCAATGCAATTTTTTAAACTAAATCTTAGTTTTATCCCTACTATTTTAATCTATTAATTAGAGAGAGAAACATATTTAGTGTATTAATAAAAGAGATTTATAATTTTTCTTAATTTGTGTGAAAAATGTCAGAATGAAACAAAGAGAGTATTAGTATAGCCAGGTATTAGTCTAATAGCTATGAATTTTTCGGCTTCAAAAAATTTAAAAAAAAACTAAAAAAAACTAAAAAAAATCAATATAATCACGAACAAAATTAGTTACAAAATTATTTCCGTAACTTCTTCTGTAGCTATAGTTTCTCGAATCTTGTTATATAAACCTTTTTGTAATTTTTATATTTTTGTGGCTTTTTATCGTTAATTTGTAACTATACAAATTTAAAAAAAAATGGAAAAGACCTTCACACAAATAAAAAAATAAATAATCACAGGATTCGAAAATCAGATAGAGTTGGAAAACAAAGGAAAATGACTAAAAGCATTAAACAAAATTTAATTATTTATTTAAATAATAATAATTTATTGTTAAAATATTCTTTTGAATATCTAAACCGATGGAAATGTTTTAAGAGATTTCGAGCTCGAAGGAAAGAGTGTCCACCGAGTATTTGTCGATCTAAGAGGCACTTTCATGTGTGAAAGATGAAGAATTGCAGGTTAAAAAATAGATAGCCGGAAAATGGCCGGAAAGTATATAACGATCCGGACGCAACTCATTTGAATAAGTTTAAATAGATTGATTTGACTACCTATGTTATTAAAGTGCACTTATCTTTTCCGGTTACTTACCCTTAAGCGTGCTTATGCTGGAGTAGAACTAGAATGGGTGATCTTTCGGAGAATCTTCTGCGGAACCGTGAGTGAGGGAAAAACACGGAAAAATATCACGTGGTGATTGCAGGGACAAGTAAATCAGTCGTCGGGCCACAGAAAAAAATAACGCACCTACCGTCGGACAGGAGCGGAGCCTACGAACCCGACAGAGGGATGGATGACTCGGCGGTAGAGGCGGTCGGAGCGTTACAAAATAAACGTTTAGTTTTTGAGTTTCTGACCATATTTGTGGTACGAGTTGGTAGGTTTCAAAAAAAAAAAATTGCTATATTTAACATATCTGAACATGTCCTAATTTTTAACCACTTAATTCATAATAACATCATCTCTAGATAACATGGCATAAGAATTGGTTTTGAGATCGACGATCTTCATTATTCTAAATACATGTAACGTTACAAAATTTGCATAATACTAAATATATTAGTATGTATCTCAATAGTTACTCAAAAAGGTTAATGATCGGTTCAAAACTTAAATTTTTACTTTATCCGACAAAAAACATATTTGCACCTTTTGGGGGTGAGAAAATGTATAATTAATGACGTTCTCTTTCTTCTATTTCATGCAAAACTTTACAAGTAAAAAGTAAAAACGCAAGTTATCGACATTTTGCCAAATAATTCTCTTTCTTAACTCAATTGCAAAAGAGAAGTACGCTTAATTAAAAAAATCGATTCACAAATAGATCAATAAACTAAGCACACGTATGCACGACACAAAGTATTTATAACAGAGAGTCAGAGACCAAATTAATGAGTTTGTAAGAATTTAAAATAGAATTAAAAACACAGATTATGAGTGTATTATAGCCAACAAGCATTATTAATTAGACAATCCAAAGCTAAGTCTAAAATAATGAAGTTTCAAAGCATCAGAATGCCTATCTGTTTCTCCTTCCATTGCACGAGAAAACTCAGAAAAATATTTTAAATCTAATTATCCACCATTAGTTAAGCAATGACCAAACAGTATGTCTTAATGGTGGGTTGAATTTTTGGAGTACAAGTATTCGTGAAGGGTTTTAAAATACAAAAACTAATTGTAAAAAAATCGATATATAGAAGATTATTAGCGAACACAAGTCACTTCTGGTTGGCATCAATGTGCTTAGTTGACAATTAACCATTGACCCGCCATATCATTACAAACTCCATAACAGCTAAACAGACATCAATTCTTAATCCACTTCCAAAAAAATAGAAAACATTTTTGTTTAAAAAGTTGTCTTGAATTAATGAAATTTGAACGATTACAAGGAAGCAAAACATAAATAAAACAACAAACAGAGGGAATAATGGAAAAATAAATAAATATATAAAGCATACAAGCTACGCTTTAAAGTAACATGTAAATGTGGTTTAAACGCGAAACAAAATTTAGTTTACATACTATTATTTTTCTTTTTCAGTTTGAAAATGCTCGGAAAACACTTACAAAAATTGTAAGTCCATAAAATTATATTCGAGAAAAATTTGTTTAATCCACTCAAAATATTAGAAAAAAATAATCAAAATTTAATAATTATTATATTTATAATGTATTTGAAAGTGTATTATAGGTTTTTTCAGTATTTACCATTTACCATTCAATTTTTTGTGTGTTTTGTTATGAAGTTGTTATGTTTAGTTAATTTGTTTAATCTACTATTTTACATCATCCGTTCCACTGTCATCATTCAAGCCCCAAATTCTTATAATTAAATAAGAAAAAAAAACATTATCCACTATATATTTATATTATTAACTTAATTCTTGATGATATATATATAAAAGATAATTGAAAAGAGATGTCACACCGGGGCAATAAGAGAGACTTGACTAGCTTTCTTCCCCCTTCGCCAACAACTGGTCGAATCCAGTCAGGTAGGACACGCTTATTGAACCAGACACGTCATAATGATTTGACACGTCATTACTTAACTACTATGACACGTGTTGGATTTGGCCACGTCATATGTCCCGATCACTCTTTTTTTTTTTCCTGTCACCGTCGTCCTCGTGAAGGCCACATATTCTTTCTTTTTTTTTTTTTCAACTCCCTCTTTAAATTTTTGGTCATGCAAAAGCCGCGTATAATATTATCTTTGAATTTAAATTCTTTTAGAACCATCATATTTGATAAAATGTGACAGCTTTAAACATATGTTATATGATAGCCAGGTTTTTAGTTTTTATTAATTTTATAAACAAATCATCCTTTTCAAATATTATGTGTGCAATGTACTATAGTATCATGAGTTCAAAACGACGATACTATGGGTATAAATTAGAACCGCAAATATGCGGATTAGACATAAATCGTTTTGTCATAAGACATGTGATTAAGAATTATCATTTTAGAATCCCATGGAAAATGAATCTCATGGGTTAGAGCTTTTCATAACTTCATATATGAAGTTTTTTGAACTCCAACCCAAATTTTAAAATTTCAAATTTAAAATTTTGAATAGTGAAATTTCATATTTAAAGTTCCACTATTCAAAACTTTAAATTTGAAGTTTCATCTTTTTTTTTGCATTTCAATTCTTAAACTTTTATATCACATATTTTAGTATCATCAGTTTTTTATTTCATAAGTATTTCACATATATTTTCATAAATTTAATTTTCACGGATAATTATTTGTAAAATATGATATTATAATATAATATTTTATTAATTAATATTGATTGTAGTGTTTTTTAAAAATATATTTTATAGTTATTTATAAAAGTTTTATGATTTTATTTAATTATAGATAATATTGAGAATTATAATGCAAAATATAAATTTTTTTGAAGTTGCATTTGAAGTTTTACCATTAGAAAAAAATACCTTCAAATTTCATATTTAAAGTTTTGCAAACTTTATTTTTAAAGTTTGCATTGGAGATGCTCTTGGCCTACGCAGTTTCAAACAGTTAAACCAATACGAACATCGCACTGATCCGAGTACATGATATTTTAGTTTTAATTAAATTATGAATGTAGATGTAGACATTTTTATATTTAATTTACTAAATAATCACAATGAATAGTTTGCCTAGTTCTAGTGTCAATCCCTACATACTCGACAATGAATTTAAATAATATTAATGGTATAGTATCTCGTAGCTTCTTGGCCAATCAAAATTTCACGTTTAAAGTATATGAAAGCTAAAAGTATCTCTAACTTCATTGCAAATTTGGTGCCAAATGATATTTTGCAATAAAATATACTCCAATCCAATCTCATTTTCAATTGCAAAATAGCATAATGCCATTTTTGGTTTCAAATATAGAATCATCTCATTTTCAATTGCATTTGCAATTGAACTTTTTTATTTATAAAGTAGTTCTTCAAAATTTATATACTTTAACTTTTAAAGTTATAAATAATTATTTTAATGATAATTTCTTTTTTTCAATGATTATAAATATTAAAACACTTTAATATCTAAAATAAAAATACAAATAACATTATTCAATAGAAAATATAATAACATAATACTGAAATTAAAAATAATAGAAAATAAAAATTTACTTTGTTTTATTATTTCTATGTAGTGTAATGTGTTTTTATTTATATTATAATAATTAAATTTTAAGAATATCATAATTTATGAAATTTTTGAAAGAAATTAAAAAAATGAGTCAATGTGTAATTTTTTATTTAAATGAATATAATTAGCAATTAATAATAAAATAGAAGAATAAGAATATACTTAAAATACTCTTTTTGAAATGAAAAATGCAATTATAGGTTGGAGAGAAATCCAATTGCATTTTTAAATTATTACATTTTGCAATGAAAAATGCAATTATGGATTAGAGATACTCTAATAATCTCATCATGTACCTAAACGAAAATAAAATTGCCTTAGAAAAAGATGCAACTTAATACGAAAGGGGAACCATATAAATGCATGGTCCCTCTACATTTATTTATATTATGTTATTATCAAGCAATAAATTTTAGATCATGCAACTTATACACAATTACACATCCCCCACATCCAATCACCATCACACATATATACTACGTTTAACCCAAAAATAAATAAATACAACACGAACCAAAAAAAAAAAGTACTATATAGTGAAATAGAAACTCAACCATAAGATTTAAGAGTATTTGCAGAGAATGACAAAAATCTGAGTAACAATTAAGTGATGAGACATTTTATTCTCCAAGTGTATAAATTGATTTTTCGAGCATTTTTACACAATGTTACGCTTTTCATGAAACTGCTACGAAAGGAGTGATTTTCTTTTACAGTATGTGGTTTTTTTACGTGAATATAATTTATCGAAAAAAATGTTTCATATGTTTATTTATATAATATAAGTGTTGCAGATCCTATAATTTTGTAGTATTGTTTTATTTTCTATTATTAAACATCTGTTTATCAAATAGATTTATATTTTCTGTCATATATATCAGTCAATAATTTATTATTCTTAGAGTTCTTTTTTTTTGTGCAAGATATTCTTAGAGTTCTATATAACTATTTAATGCATTAAATATATTTTTCATATTTATTTAATGAAAAAAACGGCTCGTTACATTTTCACTCAAATATGCAACAAGGCACGTAACCTCATTCAAATATGATACATCCTTGCATGATCTCATATCAAATGGTCAATTTTATCTCTAATTGTTCATTAATAAACTGTCTATTAACGGCAAAATATGTCAAACTGATCAATGAATTTTTGATTCATAATCACAGTCCCTAAACTCGTAATTAAACCCTAAAACTAATCTCAAAATAAAGCTGTCATCCTCCCAACTTACTCACAGCCTGTCATTGCCCCCACTGGTCGTTCAAACTTCAAAACTAAATAACAAAAAAATATAATCACAAATCGACAAAATCCTACGTGGCACGTCCTTTTATATATATACAACACACAAAAACACATTTTCACATATCTCATTTCACACTATTCCCTTTTTTCGCCGGAGACCCGAGTCGACTCAGTGAGTCAACTGAAATGGGTATATGCAGCTCGTACGAGTCGTCGCAAGTGGCGACGGCGAAGCTGATCTTACAAGACGGGAGGATGATGGAGTTCACGACTCCGGTCAGAGTCGGCTACGTTCTCCAGAAGAATCCGATGTGTTTCATCTGTAACTCCGATGACATGGATTTCGACGACGTCGTATCCGCCATTAGCGCCGACGAGGAGCTTCAGCTTGGACAGCTTTACTTCGCTTTTCCTCTCAGCTCGATTCATCAGTCTCTTAAAGCGGAGGAGATGGCTGCATTGGCTGTTAAAGCAAGCTCTGCTCTCATGAGAAGCGGTGGTTCTTGTGGCCGAGATAAATGCCGGTGTCGTCGGAAATGTGTCTCTCCGGTTATCTTCTCCTCCCGGAGAGTGGCGGCGGTGGGATCAAACGGCGAGACGAGGAACGGGAAAAGACGCGGCGGTGGTGGTGGTGGTGGTGGTAGCGGGAGGAGGAAGTATGCGGCGAAGTTGAGTAAGATAGAGGAGTAAAGGGTAGTTTGGTTATGTAGTTATTATTTTAGGGTCAAGTTTGTAAATATGTAGTTATTGGGGGGGGGGGGATGCAAATTGCATTTTAAAACGTGGGAAAAGTGGATCGTACTTTAGGGGAATGCAAATTGCATATGATTGGATGATTTATATTATTTTAATCATGTTTTGTGAACTGCATAGTATAAAGTATAAACCATCCAAAATATGGCGTTTTTTTTCTTCTAAATTTTGAAAATTTTCAAAAGCTTTTGGGAAAAAAATAAAATATAAAGGCATGTGTAATCATTACAACTACATTAAAGAAACGATGATCGCATTGTTCTGAGTCTCATTCAATTTTTCTTTTGTTCGTTCTGAATCGTTTGATCTGTCTGATATGTTTGTTATGTCCGAACTACAATTGTTCCATTCAATTCGTTTGGTTAGCATCGCATGTTCCTATGTTCCCACTTCCCATGTTACCATTAGAACCCCAAGTTTAATTGGTTAATCCCTATCATTAAGATTAAGATGGACATAGTTTAATCCAAGTAGACTACATTTTATGGATAAGAAATGACCATGTGTATGGTTCTTGTAGCTAGTATTTTTATTGGTCGGTCAACTAAAAGTAAACAACAAAATATAGTTTTTTTTTTCATAACATAATATAGTTCTGAAAATTTCGGGACGGGTTTCCGGTTCTCATCCGTACCCGTTTCGAATTTCTCGTCCCGTTTTCGTTCCCGTTCAAAAAATTTCTCATTCGGGACCATTTATTTTATACAAACGGGTACAAAAAGGAACGGGAATGACATCGGGTATCCGAAATTTCCTAAATTTTCTCAACTTTTTCCGAAATTTCCTGAATTTTCTCAAATTTTCCCGAAATAATTATCTGTTTGGAAAGATATTTTAGGTAAGAAAATTTCTCGTTCCCGTCTCGTTCCCGTTCCGTTCTTATCGGATTCCCTTTTGGGAATTGTTTTTCAATTCTCAAATTCCCGTTCATATCCCGTTCTCGTAAATACCTGTTCCGAAACCCGAAGTTTTCAGGGCTATAATACATCATGGAATATAAAGCATTTTTTTATTACCAAATAATTCTAAATCAAAACCTGTAATTCTTACATAATCGATATCAAAACATGTAATATAGTCTTGTCCCAATCTCGTCATTGTGGCACGATCGATGCGTAAACAGCAAATTAACTATGGAACCTTTACTACATTTACTGTAACCAATTTGGAAGTTGGCATTTGGCACGATCAATATGATAAATAATTTTAGTCAGTAGTTGCATTAGTTAGATATGCAAATATATTTTACTCCAAGATTAAGATGATAGTTAGAAATGCAAATACATTTTATAGATTTTTCTTTGTAATAGAGTTACACAATATTACTAATCAACCAAAATGACATATTTGATTATCCGGTTATGTAACCCTTTTACTGATCAAATAATTTAATTCTAAACATTAATGTCTACTGATTATGTATTCGTGTAGCGTATAATACGATATTGCCGAATCCAATTCTAAAACTTTAATATAAAATATCAGCATTTTTCACGGTAGTAATAGTGCAATGAAAACATCACATAGATTCAGTAATTTGACTATTAAGTGACCCTACACACTAGGGGTTAGGTCTGAGACGCATCACTCGATTTGGTCCCATCTGATGATGCATTATGACAAAGTCAATTTCTTGGGATTACGATGACATCTTCATTTATTTTTTTTGGTTACAGGCTTACAGCTATATTAACAAATCATCCGATTGAAACCACATCACGCACTCGATTTTGATTCGGTTTTAAAAATTTGGTTTGGTTCGATTACGATTTTTTGTCCATTTTGAATAGTATGAACTAACAAAAGAGAGAGAGTGGGAGTAATAATAAGTTTGGACGAGACTTTAATGAGACGGTACGTGCGGTGCCTAACCATCAGGGCCTACTTTTAAAAGCCCACTTCTTCTGTTTTTTTTTTGTTTTTTTTTTTTGTATATATATGAAGGAATATTAAAATAATTAGTTTATACCATCATGTNTTGAATAGTATGAACTAACAAAAGAGAGAGAGTGGGAGTAATAATAAGTTTGGACGAGACTTTAATGAGACGGTACGTGCGGTGCCTAACCATCAGGGCCTACTTTTAAAAGCCCACTTCTTCTGTTTTTTTTTTGTTTTTTTTTTTTGTATATATATGAAGGAATATTAAAATAATTAGTTTATACCATCATGTCTCTACTAAAATTAGATTAGATATTAGATTATCACACTATAATTTAAATAAGTAGTGTAGACAGTCTTTCTATATATGGAGCACTTTAAAGTGTATTATTTGGAGAGAAAAAGTCTATTATTAATATTTATATAATAATATATACATACCAAAAACCCAAACAACATGAAAAGAAAGAAAAGAAAAAGCAAGAGAATTTTAGTAAAAAAAAAAAGATGTGAGAACAAAAAGAAAAAGAGTTTACGTTCATAAAGCTATCCACCAAAGTTTTTATTGAAAGTGTGTATATAATATTCCAGAACTAAAAAGCTTTTGAGTTTGTTTATGCATCTTTAATCATTCAAACTAATTCATCGATTTTCTTTATGCTTTACTTTAGTATGTTAAGAATGGTGAATTGTTTCCAAATGTACATTAGGTTCATGGGGCGTGATTAAAGAATCTAACTTTTATTGTACATTTTAGACCATTTTTTTTGGTCATCTGAAGATTTTCATTATGAACAGAGAAGGATACATTTGTGAAATACAAATCCGGCGGAACAACTTTAAATCCTCGAAACAAAATCCAGCGGAAACTAATTCCGTGGAGACAAAGCCTTATGCATAGAACAACTAAAACCAGACATAGACTTAAAGCAAAACAGAAAAAACCTTATGAACACAACGCAAACTAACCAACGAACCTTCCATACTTCTGGAGAACCGAGAATTACCGAAGATATCCACGACCGACCAATGATAAACAAATTCCTCCTAAAAGCCTACCTTTCGATTTTAGAAAATCAAAACTTCATATCCGGCAAGACAGAAACGCAAAGTCACCCAAAAACGGCGGAATACGATTTAAACACACTTAGATAGAAACTTGTGAAGAAATCTAGATCAGATCAGTAAAGTAGCGCCAATTTTTATTTACCTTACCAATTTTTATTTAAGAACAATAATCTTTGATCCAAAAAAAAAAAAGGAACAATAATCAATCTATGTTACATATTAGACCATTTTCATTTTCTTGAAAGGTTCAATCCATCCGCTTATTTCATAGATAAAATTTTATCAACTTTAATCTTAAAATAAAATACGAAGAAAAAAAAACTGTAATCGGAAATATATATTTGACCAAAACTACAATGATTTTCAAGTGCTAAATAAAATGAAATATCTATATAGGAAAAAAGGTTAATCCAGCAAGGTCATAAATAAATAAAAATAAGGGAATTGATTTAGTATATATACACTACACACCTACTCTTCTAAAACAAAGACAACACAAGCCAAAACATNATAGGAAAAAAGGTTAATCCAGCAAGGTCATAAATAAATAAAAATAAGGGAATTGATTTAGTATATATACACTACACACCTACTCTTCTAAAACAAAGACAACACAAGCCAAAACATCAAACCAGGATTGGTAATCAAAAAACGGCATGCAGTTTTTTCTCTATCTCTATTTCTACTCTCTCTACACTTCCAATACATCCTCCTATACACTCACCAATAGATTACAAAGAAACAGAGTCCTGCAAATCAAAAAAACCTTCTCAAGAGGACCACATAAAATCATTCATCTAACAAGTTCCCTGGCTATCAAATACCGAAACACGAAACTATGTGGCGTCCATTCGACAATGCTCTTCCGGGATCTCCCCGAGTTGAGTTTCTTTATGGTTTTCTTCATTGAATCGGGGAGACATTTTTGAATCATCTCCATCAATGCCGCTTGACTCAACCCCGAGTCTTTGCTAAAACACTCTATGATCTTTGGTAAGACTAGTTTCTGGTCCTTCTTTACCCCAAACGTTGCGCGAATGTACTCCTCTTTTGCGGTTTCTAGCTCTTGGTATATTCCCTTGGGCGTATAAACACGAATCTACAGCCAAAGAAACCACATTTTCAAGATCTCTTAACTTTTCAAAGAAGATTAGCAAAAGTTTAAAGCCTTCTCTACTTACCGCAGGATCAGAATGGTTGCCTGAACAAAGGGCAAAGTATAAGAGAGGCTCCGAATGGTCTAGGGAATATTCTTGATGCTCATCTCCGGTTCTGAACTTTCTCGGAATGAGTAATAACTTCAGCCACTACAAATAGAAGAGAGAAGAAAGCTTCAAGACACAGTCACATTTGACAAATTTGTAGTTTTGAGATACGCAAGAAAATGAGCCTTACCTGACCAGGACGAGGCATTTTGATGCGAAGAATATAACTTTGCATAGCTTCTACACTTACCATGCGACCTCCTATGTTGTAAGCTGGCTGGAAAATGTAGCAGAGACCAAAAAAATTCAGTATCATTCTTAAAAGTTGGGAACTTTTAATCCAACTTCTTGAAGCAAACCAAGAAAGCTGTTGATAATATTACCTTCGAGAGCAGTAAAAACCGCTTCCCGTTGTTCTGTGGAATCCCATTTGCCAGAAATGTCTGCATTGGTGAAAACACAGTATAAGTTAAAAAAAAAACTTAACAGTAAAAAGAAGACAGAGAGAGTAACATAGAGAAAAACGCTTACATGCATCACAAGTGAGTTATGTATGTTAATCCAGAACGCCAGTTTCTCTTGATGAGACAGCTTTCTCGGATCAACACTTTCGAGTTTCTTGATAAGCAAGCTGTATAAGTATAAACCAATGACTTCTATAAGCGTTAAAATCTGAGTGAAAGAGCAAAGGTAAACTCAGATTAGCTTCTATTTAAAGGCTGACCTGAAGTTTCGATTCATCAGGTCAAGGTCGCGTCCTTTCCTATGGTTTCGATTAATGTATGACACTTCGATCATTGAGCTATAAGGTCCGCTGAATTCAAACTGGTCATCGAAAGACGAGTTTTTCCTGAAGCTTGGACTCCACATATCATACTGGTCTTGAGGAGAAAACTCGCTTGTTGATGATGGAGATGAGCTTGGGGACGAGAAACCGTGGTTTATCGATGGCGGATCAGCCAGCTTGGAGTATATAGCCGACGCACACTTTATCATTTCCTCTGATAACTTGTTCGGAGTCATAAATATGTGATCGGATATCCGAGTTCCCATGTGTTCTGCAAGGCTTGCAGTATTTGATCCATTCTCTATGTACTGTTGCATCAAGAGTAAAGAAAGTTACAGACTTTGTAGACTCTAAAGATGATAGTGAACAATGAGACTTACTTCTTTTATGGACAATGGTTGGGAGTGGCAGGCGAATACAGAGTCTTCAGGTGGAGAGATTCGGTTATTGAAGGTGGAACGCTGATTAAGCGAGGATTGGCAACGGCGAACACATGAATCGATGTCCTCCTTCTCGTAAAAGCATTGATCTTTCAGCCTATTGTCGAAGGAGAAACACCGAGAATCGATTGTTGAGTTTTCTTGATTGAACTGCCGAGCAGCAGAACCGGGTTGTTCCTTCTGTCTATTGTCAAAGGAGAAACACTGAGAATCCATTCTTGAGCTTTCTTGATTGAGTTTCCGGGCAGCAGAACCGGGTTCCTTCAGTCTATTGTCGAATGAGAAACATCGAGAATCGATTCTTGAAGTTTCTTGATTGAGTTGCCGAGCAGCAGAACCAGGTTCTTTCAGTCTGTTGTCAAAGGAGAAGCACCGAGAATCGATTCTTGAGTTTTCTTGATCGAGTTGCCGAGCAGCAGAACCGGGTTCCTTCAGTCTATTGTCGAAGGAGAAACACCGAGATTCAGTGGCCGAGTTCTCTTGTCTGCATCTAAGGCTAGGAGAATCTGGTTCTTTCTCGACCAAACGCGGGTTCTTCAACCTGTTGTCAAAGGAGAAACACCGAGATTCAGGTGTTCTTGAGAAGTCTAGACGTTTTCCTCTGAGAGTGGATTTAGGTGAGCTCGAGCTCTCTTGTTTCGATGTTGGAGACACAGAAGATGATTGTTGATCAAATGCTTTGCGATACAGAGATAGAAGGTACTGTTCCAGATGCGAAACTTCCAACTCTAGCACCGCGATTTCCTTGATCAGTTCTGTTGCAGGCTGCAAATTATAAAACCGTTCGTGAGCTGCACAACATCAACATTTTCATCGCCTACTTACATAAGAAACCGATTCTTTACCTTTGGAGTAGAGTCTGCCTTCGAGTTGATATCTCGAGAAGGTGTTTTATAGCCTAATGCCTTCTCTAAAGCACCACGGACATCAAACTGGTTCTGTAATCTTTTCTCAAGATCCTGAATCTGAATGTAACCAAGAATCACGGGGAAATCAATTATGTGAACGAAACAAATGATCTTGGAGTAGAGAGAGAGAGATACACAGAAGTTCAGAAATACAAACCTCTTGCTTCAGAGAGCTCTGGACTTTTACATCCGGCGATTGAGTCTTCTTCGTTTCAACAGATTTATCGCAGCATCGAGGTAAGTCCTGAGAGAACAAAAACAGTTGGAGAAACTAAGAATCAGCTGTTTCATAGTTCTGGAGATCATAAATCAAAAGGAAGTTGTTGGGTTTAACTCACGAGCTTGAAGCGTTGAGAAGCATTTAGAGAACAAACAATGCTATTATCATCCTCAAGCCTCTTCTTTTCAGGAACAGTCCAGCTAAAATAAGTAATCGAGATGCCAAGAATCAATCAAAACAGTTGAAACCCAGAAAATATCCTGACCAAAATTAGACAGAATCCAAACCACATTCTATGAGAAGTACACAAAGCTTCAATCTTTTAGTCCTAAACCTAAAATTCTTCAACAAAGACCCAAACTTTGACCCATCTAGCAGCGAAATTACTTTGCATCTGGGCAAAATTGTCGAATTTGAGAAAACGACACAAGAAAATTGAAACAGAGCTAAAGAAGAAAGTTGTAAAAATTGACAAACCTTTTCGAGCGATTGTGTCTCTGCGTCTGCATTTTCTTGTCTTCAAATCCCATCTCTAAAGAATCTCTCCTGTAACCAAAGAAACAAAATCGTTGACTGACTGAAGAAGCATGGAGGTTTTAAAATTAGAAGTTAGAAACAAAGCTCACTTTGTACTGGAGAACCAGAAGAAGAAGAATCTGTAAATGGGTTTTTTTGGCTTAGAGACAGAGAAAGAAACAGATTTTTGATGTGATTCTCCTTCAGATTTATAAATCATAAGAAACTAAACTCCAAAAGAAAAACCATCACTTGTCTTCTTCCACCATTGAAAAAACTAATCTGAGTTATAGTGTGATTAATTTTTCCCTTCTTTCTGCTATAGAGAAGAAAGAACATAAATACGGATACGGCCAAAGATATGTAGCAAAGATTTGATGTTTTTTTTTTCTTTTAATCTGTTCTCTCACGCGCGCATACACAGAGAAAGAGCAACAAAAAGATGAAAAAGACTGTAAGAGAATTGGGTTAACTTTTTGACCCTAGAGAGAGAATCTCACATCATCACCTTCTTAGCCTTTATCAATCTTTAAGCTTTTTTTTTTGTATTTAGAGACTTTCTCTTTTGCATTAAAAGCACAACATTTTACGTGTGATATCGATACACGTAAAACTAACTATTAGTATAACTTTTTTCACAAAATTCTACATAATATGTGTATATTAGTTTGAGTTAACTTATAAGATGGTTTAGTTGATTTAATATATAAAATGTTTTAGTTGAATCAATGCGTATGAATTAAGGAATTCTACAAAAGGATGTATTTCTTTCTGTTTTATAATTAATGATATAAATATCAATATAAAATTATAGAGATATATTTAGAAAATAAATTGTTTTTACATTGAAACTATAAAATATCAATTCTTTTCAAACGTAAAATGATTTAACCATTTTTATTTGATTAGTTAAAATAGTATCATGCTTTGGATTAATTAAAAAAATCGGGGTGAAAAAATTATTCAGACGGATGGTAAAAGATCTGGAATCATATGTTGTTATAAATGAAAACAAAAATTTATAAAATATAGGGTATATTTTAAAAGAGAAAATAGTGTCAAAACATTAAAGATTCAAATATTTGACACATTATAGGAATAAAATTGGATGGAATTGGCTATTATTCTTTCAAATTATATTGAGTCTCACTAAATAAGTGAAAATAAATAAATTTTATTCTTTTATAAATTGTTACTGTACAAAATAGAAGAAGAACACGATGAAAAAAATTAGTGGAAATAAACATTATTACATTAATTTTTTCTATTCATCATTATTATTTTTATTTCTCTCACATACCACCATTTGTACTCTATAATGTGAAATGAAAGGATTATAATAGTTTTTCTCCATTAGATTTGTGATCTAGATATTGGCAAACTAAATTGTTTGATTTTTTAATCATTCTGAGAACAAGCATTAAAAATAAAATAAAAATATCATTCTACAATTTTCTAATTAAGTTTAGCTTTTTTATCCGATGAATTTGACATTTTTACGGTATTTTCTGTAATACTACTAGTCAGAGCAAAAAAAAACGATATTGTTTTAATAAATTTAACACTTAATAATGATGCTGATAAAACTAATTCAAAAGGATCTGTAGATACCATTCAAGTAAATAACTTCTCATAATATATTTTACAAAACTAAAGAAAATCAATCTCAAGGTGGTGAAACAAGGAGTCCTTGATAATTAATATATACAAATGTAATAAGTGGAAAATGACATGTACAAGACAAGCCAGAGGGTAAAACAATACTACTTGGTTACAGGTCCGGTCCATAGCACAGGCGGGCTAAGCCTGGGCTTGGGACCACCTCATTTTTCAATTTTTATGAGCCACATATAATGTATTGGATTTGGATTTATAAACACAATTTTAAAATGCATGAGGCCACATGGTGTCAAATTATTTTATATTTTTGTTTTGATTCTTCTTTATCACATTTAGTTTTTTTTTTCTTTTTTATCATTAAAAAAATTGCAATTATAAAAAACAAAAAAAAGCAAGAAGCCAATGAGGGCCACATTTTTTTTTCTTGATTTGGACCACCGTTTCCGTTGGACCGGTGCTGCTTGGTTACTATTTTTGTGCTGAACCAGGAAAAACGAAAACAAAAGGAGACAAAACTATATATATTTATTCATATATATTCTTTTGTCAATATTTGAACGACTTTCAATTAAAGGATTATAATATATTTTTCTGATGACCTATCAAAGAAAGAGCTACTACAAAAGTGAAAAACTATTGTATCATGGGCTTGTTGGAATCTAAGTGGGAGTTGTTGAACCATCGCATTGCTCATTGTCCCGTTCTGTTTCTTCTACACTCATGGGATCATTAGGATGCTACGTTTTGTTTTTTCTTTCGTTTCTTGTAACATTCTCTTAACTTTTGTACGCATTCGTAGTGTTTAATTACTTCTACACATACCTATATATTCTACTTGGGTTTTTTATTTATTTTACATTGTTTATATTTTTTTTAATAAGTCTTTTTTTATTTCTTACTCGATTTGGACGGGGGACATCCAGACTATCATCTAACTTTAGTCCACTTGGATTTCATCATGCATATATATTACATCCACTTCAATAATTTCAACTTTTGAATGCATGATACAAATCATTTTATTGACAGAATGCACTAACGTAGCTAGCCACTACATGATTTATATATGGCCCAATGCAAGCTTAACTATATATCTGAGTCCAATCAAAAAACAGAAACTAAATAATGAAAATAAATAAATAAATTAGCTTGCTTATGCAAAATTATAAAAAAAGATATAAGTCTGCATCTCACTTAAGTTGCTGGTACGTTAGGCCAACGAATTAAGGTCAGATCGATAATTAGACCAATAACCATTATTATTTCAATAAAAATACTTAAGTTTATGTTGATATTTTGTCAAACTATCAAAACAACCACAATTCTACATTTGTCGATGATATGACGTTTTTCATTTTTCCTGGTCTCCGTTAAATTATATATATACAAAAAAAATAATTGACAGTAGTTGCTCACTATTTCCTAACCATTCAATATTTTGTTGTCGTCAACTTTGTACTATAAAACTGTGCTGTTATTTTCAAGAGTCAACCACAAAATAAAAAATTGAAAACCTGTTAAGAGTTATTTTTCTTCACCAAGTTTTTTTGGCGGAAATTCAATCTAAATGTTAGAAAAACAGTCATATAAAAGGCCCTTTAACCCAAAAAAAAAAACAGTCATATAAATTTGAAATAACTAAATACTATATCTAAAGCCTTGTAATTTAAGCACGAGACAAAACTGTTTATTTTATTGTTTCACCTCAATTTATGTTTTAAAAAATAAACTATATTTAGTAAAAGCTATTTCTGATATAACTTGTAAAAAAAATTAGTATCTACAATATATAACTATATACATATAATTATAGAAAAATATATAAAATTTAATGAACAAATTTCCCTCCAAAAATTTGTTTTCTCCGAGAAAGAAAGGAAAGAGACATAGGATGCTTGCTGTAAAGGAAAACACAATGTGGCTACGTTACTTTTCTTTTCTGTCTTCTTTTATTTCACTTTATATTTTAATTATTATTTTAATTAACGTCAAATAGTCGGATACCCGAATTGTCTTTCAGTACCAAGAAGACTTACGTTTGTCAAAGAATCCCAGGAAAATATTATATTTAATAAATAACCAAAAGTGACATATCTACAGTTAATATAGATTAAAAGGTAAGAGTAGCTAGGGTTTTACTATTAGTGTTGTGTTATATTGATATAATTAAACCGGTTGTGTTATTGTTTTTTTTATAATTAATCAGACAGCTCTTGCTACTATATCTTGATTTTACCTGCTCTTGAAAATAATTCAATTTCCTAGTTTTAAAACATTTAGTTAGAGTTTATTATTAGTGTTGTGTTATGTTGATATACAACTTGTTGTGTTATTGTTTTTTTTTGGTTATATAATTAATCCGACAGCTCTTTCTACTTTATCTTGATTTTTAGCTGCTCTTGAAAATAATTCAATCTCCTAGTTTAAAACATTTAACTGAAACTAAACGCAAAGAACTTGATTTTTAGTTAACGACATGTTACATATACAATTATACACTAAATGACGTAAATAATTGAACTCACTTTCTTGGTATATTATTCGTAAGATTATAAACTTTGAAAACTCCAGTTTCCAAAATATACCTTTTTAGAAGATCGAAACTTTGTAGTTCATTAATTTATTCGTTGTTATATGCGATACAAATTATATGATCACATAATTGGAGTTCAACCAATTATTTGAGGAGCATATTATCAATTCATATATGAAATTGAATTCCATTAGACACAATAATTAACACGGTATACCATGTATCATATAGACTGAAAGTCCAATGATCCAAATTTTACATTTTACAAATGAACATTATATATTTGTAAATGTGTTTAATGCATGATTTAGCTTATACGTAGATTCTACAGTATAAAATTAATTAAATAGATTTTGAAACAATATTTGGAACAAAGATACACTCTGGTCTTTAGATATTCAATTAGGTTTTAAATTGTAGTAAGTGATTCACTTAACAAACACTATTTTAGTGGAAAGATCCAAAACTTTTCTTACATGCATTGAGATCGAGGAAAAGGCCAAAAAGCTTGTCGATTATATATTTTAAACAAATTGGACGCTAGTGAATTCAGGAGTGATCGTAAGATTGACCAATTTAAATTTTTGATTGTTATAATAATACTAATGTGGTAATCTATGCAAGTTAAGCTCGGTAATAGTGTTACAACTTCTTATTTGCACGGTGTCGGGGACACAAATTACGGTAAAAATTCAAGTTTCACCACTAAACACTATTCTAATTTTTTTTTAAATGGAGTTTCAGATAAGATAAATAAACCAAAGAATTTAATGGGTATTTATAATAATCTATAGAATTTATTACAAAAGAAATGTGAGATTGGTGACTTATGGCATGTGGAGAGCAAAGTGTGAAAATGTTAGATCAAGATTTGTCAGGTGAGAGAGACAAACAGGCTTTAATGAATCTTAAACTAATTAAGATGCATCTGAGTTATGAAGTGCAATTTAATTTGCAGATTTAAATATTTATTACAAAACGTCTCAAAGAAATTAATGATGCACATGAAGTACTACTTAATTTTTGGGTCAATATATTGGATTCCGGTTTTTAATACCATCGTGCCGTGAAAAACCAGTTTCTTCGTAATAGTTTTCTTTAATATGAATTATCAGTTGGAGATTTGGGAGGGTTATAAAATAGAAAACAAAAAGTTGGGGCAGTTTAAGATTAAATAAGTAAAAGGGGTTTTTATCAAAAAATAAATAAATAAGAAGGGGTTGAAATTGGGAAATACAAATAAGAGTGGGAAAAAGCTGAAGTTTACAAAGGCATTTGGACAAGAGAGTCAATGCCAATCATAACTAGCAAAAAAAAGGCATCTCCCATATTTTCACTTTTGCGCACGTGTAACTCACGCGCTTCCACAAGTGATAAAGAGTTTTTATTTTTTAATTGCAATACATTTCTACAAAACCAAGAAATTTAAAATATTAATTCCATTTCTCGCGTGATCCGTAAGGCCATAATGCGATTGGTAACATAGATGCTACTAATGTCCCACTCCACTGGGGATATAAATCTTTAATAGTATTCAAATTTTTTTTTTTTTTTGGGGGTTTAAATGTTAAAGATACTACTATTCAATCTTATTGTTGCATGTATGTATATAACGAAATGACATAATTTTATGATCTCATACAGGCCCATGACATTATTTTATGATCTCATACAGGCCTGGCCCAACTATATCAAAAGTCAATAGATATATTTTTTTATTATTATTCAGAAGAAAACAATCAATTTTTGTGGACCATGGTTTACACCATTTTTTTTTTTACGTCAAATTGAATTATGTTATAATATATAATACTTGATTTTATATTATTATTATAATATATGTGAGATTATGTTTGGTTATGAGATGATGTTGGAAAGGGACACTAATCTCAAATGTCCCTCCGTACGGGAGGAACAATCTAAAAACTTTTCTCAAATCTCAAATGCTCCTCTTCTCATGAATGGACTGTTTAATCCTTCATTTATTAAAAAAAAACAAATTAAAAATAGAAAACAAAAAAAAATCTGGTAGGAATTTAATGGACCGAATTTAATTCAAACCATCCTAAAATTAATTCTCTAAACCAACCAAACCAACCACAAAATCCCCTCTCGTCGTCTTCTTGCTCTCACGTTTCCACCATTGACGATTTGGAGGCTTGAAATTGAAGGTTAGTTGTTGCTGTTTTTTATGCTATTTTCGATTTCATGATTGAATTATCAAGTTTATGTCATAAGCAAAGCAATCCCAAAGCAATTAATACATAGTTTCTTCTCAATTAGGGAAATTTATAGTAAAGAAATTTTTGATTTTTTTTTTGCTCATTGAAGTCACTGAGCTAGTTGGGTAAGGCTATTAGAAACTGATATTGTTAATTAAATGGGATATCTTGGTTAACTGAGCAATTCATCGTAATAAATCGTGATGATTCGTAGGATGATAAACCAAACTTTCTGAGTACTACTGGTACAATTGGACATATTAAGTGAATTTAGCACGAGTAGGATTAACCAAACTTTCTAGGTACTACTGGGTACAACTAGAATAACTGGACATATTAAGTGAATTAGTATGACTAGGATGAACCAAACTTTCTTGGTACTACTGGTACTACTAGCATAACTGGACATCTTAAGTGAATTAGTACGACTAGTCAAACTGGTATAACTATGATAAGATTACCTTACGATTTTTTTGTTCTTTTCAGGGGAAATGAGTAGCAGTGGTTGCACATTCATATGTTTTGATTATGGGGGATTCTATTCAAAAGACGGTGATAAAATTATATGAAATTCTGTAGAAGATGAGATTCACACTTTTGTGATGAGGAAATTTTTGGAGGATGTCACTTATGCTGGATTAGTGGAGGGAATTTGCAGAAAGGTTTTGATAGATGCATCTACAACTCAGCTGAAAATTAGTTACTATCCATTGATCTTGAACACGAAGAAACCATCATATATTTGGAATGACGAAAATGTTTTTGGTTATCTACTACAAATGAGTAAAGATCAATGTAGAAGTGTTCTACATGTGGAGTTCAGTAAGGATGTTGATCAAAGTCATGGAAGCGTGCATGTTTCAAGAGAGGATCATGGAGTTTACTTTGATTTAGGTCAGAGTAATGATGAGCATTTTGGTACCGGTAGAGATGGTTTAGAAATACCGGACAGTGAAATGCAAGACAATGAGATGCAATAAAATGAGATTCAAGAAAATGAGATGCAAGAAAGATATGAGCTCGTGTATGATGATGATACAGAAGTCAGACCTTATGATGGAAACTCGCAAGTAATTCATGGATGGGAAGACGGTTTAGATATATATAAAGGTCAAGAATTTGACACTAGGCAGGGACTGCAAGCTCTCCTACAGAAAGGTGCACATGAGAATGGTTTTGAGTATGAAACGAAGAAGTCTGAACCCACACGTTTCGTGGTATAATGTTGGGGAGCAAAAGAGGGATGCAAGTGGGGTTTAAGAGCTTCTGTGCGTATGAACTCTAATAGTTTCACTATTGCCACTTACAACAAGGTGCACACATGCTCTCGGGTTACTACAAGTACAATCAGACAAAAAAAGAAAGGCACACCACACTTAGTTGCAGCTGTTTTGGCTGAAGACTATCCAGGTCGATTCGACACACCAAATCCAAAAACGTTGATCAATATGTTTCAAGGCAGGCTTGGCGTGAAAGTATCGTACTCGACAGCGCTGAGAGGAAAAAACAAAGCTGCTAATGAGGTGCGGGGAAGTTCTGAGGAGAGTTATCGGTGGCTATATTCTTATTTGTACATGCTGGAGAAAGTGAATCCGGGTACACGAAGTTGTGTGGAATTAGATGAGCAGAATAGGTTTAAGTACCTATTCTTTGCATTGGGAGCTTGCATAGAAGGGTTTCTATCGATGAGGAAAGTCATCATTCTAGATGGAACCCACCTGAAGAACGTATATGGTGGAGTTCTAATCGTTTCTTCGGCTCAGGATCCTGATCATCATCATTATCCCATTGCTTTTGGTGTAGTTGATGGTGAGAAAGATGCAAGTTGGACGTGGTTTCTGAATCGGTTGAAGTTAGTAACACCAGATGTCCCTGGAATGGTGTTTATTTCGGATAGGAATCCAAGCTTGATCAAGTCAATAATGGAAGTGTTCCCTTTGTCTCAACATGGATATTGTGTAAGGCATTTGTCACAGAATGTGAAAGGACACGTTGCCACCCACAGAGATGCATGTGCGAAGAAGTTTATCGAGTGCGCTAAAGCTTATACAGAGGTTTAGTTCGGAAAACTCTATGGTGCTTTTAGGATTAAATATCCATTTGCTGGCGAGTATCTAGACAAAAGTGTTGATGAGAGAAAATGGGCAAGATGCTATTTTCCAGGAGAAAGGTACAACATAGATACCACCAATACTGTAGAATCTATCAACGGCGTTTTTGTAAACGCAAGAAAGTACTCGATGTTGCCAACGATTGATGTAATTGTTGCCAAATTGGCTGAATGGTGGAACACCCATAGGCAGACTGCCGCTGAAATCCCATTGTCAAAGAAGCTTGTGTCTTATGTGGAGGACGAAATGGATCTAAGATGTGTGGATGCAAAGAAACTAATGGTGCAAGAGTTAAACAGCTATCTCCATGAATACAATGTGATTTGGCTTGATGGGAATAATTATTTGGTTGATATGATTGCGAGAACTTGTTCTTGCAAGTATTTTGATATAGACAGATACCCATGCGTGCATGCAATTGCTGCTGCCATCCATATGAGCAGAGATAGTGAACTTCATCTACAAGAGTTTTGCTCCAAATATTATTTGGTAGAGCTATGGAAATTGGCATACTCCAGGACAATCTATCCAGTTCCTCATATGTCTGAATGGATTGTACCTGAAGAGATACAAGGAGAAGAAGTCTTACCTCCGGAATATAATGTAAAGAAAGGAAAACCGCAACAGAAAAGATTCCCATCAGCTGGAGAACATCGTGGAAGAGGAAGAGGAAGAAGAGGAAGAGGAAGAGGAAGAGGTGGACGCTGGGCTGAATGGTTTGGGATTGATGGTAGTGAAGAGTAATATATGTCTTTGTTTTAAATTATGTGAACTATGTGTGCAACTTTGTATGACTGAGACTTGTATGCATGTTATTTCTATCAGGTATGACTAGGAACCACTAGTACAACTCTATATTCCGCGTCTAATATGTCGAGTACTACTGGTGCGACTAGTACCACTCGTTTTAAGTACAACTAGTGCAACTATATTTTAGTTGTACTCAAGTTCAACTGGAAAACCAGTACGACTATGCTTTCTACAAAAATGTTAACAACACAATTTCTAAATGTATTTGTAAACATGTTTCCACATAAAATAGGCCATAGAACATGTGGAAACATGTTTGAACATTTCATAGTTATATTAATTTGATCTATGAAAATGTTTGATCCATGAAAAATGTTTGATCCATGAAAATATAATGTCTACACAAGCTACCTTATACTTTTAAGGTTACTTTGGAAATCTTAACCACACAAACATGAAAATCATGAAAGTTTGTATTTTTATACAAATTATACCATTAGAAATATGTTAAATGTAGTTTGTTTACTAAATTTCACAAGTACAACTAAAAATGATTAATTTAGTGTATGGTACCACTGATTAGAAAATTTTAGCTGGATTCAATTTTTGTTTTGAAATTGGGTACAACTAAAAACTGGGTACAACTATGTTATAAAAAAGTGATCAATTTTTATACAATTTTTGGTTTGACGGCGCAAGTTTCCTCTTTTGATGGCGCACGTGACTTCTTATTTTATCCATTTTTAATTTCACACGTTTTATATATTCAGTTCTAGTTGGTCTAGTTCTGCTAGTTGGACCGTTTAATTTTACACAAAAAACACATGCATAAAATATATATGTCCAAATCCTGAAAAACAAAAAATACAAAGATAAATTCTAACATAGCAGACATAACACGAGTTCAAAGGCCTAAGTTACTTAATAACAATCCTTCACCAAACGTGAACGAGTCAACTTCTTTTGTGTTTTTCGCTTGGGAGTCTTACTCCTCTTCAGCTTCTTATTTAATTTCTTTGATGCTTGGGCTTGAAGACTAGGTCGTTTGTTGATTTTCACCTTCGTAGGAGTTTGGACTGTCTCGACATCGTCTCCACCTAACAAAAAAAAAACAAAAAGGGATGAAACTCATTATATCAAAAATAAATGTCCAAAAACAAAAAGGGAAGAAACTTACCAGCTAGAGCCTTCCCCATAGCCTTCTCCACAGCCGCTAACACTATCTCCGCAACTGCCTTAGCCTCAGCCGCCACAGTCTCCACGGTCTCCGCATCCTCCATCATCTCCGCAGCCTCCACCATCTCCGCAACCTCCTTCTCTGCAGCTGCAACCTTCTCCTTCTCTGCAGCTGCAGCCTCAGCTCTCTCCTTCTCAGCCTCTACAGCTGCCTCCTCCATCTCCCTCTCTGCAGCCGCAGCCACAGCTTTTTCCTTCTCTGCAGTTGCAGCTGCCTCTTCTCTGCAGCTGCAGCCTTCTCCTTCTCTGCAGCTGCAGCCTCAGCTCTCTCCTTCTCAGCCTCTGCAGCTGCCTCCTCCATCTCCCTCTCTGCAGCCGCAGCCGCAGCCTTCTCCTTCTCTGCAGCTGCAGCTGCCTCCTTCTCTGCAGCTGCAGCCTTCTCCTTCTCTGCAGCTGCAGCCTCAGCTCTCTCCTTCTCAGCCTCTGCAGCTGCCTCCTCCATCTCCCTCTCTGCAGCCGCAGCCGCAGCCTTCTCCTTCTCTGCAGCTGCAGCTGCCTCCTTCTCTGCAGCTGCAGCCTTCTCCTTCTCTGCAGCTGCAGCCTCAGCTCTCTCCTTCTCAGCCTCTGCAGCTGCCTCCTCCATCTCCCTCTCTGCAGCCGCAGCCGCAGCCTTCTCCTTCTCTGCAGCTGCAGCTGCCTCCTTCTCTGCAGCTGCAGCCTTCTCCTTCTCTGCAGCTGCAGCCTCAGCTCTCTCCTTCTCAGCCTCTGCAGCTGCCTCCTCCATCTCCCTCTCTGCAGCCGCAGCCGCAGCCTTCTCCTTCTCTGCAGCTGCAGCTGCCTCCTTCTCTGCAGCTGCAGCCTTCTCCTTCTCTGCAGCTGCAGCCTCAGCTCTCTCCTTCTCAGCCTCTGCAGCTGCCTCCTCCATCTCCCTCTCTGCAGCCGCAGCCGCAGCCTTCTCCTTCTCTGCAGCTGCAGCCTCAGCTCTCTCCTTCTCAGCAGCCGCAGCAGCCTCCTCCATCTCCCTCTCTTCCCTTCCGAAATCATTGAATCCACCATACTCAAAATCTGGAGGATTTCTTTGCTCTTCCACGAAGCTCTCTACAGCTACCAATCTTGTATCCAAACCCTGAATACTGTCTTTAATTTCCTTGAACCCATCTTCCATTAGGTTCATCATCCTTTTCATTTGCTCGGCTATTGGCTCAATCACAGCTGCAGATTCTTCTTCAGCTGGCTCACCTATTGCCGCACCTTCTTCTTGGACATCTTCTTCTTGGACAACTCGGGAAAGAACATCGGCCATGAAGACATCCTCCCACATTATCTTCCCTTGTTGGCGGAGTATAAACTTGTTCCACCCATCAACAATAGGGTCAGCTACATCTGAATCATCCTTCAGTTCATAGTCCTGCCATTGGGTCTCTTCCATGACCCTCTCTATGAGATCTACTTCCTCACCCTCAACAGTCAAAATACTAGTAATGTCCTGAAGTATAACGAAAAAAAATAGGGTCAGTCAAAATTGAACTATTCAGACTAGTTGAACTATTCGGACTAGTTGAACTATTCGGACGAAAATCTTTGTATAACAAAAAGTAAAATACCTTTGTATCTCCAAGATGCTCATTTATTGAATCCAACGAATATCCAGTTGTGCCAGTCTGCGTGAACTCCCACTTGCACATTCGTGCACAATCATCCTCTGCATTTCTTACTTTCACCCGGAATTGTGTCTTTAGGGTTGGAATACATTCAAACGCCAAAATCTGCACATATAATTAGACCAGTTAGAATAGTTGTACTATTCGAACTATTCGGACTAGTTGTACTCATAAGGAAATACGACTTACTTCCAAAGGGTTGAGGAACCCAGGAAACGTCCAACTCGCTTTCTCTGTGATCGATCCTTTGAAATGGTTCACCATATGAGAAATCTCTTTGATGTTGTCATCGAAAGTAAACCGTCCCCACGGGAATGTCTCACACAGCTCGAGACTATCAACCATCCTCAGAATGAAAGGCTCTATGGCTACTCCATGCTTCGATCTCCCTCTTATCACTGTCGCCAAGAAGTACAGGACAGCCATCTTTAGCCGATTCCTACTGCCACTATACTTCATCGCCTGAAGTGCTTCTAGCACAACTTCAACTGTAATTTTTTGGCCTTCACGAAAATGGTTTTTAACAAACCTCATGCTACCTAAATTCTTGTAATTGGCTGGGTACTCGTGGCAGTACAGTCCCGAGAGGAGAGCATGCTCTCTGATGGAGTATCTAACGGGCACTCCATTTACCACAAACCAAGCCTGTCTACCCTTGTCCGTTTGTACCGTGCGTAGAAGCAACATCCAAAGCCCCATCACCTTTCTCGTTGCATAAGTCTTCATGTGAAATAGGTGCTTGAACTGCGGGTGGTTCAGAAACCAACTCTTCTCATCCTCTTCCAAAGTTGGAAATATTTCCTCCTTAAATCTGTGTTGCAAGCATTTGGTACTTAGCTTACATCCCTTTCCATATTCAGTGGGATTGAAGAAATATCCGAGAGGCCGCATTGGTTCTTCTACATCATCATCATCATTCTGCAAAAATAAGGAAACCGATTTAGTATACTTCTGTCAAACTAGTACTACTAGTACGATTACTAGGCCAACTTTTATGATTACTACACCAACTACTGTCAAACTAGTACGACTAGTACGATAAGTATGACTACAATCTAGTCATACTATTCGGACTAGTTGACCTACTCGTACTACTCAGTTGACCGTTCTAGTTGAACTACTCATACTAGTCGGACTAGTTGACCTACTCGTACTACTCAGTTGACCGTTCTAGTTGAACTACTCATACTATTCGGACTAGTTGACCTACTCGTACTACTCAGTTGACCGTTCTAGTTGAACTACTCATACTAGTCGGACTAGTTGGACCCAATTATATGTACAACAAAATTTAGGGTTTACCAGTGGTGGTGGTGGACCCGACGACGAACCGATTGCCGGTTCTGGAATCGGAGGCGGGCCGGTGGCCGGTTGCACCGTCGGAGCCACAAAAATTTCTTCTTCTCGTTCAGTCACCGGAGGCAAACTTTCTTCTCCTGTTTCAGTCACCGGATCCGCCGGAAGCGGAGCACTGGACTTTGATTTCTTCCGCGACTTCTTCTCTTTTCCTCGCACTGGACCCTTTCTTTTCTTCGTCGCCGGCAGATTTGAACTCGACGGCAGCGGATTTTCTTCTTCTCCTTCAGTCACCGGACCCGGAGGAGGAGACGGAGGCTGAGGCGGAGCCTGAGCATTAGAAGTTCCGTCTTTTGTTTTTGATTTCTTCCTCGGATTCTTCTCTTTTCCTTGCGGTGCCGCAATACGCTTTTCCGCTGTTTTCTTCTTTGCCGGCAGATTTGACTCGACGGCAGCGGCGATGAAGTATCATCCGGCGAAGCCGATCTCAACCGGGAAATTAGGGATTTGATCTGACTTTTGGGTTCTCGGGGTATCAGACCGGGAAAATAGGGATTTTAATCCGATGAAAAGGAAATGGAAAGTTGTTTTTCGGAGAAGATGAAATGTCGTGAAATGTTAGCGGTGTGATCCGAAAATTTAGGGGTTTGCTAGTTGTTTTTCGTTTGGATTTGGGCCTGATAAAATTAGATTTAGGTGTGGACCAAAACACATTAGCTATTATTTGGAGATATGTTGGTTTGTAATATCCAGGATTTCGGATGCCCTTCATAGTCTTTTCACGCGTTTTAATTTAAAATAAAATTCAAAAAAAAATTAATTGTTATGAGAGGGGTATATCAGATTGTCTCTCCGTACGGAGGGGCATATCAGATTAGAGTCCGTTGGAAATTGGTGATTGAGAGAGAGAGTGGTATCGTGAGAGAGAGGAGTATTCTAATTGTATTTCTTACTTCACCCCATTACAGCTATTTATAGGGGAGGAAAAATACATAAAAAATTAACAACAAGATAAGAGTAAAACGGTAAGTCGGCAAAGCCAAAGGCGGTGAATGTATAATTATTTATTCTTCAACACTCCCCTTTAATTATCTATCACTAATGAAGTATTACGTACTGCTTCGTTAAAAATCTTATCATGGAAAAACTCGATGGGATAAAAACCATAACAAGGGAAAAAGAGTACAGTGACGTAATCTCCCCCTAAAAATGATGAATATCATCTTTTCTTCATATATCTCTCAAATGACACATTCCAATACTTTGAACGTGTTTTCTGAATGTTGTTGTAGGAAGCGCCTTTGTAAATAAATCGGCGGCATTGTCACATGACCGAACATATTGAATGTCTATTTCTTGATTCTTCTCGAGCTCTCGTGTGTAGGAGAAAAATCTTGGAGGGATATGCTTTGTTCGATCGCTCTTGATATAACCTTCTTTAAGTTGTGCGACACATGCAGCATTATCTTCAAACATTTTTGTTGGCTCGTTCTTTGTCTCTATTCCGCTTGTTTCTTTTATGTGATGAATCAAAGATCTGAGCCATACGCATTCCCTATAAGCTTCATGTAATGCAATATTTTCTGCATCATTTGAAGAAGTTGCAACCAAAGTCTGCTTTTGCGAACCCCAAGAGATCGCAGTTCCTCCAATTGTGAAAACGTATCCGGTTTGCGATCGTGCCTTATGTGGGTCTGATAAATATCCTGCATCTGCAAAACCAACCAGACCAACCTCGACGTTTCTAGAATAAAATAAACCAAAGTCAATCGTACCTTGTAGGTAACGGAATATATGTTTTATTCTGTTCCAATGTCGGCGAGTAGGAGATGAGCTGTATCTTGCAAGTAAATTTGTAGCAAAAGCTATATCTGGTCGAGTACAATTTGTAAGATACATAAGCCCACCGATAGCGCTTATATAAGGTACTTCAGGACCTAATATTTCTTCGCTATCTTCACAAGGTCGAAATGGATCTTTATTAACATCAAGCGATCTGTTGACCATCAGAGTACTCAAAGAAGTCGCTTTATCCATATTAAAGCGTTTTAAGATCCTTTTCGTATAATTTGATTGATGAAAAAATATTCCATCTTGGAAATGTTCTATCTGGAGCCCAAGACAAAACTTTGTCTTTCCAAGATCTTTCATTTCGAACTCTTCTTTCATTTGAGTTCTTGCATCATCAATCTCTTTTTGAGTTCCGATTATGTTTAGGTCATCAACATAAACAGCAATGATCACAAACCCAAATAAAGCTTTCTTAATAAAAACACAAGGGCATATCGCATTGTTGATGTAACCTTTACTCAACAAGTATTCACTTAAGCGATTATACCACATGCTTCCAGATTGCTTTAATCCGTAAAGTGATCGCTGTAACTTGATCGCACAAATCTCTTTCGAGTTTGATCTTAATGCTTCAAGCATTTTGAATCCTTCAGGGATTTTCATGTATATGTCATTATCAAGTGATCTATATAAATATGCTGTCACAACATCCATCAGATACATGTCTAGGTTTTTAGATGCTGCTAGACTCATTAAGAATCTAAATGTTATTGCATCCATTACCGGAGAATATGTTTCCTCATAATCAATTCCCGGTCTTTGAGAAAAACCTTGTGCCACTAGTCTGGCTTTATACCTTATGACTTCATTTTTCTCATTTCTCTTTTTCACAAAAACCCATTTGTATCCGACCGGCATCACATGTTCCGGTGTTGTGACAATATGTCCAAAGACATTTCTTTTATTGAGGGAGAATAATTCTGTTTCTATGGCCATCTTCCATTTCTCTCAATCATGTCTTTTCTGACATTCTAATATGGACCTTGGATCTGGATCATCACTTTCATGATCAAGCTCTTTAGATACAAAATAAGAGAATATTCCATCTATATCTTTTATTTTATCTCTGATCCATAATTCTCCATTTTGGGCGTAATTGATGGAAATCTCATATTTTTCTGTTTCATTTTCATCTTCTGGACTTTCTTCCAGATGTGGTTCTTCTGGAACCTCTTTACTTTGTTCTCCCATATTTTTTTTCTTTCGGGGATTTTTATCTTTAGAACCCATCGGTCTCCCCCTCTTTAACTGAACCCTAGGATAATTTGCTGTGTTTCCATTAATTTGTTCTTCAGGAACAATAATTCTTAATGGAACATTTGCAGCGGGGATATATGACTTTGTCACCCTTTTTGTATCTGTGAACGCATCTGGTAACTGGTTTGCCATATTTTGTAAAAGTACAATTTTCTGAACTTCCAGCTCACGTTGATTCGTAGGGGGATCAAGGTGCAATAAAGACGTTGTGCACCATGTAACATCCTTTGGAATTTCTTTATTTCCTCCCCCTAACGCTGGAAATTCATCTTCATTAAAATGGCAATCGGCAAAACTTGCCGTAAACATATCACCAGTTTTTGGTTCCAGATACCAAATTATACTTGGTGATGTATAACCGATGTATATTCCCAATCTTCTTTCTGACCCCATTTTTGTTCTTTGCGGTGGGGCTATCGGAACATAAACCGTACTTCCAAACACACGAAGATGGAATATATTTGGCTTCTGACCAGATACTAACTGTAACGGAGAATATTCATTATATGCACTTGGTCGTATCTGGATCAGTGCCGCAGCATGCAAAATAGCATGTCCCCAAACATTAATTGGGAGCTTTGTTCTCAATATTAAGGGTCTTGTAATCAATTGCAACCGTTTAATTAATGACTCAGCCATGCCATTTTGTGTATGAACATGCGGGACCGGATGTTCAACATCGATTCCTAAAGACATACAATAATCATTAAACACTTGTGAAGTTAATTCACCAGCGTTATCCAACCTTACTCTTTTTATGGCATAATCAGGAAATTGTGCTCTCAACCTGATTATTTGGGCAATGAATTTAGCGAAAGCTGTATTTCTTGTGATCAATAGACACACATGTGACCATCTACTAGATGCGTCAATTAATACCATAAAATATCGAAACGTCCCGCATTGTGGGTGGATCGGCCCACATATATCACCATGTATTCTTTCCAAAAATTCTGGTGATTCATTTCTAACTTTGGCTGGCGATGGTCGAGTTATAAGTTTTTCTTGAGAACATGTATTACATATTAACTCGCCCGATTGTAAAAGTTTCTCGTTTTTCAACGGATGGCTATTAGAATTTTGCACAATCTTTCTCATCATGACTGAACCAGGATGCCCAAGTCTTTCATGCCAGATTTTGAATGTACTAGTAAACTTCTGGTTTACTGTAACATATGATTCAATCATATTTGTTTTTGTGCAATATATTCCGGAGGATAACATTTTCAATTCTTCCAATATATGTTTCCTCCCTGATGTAATGCAAAGATATCCAATGCCATTTTTATTCATAGTCTCTACATGATATTCATTCCTGCGAATATCTTTGAAACTTAACAAGTTTCTGTAAGACTCTGGGGAATATAACGCATCATTTATTTTAAACTTTGTTCCCCTTGGCATTGAAAAATTGACTCTTCCGGAGCCCATAATAATTTTTGCATTACCAGATATCGTATTCACGCTTTCAGCGGAATCTTTCATTTTGAGACAAGAGAAATACTTTTTATCTTTAATAATCGTGTGCGTTGTCGCACTGTCAGCCAGACATATATCTCCATCCCAAGTCTCAAATTCTCGCATTTTCTGAATTTAAAATATTCATAAAAGATGCATTAATAAACTTTAATTAAAACGAAGATTTATGTTGTAAAAGTACTTATTTTATAATAAAACTTATTTTACAACGAAAAACATTAAAACACAAAAGTACATAAAACATAACAAAACATTAAACTTTTTATTTTTTTTTTCTTGTCTTCTTCAGGAAGACATCATATTACATCGATTTTTTGTCGCTTCGTTTCCGTTGATTCTTCGGGATCAACCAGGAAATCTGTAACATCAAGATGAGTGTCATCATTTAGGCCATGAAACGAAGGTCCGGGTTCACCAGAAAGAAAGTTGGTTTCTCTTTCTTTCTCTTTTCCTTTATGTGATTCCCGGTACAGATCGGCTAAATGTTTAGGTGTACGTTAGGTACGTGCCCAATGTCCCTTCATGCCGCATCTGTAACAAGCCGTTTCTTGTTTCTTCTTAAATTCTCGGCCTTCATCATTTCCTTGGAAATTTTTATTATCTTTTACATTATTGAAATCATGAGGACGGTATCCTCGCCCTTGAACACGTCCTCGTCCACGTCCACGACCTCAGCCACGGTTATAACCGCATCAGCGTCCACGTCCTTCCCAATTATTATACCTGGATGACGCAACATTCGCTTCTGGGAATGGTGCAGATCCAGTTGGACGGCTTTGATGGTTCATCATCACGAGTTCGTTATTCTGTTCTGCAACAAGAAGTACATGCATTAACTCCGAATAACGAATATATCTATTCGCCCGGTATTGTTGCTGGAGGACTACATTACTCGGGTGAAATGTGGAGAGAGTTTTCTCAATCATATCATAATCACTTATTGTTTCTCCACATAACACCATTCTGGATGTGATACCAAACATCGCAGAATTATAATCACTAATACTTTTGTAGTCCTGAGACCGGAGATGCAACCACTCGTGTCTGGCTTTCGGTAAGATCACATATTTCTGGTGATCAAACCTTTCTTTCAAAGATTGCTAGAGATCTACAGGATCTTCTTTTATGATGTACTCATCTTTTAAACCATCGTGGATATGATGACGTAAAAATATCATGGCTTTTGCCTTTTTCTCATCTGACGTCATTTTTGACTTATCGATGGTATCCAAAAGCCCGTTTCCTCTTAGATGCATTTTCGCACCTACTGCCCATGTCATATAATTTTTTCCAGCTATATCAAGGGCATTAATTTCGAGCTTTGCCAGATTTATCATTATGACTGAAAAACAAAAACTTAACCGATTTAATTTAAAAAAAATATTTATAAAAAAAATTTGAGCATAGTAACGGCATAATGAAGACAATAATTAAAAGCAACATAAATAAAGATGGGAATTTTAATCTCCCACTCAATAAATAAGTAACTGCATAATAAATAAACAAGGATGGGGTTTTTAATCTCCCACTCCATAAATATGATCCGAGGTGACATAGTCCTATGGTAAGCTATCAGTGGCATACATACGGCTGATTTATCAATACGTTGCGGTTTAATGCATAGTTGAGTTGTCGTAATGTTGTGGCTGAGTTATCGTTATCTAATTTTATTCGCTCTGTTATACAACCGAAGAATGTTGTCGACATAGAAAAGGACATTGGTGTTGGTAGGGTCAATAAGAATCTGTATAAGGAATTTGTTAAGGCCACTGATGGAAAAGAGAATCCTGTAGATTTTGTTGAGCAGTCTCCTGCTGCTAATAGACTACGCCCCAGAAATAAAAATAACAAAGCGTCCAAAGAAGCACAGGTACAGATGCCGGCCAAAGNAATCCTGTAGATTTCGTTGAGCAGTCTCCTGCTGCTAATAGACTACGCCCCAGAAATAAAAATAACAAAGCGTCCAAAGAAGCACAGGTACAGATGCCGGCCAAAGATAATAAGCCAAAGGGTAGAGGTAGAAAGGATAAAACGGTGGCCAAAGAAGACGTGGTACAGAAGACAGCAGCCGAAGAGAAGCAGCCAAATAAAAGAGGTAGAAAGCCTTCGACGGTGACGAAGCTTAAAATAAAACCACTTTCTACGATAAAAGCAGATGAAGTCACGAAAGAAGCTGACAATAACGAGCCGAAGAAAGGTGACAGTGAAGTATGGGATGTCACAGACCAGTTTGTCGCTGATAACAAACGCATGTTGCCTGAGTCTGATGATGATGATGAGGAAAAGATTAGTATGGATAGAATTAAAGCTTTAAGGACGGAGAGTGCATTGAATCCACAACAAGATCATCCATCAAGGGTTTTTCCTTATATTGGAGACAACGGAGTGACGTGCATGAGGAAGAATTGTGTACCTTCACCTGGAATATATGATCCTTTGGCACCGGTTGATCCGGCCAAATGGCAGAAACTTAAGGATTACCTAAAGCCATTGGAGTATGACCCTTTAGACCTTATTAACTTTTTAATTACAGCTTGTTAACACTATTTGTGTATATTAACTTGTGTTTATCTGTTAGGAATATCCCATTGGGCAGGGCAACAGACGAAGTTGACTTCTATAGGATTATCATCACCGAAAGAAAGGATTGGCCAGATAACAAATTTGGATGGCTGTACGATTCGGTCAGTATCACTTTTTGTCTGAATTATTGTTCTTTACGGCTGAGTTATTGTTCTTTACGGCTGAGTTATGATACTATGTCTGAGTTATGGTTGTTTACGGCTGAGTTATGATAACTTGATTATGTCTGAGTTATTATTCTTTACGGCTGAGTTATGATACTATGTCTGAGTTATGGTTGTTTACGGCTGAGTTATGATACAATATTATGTCTGAGTTATTGTTCTTTACGGCTGAGTTATGATACTATGTCTGAGTTATGGTTGTTTACGGCTGATTAATGCTATCTCATGTCTCACTTATTACAACAAGTCAATGCGTTCATGAGAGTCCTCAGGAACAGGTTCAACCGAGATCCCTGCCCATTCCACAACAAACGCATTGCGTTTATAGACTCGTGGTTCGTCGCTATGGGTTAATGAGTATCAGCAGTTCAAGATAAAACCGAAGAGGTTTAAATTCGAAGCACCCCATATGAGAACTTGGTTAACGGTTTGTCTCCAGTGGATCAACAGACAAAGATGAAGTGGATACAAGATGTGGATCACTTGTATATTATTCCACAAACCGTAGGCGATCACTGGGTGGCGCTGCACGTGGACCTGCGTAAGGGACATATTGATTGCTATGATTGCATCGTTGGAGAAGTAACCCCAGAAAGTGAATATAAAATTCTGGAAGGTTGCAGGCCGTTTACGCGGATGATTCCAGCAATGATGAACGATCTAGTTCCTGCCACAATCCGTGAGCCTAGCTTCAAGCAGTTTACCTTCAGAAGGAGGAGTGTCTCCAGAGTCCCTCAAAACGTTCAAATTGGGGACTGTGGCGTGTACTCGTGTAAATTTGTCGAATGTCTAGCGCTTGGTTTAACTTTCGATGGCATTTGCGATCAAAATATCCAGGCTATACGGGAGAAGATGGCAGCAGAGATCTTCGATGAGGCACCTGATATGCTTGCACAGTTTCAATGATAACGTTCTGTTTTAAGGATTTTAAGCATTTTAAAATATTGTTTGTGTCTGATTTAAGGATTCTGAACATAATCGTTTGTGGTTTATGATTAATAGTGAAGTTACGGTTGGTTTATGATTAAGAATTAAAGTTTACATTTGACGGCTGACTTATAATAATTAACGGAAGTATACTTATACTAACTCAGCCAAAGCACGAATGAATCTGCGTTAAGTCAGCCATGTCGTTATAGTAACTCAGCCAAACCACGAATGAATCTGCGTTAAGTCAGCCATGTCGTTATAATAACTCAGCCAAACCACGAATGAATCTGCGTTAAGTCAGCCATGTCGTTATAATAACTCAGCCAAACCACGAATGAATCTGCGTTAAGTCAGCCATGTCGTTATAATAACTCAGCCAAACCACGAATGAATCTGCGTTAAGTCAGCCATGTCGTTATAATAACTCAGCCAAACCACGAATGAATCTGCGTTAACTCAGCCATGTCGTTATAATAACTTAACCAAACCACGAATATGGGATATCTCGGCAAAACCACTAAAATGGCAGATAACCACAAATATTTTTGTAGCAAATTACTCACAAAATGATCACAAATTTATAGTGGAAATATAGACACCAAAAATATAAATCCCCAAATACAAATTCTAAACCCTAAACATTTAATTCTTAATCATAAACGATTTATTAACTTATAAACTTTGAATAAACATCAAATGATATACAAATTACAACACATGTAACTAATTTCAAACTTTTCAAAGTTTATAGTTAATATTTATTTATTGTAGACAACAAAGAACTTGCTTCTCATTGGTTAATTCTTAGAAACAAGGATCATGCTTTATTTTATTATTAACCATTGATAAAACTAAATCCAACGGACAAGAATCTCCTCTTTTGTGCTTTCTTCTTTTATTGTCTCTCCAAATGTCTTTCAGATATAAATCTTGTTTTTATTTCAGATTCAGTTTTTTTTTCAGATTTTGGGTAGGGTTCGTTTCGTAATTCAGTCGTGCGTTATTCAAGTTACGGCTGATTTATAGTCAAGTTACGGCTGATTTAGAGTCAAGTTACGGCTGATTTATAGTCAAGAAAAGACGATAATAGATAGATAAAACACCGGGAACACCAGTATATAGGAGTTCATAGAAAAGATGATAATAGATAGATACATAGAAGTTCATAGAGAAAACAAGTTTAACAATGGAATTCACGTACTGAAACCGACATCATCTGGGGCAAATTCCTCAAACATAGCGACCAAATTATTCCGCACTATCCTATTAATCCACTCGGGCTTATCGCCACCACGCGCCCATATCCTCTTCAACGCACGCATCTGGTCTCGGAATAACGTTCTAGCACACAAATTAAACTGCGTCCAAACCGTTGAAGTATGTTTTGGATCCCACGTGTATTTACGCTACAAATTAAGAAAAGAAAATAAGTTATAGAGTATAGAATCATATTAGGGTTTTTGTTTTATTGTGCTTTATATAAAAGATTGGTGCTTACCTCGAGAAGGAAAAACCATCGTGTCTTATAATGGTCGGGAATCAAGCGGTACGTCAGCCACTCATGGTGCCAGTTGTGTTGAAGGATCTCTCCGATCGCGACAAAGAGAAAGTGATTGAACTTGAACCACGTAACAGTGGTTTTGTCAACCCAGACACCCGCACCAGGGTATAGAACGGGAAGATTCTCCCGATCAGCGGCGTTAAGGATCGTTTCAACATCTCTGAGAAACTGTCATGTGATGTGAGGAACAACGTCCATGTTGGAAGATTGAGATGGAATATAAGATTTGGAGAATCTGATATAAACAAAAGAAAGAGATAGGAAGACGAAAGGTTGCCTAGACTAGCTTAGGGTTTCGAGGCAACTTTACATTTCACGTCTGAGTTATAATACTTCATGGAAGCCGAAAGGTTGCGTAGGTTAACTTATGGTTTCGCGCCAAATTGACATTTCACGGCTGAGTTATGATACTTTACGGCTGAGTTATGATACTTTACGGCTGAGTTATGGTACTTCAAGGCTGAGTTATGATACTTTATGGCTGAGTTATGATACTTTACGGCTGAGTTATGATACTTTATGGCTGAGTTATGATACTTTACGGCTGAGTTATGATACTTTATGGCTGAGTTATGATACCTTACGGCTGAGTTATGATACTCTACGGCTGAGTTATGATACTTTATGCCTGAGTTATGATACCTTACGACTGAGTTATGATAATTTACGGCTGAGTTATGATATGTTGCGGCTGAGTTATGATATCTTACAGCTGAGTTATGATATGTTACGGCTGAGTTATGATACTTCATATAAACATAAAACACATAAACCAACAGTCATGTTTGAAATTACCATATAGGGAAAAGAAAATACATGCCAACAATACTACGTCGGACAAGTTTTCGCATTATGCCCAAATTGTTTACATCGAGAACATGCGTGTTGCTTCCTAGGGCGTTTATTTCTAAAGGCAACTTCCAAAGATGATTTAATCCTAATTTTCTTGGGCCTTCCTGGCTGGTTTACAACAACCGGAGGCAAGCACGGTTGGATAGTTACAATTTCAGGAACAGATAGCGCTGTATCTGAAGGCATGATTGAATCGGCATATGCGTTAACCAAATAGCCACTCTTATAGTAAGGACTGCACATGGATATACGAGACACACCCATATGCTCTACAGATGCGATTGCATGGACGCATGGTATTTTTTCGTGGTCGAAACGACGGCATGTGCATCTTTTTGCATCCACATTTACAACATGCAAATATGTTCCATATGTTACCTCTACACGTAAAGCATCAATCNACGCATGGTATTTTTTCGTGGTCGAAACGACGGCATGTGCATCTTTTTGCATCCACATTTACAACATGCAAATATGTTCCATATGTTACCTCTACACGTAAAGCATCAATCGTTTGTACATCCATAAGTCTTGTTGCGGTGACACGGGCCTATTTACAAAAAAAAAAAATGTTAAGGCTGATTTATCAAAATAATGTCTGGTTTATGAGCATTTGACGACTGACTTATGTAAACGATTACAGCTGAGTTTCCTGTAACAGTTTTTCAACACCTCGTGAGAGCGTTGTTAGCTGCGACTTTGCATCCTCTCTCCGTTCGGCAAACCATTTGGTCATCATAGTCCTTATCGATTCTAACAGTCGAACTATGGGAAGATTTCTAGCATTTGATAGTGCTTTGTTCATTGATTCCGCAATATTGGTAGTCATTAAATTGTACCTTTCACCCGGGAAATGAACACGCGCCCACATTCTGACACCAGCTCTTTCGAGGTATCCATGTAGTTCAGGATGAAGCGCTTCAATCTCATTGAACGCCTCAGTAAAATCAGCCAGCCTAAAACACCTTGCCGCTTTTTTCACCAAGGGGAACAAATGTTTTCTTTTGAATTTCACCAAAATGTTCTTATACAAATGGTAAGTGCAAATTCCACGAGAAGCCAACGGATACACATTACCAATTGCTTTCCCTATTGACTTATGTCTGACCGAGATTATCGCAAGATCCTTATCGTCAGGAATAACAACTTTCAGTTGCGTAAAAAACCAACGCCAAGAATCATCATTTTCAGTGTCAACAACACTGAACGCTATTGGGAAAATCTGAAAATTACCATCATGAGCTAGGGCTGTTAGAAGCGTCCCTTTGTAACTACCATGGAGAAAAGTACCGTCAACAACAACAACTTTGCGCATAAAAGGAAACCCAGCAACACTCGCACCAAAAGCAATGAACACATACTTGAATCTTCCACACTCATCAATTTGAAGACGTGTGACTGTACCTGGATTTGCCCGTCTTATCATGTATAGGTAAGAAGGCAATTCTTTAAAACTATTCTCAGGCGTCCCCAGATCGATCTGCCTTGCAAACTTTAGCGTCCTATGTGACTTCCAATAATCCATCTGTCGACACCAACATATTAATAAATCAGCCGAAATGAGAATAACTCAACCATAATATATATATATAACTCAGCCGTAAACAACCTATAAGTCAGCCGTAAACAATCCATAAGTCATCCAGAATGTATTAATAAATCAGCCGAAATGAGAATAACCCAACCATAACGTCATGATAAATCAGCCGTCAATAACCTATAACTCAGCCGGAGTGTATTAATAACTCAGCCGAAATGAGAATAACCCAGCCGTAACGTAATGACATTTCACACATAATATATGAATAAGTCAGCCATAAAACAATCTATAAGTTAGCCGCAAACAATCTATTACCTTTATGCTAAAATGCTTATTGATAATTATTCCGACATTGCGAGGTTTAACGGTCAGACACTTTAAAGAGCTCCCAAAATATCAGGTGTTGCTTGTCGTGATCGATTAGAACATTCCGTCACAGAACATGTGTGTTCCGAATCGTATATACGAACATAGAAATGCGGCTCATCCCCTTGTTTAGATGCACGAACTCTCCAACGACATCCATCCACCCAGCAAGTCATAATCACTATACTCGGATTTGATACGGGTACACAAAATCAAATTCATCCCTTACCGAAAGAAGTTTCAGTCGTTTCTCCAACTCGTCTTTGCTCCCGTATCGTTTTCCTACAGCGAGGTTTAGCGAAGACATCTCCAACCTTAAAGCCTCCGAGTTCCCAATCGATCCGGTCATTTCAATGTTCTGAGGTCTCTTCTTAGGAGGCAGAGTCGGTGAATCTTCGTCTTTCTGAGGCTCGCCGTATACAGTGAAGTTGTCATCATCAGATGACGCACCATCGGAGTCGTCGAAAACATCAAATCGGCTTGAAAATTCATCATCTTCTTCTTCGTCATCTGCTTCTTCGACATCTTCAACATCTTCTTCGTCTCTGTTTTTACTATAATCATAACAGAAACCATCAAATCCCCCACCGTAATCTTCGTATCTAGATTCAACTTTTGAGTCAGAAGGCCGTTTCATCCTTCCTCTCGATCCATCATTCCGACTAATTTCGGTAGACTCTTTCTCCGTAAACTCCACACTGAGACGTAGCCGATCGATTTTCCATAGGCTTAGAAAACATTGCAACTGTCGATCATTTGGAGACATAAACTGGTGGAGTATCATGCGACATATTTTTCATAGCCTTGTTCGAGAACATGTAGCTCAGCTTTACCTGATGGCTCAACTCCTTAAATCCGTAGTCATCGAGAACCAACTTCACAAGCTTGTCGTGCGTTGTTTCCGCATCTATCTGCACAACTCTACACCCTCTATCGTCGGTGTTAAATACATATTTGTGTTTCTTTACCCAATTACCAAAAACTACAATTACCGAAACCGGATCCATCATATATCGGAGAAAGATGAAAGAAAATGAAGAAGAACGAGGAAGACGATGACGAACAGATCTATTCATGTGAAGAACAGACATCGACGACGATAAAAACGATGAGCACGGCGAGGAAGACGAAGAGGAAGAAGACGTTTCGTATTTCTCTGTTGATGATGACATGGAAATATGCATCCGACGTCATTTTTTAATTGATGAAGTGGCAAGTAAGCCACCAAGCGATCACGTATATTAACTGTCTTAAACCAGCCATCAAACAAAACTTTAAGTCAGTCGTAACATGAATACTATTACAGTAATTAAAAAACAAAAAAAAAACGGCTGCCAAATTCAGCCGTAACTCAAATGAAAATCTTTAGCTCAGCCGTATCGTTTCATATGTCAGCCGTCAAAACATGCTATTGTAGTAATTAATCTTTCGCTACCAAATCAGCCGTAATTAGGCCGAGTTTTCGTTAACCCAGCTCGTTACGGCTGAGTTATGACACTTACACGAAAATCAACCGTAACGAAGCAATAACTCAGCCAGCCGGAGAAAGTTAATTCAGCCGTGTCGAGACAATAACTCTGCCAAATTTTGACAACTCAACCATCGGGTTATAACTCAGTCGTAACCTATGTCTGAGTTATCTCGTAAGTCAGCCGTTTTCTCATAACTCTGACATATTTCGTTAACTCAGTCGTAACGTATGTCTGAGTTATCGCGTAAGTTAGCCGTTTTCTCATAACTCAGACATATTTCTTAAATCAGCCGCAACATACCGTAACTCAGTCGTGATTGCCGCTGTAGCGCTTTACGGCTGAGTTCATTAATACACGTCAGCGATTTCTGACGTGGCGGCGCGTTTTTTTGATGTGAAATTAAAAAGTAATGACATTCTTTGTAATTACGTTTTTTCCTATAACATATAATAAGGGCACGCTGGATATGGAAAATATAGGAAAAATATGATAGTAATAAAAAAAAATTTTGTATGTTTCTGGTCATATCACCTAATTTTTATGATATCTGAGTAAACTTCCTTTTTTTTTTTAACAAAAACTGATCTGGTTTACATTACAAAATAATTTACGTGTTTTTTAGTGAATTTTTCCTTCGTTAAAACACAAACATAAATTCTTATTATAATTATATAAGTGGTTGATAATAACCGAATTAAAAAAAAAACACAAAGTCAATAGATAATTTTTTTTTTTATTCTGAAGATATACTACTATTCAATCTTATTGTTGCATGCATGTATATAACGAAACGACATAATTTTATGATCTCATACAGACCTGGCCCAACTATATCAAAAGTCAATAGATGAATTTTTTTTTTAATTCTGAAGAAAACAATCAATTTCTGTGGACCATGGGTTTACACCATTTACTATTTTTTTTTAAACAAAAACTGATCCTGGTTTACATTACAAAATGAGAATTTTGGCTCAGTAACCATAACGAGTGTGTTATTTAAAGTTATGACCATAACAAATTAAAGGCTATGATATAATGTGGATTTTATGAATTAATTCCAAAGCGGTCCCTATTATAACCAAAAGGAAAGTTAACATTGGTTATGCTACCTGATGTGATGCGCACGTGGGTTTCCAAGGAGAAGCAGAATAGAAAGAGGAGGAAATATTATTTCAAAACTTAAATCTAATATCAGTGCTTTCTCGAGACCCTACGCAGGAAAAACGAAATTGGGGAATTAGAGTTCTATCTCAAACAGATTTCGTCGCCGAATCTGAGACGGGGGAGAAAAGTCATCGCCTTAACGAGATAATTTCGCAAAGGTACTTAACATTTACGACCAATTGTATTGTTTAATTACAGTATCTCCGTCTGTCTCTGTCGGAAAGTTGTCTATCGATTTACAATCCTCGTGTTGGCGGACACCGGAAAGCCTGTAACGTTACATGAGAAAGTTTGTCGTATGTGGGATATTTGGGTAGGTTGTGTAATATATGATGGTTTCTGTGGCGTAAATAACTTCATAGAATCTTTAGACGGAAAAACAAATTTAACCGGTGTTGTTTGGGGTGACAACTAATAGTTGGGTATACGTTAGTTATGTAGCTTGATTTAAGCCTATGGTGGGTGTGGATATGTTGTAAGTCGGATGTAGTGTAGTGAGTTTCATGTGATTCTATTTTGTTGGTAACATGAACGATTGGTAACGGGTATGATTGAATCGTTCTATTGTCTGTCTGGGTGTGTCAATGCGGTGTTCAATCGAAACAACTTATACTTCCTTGATTTTAACTTTCCTTCTATTATATAATGTTGTCTATGTTACTCCATTAAGTAGGACCATGTAGTATAGTATGTAGATATATTTGATGTGTCGCGGTAGTGCAGTTGCATGGTAGATAGTATAAATTCTGTGTATATTTGGTGTGTTTGAACTGATAGATATTTTAACCTCTCTGCAGGATGGATGAACTTGGATTACCAGATCGTATGTTTGAGAATGGGTATGAGCCCATACGATCCAGCAAATTTCCACACATCGATTAATTTGTGAATTGTGCAAACATATCTTATTTCGGTTAACTAAACTACATGAGTAAAGTAGTATATCCTTTTATTTAGACACGAACTGGATGTATTGTATTTTGTAGTAAATATATGGAATGCCTTTCTTTATCGTACTGTTTGATCGGATAACTAAACTACATAAGTAAAGTAGTATAGTCTTTGATTTAGTCGTTTGAATGTATATGCCAACAAAATCTAAACAGACGATGAAAAGTGAAAACATTTATTTTCCAAAGATAACACTTACAAATACATGGAACACGAGTCATGTATTTAATAGCACCTATCATACAATTACCAAAGATAACACTTACAAAGCGTAAACTAAAATAGAATACTATAAAACATCACATTTATAGTACAGTACAACGATTGTGTGATTTTATCCCTCACTATATTCATATCTGAGCCGAGTCAACTGTTCTCCTCCATCGCTGTAGACAATATATTATATACAGGGCGTCCTATACTACATGTGTGAAAATAGTAATTAAGATTAAGCGAAAATTACGTATAATTCGATCTGTAAATTGTTATAATTATTTAACAGTTATTACCAAACTCATTTCCATTCACACAGTCGAGGGAGAAGGTGGAGATAATTTCGTTACTTTCGCTGGGCATAATATATATATTTGATCCATAGAATTTGTGATGACGTGTTATCAGTATAGAAAGCCACATATTATACGATTTAGCCTAGAAATAAGACGGAAGTGGGACAAATCTATAAGTGGGTCCCTTGTATATTCAGCAGGAACCTAGGATCTACACTTCTTCTTCCCGCCACTTTGATGTAGGGGCATTTTTCGTCAAGGGNTATCTTAATATTAAAATATTGAAAAAAAGAAAAGCAAAAAAAGAGAAATGAGAATTGGTTCTAATTTGAAATACCTATGACAACAATTTGTGACACTTGTCTTTTTTTTATTGGTTTAATTCTTTTTAAATTAAAATTTAATTTACATATAATAAAATTATATTAAAATATCAATATTATCTTGTTGAGAATCTCTTTTGAGGTTGAAAAGATCCTCCTGAAATAAACTGTCGAAGCTCGTGAAAAGAAATTTGTCCAAGGTAAAGAATAAACCTGTCCTTTCCAAATTTGTAAAGAACCCTCCCAAGAAATTCTACTACAAGACATATGCGGCTAAGAGGAATGATAACAAACATGTGTTTTTAAATCTGAACATCATTATATATTGAAAATCGTTTAACAAAAAAAAAAACATAATTATATTATGATCCAAATTTAAATTTACCTATACCGTAAATTTATATATGCTGAAGTAGGATTAGGATGGATGATCTTCCGAAAAGTTTTCTGCGAAACCGCGTGATTGAGGCCAAAACACGGGAAAAGATCACATGGTAATTGCAGGGTCAGTAAATAAGTTGGTCGGGCCACTAAAAAAAATAACGCACCGATCGTCGGATAGGAACGGAGGGTCCACAGCCCAGATGTTACAGTTTACATAAATAATTATGGGCCAATTGCAAAACTACCATTTTTGACCAAGAATATATGTAAAAATAACGCTTACCGAAAAGGTGTTAAAAAACTAGCTTTTTGTGACATTTTTATCCTTTTCAGTAATAAGACTAACTTCTCAAAATTATTTATGGATTTGATTTGACAAATACACATACACTACCGCTTTTGATATTAATAAAAGTTATTTAAAGTATTTATCTCTTTGATGTGTTTATTTTAAAAAAAACGTTAACGTATATGTATTAACGTAATTTATCGAGAAATAACAATATAAACATGTTATAACAACCAGAAACTTCATAAAATTTATAGATATATACAGTTTTTTAATCTAAACTCTAAACTGTAAATCTAAACCCTAAATCCTAAATCCAAACTCCTAATCCTTAAAATCTAAACCCTAAACCCCCTCCTAAAAATCTTATCGAATGACTCGCCACATGTCACGATTATGTTAATTAGCAACTTCGACGCATCCTAATTTATATAATAAGATATATATAAAAAAAAGAACATTATGAGTATTAATTAGCATTATTTATAGTCTGGTAATGGTTATCCACTAACTGGTTTCTTCAACCCAGAGAAAGTGAAAAACCTCAAAGTGGATGGTAAAAGAGATAGTGAGTTCAACAAAGATAAAAAAATATATATTATATTTCATCTTGACTTTAACATGTTGGTTTACATAAATAATTATGGGCCAATTGCAAAACTATCGTCTTTGACCAAGAATATATGTAAATATAACGCTTACCGAAAAGGTGTTAAGAAACTAACGCTTTCGGACATTTCTACCCCTGTCTCTTATACACATCTAGATGTGTATAAGAGACAGCCTCTTGATGTGCAGAATCGACGAAACTCGACTTGTCTATGGCTACGTAAAGCGAAAGGTAACCTGAACCACCATCCTTCTTGTTCCCGTTGAGGTACACATGAAGATTCCTGTGATGATCCATCAAATGAACATTTTAGTATATATATAAAATTCGGTTAGAGGCGAATAAAGATTACTCCTACTTACCAATTGTATCCACCAACCGAGAAAGGACGAGTTTCGTATGTGTCTACAACGCTTGTCTCAATCTTCAAAGAGTAAGTCGATGGACGACGATCTCTCAGACCCGTCACTGTGTTTGAAGCAGAGACTTTATAATCACGCGATGAGATTTCTTGATGTTTTTGTAGGTAATGCACTTCTTCTTCTAGGTTTGGGTTTGGTTCTGCTACTTCCTCCTCTGTTTTTAGACCCCCAAAAAAAAAACAGAGCATCTTTATACAACAAAAACGAAACAGAGGATTTGTGTCCAAACATAGATTCTAAAAGACATAGATGGATATTCTTGAATATTAGATCAGTTTGGATGACATACGCTGCAGAGTTGTATTGAAGTCATCGGTGATTTGTCGTATTAAGGAATGTGCGGACACATATGTGATGAAGAGACAAAGCAAGAGATACACAACAGAGATAGAGATGGTGTTTTTGTAGTGACTCTTCATCTTTTTTTGAATGGAGTGTGCAGTGCAGTGACTACTGAATAGTGAGAGATATTTATAGACCTGGTTTAGAGTTGAGAGACACTTTAGGATTGCTCAAGATGCGGATGAGAATTTTACACGATAATGTTATGTTTTTTTTTCCTCTGTGTTTGCAACGGAAAATTAAATTTTGAAATATCGTTTTGGATGGATGATATAACTAACGTGGTTTCATTTAGAACCATTGACAATTTGAATGGAATCCATCTCTCAAGGTTGGTTACTCAATTATATATATTTTGTTTGACATCAGTTAGTTACTCATCTTAACACTGACGTTGTTGTCGTTACTCGTTAGCGCTGTGTCAATTTTATCTATGTTTATCGTTTTTCTTTTTTTTCATCAAAGAGGCATCTTTTTTACATGCAAAAAGGAAAGTTGGTACGGAAGTAGTTACAACTTACAACGGAAAATAAAACGCTCGTGCTGTTTTTTTTGTCTTTTCTATTTTTAGATAAAATTCAAGCATTACTTTAATCGATGAAATTATTATTACAAAAATTAGGAAAAGTACTTTTAAAAGAAAAAATCCGTAGTCGTTTTGCTATATGATCAGTCTTTTGTAGACAGTTTTTTTTTTTGTCCTGAATACTTTATTTTATTTAAGGAAAAAAAATGACTACATTTTAATCATTGTAATTTTTTTTTTTGGTTATTAATCAAAACGACCCTTTTATTTAATCTGCAGGTTTTCCTCCAAAAAAAATATACCATTTAAAAATTACAAACAAACTTCCCTAACTATTACAAATATAGGAAGAGATATGAAACCCATACAACCAATACTGTTCTAAAATACAGTCAATACGGTCATATATATGGTGCATACGCTATACGGTGAATGACTATACCGTTTTTCTATTATACAGTAAAAGATATGTTTTAATATATACGACCGACTATACAACTTACACGGATTATACATTTTATTTTTAATATTTTTCATAATTTTAATTTATAAAGTCATAAAATTACAGTATACTAATTATAAATTTATATTTTATTCAATAAACTAGTATTGAGTTCTTTTTTTTTTGTCAACAAACAACCATATATTAATTCAAGTTTGGATTTTTTATATTTTTAAAAAATAAGAGAATTTGGATATAAAATATAATAATTTCAATTATTTTATTAAAAAAATTTCATTACATTTTTATTAATAAACATGATTAATAAAATAATATTTCATTTTGTTTAAGTGAAGTTGAATTTATTTATTATTTAGTTTTGTACAATTGAAAAATTAAACCATAGTTAAAAATTTTAGTCGAGTTTTTTTATATAATAAATTGTTATGTTGAAAATATATATGAAAAAGTTTAAAATTTGTATAATATTAAAAAAATTAGAAAGATAAATGAAGAGATATCATAAATAAATTATGAAAAAAATATCTGAAATAAATAATAATATGATTTGAAAAATAAAAGCACTAATATGTCTTTAGAGATATTTATTTTGAAATAAAAATTTTAAAATGACCTAAAAATATTGAACAGGGCGGGTCTGCATATTAATGCATATTTTGCTCCAATGTTTGACGCTAATCAAAGAGTATTGACCGGAAGCCTGTTGATTTGTAAGTTATGTATTATAAATGAGTTATTTATATGTAAATAAAAATATTAGACAAATTAGGAGGTATTAACACTTACATCGATCTGAATGATTGTATTTCAGGAATTCTCAGGATCAAATAGAATTTGAGAACATCCACCTATATTACAGATATGTGTAAAGCCACCAGCAAACTTCGGAACCTAAAAGATGCCATGATAATTAAAAGCTTGAAAGATTGGGAAAATATAGGGGATTTTTTAAATGATGATGAATGTAATTCGAGAATGTCTTATATAGTAGTCGAGAATTAGGGTTTCTCCTTAATTAGATTTTCAAATATTTACTTGGTAAGAAAATTAGGATTATTTAAATTAGTAAGTAGTATCGTATGTAATTTTTGATAATCATAAAGAGGATATGTCTTATTAATGAGTGTCATTTATTTTGGTGCTTTTTAAAGAAAATTCGGATTATACTCAATAACTTGGTGGGCAAACCATATATCAGTTTTCCTTTATTTGTTAAAAACACCATATATTCCTTATATATAATCTTTGCAATTAATTCAAACTTTAAAATTTAAGCAAGAAATTAATTGATTGATTAAAGTTTATGTTTTATTTATAGACCATTTTGTTTCCTTACTCGTACACAATACATTTAATTACCTATAATTGGTTTTAGGGATATCATTTTTCCTTTTTTTGGTAGAACACCAAATATTCTCTATGATCTTTGCACTAAATAATATTTGAATTTTCGTGCACTAAATAATCTGAGTATAATCTTTGCACTAAAATAATCTTTGAATTTTCGTTTTTTGATTTGTTTTGATTTTCTTTTGGATTTCAACCTAGAAAATATGTTTTACTTTAAACTAATTTTATAATTTTATAATTTTTAATATTTGAAATCACACATATCTATATATCTTTTTCTGTTACATACATAGTAAAAATACATTTTAGAGATTGCCAAAATATAAGGGATAAGTGAATCGCTCTTTATTTCATTATAGTCCATGTTAAAATTAAAAGAAACTATGAAGATTAGCAGTAAATTATATGATTTAAATTAGTTACTATATAGGTTAAAGATATCAAACCTTTAATCAAAGAAACCACAATTAATGTCTCGTATTTAATGTCATGTCCAAAAAAAGACATTTCGATATTTTTGGATTAAATTTAATTTAAGTAATTTTAATATCTAATGTAATTTATAGATATCTAAAAGAAACTGATTGGGAAATATATAAAATGTCTTTGTGAAAGTGGTTGTGTGCTTCGATGTCTCAAGTTCGATTCCCCCAAAAATGAAATTAATATTTTTTTTATTTATAATAATTTTATTACTATTAATTAATTTTATTAAATGATATGTTAGAATGAATGTGGTGCTGACACATCAGCAAAATGGCATCATTGTAAATAAAAGGGTTTGTGAGAATATTTCTCAATTAATATATAGGGAATTTTAAAAAAAAATATCCACAAACGTCTGCATATACATTTATATGCTATCCGGTAGCCGGCCGCTCGGTAAGGTATAGCGTATTTTAGAACAATTCAACAGTAGCCTGCCACTCGAATAATAAGGCAAGGCATAGAATTGTTGAAGTCAAGATCAAGTGGTATAAGAGGAAAGAGAGAACTGAACAAACCCTAACCAGGTAGAGAGAAGAGTCCACATGGCTTTTATTCTGACCAGTAGACGCCCTTTCTAGACCATGACTTGAATCTCATAGGCTAACGGAGCTGATGGCTTGGAGACAGCTCGATGTAGTCTCGCAATTCTTTATTTCCACACTTCATATATAAATACTAGCTTGGAGGATAATCTTGCAAATGATGTTAAACTTTGAATTACGAGAAGGTGTTTTTATCCAAGCAACGATATCCTCTAAAACTAGATGGGGGAGATAGTTAGCTCCTGTCAAATCAATTAAAGGTCGTAAAGAAATCCAATTATCGTGCCAAAACAAAGCTGTGGAACCCGAACCAATCTTGCAACACAAATAAGGCCGAAGCTTTAAAAGTCTTTTCCAAATCCAGCTTCCCACAACATCAGTATTAATTAATGTGATACCAAAAATATTAGAATCATGAAAATTATAAAGTTGAGCATGGGTGCCGGCCAGATGTGATGGGTCCATTAAACTATTTCATACATGATTCTTTGTTTGATAAACTATCCAACAAGAATTGCAATTTTGTTTTCCAGAATGTTAAGCACATAATTATTTGTACAACACTGTTAAGAACATTGAAGTTTCCTTATATTTTCATCACTTAAAAAGTATATAATTATATTTATATGATCAAGACATGTAGCTTAGTGGTTTATGTTAATATTGTTACTGTGTTACTATCCAAATTTAACCGCACATAATGCACGTTGTTGACAAGAAAATAAAATAGAATCGTAAAAGGTAAAAGTTTATAGAACACATAAACGTATCTCGAAATATGGGGCAAATAAAATAAAAATTATTTTATTTTATTTTTAATATTGTTAATATTGTTAATATTGTTACTGTGTTTTTTGCTCACTAAAAAGTATGGGGCAAATAAAATAAAAATTGTAAGAAAATAAAACTATCGCATAAAACTATCGTATGGACATTTATGTTTGGTGGATAATGGACCATATATGGGTCTCAAGAAATTCTTTTTGACATAGTAAATGGGCTTTCTACAATGTGTAAAAAGGGACTGGAGGTCACGAAGATTGTACTTTTAATTGTTTCATGCAATTTAACTTGCAAGTAATGTGACATAGAGATGCGACCAAAAAAAAGAAAGAAGGATTTAGCTTTTGAGAATTTTAAAATTTTAACAATACTCTCATAACAAAGTTTGGCTCGAGAATACTCACCAAATCAGACTGTTTTATGGACCGTGGTCATCTTGTGACTTGTGTCATCTGGTCGGCACGAAACTAAGTTATCTTCAAAAACATAAAAGCATCCTCATCAAATGGTTCTTATAAAGTATCTTAATATTAAAATATTGAAAAAAAGAAAAGCAAAAAAAGAGAAATGAGAATTGGTTCTAATTTGAAATACCTATGACAACAATTTGTGACACTTGTCTTTTTTTTATTGGTTTAATTCTTTTTAAATTAAAATTTAATTTACATATAATAAAATTATATTAAAATATCAATATTATCTTGTTGAGAATCTCTTTTGAGGTTGAAAAGATCCTCCTGAAATAAACTGTCGAAGCTCGTGAAAAGAAATTTGTCCAAGGTAAAGAATAAACCTGTCCTTTCCAAATTTGTAAAGAACCCTCCCAAGAAATTCTACTACAAGACATATGCGGCTAAGAGGAATGATAACAAACATGTGTTTTTAAATCTGAACATCATTATATATTGAAAATCGTTTAACAAAAAAAAAAACATAATTATATTATGATCCAAATTTAAATTTACCTATACCGTAAATTTATATATGCTGAAGTAGGATTAGGATGGATGATCTTCCGAAAAGTTTTCTGCGAAACCGCGTGATTGAGGCCAAAACACGGGAAAAGATCACATGGTAATTGCAGGGTCAGTAAATAAGTTGGTCGGGCCACTAAAAAAAATAACGCACCGATCGTCGGATAGGAACGGAGGGTCCACAGCCCAGATGTTACAGTTTACATAAATAATTATGGGCCAATTGCAAAACTACCATTTTTGACCAAGAATATATGTAAAAATAACGCTTACCGAAAAGGTGTTAAAAAACTAGCTTTTTGTGACATTTTTATCCTTTTCAGTAATAAGACTAACTTCTCAAAATTATTTATGGATTTGATTTGACAAATACACATACACTACCGCTTTTGATATTAATAAAAGTTATTTAAAGTATTTATCTCTTTGATGTGTTTATTTTAAAAAAAACGTTAACGTATATGTATTAACGTAATTTATCGAGAAATAACAATATAAACATGTTATAACAACCAGAAACTTCATAAAATTTATAGATATATACAGTTTTTTAATCTAAACTCTAAACTGTAAATCTAAACCCTAAATCCTAAATCCAAACTCCTAATCCTTAAAATCTAAACCCTAAACCCCCTCCTAAAAATCTTATCGAATGACTCGCCACATGTCACGATTATGTTAATTAGCAACTTCGACGCATCCTAATTTATATAATAAGATATATATAAAAAAAAGAACATTATGAGTATTAATTAGCATTATTTATAGTCTGGTAATGGTTATCCACTAACTGGTTTCTTCAACCCAGAGAAAGTGAAAAACCTCAAAGTGGATGGTAAAAGAGATAGTGAGTTCAACAAAGATAAAAAAATATATATTATATTTCATCTTGACTTTAACATGTTGGTTTACATAAATAATTATGGGCCAATTGCAAAACTATCGTCTTTGACCAAGAATATATGTAAATATAACGCTTACCGAAAAGGTGTTAAGAAACTAGTTTTTTTTTTGACATTTCTATCTTTTTCAGTAATAAAACTAACCTCTCAAAATTATTTATAGATTTGATTTGACAAATACACATACACTACCGCTTTTGATATTAATAAAAGTTTACTTTAAATATTAAAGTATTTATCTCTTTGATGTGTTTGTTTACTAAAAAACGTTAACGCATATGTATTAACGTAATTTATCGAGAAATAACAATATAAACATGTTATAATAACCAGAAATTTCATAAAATTTATAGATATATAACTTGACACGTGTTACGATCATGTGAATTAGCAATTTGACGCATCATATTTTATATAATAAGATATAATAAGATACAGTTTTTTTAATCTAAACTCTAAACTCTAAACCTAAACCCTAAACTCTAAAGCCAAACTCCTAATCCTTAAAATCTAAACCCTAAATCCCCTCCTAAAAACCTTCCTAGGGATTGGTGAACCCAATTGGGTTAGTGTAAACTCAAACCTTAAATCCAAACCTTAAATCTAAACCCTAAACTTTTAATCCTTAAAATCTAAATCCTAAATCCCCTCCTAAAAATGGGTGAACCCAATTAGATTAGTGTAAAAAAATTGTAATCTAATTTTTGTATTAAACGAAATTTATAAAATAAACCAAAAGAAAAGCAAATAAACAAAATTGAATCGTTTTAGATATTTTTACTATAATTATAATATTAAATTAATGTCTCAAACCAGGAATTGAAGCTGGTTTACAAGGATTGAACCAAAATTAATTTGAACCAAACCAAATATGAAACTTTGCCGTGAAAGAGATCTAATCGTTTCTCCGGTGGCTGAAGCTTTGCGGTGACTACCAGTCCGTCGTTGTTCCACAGTTATACTGCAAGATTGAGACCGACCACCATAGCACCTCCCTCCACATCTACCACCCACCTAACCAGAGCAAACGACTTCGGCCACGGAACGCAACTTTTTCCACTGTCGAGACTTCTCCTTCTCGCTCAAATCGATTCACGCAGTCGCATCTGCCTCTTCACCGCCTCGTCGGACTGGCTGAACCACGCCTCAGCACCACCGGAGGGAAGACCGCCGAGCCTCCGGGATCTTGCAATATGCAACCATTATTGAAGAGAAACGAAAAGCAAAGCCTCTCCATACAAATCTGATAGACAAGAGAGAAAGAAAGAGAGAACGAGAGAGAGATTAAAATGATAAGTCTAGTGTATTATTTAGTTGTCAGAAAGAAAATCTAGTCCAATTGCCATTATCACTTAATCGGAGAGTAAAACGTAATTATACAAGACAAAAGGGGTAGTTCCTTCGTTATATTTCGAAGGGCGCTATTTTAACATATTAAAGCCAGATACCGCGTTAGATCTTGAATTTTCTCAATAATTATATTATTTCTTAGATTACAATATATATATATATTTATATTTAAATTAATTCTATAATTTTAAAGTTTGAACTGGTGTTTAACTTTAAATTTGAAACATATAAAATAAATAAATAAAACTAGGTAATAACATGCGCTAGATATTTATGAATTATTTTGTAATATAATTATACAATGATAATGGAATAATCAAATGACCGAGTAGCAGAACGAACTGAACTTGATAAAGTTTTTGCATAATTGTCATAAAATACTAAAAATTCATTTTAGTAGATTAATGACGTCTCATATAGTTAGCGGAATCACATTTTTAAAATCTGACAAAATAATATATTTTTGTATCATCTATATAATTTTTTTTCTGATTTTTTTCGATTCTTTTAAACATTTGTTGTTGTTTAAAATTAATAAATCAAAAAGTCAAATTTGCATTGGAAATACATCAAACCAGTCCTCGATAAGAGGGTTACACTACACATTCCTTTTCTTTTTTTTTCCAAAATTTTAAAATACAATTATTTTCTAAGGGTAGCTATATAAAAACTTGAAATGAACAAAAAAACTATAAAAGACCATCTATTATTAGTGATAAATATCAGAGAAATGAAATACTATTAGAGAGATTTTAGTCCTATTTTTTTATTTTTTTTGTCAACAGAGATTTTAGTCCTATATTTACAGCTAACATAACTATAACAGAACGATCCACCCCATTTAACTCGGTCTTCTTTATATTATTATTGTGTAACATATGTACATATATATATACGTATGGGAAAAAATATACATACTGTATATACGTATACATAATTTTTCCTTTCCTATAGATTTTTTTTTTATCTTGTAATTGAATTTATAAACCACACAATAATAAAAAAAGTTATCCCTACCTAGCATAGAAATTATCTTTTCCTTTTTCGACATTCTGGCCATGGTACATGCCCAAATACCGATGCCCTCGACCTAGAAAAAAAAAAACTTCATATAATCCAGAAGAAAAGAAAATTATACAAAAAAGAAGTTTATAAATCTCAAAATCGTTAGATTCAACCTTCTCTATTGTCTAATTTGCATCCACAGATCAAAAAAAAAGGTGTGTGAACCTTCCATGCCCAAAAATCCAATCTTAATGGTATAAACATTTGCTTTTTAGCTTCGATACTTATGTCACATACATGATGTGTTTCCCCCACTTTATAATTCTTATATTCTTTTTTTTTTTTTTTTTTTTTTTTCCCTTTGCATTATCGTTTGTTTTGGTTTTGGTTTCTCTTCCGTGACCTAGCCTTTGATTCCGCCATGCCTGTTTCCATGTGTCTCCTAACAAGTTTATTGTGTTACTTGACCTTAGAGTAAAAAAAATTAGATCTTTATGCGAAAGATTGGGTTTTGTTTTGCGCATTTTAACATTTTTGGGCACCTCCTGGGTTTGATTGGCCATGTTATTGAATCTTCAAAATTGGTATCATTTTTCCTCTGTGTCTTTGATCTATGGACCCACCTTAATATATATCTATATAAATCCAGTATTGCAGGGTTTAGCTCAATTTTAGATTTTTGATTTGTGGGTATTAGCCAATTTGTTCATCCCCAATCAGAAAGTTACTTCATAAGATCTTATCCTCTAGCTGAATTATTAGATTTAACAATTCTGAAGAATCAATGTTCCTGTCATAATTGTCTTCGTAGGTATGAGAAAAATCTTATCTTTCAAGAAATTTCTAATGGTTAAATGTCAAAATATTGATTGGCTTAACAAATTGATATTGGTTATATGTTGTTTACTTGTACATTGATATATATATTTTTTTTCCTTCAGAATGTGTGAGTGATTTGATCAAATCCTGGGTTTGCTATTAGTGGTGGTGGTTATGGAAGTTATATCTTGTTCGAGCTCACAACGCTCTGAACAAGTCGAAACTACTCATGGTGGCGGCATTGTAATGGATGAGTTGCTACTTGACGTGGTTGTCGAGGAGCCAACAGGTAGTGAATTGTTGTTGAAGCCTGAGACTGATGAGCATAGTAACAACGATGTAGTTATGGACATGGAAGAAGAAACCGAACCGCTTGGTAATAATAACGGAGAAGGAGATGATGACTCATCTCCTTCTGAGCCTAAATGGCTGCAACAAGACGAACCTATAGCTTTGTGGGTGAAGGTAATAACAATTAACAACTCTTAATCTCTCTCTCAGAGCTTGGAATCTAACATTCATGTGTTCTACAGTGGAGAGGGAAATGGCAGGCCGGAATCCGCTGCGCGAGAGCGGATTGGCCGCTGACGACGCTGAGAGGGAAGCCGACTCACGATAGGAAGAAGTATTTCGTGATATTTTTCCCGCACACGAAGAACTACTCGTGGGCGGATATGCAGCTTGTCCGGTCCATCGACGAGTTCCCTGACCCTATTGCGTATAAGTCACACAAGATTGGGATTAAAATGGTTAGAGACTTAACCGTTGCTCGGCGCAACATCATGAGGAAGCTTACTGTTGGGATGCTCTACATAGTTGACCAGTTCCACTCTGAGGTATATATATAAGCTTTTGGAACTAAGTATTATTAATGCGGAAAGCATTTGGTTTTCAGCTCTTTTCGAATGTTGCAGGTTGTAGTTGAAGCAGCTAAGGATATAATAATGTGGAAAGAGTTTGCAATGGAAGCTTCTCGAAGCACAAGTTATCAAGATCTTGGAAGAATGCTTGTGAAGCTTCACAGTGTAAGCTCTCTCTCTCTCTCTCTTTGCTGTTAACTTGTTTTTTTTTTGTTTATTCATGTTTTTGGCTTTGTGTCATGTTTTGTTACAGATGATTTTGCAACGGTACATGGATCCAAACTGGCTCGAGAACTCGTTTCGTTCGTGGGTACAGAGATGTAACGACGCAGTGAATGCTGAGAGTATCGAGTTGCTGAATGAGGTAGTGGAAGATAATAGTGTCATTTGACATATATAGTGTTACAGAGATTTTTTTCTTAACGGAGTCCAATGGATGTGTATAGGAATTTGACAATTGTATCCAATGGAACGAAGTCAAATCCATATCTGATTCTCAGATGCAACTAATGGTGTTGTCAGAATGGAAAACGTGGAAGCATGACGTTACGAAATGGTTCTCGATATCACGCCGTAGCGTCGGAGAAGTAGCGGCGCAGCAGAGTAGTAGTAGTAAAAGCGTCTTTGACTCTGATGTCCAGGCTAGCCGTAAGAGACCAAAACTCGAGATTCGTCGCGCTGAGGCAACGAATGCATCGCAGATGGAGACTGACGTTTCGACGCAAGGACTGGCTGCTGCAACTGGCTCGGAGTTTTTTAGTTACCGAGACAACGCAATGAAAGACGAGAACGCGGTAACGAACACACCAGAGAATGGTTTAAGCCTGTGGGATGGCATCGTTGTTGAAGCGGGCGGTTCACAGCTCGTGAAAGCGAAAGAGCCGGCGAATGAACCGTCTCACCCGCAAGTCCCCAACGTAAACGAGTCAGCTGTGAAGAGACCGTTTGGTTCGGGGAACAAGAGCCAGCAGTGCATAGCTTTCATCGAATCGAAAGGAAGGCAATGCGTGAGGTGGGCGAACGAAGGTGATGTTTACTGTTGTGTGCATCTAGCTTCTCGTTTCACCACCAAATCTACAAAGAACGAGGGATCTCCCGCTGCTGAAACTCCGATGTGCGGTGGAGTCACTGTTCTCGGTACCAAATGCAAGCACAGAGCTCTGCCTGGATTGTTGCATTGCAAGAAACACCGTCCTCACACGGGGATGGAGAAACCCGTCGATTCCTCGTCTCATCCGGTGAAAAGAAAGGTTTCGGAGCTTATGTCAACCTTGGAAACAACAGCTCAGTGTCAAGATTTGGTGCCTTTTGGAGAAACAGAGGGAAGTTTCCCCAATGGAACCACGAGCTTCACTGAGATGCTCGAGCATTGTAGCAACGAGGATAACTTGTGTGTCGGTTCTTGCTCAGAGAACAGCTACGTTTCTTGCAACGAGTTCTCGACGAAACACACGTTATACTGCGAGCAGCACCTTCCTAACTGGCTCAAGCGCGCGAGAAACGGAAAGAGCCGGATAATATCCAAAGAAGTCTTTGTAGATCTTCTAAGGGGCTGCTCATCGCGCGAGGAGAAACTGCCTCTGCATCAAGCCTGCGACATCTTCTACAAGCTCTTCAAGAGCCTCTTGTCTTTAAGAAACTCGGTCCCGATGGACCAACAGCTCGAGTGGGCGATATCAGAGGCTTCAAGAAACGCTGACGCTGGAGTCGGGGATTTCTTGATGAGGCTAGTGTCCCATGAAAAGGAGAGATTAGCTAGGATATGGGGTTTCAGTGCTGGTGCCGATGAAGAAGATGCATCGATGTCGGCATCTCCTAATCGGCTGCTTGCCATCACTAATGACAAAGGAGAAGAAACCGGAGACGAAGAGAAATGGTCGTTTGGTGGGTTTGCTTGCGCTATCTGTTTAGATTCCTTTGTGAACAGGAAGCTTTTGGAATCTCATGTGGAGGAGAGACACCACGTGCAGTTTGCGGAGAAGTGCATGCTTCTCCAGTGTATTCCTTGTGGAAGCAATTTCGGAGATAAAGAACAGTTGCTGGTACATGTTCAAGCTGTGCATCCTTCAGAGTACATGACGCTTTCCGAGTGGAAACTGAACAATAATGAGTCTTCTTCTCAAAAGCTTGAAGCAGGCGATTCACAAATTGTTGTGAGCCAACAAAACAAAGAGAGCACAAGCGGCGTACATAAATATGTTTGCAAGTTCTGTGGGTTGAAATTCAATTTATTGCCTGACCTTGGCCGTCACCATCAGGCGGAACACATGGGGCCGAATCTAGTTAGCTCTCGTGGTCCGAAGAAAGGGTTAAGGTTTAATACCTACAGGATGAAGTCTGGTAGGCTTAGCCGTCCGAATAAATTCAAGAAAAGCCTTGGAGTTGTCTCATATAGGATTAGAAACAGGGCCGGTGTAAATATGAAGAGGAGGATGCAAGGCTCTAAATCACTCGTCACCGAAGGAAAAACTGGATTATCGCCGCCTCCGAGTGATGGCAGAGATTTTGATAGATCAACAGATGCTCACTGCTCTGTAGTTTCGAAAATATTGTTCTCAAAGATTCAGAAAGTGAAACACCGCCCTAACAACCTCGATATCCTGTCTGCTGCTCGTTCGGCTTGCTGTAAGCTGAGCCTCGAGACCTCGTTGGAGGCTAGCTTCGGTGTTTTGCCTGAGCGGATATATCTCAAGGCAGCAAGACTCTGTGGTGAGCATGGTGTACAAGTGATGTGGCATCAGGAAGGATACATATGCTCTAACGGATGTACCCCTTTTAAAGACCCAAATCTTCTCTGTCCCTTGATCCCGCGACAAGAGAATGATCGATTTCGGATATCTATGGACGCCGGAGAACCTTCTGATACCGCGTTGGAAATAGATGAGTGTCATTGTATCATGGAGGCTCATCATTTCACTAAGAGACCGTCTGGAAAGACCGCTGTTTTGTGCAAAGACATAAGCTTTGGTAAGGAACCGGTTCCAGTATGCTGTGTCGTGGATGGTGATCATTTGAATTCCGCTGAGAGGCCTTGGGAAAGTTTTACTTACGTTACAAATTCAATACATAATCCGTCAATGGATCTTGCAAATGAGGTATCTTTCTTGCTCTAGCTCGTTGTATCCTTGAAACAGTGTTCTGACTTTGCGTTGTAACCTCGCTGTTTATGATGCAGAATCTGCAACTCAGGTGTGGCTGTCGCGGTTCAGTATGCTCGCCTGTAACTTGCGATCATGTGTACCTTTTCAGTAACGATTTCGAGGAAGCTAGAGACATATACGGAAAATCAATGAGGTGTAGATTCCCATATGATGACAAAGAACGGATCATCTTGGAGGTAAATTTGGTTTGCTTCTCTATTGCAGTGAAGATTTTTGCTGATCCTTTTGGGTTAAAAATGTGATTGTTTTTTGAAATGTTGCAGGAGGGTTATCCTGTATATGAATGCAATGGACTCTGCGGATGCTCAAGAACATGTCAGAATCGGGTTTTGCAGAATGGGATTCGCACGAAACTCGAAGTTTTTAAAACAGAAAGCAAGGTATGATGATGATTCTTTTGGAGCCATCATCTCTTTAATCTATTCATCTTGCTTCAACTCCAATATCCATGACGGATTTGATCTGAACAGGGATGGGGATTACGAGCTTGTGAACATATACTACGTGGCACATTCGTCTGCGAGTACATTGGAGAGGTTCTTGATCAGCAAGAAGCAAACAAGAGGCGAAACCAGTAAACAATAGCTTTCATCTCTTCACCTTTTTTTGTGTCTTCCAGCGTTTAAGGTTTGGAGCAAAACTCTAAAATCTTGCTATTTGATTTCATAAGGTATGGAAAAGAAGGTTGCAGCTACATACATGACATTGATGCTAATATCAACGACATTGGTAGATTAATCGAAGGAGAGACCGATTATGTTATTGATTCTACTAGTCACGGAAATGTCTCTCGGTTCATCAATCACAGGTGAGTTTCAAAAGAAAACTTAACTTTTGGATTATAATACAACATAGACTGATGATGATTTCGATCTCTAGCTGCTCGCCGAATCTTGTTACTCACCAAGTTGTTGTGGAAAGCATGGAGTCCATTCTTGCTCATATCGGTCTATACGCCAGTGAAGATGTAAGGCTCTTCTTCTTCTTCTCTATTTGCTTGAAAGAAGTTTCAAAGTGTTGGACCAAATTGAACTTTTTTGTTCGTTGTGTGTAAAAACAGATAGCTGCAGGAGAAGAGATCACGCGAGACTATGGACGTAGACCGGTAACATCTGGAGAAGAAAATGAACATACATGCCATTGTAGAGCTATAAATTGCAGAGGTCGTTTGTGTTAGAGAATTCGGTTCTTAGGTACACACATTCTTTGCAGATTTGTTTCAATAATTTCCTTCAAGCTTTTACTTCCCCCCCCCCCCCCATTGAATCTTTAGACAGCTTTGGACTATTTAGTTCTGCAAGTTTTTTTTTTCATTGTTTCATAATCTTTGATTGTATGAAAATGTAACAGCACAAAAAAAAAGGGATCAAATCTTGATTTCTCCTTTCTCAATTGTGAAGAACCAAAAGGGAAGTCCATAGCCAAAGATCACAGTTGCAGCCATCCCTGAAAAATCATTAAGAACCAAATCCTGAATTAAAAAAACTTGACTAAGTGGGGGTTGTTGGTTTTAATCTTTTTGAATTTAGAAAATACTCAAATCCAATCAAATAATAAGGTTAAACTTTTTATTTAGGTCTTTGTATTTTAGTCATGAAAATATTTCAAATTCAATAAAAAAGATCTTTATAATACTTGGATTTTAAAATCATAGAACCAATAACACTGGATTTCAATATAAATTTTCAAATTATAAAACCAATAACACTGGATTTTAATATAGATTTTAAAATTATAGAACCAATAACATTGAATTTGGTTTGGATTTTCAAATCCATTAAAATATAAAAACCAATAACACTCCCTAAACCTTATCAAAGTATAGTTAGTTTAAAACTCCGAAAATTAAAGTATAGTCGGTACAAAAACCAAATGCGAAATGAAACTTTATCAAACCATCTATCTATACTATGGTTTATTTTACCAATAATGTTTTAAGGATTAAGTAAAAATTTAGATTTCATTGTTGTTAGATTATGAATTCGGAGTTCTAACATTTTTTTAGTGAAATCTATTATTATTAGTTTATGGATTCTGGTGTTTTTGTTGCTTCTATCATTTTATTAAAAATTTGTATTATGAGATTTTTTTTCTTTTCCTTAACAATTTCAAAATACTAAGTATATTTAAAAAAATTTGAAGTTATAATACTCAATAATTTTGATAAATTTTTTGAACACACAAAACTTTTTGCAAATTTAACCAATCTCTTTCCTCTTAAAATCACTCAACTCCTGTATAAATCTAATTCTCACTAAATCACTATGGATGAGATACTATTATGTATAAACAAAAACAAAACAAAAAAAACCGACCCAAAACAAAATAAAATTCAGATTAATGTTTAAAACTCTTTTAAGATTAGATGTTTCTTCGTCTTACCAAAGTCAACGCAATTATCTTTTGGATGATGTTTTGAAGAAGAAGAAGATCTTAGTTGAAGAACCGTGGAAGCTATCACCAAAGCACTTCCGATCTTCTCTCTAACCACTCGATGAGTGAGATCCAAAGACAATACTCCGACTTTCTCTGTTATGACATCCTCTGCAACAACTTTAGCCAACAGAAACAAACCCAAGCTAAGAGCTGTTCTCATGATCTGTTTGGTTCTTCTCGATTTAGATACTCTTTTGAAGTTATTAACCAGATTAACTGCAAAAGCTAGTGTGTACAGAGGAAACCAAAAGTACCAATCTACAAAAACACACACAAAATGGGGAAATTTACATAATCTGTAGAGAGAAATGGAAATTTGAAGAAATTTGTTAATACCAGGATCATTAAGCTGGACAGATGCAGAATAAGCAAACAAGAACGCCATTAAAAGAGAGCAAACCCTAAAAATATTTGTTGGTTTTTCCATATGTTCCTTCAAATTTGTGATCTTCAAACACTACTGTAGTTATGGAGATCAAAAAAACAGATCGTTTGTGGATTTCGTTCGCACGGATGATATGTTGATGAATCTTCTGCCAAACCGTATGTTTCTGAACCGAACCGATATAAGGTTTTTGATTTTCGGTTCAGGTTTGGTTATGAGTTGTGAACCGATCGGCAAGATTATTAAATTTATTCCCTCCAAACTAGTTACTCTTTTTATTTTATTTTTTATGACTCATTAGAAGTTATTTGTATGCATTTTCAATTATAAGGGGGTGTATTAGATTAGAAATTTTAGAAGATTTGGTGGTTCTTTTAAAATCCTCGAATTAATGATTTGTAAATGTCTTATCAAATCCTATGTTATTCAATCAAAAATTTATAAAAAGTAAATCAGTTGTTATTGAAATTATTTTAAGTAGTGGATTTTAAAAGATTTGGAATGATTTTAAGATGTTTTGATGAAGTTTCCTAATTAAAAATATAAAATTTCAAATCTCATGGTTTTAGATGAGATTTGATATAACTTCAATAACAAATCATAACAACTTTCATAATTCAACCAAATCATATAAAAACTCATTAAAACTCAAATCATTCCAAATCACTTCAAATGTTAAGTTAAATACACCCCCCTAAATATATGTTTCTAGTTCAGTTAGGTTCGATGGTGCCAAACCCAATTTATTTTTTTGGTTTTTTTCTAACCAACATATACCAAATTATACCGAAAATGTATTTAAAATTCCAAACAAAAAAAATCAAACGAACCGAATTTAACCAAAATTAACCGAATTTAGTATTAACAAAAATCCAAAAAATTCGGTTAATTCGATAAATATTTTTATATAACTGAAGTAAACGAAACCAAATTGAACTGTAATTTTATTCGGTTAAATCCAACATAAATTTTCAACATAAATTAACCAAAAAAATTGAACAAACCGAATTGAATTTCCCGAAGAAACCGAACTCGCAAACCTAGTTACAAGGATAAATGCTTTTTTGTAACATGTTAGTTTTTTATATGAACTTCTAATTTATAAAATTTTGAGATTAGAGTTTGGTTTTGGTAGTGTATTACGAGATGAATTATAGCGTTATGTGATAATTAAGAAATCCCTCTGATATATTTTACGTTCATGTGATAGATTAGGTGTTTACATAACAAAATAACATGTTATGTATTATTAGCATATGTTGATCAATTAATTAGACGTTAAACGAAAAAAAGTTACATGCCTCGGTACAAAATAAATAAATAAAATTATATGTCACTGTTTGATGATAATATGTCACATTATCGCCATTTTCCTAAAAAAAATCTTCTTTTTTTGCTTTTTACCTAATTTACTCAACATCAAAATTCAAAATATCTAAATAAAACAGTAGAACAGTAGAAGAATATGAAAAAAGGAACAATTTTATCTATTCGACCAATACTACTTATGTGAAAAATATGCATATATTATCTATGAGGCCACACTTCACATCACATGGAGTGAGATAAGACAACAAAAAGATACGGCCTATCCTTTAAAATTAATTNCGACCAATACTACTTATGTGTAAAAAATATGCATATATTATCTATGAGGCCACACTTCACATCACATGGAGTGAGATAAGACAACAAAAAGATACGGCCTATCCTTTAAAATTAATTATTCCAACGATAGTGTGTACCTTCACTGTTCTCCAATCATTCTATTCTGTAACCCCAATTCATTTATTGTATAGTTGTTATTTATATTTTGATGCATGCACACATATAAACGTATTTATTTTGTAACGTATTTATGTCGACCAGCACATGTCTCATAATATATGTATTAGCAACGTTACTACATCACCAACTATATTAAAAATCCGAATAAAATATAATGTATTTATGGTTTTAAACTTTCTGAACAAACAAACGATATTAACAGAATAGCTGAATGCATAATATTATAGCTGGTTATTTTTTTATTTTTGGGTCATAATATACTAGCTGATTATTAAAATTGACAATAATTAATTACATTTCAATGATTTAACATTCAAAATAATCATGTATCAATTCAAATAATTGACTGAAATAAACTCCACTAACTCATTCCATTTCTTGGAAAGGAGAAAAAACCCTAAAATATAGCTACATCCAACATTTTTTTACAAATCATAGCAAGTCATTAACATGTGCTTGTTAATAGTTGTTATATTGAATAAAATTACCAAAAATAGACTACGTTCAAGACTTTGGCATTTGTTCATACTATGTAATTATGTGTGGTCGAGTATTATTTAAACAAGTTGTAAAGTTCAAAAAAAAAAAATTATTGGTTTTAGTGAGGGGACCTATTTGTTCATAAAGTATGATTGTGTGATGGGTAGTCATCGGATTCGGCGATCGCTACATTCCATGATGCCATGGGCCCAAGCCCAATACTATTTTTAATAGGCCCCGCCTGAGAAAATAATTGGGCCCACACAAGTTGGTATTTTCTTCTTCAATTCAAAGCTTTACAAAACGATAAAACGTTTTTTTTGCAACGTCGATAAAACGTTTTTTTTAACCCAAAAAATGTCTTTAAGAAAAAACATACCGACTTTAACTTCAGAATTGTTATTGTTCCGGTGGAAGCACACTCTTCCGTATTGCAGGTTTAATTCTCAGAAAATACAAAATGCAGGTTATTGCAATTCATAGGTTAAAAGTTTTTTGTCGATTTAATAGATTGTCTGTTTTGATATATGTTTGTACGTGATTTGTAATTTGTTAATGATGTTAAATTATTTTGGTAAACACGGTATCAAAAACAACAACAAAAAAACTATAATTGTTGAACGGGAAATGCATATTTACAATATGGGATTTTAGGCTCTATAACCATAAAAGCACTCTAAATAAAAAAAATGATCATAACAACAAGTGGCTACGATATTCAGCATATAATATGTATTAATGACGATAAAGGCCCTATTTTAAAATAGAGAATGAAATTTATTGGCTCACACACTAAATAAAAGAAACAATTTTTAGAATTCTTTAACCTTCTTCACGTCTCTTCTTCTTCTCCGCCTCACAAACGAATCTGTCTGCGAGCTACTCCATCACAAATCACGAGCAAGGACGTTGCAGTCACAAATCAAGGACAAATGAGGAGAAGGGAAAACAATTTCCTAATTTGTTTTTGAATCTAGATTACTCGTCAATCGATTGGACGATGGAAGCATCGGTAAAGAGCTACGACAACGACAATGGCGTTCTTTTGGAGAAAGAGAAGAAATCCCTAATTTGTTTTCTCCAATTTATGGGTCTCTAACAAATTGAAATCAATTGATGTTGATTAAATCAGATTCGATTTGAAAGCAGTATCAACACCTGCAAATATGAACGCTAATCACATTAATGTTTCAAATTTCTATGCTACTATATGTAAAGTACCATTATGTTGTTTGTATGTAGTATAGTAATCGAATTTGTTGTTTGCATGTAGTATAGNGGGACCTATTTGATCATAAAGTATGATTGTGTGATGGGTAGTCATCGGATTCGGCGATCGCTACATTCCATGATGCCATGGGCCCAAGCCCAATACTATTTTTAATAGGCCCCGCCTGAGAAAATCATTGGGCCCACACAAGTTGGTATTTTCTTCTTCAATTCAAGCTTTACAAAACGATAAAACGTTTTTTTTTAACCCAAAAAATATATTTAAGAAAAAACATACCGACTTTAACTTCAGAATTTTTATTGTTCCGGTGGAAGCACACTCTTCTGTATTGCAGGTTTAATTCTCAGAAAATACAAAATGCAGGTTATTGCAATTCATAGGTTAAAAGTTTTTCGTCGATTTAATAGATTGTCTATTTTGATATATGTTTGTACGTGATTTTTAATTTGTTTATGATGTTAAATTATTTTGGTAAACACGGTATCAAAAACAACAACAAAAAAACTATAATTGTTGAACGAGAAATGCATATGTACAATATTTCTATACATATATGAATTATTAATCATATATAGATAAATAAATCATAAGTACATAACGGAAGACCTGAAGTTAACCCAAAAAAAGACACGTAGTTGAATTATTAATTCTAAGAAAACTATAGAAATTTGTTTCATCATAAGTTCATAACTCAAAATATCATGTAAAGTAAATGTTCAAAAAAACAAAAAAAACATGTAAATTCAATTTTTCTTCTTTAACCAAAAAAAAAAATTAAAATCAATTTTTTATTTGGAACAAAAATTCACTATTGTGATTACTTTTTTTCATTGATCTACTATTACTATATCAGCTCAATTGTATCCGATTTCAAAGTAATGAATAAATTAGATATTACAAAATAAATTCATTGTAAGACAGGCTAGGGAACCAATCAAATTGCTATATGTAACAAATAGTAGTAGCTTTAAAAATTAACCGATCGAACCCATATTTTATATATATCAAAAAGTAACTTGTTGAAATTTTATGTATGCATGACATAAAAATCCATCATGCGTGCGAAAACCATGCAATATATATAGACACACACACACACACACATATATATATATATATATATATATATATATATATAGCACATATATACCCGCTTGCATATGGATTATTAAAAAGGCAGGCCCTCCAATATATTAAGAGCTCATATATTAACATCAAGAATCTAACACTCATGCATATGGATTTTCTTGTCACGTATATTTATTATTTTTTTCTTTTAACAAAAAGACAAAAGAAATTGATATTTTGAACTTTTGTATACCAGCCAAAAAATAATAATGAATTGAATCGTTATATGAATTTTCCCAACTAGAATTATTTTTATAAGAGTATGGTAGCTAAAGGACAGTGGTCAGACAAGAAGGGTTAAAAAAATGGACCACTACGATTGAAATAAATGTACTTAAGTAAATTAGTATCATATGCCTTTAATGAGTTTATTAGGTCAGGCTGCACTTTTATATATTCATAAAAATACATAAGAAATAGATTAAGCGTTCACAAAATCATTTCAGTGTTATTGTCATTGTTCGTGCAAAATCATAATTATTCGCTAATCTTAACAGGTTTACGCTGTTAGACACAGAAAAAAAAGAGTCAATATCCACAAAAAGAGGGATAAATGAAAAGAAACTGCTAAGAAATATGTGAAACTGAGAGAATATTACAACCTCCAAATGAAGAAAGGAAATAAACTTTATTTTTGAAAGTGACCCTCCTCAATTCTCTACATAAAAAAAAAAAAAATTAAACGAAACACTTGACGAATTCTTTGCCAATCAGTTAATTTAGAATTTTCAAACCATCGATTCTAATTTTATCTGATGACATGTATTATGTATATGTGTAACTTCGTCTAGCAACTCTTAGAATTTGTTGACTGACTGATTTTAGAGTTCGTCATAGATTCTTTTTCGTATATTATATATTCATTCGTATGTGTACATTGAAAATTTATGTTTCAAATATACATATATATAACCCTAAAATTCCCAAAAAAAATCATTCATGGCATACGTTTACGTTAACCCAAAAAACAAAAATCATCCTTGACATACTATATGTCCATAATCAAACTTTTAAAAAAGTTATTGTACTCACGTAATCTTTTATTAACCAAATGTTAGCGGTACATTGTCATCTAAAAGTACACGTCACATATTATTTCGTGAACGGAATTATATAGTGATTAGTTTAGATAATCTGCTACTGGCTGCACTAAAGACATCTAATTAATAGCAAAATGTCAAATAATCAAATCGAATATAATTTATCGTGCCAATTTTTGGATCATTCTCGGAATGTAGTATACAGTAGTATATGCTTAGAATAGAAATTCATGCAAAACTATAGGATATTAGGTGAAACGTAGAAAGTTCTTGTCTAAAAAAAATTAATGAAGTGACTTTTAAGGAAACCCTTGTATAATCAAATTAAGTAATGAGTAGCACAATGGCAATGACGTTAATGCATTTTTGTGGAATTAAAATGTCGTCGTCTCGATTGAGATATGCCCAATATGACATTTAACCAAACCTTGGAGTTTTAGGGAATTGTGTTCTTAGAGGGAAAAAAGACACGTAAAATATCTTAAACACACAAGGATTTTTTTGTAATAAAAAAACGAGGATTTAATTCACGTTCAAACTGTTTTAATATATATAACATGGAAAATAATACTAGTACAATGTTGATAAGTCGATCAAGTGTCCCAGACATATTTTGTTTCCATTACTAAATTAATTAGTAGCACATAGTTGTAGTAAGTAGGGATTAGTTGAGGTGATTAATTTGATTATACAATTACAAGCAAAGTGATGTCACTTAATTGACATGGCGCTTCCCTACTACTTTGTCGTTTATTAGTAAAATCAAATGGAAGAGATGCTTAAAAAGGGTTCTATCAAATGGAAGAACCCTTAAGTACTACTACTAGTACTACACAAAGTTTGGTAGGGGCCCTGAACAAAAAAATATTTTTAAAATATGTAAATAATAATAATCAAAAACAAAAATTACAGAAATTTGGTAAAGATATCAACATAAAAAATTATCTTAAAAATATGTACATAATCATTATTTAAAGCAAAAATTACAAAAATTTGGTACGAATGATCAATATGAATAAAAAATTATTTTTAAATATGTAATTAATTATAATCTTACAAAAGTTATAGAAACTTAACAAGGACATCGATTTTTTAAAAAAATAAACCAAAACGTGTGCATAATTACATTCTAAAACAAAATTATAGATCTTTGGTATAGCTAGAGGTATCATTATATATATTTCTCTTCGTCTTACGAGAGGAAAAACAGGAAAAAAAAAGAAAAAAGAAAAACTTTAAAAGTATATGAAGAGCCCAAAAACATATTCCGATTAAAAAACAAAAAAAACCCACTATAATAAATTTATAAATAAATGGAGAAACGACGAAGGCAGTCTAAAAATCTCCAAAGTCTCTAACGGAGAAAGAAGGGTTCTTATTATCAGGCATATTGCCAGCGTGGCGTAGACCAAGCGTAAGTGACACGTCACCTCCCTGTTTGGTCCCAAATCTAATGACACCACCGTCGACGTGGAAGTCACTGACGTCTTGCTGACACGTGGTGACGGCGAAAGCGTCTGAAACGCCGTGAGGAGCGGCGGCTGCGACGGAGGACGAAGAAGGGAGGAATGAAGAGTCGTTTTCATGATGTGTCGACGTCATCGTCGTTGTTGTTGTTGGAGTTTGTGCGGTTATTGTCTGAACGAGAGTGAAGTTGCTTTCATTGTTGGGTTTCGTGTCGTTGTTGTTGCTGTTGTTTGTTTGTTGATGTCTTCTTTGTTGTTGATAATCTTCTTTTTGATTTTCTTCTAATTCTTCTTCTTCTCTTTCTTTTGCTTCTTGTTGATACATTTCTTCAACCATTGGTTTCCATAGACGAACCCTAGCATTTATAAACCAATTCGACACCTGAAAACCCAAGAAAAAACTAATTTTAATCACCAAGTTGTTAATAAAATACTTGAAAGAAATGATCTTTCTGTTCAATTATTGTGGAAATCTATAAAAAAACCAATATTTTCGGTTTCACAAATAGTGTATTTCTAGAGTTATTATTGTTTACGACGAAAAGAGTTAGTACTATTATTGTTTATTTTGAAAGATATATTTTTTTAATAGTATTTTATAATATAAATTTTGAAACCAAAATTTTAATTCTCTCTTCCACCCAAATTTAATAGATTACAATATAACTAGTGGTATATATATATATATATATATATATATATATATATATATTGAATATAAGCGTTAAAAAGAAGAATATGAGCATACTCGTCTATTTGAAATATATTTTAGTTTCTATGAATTTTTTCAACATGACATTTTTTATGAAAGGGAAATAGAGTATTATGGTCATGTACTAGGCAAGTGTATCAATTCATTGTGGTCTAGATGTTAATGTATATATATACAAGAATTTGATGTCTCATCGTTATAATTGAAATTAAAGCTTCAAACTTTCATGCACATGAGAAATATGGTCCTAGTTTGAGTATTTATGTCTCTGTCTCTCTCTCTTGTAACCCTCTCTCCTATATACGTGTGTGTATATATGGATATAAAATGTATTAAATGGAGAAACGAACCCCAAGAAAAATGATTTTCATATTCAATATCCATGCAAGAGAATAGACATGAAGCCACTCATGTCAGGTTTTGCATGATGAAATGATTGATGTATATAGTAAATTTGCAAATCAAGTAAATATATCAATGTAAACGAGTAATCTAAAGGGTTCTTGTATGATCAGTATTAAAGAATATTATATACTATTATAAAGGCTGACCTGATTTCTGGATAAACCAGTCTGTCGAGCCAAGAGGTGCTTATCAGCATCGCTTGGGTACCTGAGAAAGAGACCAGAAAATGACTTCACGATCTTTAGAACCCTAAACCCAATAATTATTATTTTTTAAAATAAATTTGTAGTAGAGAGAGAGGAAAAAAACACAATCAAGTATATGCAAGAGAAGGTACAAACTTTCTTCTTACAAGGGCGTGAGAATCTAAGAGACAAAAGAAAAAGGTGATTGCAGAATAGAAGAAGCATTTGATTTTTATTTTTTGTTTCTTTGCTCTTTTTTTTCTTTTTCATGATAAAGCAAAATATTTAACAGAAGAGGTACATGTAAAAAAACTGTACAACTCTTCGCTTCTTTACTTCACTAACAACAAAATAGTAAAAATTCGGCAGACATTAAATAAAGAAAGTACTGCTGAATAATAAGAAAGGAAATTGCTTTTCTCAGCTTTTAAGTTTTTTTTTTTTCCTTATCTTTTAATTTGTCTTTCTTAACAGACAATATACCAATGACACTGCACCACTGACAAATCTGAGGCCTATTTTTTTTGTAATTATGTTAATGGCTTTGTTACTTTTATTAATAGTATAGGGAAAAAAATTAAAGCCAATTAAAGAGGAAACTATAAAGACAGAGACAGGGAAACCCTTACTATTATGATCCCAAAGCATAAAAGTTTGTGATCTCACTCTGCAAACTTCTTTTACTAGTATTAATTATTTAATTCATTTGCCATGCAAAGCACCTTGCATTTATATAATACACACAATTTTCTTGCAATTATCAAGGTCAATGCCTTGTTACCCTTGTTAATTTTGACTCTTAGCTGATACTAATTTTTATTAGTGGCATCAAGGAAAAAATGAAAAAGATTAACTGATAGTTGAATTCAATTGGTGGAATTAATATATAGAACTTTTAAAATTTTATTGACGAAATTTATAAATTGGAATCAAAGAAACTTTTTTTTATGGATAAAACAAAATCAGCAACTTTTTAAACTTTGTGATTGGAATATTCTTCCCGCAAAACCAAAATAAGTTCTAAGAAAAATAATTTGTCAATTTAACTTAATTTTAGTAAACACATATAGTAAACATATTACCAGTAAAAGTCTTGGTATATATATATATCAATGCATAGTAGTAGTCTATTTTTATAAGATATGGTCAACATTGCAAGAAGATTTATTATATTTGTATCGAAGAACAAGAGAAGATATATGTAATATTATGTTGAGTAAGGGATGAGAATATGGACTTACGGATTTAGAAAGTGTTCGAAAAGCCAAGCTCTAAGGATATTAACGGAGCGTTCAGGCAAACCACGTTGCGGTCTCCAAGCCTCTTGCTCCATCATTCCCATATGATGAAACGCACGTTGCTGACGCAAACTCTGCTCTAGCAAACGCAATCGCGGCGTTTCGCCTTTGGTTAACCCTGAGGACGCAGCCCCCGCCGCTTCTTTGTCCCCTAGAAGCTCACAGCTGCGTTTAAGCTGAACCGCAACCGCGTCTTTCAAACACCGGAAATGTCTAGACATTGCCTTTTGTGCCAATGTGGTGTACGGAACCGCCGCGCCGTAGCCCATTACTTGGTCGAATGAGTTCACTACCATTTGCATTTGTTCGCAGTAGTGGTTGTACCGTCGGTCCACCTAAACATTTAAATAAAAAAAAATGAAATATAAATCGAATAGTTTTTGTTTTGTTATTATTAGCCCATTTGTTAAGATAAAATACAACCCTCAAGAGATTATTATATTTAGATAAGATACCAAATTAAGCAAATTTCGTCAAAATAGACAAATCAGGGAATATATACACTCCAATGTGTTTTGTTTTCCTACTTGCAATTTATGGTATCTTAACATAAACTAACTAAAGATAAAATCTTGGAATAAGACAATGTCAACTACAAAATAAAATAACGAAGTGACTTCAAGGACTAGCTTTGGTTACGTATAGTGAAGGTAGCTAATATGGAGAAGGAAACTCTAATTTAAATTTCTGGTTGAAGACTAAATCACTTGATTAATCATAATTTAATTTCTTTTGTTAATTTGATTAAGCGATGCCACCAAACGCGTCACACAAAATAAGCATTAATATATGTCAAATTAGACTGTAACACGAGTATAATGATATTAGTTAGAAAAAATTATATAAGTGATGGTAGGATTGCGTAATCAAGCTCTACCAACTAGAGCATGTGTCGTGCTCTTGTACCAGTCGGTCTTTCTCTATACATTTAATTTTTATAAAATACATATCTAGAGTTTATGGAAATATTGGTTGATTTAAAGTAATAATATGAGAAGAAGAAAAATCAAATTTCTGATATGAAATTGGTTGATTGATCAATTCAATCATTAGAACGGGTTCATTTTATTTTAATCAAAAGTTTAATGGATAATTAGTTCATTGGTTTGAGAAAAATATAGTGTGAAAACGTTACCTCTTCAAGCATAGAGAGTAGCTTGACTTTTCTTCTTTGATGTTCAATCCGATCAGCCGGAGACAAAGGAGTATTATCATTTGCTGCTCCGGCGGACGAAGATGACCCTCCACCACCTCCGCCGCCTCCTCCTCCACCGCCGCAACCTCTAGTATTAGGGTTTGAATTGTTCCTACTAAGTTTGTTCTTCTTGAAATGTCCTCTTCCTACACTACAAAACTCTTCCATCAATTCTTGTGCCGGTTTCGTGTACTTTGAATTCCTCAACGTATAGATCCCTCCAATGGAGGAAGAAGCCGCCATGGGAGAAGATGATGATGATCCAAAATGTCCCACAACTTGATGTTGATGAGAAGTTGAGTTATCAAGAAGAAGAGTCTTGAATTGATTGAACTGTTGATGATGAGCCGATGCGTTAGAAGAAGAAGAAGTTCCATCAACGGCTGCACAATAGATGCTTCTATATTCTTCTGCTTTAGCTGCTGCTGCTGCTTCTAACGAAGACGAGAGAGATAAAGATAAACCTTTTCCACCTTCCACGTGTACGGTCCCGATCATCTCTCCTTGACTTTGATGATCAGAGGAAGATGGCCATGTGAAGTGATGTTGCTCGTTGGTGAAACCATAACCTTGATGATGATTTGGTAGCAACATATGAAGAGTTGAGTTGTTGTTGCTGTTGTGACGGTTTTGTTGCTCTAGCAATTGTTTAGTAGATTGATCAAGAATCTCGCCGGAGTCACCGTTGCCACCACCGCCGGGGAAACCAAACATTTCAGACAACATTCCGGCTGTTTCATAAGCCGGAATCGGAGCTCCGGAGACGGCGGATTCCTCCACTTCCTCCTGATGGGAAGACGATGATCGGTGGAATCCATTGGGGAAGGAAAAGATTCCTTGGTGGTGATGATAATCTTGGGACATAGAATCTGAATTGTTGTGATGATGATGATGATGATGAGTTGTAGTAGCTAGACCCATATCAATTCTTGATTACTGTTATTCATTATATCTCTCTTTCCAAAGCTTTTGGATCCTGTAAGGATTCAGACACATAACACACAGAGAGAAGAATCTTATATAACAAAAAACAAAAAAAAATTTAAGAAAAGAAAGAGAGAGAGAGAGAGAGAGAGAGAGAGAGATGAGTCAACTAGGTATTATACAGTTTTTTTCTTTCTTCTCCATCTCTTTCTTCTATCTCTTTTAAGGTTTTCACTTTCAGCTTCGGTCGTCATCTACATATGTATATGTGATTCTATATGATAGAGAGAGAGTAAAGAAAATACCTTGGAGTTGCAGAGAATTGAAGAAAGAGAAGAGTAAGGCTTTAGCTATCGTTTTTTATCTTCTCTCTCTCTCTAGCTTTCTTTTTCTTGAGCTCTTCTTTTCTCTGGTAGTGAGAGTTTATTCAGCAAATTCTGGAAACCATTTCAAAGATTAAAGAAAAACTTATAAAAAATCTCTCCCAAAGAGAAAGGAAGAGAGAGAAGAAAGAAGAAGAGGTCGCTGTTCTTTCTTCCTCGCCTCCCTTTTTAACCCACCAATCTTCTTTATTATTTAATTATTTTTATTAAAATATAAACTATTCTTGATTTATCATTATAGATATTTTTAAAAAATGAAGTGGTTTTATAACTTCGCTAAGGTATTCTATATCAATAACGATGAAGAAGAAAGACAAAACTTATATACATGCGAAAATTACGAAACTGTCCCTGTCAATTTTTCTTACTTCTTTTGTCAACGATATTTGTTTATAAATGCAAAAAAAAAAAGTATATAACTTTTTATCACGGAAATGTCGGCTGCGATCAACATTTTAAAGGAGTTAATTTGGAAAACTAGTATTAAAAAAAAAAAAATCAAACTAAAAAGAATACAAAGATAAGGTGAGCCCAAAGGTCATAATAATATCTCAATGACCCAAACTACCACCATAAATATTTCCACATATTTTTGTGCTTCAATAGTATTCTCATTTGAGAAAAATAATTATCATAATAATATTCCCATAGTGCCCTCTAAGTTGTTCTACTGATTTCGCGAGTGTAATTGTTGTTAAGGGTAAACTATGTCATTTCAAATTACTTTTTTTTTTTGACGTGACAACTTTTTCAACTGGCGCATACTAGCTCATACTCATTTTTTTAATGCATCCCAATATCACTAAAATTATAAATTGCTTTTTTTTTTGAACCAACACCCAACTAGTGAAAGCCCAAAACAAGGGGAAGAGGAAAGTTTAGCCTTTGCCATGACGTCAGTTTCAAAGTTGAGTTTCCTCGGAACAAAGTTGAGTTTCCTCGGAACAAAATTGAAAAAAACAGAGATCAAACACCGGGAGAGATTTATGATGTAGGAGACAATACCATAGAGCTCTTTCGGTATGTTGCTTGTAGAGATTGCTCTGATGAGCACTTGCGAATCTGACTTGAAGCAGATTTTTGTGAATCCATGATGTCTTGCTTGGATTAGAGCTTCTCTCATTGCGAGAGCTTCCGCAACGAGCGGGGAGAAGACGAAACTTTGGATTTTCGATCCATGGTGGATTCGAGTTTCCGCTCTGTCCTTGAAGATCCAGGCGAGACCGGACGTTTTATCTTCCGATCTCCAGACAGCGTCGGTGAAGCATATGGTCTCGGTGATCTCGTGGTTGTTTAGAGGGATGAGATGCGATCTACTTGCCGACGGTTCCGTGACCTGAGGTAAGATTTGTGCTGAGATCCATTCCTTTGCGTCCAGAAACCTCCTAATCTTCGAGAAAAGAAGATTTTCAGAGGAAGAGACGATTGAAAAAGCAGTAATTATAAATTGCTTATACTTGGTAATTGGTTGACAACATTTGTTGTAAATACCAATGTTATCTGAAATTCGATTTTTGTAGTGGTATTATCTAAATCTACAAAAAAAAAAATTATATAATCGAAATTAATCGTTCATAATACGGGTGATGATTTTTTTTTTTAAAAATATACTTATTTATAAAAATGAATCAATTGTTTTAAACTTTGGAGATACTTCAATTCTAGGCAAGACATAATATCAAAATCATATGACTAAGTATCTCCAAAGCTTAAAACATTAGAGATTCACTAAGTTTTCACTATAGTCTAATGACTAAAAAGCAATAAGAACAATTTTAGACCTACAAACACTTCTCAACTCAAGTCCCACTCGTTGGGTATAAGCAAAATATTTTGGCATTGCATGAATGTAGAAAGGGAAGATGAATTTCTAAAATGATGTAGTTTAAACCATCATCACCCTGAATTTTACAGGCTTTCTTGAGACCTAAAGCGTGGTCCTCGTTCCGGTGGATGCTCTCCTCCTTAAATTTTTTGTTGGGAAGATTTAAAGCGTGGCAGTTTGTTCCCGAAGTTAGAACTATTAATAGAGGAGCTTATCTCATTGCAGTAAGTGTTACCAAACATGAGTTTTTCCAATCTTATGTTGCTGCGGGTCATCCGCTTTGGTTAACAAGTCTCTTTCTTAGTGAGAAAGCTTGATCCTCTTCTGTTTTTAGCCTTTTGTGTTGTTCCATGCTTACCTTTATTTGGGTTTTTAGGTTCTTTTTTTAGTAGCATTTTTGGGAAAGGCATTTCGCTTGCCCGTCTTGTTTTCTTTCGGTGGTCTTTATAAGTATCAGTCTAGATCTCGTTTGAAGAAATATATATATTTCAGTTGAAAAAAAAAAAAATCCATCATCACCCTAAATATATCATATTAAAAAAAAATATTTGTTCAAAAATCGATTTGACGTGCGTATCCGTCCCACAAACGGTTAGAGACATCTTGGATATATGCAATGTAGGTTATAAATCCACAATGGGATAAATAATTAATGGAAGGCTCGAAAGCAAAAGGTGTAAACCCACTTGTATATATATCTATGGAGACTTATGTTGGAATCTATCATGTCAGAATCAGATACCAAATCAATAATTTTGTAACATCCATAATTATGGTTTAAACTTTTTACTTAAATCTAAATTAACTCAAGTGGGTTCCTCAATAATATTAATTTTGCTAAGGATAATTTAGTAACCTACCATTTAAAAAATAATTAATTTTCAGGAAAAGCAGGTTATTTCCAAAATAAAAACTGTTTAAGTTTATTTCTACCAACTATGCTCTACTTTATAATTGAAATTTTCTGCTATTTTTTGTCTTCTTAATAAATATCTACAAATTAAATATAAGCAACTCTGGCATGTTGAACATTTTCTATAAAACTATTACAAAGGAAAAAAAACAATGTTTATATAATCGAATAGTGATTCATGGGCATCCAAGAAAATAAATTAAACTTCATTGGACATTTTAGCCTGTTTATTGACAAAATCGGAAATATTTCTCTAGGCACCTAAAATTTTATTTTCAACGCTCATGTCCTTGAAATAGTATAGAAAACTAAAACAGAAAACGAAGAAAGAAGCTACATTAAAATTCTCCAAATATATACTTTATGAACTTAATTTTAATCGTTATATTTTTGTTGCAACTGCAAACGGGAATTGACAGTTGACAGCCCAACCTTCTTCACTTCTACCAGTATCTTTCTCTCTTTTCGAATTATTTATATCTTTTGAAAAAGTAAAATTTGTTTTTCGAAAAAAAATAGTTTTTGGTCGGGTGAATCTCTCACGTGAATCCCATCCTCTCTACTCACACGTATGCACAACCATATATCACGTGCGGAACCTCCTTTTTCGCGCGTGTGGTGTGTCCTTTATCCTCCTTTACGCATTTAATAAACAAGTAAACCCAATGCATGTAATGGATCCTCTGGTTATAGTCTCTCTTCAATGGTGGTTGCAAAACCTTCCAAATATAGTTGCATCTTCATTAACCTCATCATTGCTATTTCTACACGTTACTTTTGCTCTCGTCCTCACATTGATCCATCTCTTCGATATACGATATAACAAATTATACGATGAAATGCAACGAGTTGGTGGGAGAGATTTGATACATTTAGAACTAAGTTCAAATAAGAAAACGCATTAGATCTTTATAAAAAAAAATGGTTCATTGGACATATGTTGGTAAAAAATCACATTCTTAGATCTTGAAAGTTAAAATAAAATTCATATGAATTAGCTTTTCAATCAAAACGATTCTAGCCAAAACATGTGTTTCTCATATTAATCAAAACTGTTAAACTGAATTAGAAAGAATTTTATTAGTTGCTATACCACTTTAAGTTTCTATTTATTTTGGATCTGTAAACTGTTAAACTGGATTTGTTAGTTTCGTTTCATAATAACTATACTTGTTCAATTTCTTTTCATATATATTTTTTTGACTTTTAAACCGTTTTAGATTTTTATGTTGTTAACCAAAAAAAAAGGCTCAACTTCCGTATAATTCTTTCTACTGCAACTAGTGCATATGTTTGATTGGTAACATGTAGTATGCTTGATTTAGTTTGAGTTATAGGCATAACTCAAAAATGTTACCAATCATGAATTATTTTTCATGTTTTGCTTTAGAGTTTGAGTTACAATGTGTTATGGTTGCATTAAAATTTTGAGTTATCTCTTTGTAAAATTGATAAATCAAAAGTTAACTCAACATCATGGATAATTCCATGTATTTGAGATTGAGTTAGCTTTTTTTTTTTTTTTTTACTTTTTCAATATTAATTATTGTATAACTTATAAAGAAACGTGTTTTGCTTCCTTTCTTATAGGTTTTTAATTTTATTTTAAACAATTACCAATTATTTTGTTAGTAACAAATTGTCTTTGTCAAATATTTTTCTATAGTTATTTATTTCTTTTTTTAATGATTTTAATAAAATTATTCATATCATTCTAATAAATTTCTTTTTGAATGATTGTAATAAAATTATTCAAAGATTTTTTGTGTTAAAAAAATAATGTTTTTAGTTAATATATTATTGTTGGTATTAATTTATTTAATCTATTTTATAATAAATGTTATCATAATTAATAATTAAATTAATTTTATTTTAAATAATACATACTGCAACTTATACATCATAAAAGTTACCAATTATCTATTTTAACAAAATATTTTAACTCGAAATTCTACATCAAACTTAGCACATAAATCTACTGTTTTTACCACATAATTTTACTGCAACTTACATCGAATTATAGCATCAATTGTAACTCGATTTTAAAATTACATGTCACCAATCGGAAGCGTTGTTTCTATCTCTAATGGGTTTTTTAATCAATTTTAGAAGTCCATTTTTAGAAAAAAAATATCCTTTGATTCCTGTAATTTTGTCTACAAGGGAGCGTAACATGTGGTCGGTTTGAATTTTGGCATACGTAGTTTTTTTTTTTCTGTTTTGTTTTAAATAGTTATCTAATGAGCGAAAAAATTAAAATTTGCTTGCAATGCAATAATTATCTGGACGGGCTCTGATTACAACCATTTTGCAACTTTAAATATTCAGTAATTTTTTTTTTTTAACTTTAACTAAATATTCAGTATTATTAATGAATTAATCCCTTATACGTATATCTTATATATATATATGGACTAAAGTCCTCATGTTAAGACTTAAATATTATAGAGAGTTAGTTGAAACTAAAAGAGAGAAAATTAAAGTCACTTGTTCACGTATGGTTGTTAATATAGACATACATATATACTTACACGTCTCATAGATCATTAAAAGCTCTTTAAAATGCCATGTGTAATCTATATATGTAGAAACTCTCAAGTTCATCAGGACAAAGGCAATAAATGATTAGACTACAAATACGTAATTATCATATCAATATTAGTCCATTCATTAATTCTTGTGTTCATCATCCAAACTCTCTTCTTCTTTTTTCACTTCAAATTCGTAACATGAATCGGTAGTAGAATCAACATAAAACAGATGAATACAAATTAAGGAACTAGAACCACGTATATTGAGAGGGTTCTGATTTAGTTGTGACACGTCAAAAAAATAATCATATATGTTTCTCGTTTAATATACATAATAAAACTAGTAAAACTATAAATTCGAATCAAATAAGATTCGGGTTTCACTGTTTCTTTCACAAAAAGAAAAATATTCAAAATTCGAAAACTTTAATTCAAGGCTGAACAGAAGATCGGATTGGGCACGACGACTAAAGTAGAAAGGGTAAGCTACAAAATTGATAAACAAAAACATTTTAAAATTATGAAAATTCAATAGCAAAATTTGCAATAAGGTAAATAAAAGGTAAAAGAAGGAAAATAGTACGCGCGGCTTAATGCTTTGTCCGAGGAATCATACAGCCTCTCTCATGTCTCTCGCTTTCTCTTGGTTTATTTTCTATCATTGTTTTTGGCCTTTAATCAAATTAAACTTCTTAATTAAACATGAAGGGATTGGACAAGTTCCATGAATAAACGATTGAAAATAGAATTATTGGGGATGAAGAATTGAATTTTCATATCTTAAAGAACTCCATATTAAGTTGTTGACAGTTTCCACATAGACTTTTTCTTCATACATATATACGTAGCACCTTCATCTAAAAATTGGTTAATATTTTTGAAAGTTCCCAAGATTTAGTTTATAGTCTTGTGGTTTTCGTGTTTGAATTTCATCATATATAAATTTTACTTTTAACTAGATCTCACCATCTATCATATGTTATTGGAGTAGAGATGGATCGGAATAAAATCCAAAAAACATTAATAACAGAATAATATTTCGATGTGGTAGTTCAAGTGGAATACCACTTGGTAACTCAAAAGGGAAAAGTTGAGAAACTCTCTTGAACTAGGAGATTATTGGAAGTGGAGAAAAAGACTAATTTAACATGTTTCTGATCTCCCACAAGGAGATTATTGACCTAAAAATTGTGTTGTTGAAGTCATAAAAAAATCATAAATGATCTTGAAAACGAAAGAGTGTTCGCCTCAATTTTTGATTCTCTTGAATTCACTTAAAATTCTTGGTTTTTGAGATAACCTAATAATCAAATCATTTTTTTATATTATGACATTATTTTTTCTCCAAATGCTTACAAACTCATATGCGTTGTTCGGGAAATTGGTAGGACTTCACCATTGGTTCATGTATATGGGTGTCTGAATCATCTTGTGAAATGTTAGTGTATCACATTCGGTATTAATAATTAAAAAAAAAATGCATTGAGTGTTACAATTGGTTTACGTATATTGTTTTAATCAGAGCCGCATTATTTGTTCTCCCATTCAACCAAGATACAGAAGAACTAAAGACAGGTTAAAAGTAAATATGTTGTACTGCATGCTGCACTACGCCACGAACAAAAATGATGATCCGCACATGATTGATTAAGCACAGCAAATAGGGTATATATGTTTAGATACGTTTGTCTGTCACTATTATTTTTCAAAAATAAAAAGATTATACGAAGTAATTTACAACATTGTATCTCTGTTAGGCCAAAATTACTGCAGCTATCGGAAATGTTAGAAACAACAATTAGTTAGGTTTTGATAACTATTTTATCCACACTACACTTATAATATAGTTACCAACTTACCATTCAAGTTTTATTCCGCTTGTTCTATATCGTTTATCGTTTATCTAATTGTTCAGTTCGTATACACTAACCACGCATTTTTAGTATTTGATCTTATTAAGATTAGTAAAGGTTAATGGGTAATAAAACTTTAATCTCTAGAGTGTGTGTAAGATATGTCCTATATCGGAAGTTGGAACCTTGACTTATATAATAAACTTGGACCAATCCACTCATTGTCAATTAGTTGAGTTGGAAGCCCAAAAAACTTAACAAATCTATTTGTTCTGAACCGCAAATTCAATTTATTTTTATTTTAATGAATTTGATGAACATATAAAACATACAAAGAGAAAAACATAATTGGAGCGAATCGTCTTTGTTTAGAATTTCCTTTGACTAAATATGTTACATAAATGTGTGAATATCCGCATCGCTACTTCAATGAGTCACCCATTCATTCATAAATTTGATTACTTGTTTGGGGTGATATGCTAGTAAATTTGATTTTAATCAATGGGTAAGTGTCTAAGTGATATACCACAAACACAAAGGGGCTTCTGAAATTGGAGGCGATGGTCCCTTATTCTACTTTTTGTCCATTCGGTGTCAATCAAATTGTTCCTTTCTCCTTTATTTGTTTTTTTTTATCTCCTCTTTTTAGCTCTTTGATATATACTTTTATTTTTAAAAACAAATTGTAATCATTTTCTAGCTTGTTTTTTTGTAATGGAGGAGATGATTTGTTTTTTTTAAAATCGATATACAATATCTTTTCGGTTTAAATTTTTCGAGCTTTGGTGTTAGATGCTTTTGTTTTGTTTTATTCCCGCCTTTTTAGCACACTCATTTTTGCAACTTAAGAGTGCTTTGTCTAGTGGTGTGACCACAAGCTCACTATATGTCTTCCGTTTCCTCATTTATTTGTGCATCAACATGAATATTTTAATACTTATATATATGCCATTGTGCATGCAAACTTTCAAAATCTAGGCATGACATGCTTTTAAAATTTGTTTACTAATATCTTCTTGTATCTGTCCTTTCAAGATTGGAATAGCTTGACTTTTAGACCATTTTTTTTTGTTAAAACTTTAAGACCATTCTAGGCTAAAGTTTACAGATTTTGATTTTAAATCTTAATTAAAAATCATATATATCTTATGTGAATAAAACAGCACTTCGACATCTATATAACTAATTATTGAAACGTTTCTTACACGATACTGTGGCTCAAGTTGACTGTTATAATTAATTATGTCTCTGTCAATCTCTAAAATAGATTGTTCAAAGGTATAGCTAATAAGAAAGGGTCCATATATATAAAGAAGTGCTAACTTTGACTTTGAATATATCAAATCCAAATTGGCTAAATTCAGGCCTTTCACATCCTTAGGAGTTAGGACCATGCATGAGATTGGAAATACATATGCAATGAGTGAAAAAACCTTAAATTGAACTGTCACATAATCAATTATTACCTAATTATACAATGGGAAGAGTTTATACTCATATAAATATTTTATAAATAAAGTACACAAAGAAGATTTGTATTTGTATGTAGCCGGTACAAAAAAACTACGTTAAAATATAAATGATGTATCTAAAAGGAAACGCAAATTAAAATCATAAGGTAACTGATATTATAATTTATGATATTATAAAATCATCATAAAGATAAGGAAATTGGTTCAAAAAAAAAAAGATAAGGAAATGGTATATGTTCTTTAGCTAAAAATCTGTATTAATGTTCTGCTTGAGTCTCCAAATTCAAATTCGATTTAAAGCATAATTATTGAAATTAATATATCTAACATAACGTTTTCATTTATAAAAAAAAATGTTATGTCTTTTCCTCAACAAAACCATAGGTATTTAATTTGCAATGTAATTATTGATTGGTATTTTAATTATGTATTCATATTACTATTTCTTGCTTTTCAATCATTGGTTAAAAAGTTTTGAATGATGTGTAATGGTAAAATAACAAATTCTAAAAAAAACAAAAAAAAAACAAATTCTGAACAATAGCCAAGGGATATTATGGGAGCCAAAAAATGGTTTGAATAAGTCTTAGTTTTGACAAAAAAAAAATTGTTTAGTAAAAATGCAAATTTAACGTTATATATAAACATTTAGATTAGAGTTTTACTAGAGGGGTGTGTGACCTTTTTACGTACTGAAGATCCGATTGGTTTTTTTTTTTTTGAAACGGGCCTAGATCCGATTAGTTGATCCTATAATAACTTGAGATTGGTATATGATTATGAATATGACAAGGTTGTTATAATTGCAAATAAACAAAAAGATACTTAAAGACATTTTAATTTAAAAGAGGATATCATAAGTACGCTATGAAACACATATGGTTTACACTCGACAAAAATAATCGACAAGAGACAAAAAAAAAAAAAAAAAGGGACCCGCGTGTTAATTTATATAGAGAAAATTAAATCAATAACCATAATAAAATCAAAAACCTACGAATTATCCAAAAATCCCCTTTTTCTCTATCTATCTCTCCCTATCTCTCTATCTATCTCTCCCTATCTCTCTAACCCTGGTTAGTTTCTTAATTTTTGTTTTTGTTATGGTCATTTGCTAAATTGACCCATTTATATATCACACACATTATCATATTTTTATTTTTCTAAAATTGATTGTTAACTAAATCAACCTTTAATTGCAAAGTTCAATGGTCTTGGTGGTACACTAACATCTAGCATTATATAGAAACTGACTGTTAACTTGTTAAGTGTAGTGTAACTAAATGGACGTAGGAATGACGAAACATATTTACTAAAGTGTGGTGTAAATCATCAAGACCAGTATTTTTTTTTTTTTATAAAGTCAAGAGTCAAGACTAGTAATTGCACAAAAATGATTTCATTTTAAGAAAAATTTGTGAAAAGGATAGGAGTGAATTTATTTAGGTAAAGTAATTACGAAAGCAAAACTAATGTTTTTTTTGTCTTTTCTAAAAATAAATAACTAACAATAAAATAATTATTACATCCATATATCACGATTTAAATTAGCAATAATATATGACGACAAAAAAAAGCAATAATATATATTATAATATTTTTAAATTATAATTATTTTCTGTAGCATGCTCATGTTAAATATATATATTCACTATTTAATATGATTCTTTTTTCTTTAATGACAGCAAAAGATAATTAATGAGAATAAAAAACGCCGTGTGTATTATGTAATGTTGTTTATGTGGACGAGTCGATGCGTTCTCATATCTATCACAATAAAAGTGGTCCTAGGAACACAAAACACAAACTCACTTTAATCGGGTCCACGTGGCAAAGCCAGGCAAAATGATGTTCATGGCCACGTGGGATATGTGGTCCATGTCCGAATCAACGTGTCTTGAAGTGCCACGTGTTTTTGACTACCCAAGCGTGACAGCCTGTTCCTCCATCACCAAACTTCGAACTTCAAGTCGTTTTTTTTTTAATTCGTTTTCCTAATTTTATGCATTTCAATTATCCGGAAAAATGAAATAATGCGAAGAACTAATGGTTTCCACTTGAAAATAAGTTACCATTTTAAGTCAATTTCCTTGAAATGTATAAATTATCTAACTATTTATATTTGGTTAGTATAAATAGTATTACGCTTTAGAACTATTAAAAAATTCGGTGAATGATTTACTCGATGTCTACATTCACTTTAGAAGAATTAGTGGGATGTTAAAATATTGGATATCCTTCTAATTATAACAAAAAATTGTAAATAAATACTGTATATTATTTTTAGCATGTGGTTTAAATAAATAAAGTATTTTGAAAAAGACATGCGATCATTTATTTTGTGGTTTTTCCAGTATCATTTTTGCACCTAAAATTGTAGAATTTTCTGGCTATTCTTTTCATATTTCTTAAAAATGTATTTATAAATAATTTTTTTTTGAATCTAAGCCTTGATTGTTTGCAGATTTTGAAAAAAAAGAAAAAAAAAACAAATTTTAGTTTTTTGTTTCTAAAAAACTACTTTTTAACCATTCAAGTTTTTAAACAAATAGAATTCCTAAATTATAGAAAAATTTATTTTTAAAAGTTTTTATCGTTTTGTAAACAAAAACCAAAAACCAATGAATTTTTCCAAAAAAGTTATCCAAATTGTTTTTTTAGTATTTTTGAAAAATATTGCTTCATCAATCAATAATTAATTAAATGCTATTATTTTCTATATATGAGCAAAGTTCTCGTCGGCAAAAAAAAAAGGAGCAAAGTTCTCGTTGGCGAAAAAAAAAGGAGCAAAGTTCTCGTACTTGTTCTAGCTCTACACACACAAAAAAAAAGATTTCATTTTTACAAATAATGTATTTACTTTTTTATAAAATCAAGCTATCAAGCTATTAAACTTTTTGGGTATGTTTATTTAACTAATTATTTATTGTTTTCATCAATACTTTTACCGTAATTTTTATAATATTTTGGTATTATTTATTATTTTTATAAGAAATAACTTTTTTATTAATAAATTTATATATTTATGTTATTAATTTTAACCTTAAAAACAATAACTAATAAGTCAAAATTCAAGAAAAAAATAAAATAGTCGAATGCCAAAAACTAAATAAATCATCATTTAAGTTTTTTTAAAAACTAAGATCTACAGCAAAATTAAAAACCAAAAACAAAATCCAATAACTACGCAAACATTCATGGCCTAAATATGATGTTCATTTTTGAGGCTGGCGAATCAACCAAATTTTTATTCATTTTAGAAAATTTATTTATAAGATACAATTTTCATTGTCATGAGCCGATTATAATACTTATGAGTGTAGTCAAATTAAATTTAAAGTATTCAATCGTTACAACTAAAAATCAACTTTGTATAGAACAATCAACATTTTTTCTGTAACCAAATCCAACACAACAACATAAGCTTCTAACATCATAATCCTTTGTATACATCAACAACAATAAAAAAAAAAAAAAGTACTCTAATGGGCTAGTAAGCCCAAAACATATTGGGCCTTGAACTCAATACGAGGATTCCCAGCTTTTCGAAGCCGTCAAGATCTTGGACAAAGACAGAACAATTTCATCCATTGATGGACGATTCAAATGATCTCTCTTCAAACAATCAACCACCAATCTAACCACAAAACTCACTAATCCTTCAGGTAAGAAGCTTCCACTAACCAAAATCTCCTCCATTGCATTGCCTTCATCGATCTCTTTCTTCAATTCAGAAGCTTCTTTACCGGTAACAATCTCCAAGAACACAACTCCAAAAGCATAAACATCAAGCTTGGTCGAAACTAACCCATGTTCCAAATACTCAGGAGCTAAATAACCTCTTGTTCCTTCCACGTGCTTCGTCAACAAGTAATCTCCTCCTCTCTCGGTCGTTCTCGCTAACCCTAAGCTACCAACCTTTGCTCGAAACTCGAAGTCGAGGAAGATGTTTCCGCTGGTTAAATCCCTGTGAACGTAAGGAGGATCCGCGAAGTTGTGTAGATAGTTAAGCCCTGTTGCTATATCTAAAGCGATTTTCAGTCTTTGAGTCGAGCTCAAGAGCGATTTCGCGTAAATCCAGTCGCTTAAGCTTCCATTAGAAGCGTGCTCATAGACTAAGTACCAATCTCCTTCGTGGAAACAGAATCCAGAGAGACGTATTATGTTGAAATGGTTAAGCTTCGATAACAAGTTTATCTCCTCGGATGCGTTTCCTTCGATTTTCTTGATCATCGCACCATCGCCGTTGATTTTTCCGATGTACCCTGATCCTCCGATCGAGCTAGAGGACGTGAAATCGCTCGTCGCAGATTGAATCTCGTGAAACTTGTAAACTTTTAAGGTATCTACCACCATACCTGATAAACCATCCAGCGGATCGAATTCCGAATCTTGATCGGAGATCGGTGGTTTCTTGGCCGTGAAGCTATCGAGATTTCCCGTTTCCTCTTTCTTTTTAGGTTTCTTCTTAACCAGACAGAAAATGGCTGCACCAATCACACTCAAAACCAAAGCTCCCCCTAGCACTCCGGCGAGAACATAGACCCAAGTTCTCTTCGGTTTCCCACCATCCGGCGACAATGGAGGAGAAGGTGGAGTCGGTGACGGAGGAGGAGGAGGAGGAGGAGTCAGAGAGTTGAGATTTGAAGGAGGGTTCTGTAAAGGAACCAGTACCGTGGTGAAAGGGAAAACTCCGGGACTCTCAAAAGACATTTGGTTAGCTTCTAAAGTCTTACTCGTCTCGACGCCGAATCTCTGGCTGATGAACTCGACCGTGTCTCCGAAAACCACGGTGTAGCTCACAAGATAATTCACGCCGTCTTCACGGAATTGTTTAGCCGTGGGACACGCGCAACGAATCGGAACAACGATCTTCATACCAGGAACCAGAGATTGAGATGAAACATTGTTCTGTCTCTGCAGAGCCTGACACGTCGAGAGCCCCTCAAGAGTGTCGTTCGCAATGGAGAAATAAGAATCGTTTGGTCGGATTGTGTAAGTGAGATTTGATTGGGAATAGTTGTTGTTGTTGTTGTTGCCGGAGCAAGAACAAGTTACAGGGATGATGACTCGTTGATCAGAAGGGAAGGAGGAGGTTGTTGAGGCGTTGTTGAGGGAGGAGAGGAGAGACGGGTCGACGGAGAAGAGTGAAGAGATGGAGGAGACGGTGGAGAAAGGAGGTGTTGACCGGAAAATGACGTAGGTAGAGCAGGTTTTGTTGAGGCCGTTACAAGAGTAACCAAGAACGGAGGTTGAGTTGTCGGCGACAGAGCAATCGGTGGTTGATGTGCCAACATAAGGCTGTTGCGCGGTTGCTAAAGAGGAGAGACATAGGAAGAAGAAGAAGAAGAAGAAGATATGAAGTTGAAATGAGTTCTTGTCGGAGATCATTGTGAATCTGCAAGGTTTCTTTGCAAAGGTTTTTTTAACTGAATTTAAATGAATCGTCGTGGGAAGAAAGTCAACTGTTTCTGTTAAGTTGGGGGAATTGGTCTCTTTCACGATTGAATATTTTTTAGTTACGTTGAATTATTAGAATGGATAATTAATTTATTATCTTATTATATATAATTTGCATCATATCTTTTAACTCCTACCAAACCATTGATATAATTTGTACATCAAGAGATTTGAGGAAGAGATAGACTTTGAAGCCGCCAAAGACGACTCGAGAGGATGATGACACAAGACAAGTTACTACTACTAATCGATTCTGTCTTCGTTACTAAATGGCTTCAGCGAGACAGCATGTTGACCAAAAAACAGTTGTCCCCATTGAAGAAACTGTGGTCACCATTCAAAAACAAACGCAGAAACGTCTGAGGCGACAACTTTGAAACCTCAGAAATGGGTTCATATTCGCATTGGTGGGACAAAGGTTGGTCCTTTCTTGATTCTCAAACAACCATGAAAGGATTCATAAGTATTCTTATCTGAAACAACCAAATGGAACAGCACTAAAAGTACTAAATCTCCCCTATCCGATGGACATTGTTGTCTGTACCACACATCACACCGTGACAGATAAAGAAGTCTAAAGATAGTTAACGAATTTGCGAAATCTTTCAAAACAGATCATAGCACAGTGTATCTATTACTACACAGCTACTTTAGGAAGAAGAGCAATGAGACAGAAAGGAGACTGAGTATGGAGTCTTCATTAAGAGTAATTCAACTGTACATGCAATGCAACATGAGCATATGATGAGTTTATTGAAAAGTTAATGGATGCTCCTGTAATTGCTTTATCAGTGAGTTTAAATCAATCGAAAAATCAGTCTCAAAAGCACTTGTCAAAGTCTATATATGTAAGCAACCTTATGACACCACATATATATTCCACAACAAATAGTTTTCACATGATGCAGAGGACAAAACAACAAAGGCCAAAAGATATATAAGAGTTGTGTAAAAACAAAACGTAGGAAAAGCAGACACAAGGCTCAGCTATTAACCGTATTTACAGACATTGTTTTGAAACCAAGTAAAAGAGAGTTTGGATTACGCATACCTGCAAATAAAAACCCCACAATATGTGTTTTGGTTTCACCAGCAAAGGAATGCTATGACACCAAATCCAATGAGCAAGGCGAGTTTCTTCAGATACGCATCGCTTTGGTTCTGGTCACGCTCTTGTCCATGAGTATGAACTCCACGGAAACCATTGTGGTAGCCACCGTATGTTGTACCGTAGAGCGCCGCGTCGGGGAACCCATGGAACTGGAAGTTAAACAGAGAAGGCAACAAACCTCCGACCCCGAAGCTGAAGTTCCCGATCCTAGTAGTCGCCATCGGCATAAACCCTCCCATCAAACCAATACCGTAGTTGAGAAAGTTGCTCGCCGCATCGGGCTGAGGAGGAGGAGGAGGAGGAGGCGCGGTCTCGGGTCTTTGACCAGCTGGTCTGTTGGGAATCCGCAGTCCAGGGTAACGTTTCGTCCTCGGGTCGGTCTGGTTCTTGCCTCTACCGTAGAGAGGCACGAGCTTATCGTCTTGCACCAGGGCTTTGCAGACGGGGCATTCTTGAGAGTGAGAGTGGTGGTGAAGCCAACGGTATAGGCAAGGCCAGCAAAAGAGGTGGCCACAGAGAGTTACGATCGGGTCTTGAGCCAGCTCGAAGCAAATGTTGCATTCAAAGTCGTGATCTTGATCGTTTGCTGCTCCATTGTTATCAGAGTAAGAAGAAGAGGACGTGCTAGTTGATTCTGCTTTCACCATTTGTTGATCTTATAATCAAAACAGTTACTGCAAAATCAAAATCAAAATCAAAATTATGAACTTCCGAATTAAGAAAAACCCTAGCTTATAATTCGAATCAATTGAAAGCGACAAAACCCTAAAATCTAACTCGTATTTACCCAACAACAAAATCCAGAACCCTAAATCTTTCCCCAAATTAGATATAAAGGGAAGATCGATTTGAACCGACAAAGATAAATCGATCAGTGACCGACATTGCGATTAATCCCAATAAATCCGATTCTCAGATTCACTGATTAAAATCGAAAGATTTAAGAGCAAAACTTACATCAAAATTGAGGCTTTCGACTTTCAAAACAGCCACGAAACGAAGACAAGATCCCTAAAAAGTAGAGATTCGGACGAAACTAAAGAGGAAACATGACATCGTGGGAAAACAGAATCCTACTGTTAGGAAGAAAAAAGAAGAATGGTGTGTGCACCTAGAGAGAGAGAGAGAGAGATCCAAGGCTATTTCTGATTTTTGGATTTTCTCTTTTTTTTTTTTTTTTCATTGGATCTTTTTGATTAATTAAGGCCCAATTGAAAATCCCTTTCATAAACGGAAAATAAACCCAGGCCTGTTTAAATATTTGTTAACAGTTGATTTACTTAAGGATTCTTCCTTAATTTCAAGTGTCTTTTGTTTGATTTCTCTATGTATTATACTAGATTGCATGGAAACGAAAACTGAAAACCCAAACGTTTTGAAATGTGCAAATGCTATTTTTGTAAATTAGAAATGTTTTGGAAATGTGTATATATATACATTAAACTATTAAACATCTAAATTATATTAAAAATATAATATTTAAATCAACAAAATCCAATATATAATTATTAAATACTTTCAATAAAAATAAAAATTATAACATTTAAATTCAAAGATTTAGAAGATTTTCTTCATCATCATTTTCATACCAAAACTATTTTCAATTACAATTCATCGAAAAAGTCGGCAAACTCAATAATACCAAAACTAATCTCATATATAATGAATCAAATTAATTATTAACTTACTCTAAATAATCAAAATGATAGGTTAGTTTCATTCTTATAATTGTTTACTTATTAATAAAAATAAAAAAGTAATTTTTTTCCCGTTTCCATCGCTTTTCAAAACTAGAATTTTTAGGAAATAAGTTCTTCCGTAAATCTGCAAATCAGTTCTAAAGTTGACGAAAAATCACTGTATTTTTTTTCAAAAAAATTCACTTTTTATCTTAATTTCTGTTATTGTCTTGATTTCGAATATTTCAACATGATTCAGGTACAAATGGGTACTAATTACTCTACCCGACCCGATTACCAACAAGAACCAATTTCGGGTATATTACGATTATGAAAGTTTAGATTCGAACCGATGCAGAACCGAACCGAACCTGACTCGAAATAATTTTGATATCTATATGGGTATTCCTTATACCCGAAAGATCAGAACCGAACAATTTCTACACAGAACCGATCCGAATATCTGAATGGCCAAGGCTACAATCAAATATCAATTCGTGAAATTTGAAAAAGAAAAGTAGTCAATGGCTCAATGCAATTCTTCCAACTGTTACACCTAAATTTAAGAAATGATGATCTTAATAAACGTTTTTCTTCTCCTCAAGAAATTATTTACCTATTTAGTATTTAACCATTTGTGGTAGTCTTATCTGGCTACGAGACTCAGATTTACATTTACAGATTTCTGGTAACCTTGAAATAATAATCTAATATGAATTTTTTTTTGATAAATAATTATTACATGATGTTACACTTTAGATTGATCATAAATGAAAAAACATTGAAAACAAGAACATAACTCTTCCCTGATGTTACAAAAGCCGCAACACACATTTTTTCTTTTTTTTTTGGTGGAAAACTGAAAACTTGAGAACATCTACCTTTTTTTTTTTTTTGGGAGGTAGAAATTCTCAGGTTAGGAAAAATCAGACGCCACTTGAGACAACAACATTGAATCTAAACAATTTTCGTCTAAACCAAAAATCTAACTCTCGGTAGCTCCAAGAATCTTGGAAACACGATCTGAATCCTTAGGGCAAAACAGCTTCTTCAGTTCATCGTACCTCTCGACATCAAACCCATCAAGATTCATAAGTTTCCTCTGTTTCGCCTCGAACCTACTTTGGTAAAACCCTTCAAAGGAAGGCTCTTTCGATGTCCTGAGGAAGAAAGTATACCCAGCCATAAAGTATATGGACGTGACGTAGAAGCAGATTGGCTCCATCACGTCCCAAGAGAGTTCCCAAAACGTCAGCCTCATGAACCCAGCGGTCTGCAGGATCAAGTAACCGAGACCAGCCCAGAGCTCCTTGCGCACCAAAGAGTGCGCTTTCACATCGATCACTGCCTTTACTGCTTCGAGCTCTTTCAACTCGATCCTTCGTGGGTCCTTCGGGTTATGAATCTTTGGTAAAGGAAGCAAGCCTTCAATGGATTTCGTAACCTGATCATACACAAGGGCAAAAGACAAAAACAGAAAACGTCTGGGTAAAACAAGACCTCCACACCACCTTCTTTCGGAGACAATTAGCACTCAAAAACACACAATACAGCTACTATGATCAATGACTAGTTAAGTCAACTAATCCATCCCCATACCCATGTTTCTGGTCTAAGATCAAACACCAATGACCAGAGGACGATCAGTCTCTCCATATAAACCTAACCCATGATCATCTCAATCAATATCCCCAAGAAGCTGTTAGTAAACGACCAATGATATATAACCTATGCTTCTCCAAATCTCTCTCTTTTTAGAAATTTTCATTTTGGGTTTTGGTATCAAATCGTAAAGGGTCTTGACTCAATTAATCAAATCGAATCAATGGGTTTTTTTTTTGTGTGGTCTCTGTAGAAACTGTTCCTCTTTATCACCACCTCAAACTTGGGAACCTCCTATGTGACTCTCTGGTAACAGAGGTTTTGAGTTTTCCTGTTGAATTGGAAGCAAAAGAAAGAGATAGAACCGATGAAAATGGTATCAGTTTTCGGTAGCTTCCAGATCAAAATCGAAAGAATGTAAAAATTTTGGGAACCTAATTCGTTTTTTTTTTCAGAGAGTTTTATCTCTCTCTATCTCTCCCAATCAATACCGTTCAAACAGCTGCATGCTCAAGAGATTGATTTCACAGGTAAAATTGATTCAATGTAGAAGATGATTTGATTTCAGATTTCGAAGTCAAAAGAGGAAAGTACCTGATCTGGCCTGAGACAAACGGAATCTCCCAAAACGATGACGTTTGCTGAATCGTCAAGCATCTTCGCGATTCGAGATCCGTGATCTGGATCTGACGAAGCTTCGCCGCAAACGCCGACGAACTCCGCGTACGGCATCCAGCTTCTCCCGGTCTCTCTAAGCTTCGTTTTCACGATTTCGATCTGCGCCGCTCTGAGCAGCTTCTTCGTATCCGCCACCGTTAGACTCGGTGCCTCCTTCTCCACCTCGGAAATCGCCATCGGCGGCGGCGGAGCAAGGCCGTCTAATCGAATCCGGTCCTTGCTGCCATCGATTTCCCGGAGCTTCTCCATCAGGCTCTCTCCCACCGGCATCTGCATAATCTCCGGCCTAATCATAGCGCTGTTGTGCAAAAACCTCCGCGAAATCCCGGAATCTCCAGGCTCCGGAGCGATTCTCGTCTCGCCCGATTCTTTCGGAACTCTGGTTCGTACGGCCAGCGAAGACGACGAAATACGACAATTCATGAGACTCTGAGACGCCACATTTGAGATGTTGAAGAGACGCTTCGACAAAAGCTTTCTCATCGCCATTGATGAACAATTTTTTTCTCCCCTAGAGAGAGAGAGAGAGAGAGAGAAATAACAAAATATATAAAAGTAAAAATAAATCGATATGAATGAAATATGAACAGAGATTAAAAGGGTTTATATAGGAGGCATCGTTTCTGTAACAATAATACATTTGATTTTAATTTAAATCCCTAAAAATAAAAAAAGGACTCGTACACGTCAGCGTATATCAGAACGTACACGAGAAATTCATTATACGAATTACAACCCGACTTTTTTCCGGATATTCGCTTTCGAAACTCTTTGTTTTCGCGAGAAATGTGGAGATTTCGATAGTTGAGAGCCGTACACGTGTTCGGGCTGGTAGTGGTGATGGCTTGCGGTGGTATCACAGCCGTCCGATTATATCATTTTCCCTAGAAAATTAATAATTGTTTTAGAACCTAAATTTGTTCACAACGGCAACACAGCAGAAGAACTAGGAAACGAAAAGTCTTTTTACGTGTACGCAAACGTGGTTCCACGTACTTTTCTTGTTTTTTTTATTCTTTTTTTACTTTTAACTAATTTACTAGATTACTCTTACAAATACTCTTTCTATTTATAATTAATATTGTTTTAGTAATACTTTATTTTTGTCATAGAAAACGTCTCTTCATATCTTCAATATAAACTTGTTAAACAAGGTTTCAATTTTATTCTATTAGTTTAATCTACTAAGTAGAAATATTTATAATTATAGTGTATTAATAAATAAAATGATAAAATTTTAAATATTTTTATCATTATGTGCAAAAAATTATAACATTTTTTTTTTTGTAATGGAATGGCAGAGTAACTATTTTACTTAGCGAGGAATTCATAGGTAAAAGGATGTGAGAAAACAACTTTTTATAATTATAATAAAAAAAATATCAAAAAAAATAATCGTGGTCTCCAATGGTTCAGGATTCCTGAATTAGGTTCATGCGATAAGAATATGCGAACAAGTGGGTGATTTAAAATGCCTTTTAGAGATATTTATTTACAAAACTTACTTAATGATAAAATTGTAAATAAATAGATGTTGATTTTGTGCCTTTTTTTTTGGTAAATACTGTGATATTATATAAAAAAATAATGTATCATCAAAAAAAAGTTGTATAAAACATTTGAATTTCATTTTATTTATATATACTATATAACTTACGTTTTCGTGTTTACGTTATTTTTGCCAATAAACTTTAAAACTAGTCTATTTAGTGCATATAATTTGTTTTCCTGCAAGAAGAAAGATACATTATGCATTAAGTTTATACTTTGGCATATGTTCTGACTTCTGAGAAGTCCCGAAAGTTGGGGAGCTGTGATTCCCAAACCTAGTGAAAAGGAGAGGAATTTGGTAAAATTATTAGAGAATTAGCAAGTAGCATAGTGACACGTGGATAGTATTACCGCCACCAGTTACGAACTTATTGGAGGTGACAAGTAATGTCCACAAAATTGACAGATTGGTTTGGCAAATAGCAAATGGGTTGAGAAACGTTACCAAAATAATTAGATAGATGTGGTCAATTATGTGTAACAAGTAATTGTACAATTATGTCTAACAAGTAATTAATTCTAATTATGTTATCAACATTGACTTGAGCGTTATGGTGATGCCAGCAAATGGCAGTTGCTAATTGAATAATTAGACCCACTTAATGCTGATCTGACTAATAATGATACTATTGATTACGAATCCATTCTTGTAGTATTATGCAAGTGGTACTCACCAGTCATCAGCTTTCAGCTGGATAGAGACTCCGCAAACGTTCATTTTCTTTATAAAGGTTTGGATGTTTATTCTTATGAAAAATCGAGAGAAAAAAATCTCAGTTTATATTAGTTTTACCTAAATAATTTTTTTTTTTAAAAACTAAAATGATATTGGAAATCCATCATATTCTAATGAATTAAAACAAAAACTCCCAAAAATAAACAAAGCAAACAATTAAAAATAAAAAAGTCCAAAAAATAATGGTTTAAAATCGAAAACAAAAAAACAAACACAGATTTAAATCTTTCAACATAAAACATAAGCTTTTGAAAACTTGTTTAAGTTGAAAATTAAAAAAAAAAACCTCCAAAAAACAGGGTTTATATTGGACATTAAGATTTACTTGAGAGGCCGCATTGATATTGAAATATGTTGCCTAGATGAAAGGACAAAAAAAAAAGCATATTATAACGAGATAATACGACAAATTCTTCTGATTAACATCTACCAAAGAAAGGGGACAAAGGATATATCCCTTGGCTCGAGCATCAACATCATGAACAGTAATCAAAGAGCTCACTGCATTTCCCTTGGTTTTAGTATTGGATTGTAGAACGAGTTATAAGGATAACAAAAACAATCATTATGAAAAGAAAAAATATATATATCGAAGATAACATATGATATGACTTGGATATTATCCAAAGCTTTTCACATTGCTTGTACCATCACCACAAGACACGGAAATTCCAAAACGGATGGATGCAATTAACCAGTATTATACACCATATAATTGATTTCTATTTTTATCAACAATAAATAAAAATGGGAACATGTTTAAGACATTTGGTCACATACAAAGACAGAGAAGAGATTATCAAACGTTAAAATTTAATGTACTATTTGATTTGTTTAAGAAGTTTGGTGTTATACTTATAACCAAGAAAAAAAAGTTTGGTGTTATACTTTTACACCCTTTATTATGGCGAAAGGGATGGCTCCGAGTTGAAGGTTTGTGGCAATAAGATAACTTTTATGATTGACGTTTTTGTTAAAAAGCATGATAATAATTGAGATATTATACAATAATTCATATCAAGACAATCGAAAGCTAATCAGACTGTCTCGACCAAAACAAAGATAATGTATTATTAGGAATTTGTTAGAACGTATATTTGATCCGAACGTGAATCAGTCTCACGAAAATTAATCATCTGTTTTGATCTCTTAATAATTTGGAGAACAACCTAAGTGCATTTATAAGTATATATGTAAAAAAAAGAGAGTAGAAGATATAGTTCGGTTACCATTATTCGTGTTTTAGACAATTAATAACATGACTAAAATTGAGTCTGTCTTTACTTTGAGAGTCATCAGCAAAGATATTTTAAAATCACAAAAAAAATTAGTTTGATTTCATTCATCATAAGATCTACAAAAGATCATTTTCAAGTTTATGTTAAATATATTTATCAAACTTAACCAACACGCTGGACATCATAAGATCTACAAAAGGGTGAACCTTATAACATTAAGTTAAACTAACATCTTTGACCATAACCATAAAGGCCAACAATCTTAGACAAGTTTTTTTTTTACTTCGTCTACTTACCAAAACAGAGTGGTTAGAACTAGTTCATAGTTTTGTATTCTTTAACTTTTACCATGGAGCCAACACAGTTGTCTAAAACTCAGTAGGCAAGCAAGAAGCTAGTAAGGAATCAAAATGAATATAAGGAACAAGGAAGCAAGGAAACTACCAATAAACAAAGCAATTAAGGAAGAACATGAATTAAGGAAGGAAGCAATCAATGAAGAAGATAAGGAAGGAAGCAAGAAAGCACACACACCCAAAGAATCAAGGAAAGAAGCAAGCAAGCACACAAAGACTTAAAAAACCAATCAAGAAAGCAAGTAAAGAAGCTGGAAATCAAGAAAGGAAGAACGAAGGAAAGGAAGCAATAAAGCAAGTATGAAGGAAGCTAGTACGGAATCAAGGCATAAAACAAGGATCAATAAAGCAAGTAAACAATGAAGAATGGAAGCAAATATGAATATATACAGAGTGAGTATGCAAGTATGTATGCATATATGCATGTCATAATGTATACATGTATGTATTTATGCATGTTTGTGTGCATGAATGCATTATGCATGTGTGTATGCACTATTTAAGTGATTAGGAAGAGAAGAACCCATAAAGAAGTTACTGGTTTTGAAAATCGGTTGCTGCAGAAGAAAATAGACAGAACATCAGACGCTAAAAGTAAAATTAAAAGACCAAGCAGAAGAAAAATATTGAAGAGGACGTACCTGGAAAAAGACAAGACCGTTTCAAAGGAGATCGCGAACGCCTTCCCATCTTTGAGAAGAAAGCACAAGTCATCAGAGAAATGCACTCTGATAGTTTTATAACATCAAAATAAACGAGTAAGCCAGATGAAACTAAATACCTCAACTCAGAAGCAATAAATGTGCCATAGAACCAGGCTTGACTGCTTTCGGTGCATCACTTACTTTTGAAAAGTCCAAGAGTGCCTTGTAAAGTTTTCATCACACTAACAATCAGCAAGTTTCAAAGCATCTGCATAATGAAGAAAAATCAAAAATTTGGAAGGAAACGACTAACTAACCTGCAAATTCAAGTGATCTGTGTACTTCACTTTGCTGAAAATTGTTGCTTTTAATAGACATGCACTCTCTGAAAGGCAAGAAGAAACACAATATGTTCAAAGATAGCACTTAATATGCAAACATGCTTAAACCTTAAAACCGATGATGCCAAAGAGAATTATAGGGTCATAAACGGAGATGTATCTAGAAAAACGTATTATATTAAGCTTTTAGAAATTAAAAACTTGAAAATACGAGAGGGAGAAACTCTTATTACCAAATCAACTAGAAAACTAAGTGATCATAAGTGTGAAGACAAATGGAACATGCCATCTCTCACGATCAATGACATATTGACTGGACACCATGCGCGACTTGTTTTCACATTATGCAGTTACACTTAAAGTTTCCATAATCAATCAGATAATATAGAATCTCCCCCTAAAAAAATAGTGAAGATAAAGCTTTTACAAAAACGTATTTTTATCAGTTTTCTTGTATGAAACAGAGAAGTAATTAGTCTGAAACATCAGTGAAGATAAAAGCTTTTACAAAAACGTTTTATGAGTTTTCTTGTTGTATAAAACAGAGAAGTAATTAGTCTGAAACATCACTGATTCAAATGCCGAGTTTTATAAATCCTAAAAGAGGGTGCTAAGTTACATACCTGAGAATTGCTTTCCTGATTTAGATTTTACTCATCATACCTTACCAGCTTCACAGACTAACCTTGAAGATACCGCTGAGAATAGTACAAACCCCAGATAATATAAGAAAAGAGTAAATCACGTTGTGCTAAAAGACAGAACACAGAGTTTAGGGACTTTTGTTTTCTCAAAACAAAGGAAAACAAACATGTGATTAGTGTCTAAATCTATAAATAGTTACAGTGTTCAATCTAAAAACACTCTTGATTAAAATGGTTTTTTTGCTTCTTTAATGGCAGGAACACTCACGATTCTAAGCTAGAGTAACACAAAATCATCCCTCACATTACAAATACAGAATGTGATCCTTTTAAGAAATCAGAGTACTTGATCTCAAAGTAAATCCCTCGCTGTTGAAGCAAGGAAAAAACACAAACACTAACAGATACATACAGATTCTTCTAACATGAAACAATGTATAATCTTAGATTGAGAGAATCACAATTCACAAACCTTAATAGCAGATTTGGCCATGGAATGATTCAATCGGAATGGCATCTTCTTGTCGAAAACAAACAATCCTGAAAAAAAAAAAATCAAAACCGTTGGAAGAGAATCAGACAAATCTAATCAATTCCCCAATCTCGATTGACAATCCGGTCTCCACAAAATCCGTAGATTTTAGGAATCAGACTTAGTTTATAAGTAAATTCATGATTCATCATATCTGCTAATTACTATCAATGTGCAATCGATTTCGTAAGTAAATTGTAAATCTGATACAGTTATAACCCAAGAAAGGTTGAGATTTCAATCAAACAAACACCAGATTGATTTGATCGAGAGAGAGGGCGAAGAAAAAAAGAAGAAGGTGCGATTCAATTCTTTAAAAACAGCTCCGAAGAAGACGAAACACCCAAACACACAGAATAGATTTGAGAGAGAAAGAAAAGGAAAATGGCCAAACAAAAATTGCCAGAAGTAAATTTGGATTCAAAATTGGCGAAGGGAGAGAAGAAATGGGGACGACGATCGCTTCTGTTCAAACGGATACTTTTTCTTCCGTTAAATTATTTTTTAACTTACATCTCTGTCAAGTTCAAATTTGAAAAAAGAAATGGAAAAGCCCAAAACAGAGAAGCCCAAAAGAGAAAAAGCCCATTTCAAAAACAAAGTATATTACTTACGGAAAAAACAAATTTGGTGGCTTATAAGAGAATCTAAAGAAGCCCAATATTATTTTTATATATTTTTGATGTTTTTGTTCACTTAATACATATTTTTACGGAAAAAACAAATTTGATGTTTTTGTTCACTTAATACATATTTTTATATATTCAAATTAAAAAAAAAATCCCTTACTCTTTTAAAACTTTTTTTTCAAGTTATTATTCTATATTTAAGTCATTAAACACCTAAATTTTGAACTTTTCAAAGGTTTATATGATATTACATTACATAGCTAGAATGAAGAGAAAAGTAATATATTTGAAAAAAATTCTTTTACTAACTATAGTTTTGAGCATTTCTTTTAATTTATAAAATTAAATATAATTTATTAATTTTACGAGATGTAGTATATATAATATACCAATTTTGTTTTTTTCTAAAATCTTGAATAAGTCATTGATTTGTACTAGTTTTATGTAAAATTTGTGAAAACCGACATATGAATATATCTTGGAATCAACACAACAAGAATCCCTTGACATTTTATTTTACTAAAATGATATGATCAGTTTATACAACTCATTTCTTTGTTATTATAGTCTTGTTTCTTTCAATGATATTGTTTGAGTGTTGTTTACATAATTACATGTTAAGTATTATGTTTAAATTTCGAAAAGTAGTTAAATGGCCTTTTTTATTATTATCAAATGTACACAAAAGGCAAATGGATTTGCGTTTACAAATGTTTTTTTAATTAAAATATTAAAATGTGGTTACACTTTAAAGTAAACACACTATTTTAGCATGTATACATAATCCCGACACACACAAAATACAAAAAAATAATCAAAGTTCTACAATTTTTTTAGTTATTTCTATTGGCAATAAAAGTAGTAAGAGCTACTAAAGGAGCCACCTTTTCGGAACTAAACCCTTGAAGGTGTTGCCGTGCATCTCTCGTCAATCTCTTAACGAATTCTTTAGATTTCTCCAAACCCATCAGCTTCGGATACGTTAGCTTTCCGGCGAGCTGATCTTTTCCGGCGGTCTTTCCCAGTTCCTCCGACGACTTGGTCTCGTCCAAGATATCATCAACCACCTGAAACAACAATCCAATGCACCTTGCAAACTTCCTCACTCTCTCAATCTCTTCATTAGTTCCACCACCAATAATGGCTCCAAGAACCGCGGCGGTTTCCAACAAAACCGCGGTTTTATGGACGTGGATAAACTCCAAATGCTCTAATCCGACTTCGTTTAAGTCCAAACCTTCACTGCTTATATCCTTGGCTTGTCCCGCGACTAAACCTCTCGTTCCAATAGACCTAGCCAATTCCCTAACCGCCCAAACCATTTTCTCCGATGAAATCTCGGCCGTCGTCATGTGCTCGAAGGCAAGAGACAAGAGAGCTCCGCCGGAGAGAATGGCGACTCCTTCGCCGTAGACTTTGTGCGTCGTAGGCCTACCACGACGCAGATCGTCATTGTCCATACATGGCAAGTCGTCTTTGATCAGAGACATCGTGTGGATCATCTCAACCGCACAAGCCGCTGGCATCGCGGCGTTTTCTTGGCCGCCTACTAGCTCGCAAGAAGCGAGGCAGAGTATCGGCCTGACGCGTTTTCCGGCCGCAAGAACCGAGTAACGCATCGCTTCGTGGATCTTGAGTGGCTCCCCGACTGGTATTGCTTCGTCTAGAGCTTTGTTCACTGATTCGGCTTTGCTCGCCATGTACGGATTAAAATCGAACGTAGAACTGGAAATTGTAAGGATGTCTCCACCTTCTTTTTCTTCTTCTTCTACAATGGGAGAATCAAGAAACTCGGCTACTTCTTTTCTTGATAAAATGGCGGCAGTGACTCGGGTTTGGAAAGAAGGCTGGAGGAGTCGGGCTAGCCTCGGCTTGAGACTCTGAAAGAAGAGGTTGAGAGAGAGAACGAAGAGTGCGAGATAGAGAAAGAGAATTTGAGCTTCCATTTCATCAAAATGAAACATTCTTTCTCGGGTTATTTGTCGTTAGTCTAATTTATAGGGAGCTTATTATATATGACATGGATAATGACATCAAGTCTCTTCGTGGTATCATGGTTTATCTTGGTTCGGTTTACTTTTATGTTCGTAAGATCGGTTTAAAACTAGAACATTTTGGGTTTGGATACTTGATAAAGATTTATTCCTTCTTTTTTATAAGCTAAAAATAAAATGTATTGTATGTTAACTTTGCTAATGCATTAGAGGTTTCTTCAAAAGAATTGCTTCAAAATCACGAATTAGAGTCTTGATGTTGGGAAGAAGATTAAATTTACATGGTCTGATAACCGTTAAAGATTCAGAACTTACTGGTAATCCAATACAATATGTGTTTATAAGGGTTGATTTAGAAATATAAATGTCAATAGATTTGTTTAACAGTTTTATCGATTTTTATTTTCATATAAGATCAATTTTAACATGGTTAATTAAATTGTATATTTGATTCTCATTTTTATTTGTCTAGGAGTAGGTAAATGCTACATATATAGATAGTGAGATTGTGTAGTTTATAATTAAATCCGGTTTGAACCGGCGATAGAAAATCCGGAATAAAATCCACTTATTAACCAAACCGGTTGATGCTTATAATATCTTCCCGTAACGCCTTGTTATTGCCGGAAGGAAGACGTCTGATCTCATGTCCTCAATTACGTAAAAGAAAGCAAGAACCAAAAAACATGGACCTCGTGAGAGACAACTTCTTTCCTCTTCATCTTCTCTTCACGTCTCTCTCTTTTTTTTTTTTTGTAAAGCATTAATCTTCATTTAGACGCAATAACTACACTATTTCTGAGTTCTGATGACAACAAGAAAACTATAAACAATTTAAGGCGTCTTCTTAACGTTTTTGTTTATGATCTGAACCGATACCAAAATATGTTCCAAAACTTATAAAAATCGAGTATTTTTGTCATTTTAGACGAGTACAATGGCTAAATAGAAGACCAACAATGAAAATCCGTAGTTGAATCCACAAGAGATTTAAAGCTTGGTTCCATTCCATCAAATCCGCTTTAAGGCAAATCCTTCACCACCCTATATAACTCAACACCATTTAGTTACTATAAAGTATAAAGTTTAAACTATTTTACATCTTTATTCTTTATTAATGATTGAGTCTTTAGGGTCCAGCTAAGCAATCCTCCCCTTCAGACTGAACATATAGAGATATTCATTTTTTTTTTTTTCGTTAAAGGGCCTAGAGATATTCATTTGAAAACATATAAAAACAAAACCCAAAAAACAGATCATGAACCCAAGTATTGGGAATACAAAGCATATTTGGGAATGACTGAATGAGTGACATTCCCTAGAATAATCAAGCAGTTTTTTTAAAAATGATTTGAGATCCATCAAACTATGTAAACAGCAATAAACTAGTCATGTCTCATGTGTAAACTGGCTCTTTTTTAAAATCTGAAACTTCTTTATTACAGTAAAAACTTTATAAATTAAAAATATTAGGATTATGATATTTTATTAATTTATAGAGTTATTAATTTATAAAAAAATATTTTTAAATAGCATTAAAATATTTTTAATGATAAAATTATAATTATTGTTTTAAAAACACTATAAAACATAATTCAACGAATCATAAAACAATTTGTCGAATATAAATCGTTAAAAACACTAAAAAATTAATTATTTGAGAATACAAAGCATATTTGGGAATATTGGGAATACAAAGCATATTTGGGAATGACTAAATGAGTGACATTCCCTAGAATAATCAAGCAGTTTAAAAAAAAAAAGATTTGAGATCAATCAAACTATGTAAACAGCAATAAACTAGTCATGTCTCATGTGTAATTGGCTCTTTTTAAAACCTGAAACTTCTTTATTACACTAAAAACTCTATAAATTAAAAATATTAGGACTATGGTATTTTATTAATTTATAGAGTTATTAATTTATAAAAAAATATTTTTAAATAGCATTAAAATATTTTTTAATGATAAATTAATTATTATTTTAAAAACACTATAAAACATAATTCAACGAATCATAAAACAATTTCTCGAATACAAATCGTTAAAAACACTAAAAAATTAATTAATTTGTCATTGAAAGTTAAAAACATAATATAATTTGAAACAATTTCTTTTTCTCGAAAACATTATCTACAGTAAAATGAAGGGAATATATACAAATTATTAATTTATAATATTTATGAGACCATATATTTGTATAGAGAGTTTAAAAATGTTATTATCTTATTATCTTATCGAGTTATGTTATATTTTAAACCGGCTCAATTCGAAATCGGAAATTTTTTCATAGAATTTATTAATTTATTGAATATTAATTTATAGAGTTTCTACTATAATAAAAGAAAACATAAAACCAATGAAAAAGCATAGTAATAAAAAGATCTTTTAGTCTTATTTTTTCTTTAAGAAGATCAGCAAATCCCACCTTACTTTTCCACTCATTCCAAGATCACATCACCCTTGAGCCAGTCTTTAGGAAAGGCAGATTTGATCATCTCCTTGTTCAGTTTTCAACTTTGAGATTCTTGATGTGTTCCTCGAGTTCTTGGACTCGAGACCCACTAGCATTTGCTTTCTTGCACTCCAAGGAAACTTCATCAAACTTTGTCTCCAGCCAGTCTAGCTTGAAGCTCGCATCTGCTAGACTGCTAGCTCAATCAACTCTCTCTGTGTGACATCCTTGACCCAACTATTTCTCCCAAATCCATCATCATTTTTTCTTTCCAAGTCCATGTTCTAAAGCCCACATTAAAACCATAAACCTAATATTTTGTCAACCCTAATCCCTGTCCTATAAATAGAGTTCGACCAGCAGCCTAGAAGGTTCAGAAAAAGCTCTAGCGAAGCTCTGCCAAATTCTCTGCAGCTCAGCCGTCGAAGCATCTCCGACCTGCAACATTCCGAGGCAGATTCCCGTCGATTTGAAGGTATATTCTGTTAGTTATGACCTTTTTAATCCGAGCATATCATTCTGTCAAACCCCATAAATTTCAATTTTTCCCAGTTTCGTAGAAGAAGTTTCGAACCGATTTTCCGGCGAACCAAATCAACCCAGCCGCCGTTCGGCATATCATTGGAAAGCCCATCCAGCCATCTTTCCGCGGCAATTCCCAAATCCCCGATCCGAGGTAAACCGTAAAAATTATTTCGATTGCTTTTCGGTCAAGAAATCGTCAAGTCTGTCAAATCCAGAAAACCATAGATCTGATTTTCTTGTTGAGCAAGTTGAAAGAAAACCCTAATCTGAAAACCCTAGACTTAGTTATGAAATTTCTTATTTCGCAATTGTTCCAATTTAGAGAAGTTCTCAAAATGGAGGGAATATATTATTTCGGAAACTCTAGACCTAGATCTGGAACTTCTCTAAATTAGAACATTCTTAAAATAGAAAGTTCCCAAAAATAGAAAGTTTCCAAAAATAGAACTTTTCTAAATTAGAACATTCCGAAATAAGAAATTTCCTAACTAAGTCTAAGGTTTCCAGATTACGGTTTTCGTTCAACTTGCTCAACAAGAAAACTCAAATCTAGGGTTTTCTGGATTTGACAGACTTGACGATTTTTTGACCGAAAAGCAATCAAAATAACTTTTACGGTTTACCTCGGATCGGGGATTTGGGAATCGCCGCGGAAAGATAGCTGGATAGGCTTTCCAATGATATGCCGAACGCGGCTGGGTCGATCTGGTTCGCCGGAAAATTGGTTCGAAACTTCTTCTACGAAACTGGGAAAAACTGAAATTTCTGGGGTTTGACGTAATGATATGCTCGGATTAAAAATGTCATAACTAACGGAATATATCTTCAAATCGGACGATTCAAGAGGCGCTGGAAAGATAAGAGAATCCTCTTTCTAACAACACCACGATCACGATCTGGGTCGTCCGGAGTCGACGGGAATCTGCCTCGAAAGGTTGTGGGTCGGAGATGCTTCGACGGCTGAGCTGCAGAGAATTTGGCAGAGCTTCGCTAGACCTTTTTCTGAATCTTCTAGGCTGCTGGTCGAACTCTATTTATAGGACAGGGATTAGGGTTGACAAAATATTAGGTTTATGGTTTTAATGTGGGCTTTAGAACATGGGTTTGGAAAGAAAAAATGATGATGGGTTTGGGAGAAATAGTTGGGTCAGGGATGTCACAAACTCCCCCACTTAAAAATGAATTTGTCCTCGAATTCGGGGAATGACTTCTCAGCTTCTCCCCCACTCGATGTCCGACCAATCTTGAAGCGTCTTCTTCATTGATGTTTGATCGTGACATCCCAACGCTTCCGCTGCGCACTCTAACTCCCGAGATACTGGTTGAAACTTGTGTCTTCTTGATCTTCGAAAACTGAACATTCAATACTGCAAGGCCAAACATGCTAACAAAACCTGCTTTAATAGAACAAGACTTAACTTCAGTCGTCGATGCTTTACTTTTCAAAAATTTCCATTACCCCAAAAATAGTTTGAAAATATTTTACTACTGCTTTCCGGGACAGAACCGGCTTGGCAACCTTACACTCTGATACCAAATTGAACACCCCGACCGCCCCTACCGGCGAGTCACCCATCCCTCCGTCGGGCTCGTGGGCCCCGCTCCTGTCCGACGGTCGGTGCGTTATTTTTTTCGGTGGTCCGACCGACTGATTTACTTGTCCCTGCAATCACCACGTGACATTTTCCCGTGTTTTAGCCTCACTCACACGGTTCCGCAGAAAACTTCCCGGAAGGTCACCCATCTTAGTGATACTCCAGCATAAGCACGCTTAACTCTAGAGTTCTTTTAGGGTAAGTGACCGGAAAAGGTAAATGTACTTTGATGACATAGGTAAACAAATCAATCCATTTAAACTTATTCAAATGAGCCGGACCTAAATCGTTACACTCTGAGCGTTGCCTAGATCAGTCTCGGTGAAACTATGTGGAGGCTTTTTCAGCGTCTCGATGAGACCGAGGAGGCCCAAATATTTTTTAAACAATTTTCTTCATTATTAGAAAATAAGGTTTCATCATTAAATTAGGGCCCAAATACATGTAAAGAAACAAGGCCCATGATAAAAGTGAGACGGGTCTCTCGTATAATTTCTCAATTTGGATATTTGTACACAATTTTCTCTAATTTTAAACAAACAAAAACTAATTTTAATCAAACAAAAATGCATTTTATGTCTAGACCGTTTACACGCCCTTATGTCGTTTTCATAACAAACAAAAAACTAACATTAAGGCAAATGTTACATAGAATCTTTAGCGTGCAAACAGAACTATTCTTCATATATGCTATCGTGGATTCTAATAAAACAAATTAATTGTCCGTTGAAGAATTATCTTTTTCATAACAAACAAAAAACTAACATTAGAAATTAAAGGAGGCAAATGTTACATAAAATCTCTAGCGTGATGCAAACAGAGCTATTCGTTATATACACTGTCATGGATTCTAATGAAACACAAAGAATTGTCTTTGTAATTGTTCTAATTTATAATGATATAATATGGTAGGCGATTAAAAAAAAAAATGCATTTTATTGTCTAGACCGTTTACACGCCGCTTTACGTCGTTTTCATAACTCTGCGGTCTAATGTTTATTCGGCACGGTAGGTGTCTGTCTCTCTAACACCTTTTCTTTAACATTCGTTCGAAAGCAAAAAAAGAAGTTTGTATTTACTTCTACAAGCACATGTATCTTTTTTTATCTTTTTTTGTGCAAGTTCGTACCTTTTTTTTAATGACTATGAGATTTTATACCTGAAACTGTAATCCCACCAGACACAAGACCAAAACATGTAACATGGTTCCATGCCAAAGGTTAATTTCGTTGCATGTGTCTCAAGAGACGACATAAATTCTCTGCAATGTTACAGCCTAAGTCTATGTATAGTTATTATCACAATCGTGGCTTCTCTGTTCCTCAACGAGAAGGATGAAAAGAAGATGGATATGAATAGAGAAAACAATAAACTAATTAATGAAAAAACGATATAATAAATCAATATCAAGGTTTAGCCAGAAGGCAGAAACACACTAAGTAGTATCATAAGAGAGCTGTACAAGCAATATGTCTGGAAAACACCAAGATGAAAAATCATCAAAACATAAAAAGCAAACTCCAATAATGTGTAAAAGAGCAAACGAACGAATCTCTGTCCTAAAACCCGTAAAAGCAAAAGCTTCTTCAAGGCTTATATCCATAGGTACGGCTATAACTGCCGTCTCTCCTGTTGTTCCTCAAAGCACAGCAACCAACGGAGTAGACAATGATGAGGAAGACGAGGAAGATGATGTTGACGACTGCGACTTTCTTCCACGCGCTCTTGACGTTGTCGAGGAGACCGGCTTTGCAAGATTGGCAATCGAAGCAGAGCTTGTCTTTCGCGTTGTCCCATGTTTGGCAGTCTGGATTAGTGTGTGTTCCGCTCGTCTTGTTCCAGGTTGTGGCGCTAACGTAAGTGAATCCACATTGTTCTGAGGGTTTGCAGCAACCAGACTGTAACACAAAACAAAAGACTCGTTAGTTTAGTTGTTAGCTGTAAGACAGAGCAACACTCACAAAGAGAATCAGCTTCAGAATCTCTACACAAAAGAGCGAAAATCATACAAGACTGCTCAGAACAGAACATAACTTATACATAATTGCTTGCATCTGAAGTAAAAATCATAAATCATGATTCTGTGAACTAAAAAGTCAAATCTTTGAGTCAAAAAGTAAAGTTTTGTGTTAAAAACTATCAGAATCTCCACTCAAACAAGAGAAATTCATACAAAACTGCTAAGAACAGAACAGAACTTATACAAAATTGCTTGCATATTAAGTCCTGAATCTTATGTCTACAGTTCAGATTCACAAATCATGATTCCTAATTTTTAAAAAGGTTGAAACTTTGAATCAAAAAGTAAAGCTTTTGTGTTAAAGAAAAAGAAAAAAGTTTGGATCTTTAAGACATGTTAAGGAATCAAAACTTTTCGAGATCACGAAAAAGAGACTTTTTAGGGAGCAAAAAGGTCAATTCCCTTTCAGACTTTGATCACAAATCTTAAAAATGAGACAAAGGAAAATTAGAAACTAAAAACATAAAGACAAGATTTAAGTTTACCTGAAGAGCAGTAAGGTGTTCGTCGTAGAACTTGTTGACAGGAGCATCAATAAGCTTAGCTTCGAGCTTAGAACAGACTTTGCTCTCAACAAGACAACTCCTAATCTTGTTCCAGTTTTTGCCATTGTTCACGCGCTTCTGCAACCAATTAGAGTAATCCCCGAGCCTGTACTCTTTATAGCCTCTCCCAGAGACTTTCTCTCCCGCGCCTTTGTTAGTGACGACAAAGGCGAAAACCGTTATGCAGAAAACGAGGAGGATCAAGAGGAACATGACCAAGAGGTAAGTCCATAGAAGCCACGTGACTCTGCAACACGAGCCGATCAAACCGGCTATGGCTACAACCATGAGGAAGACTCCGAGAGCGATCACGGGTTTATCGAGTAAACGCTCACACTCCGTTGAGCCCTTTTGGCTAAGCCAGATCCCTCCAGCTAAGATCGGGATCGAGAGGAGGAAGACGACGAAATTGAGTATCCCCACGAGGTTGTTGCTGCAACGAACCATGGTTTTGAGGATTATCGAGATCGGATTTTTGAGATCAGACGATTTCTAAGGAGACGAATTTGGAGAGAAAGATTGAGAATTTAGGAAACCCAGAAGCGAATTTCGAAGTGGGTTTTGGTTGGATTTGGGGGAGAGAGAGTTATATAGAGAGGATTGAAACGCGTGAAACGGTGAAAGGAAGGAACTTGCAGAGAAGTTTCCGTATTGCTTAATGATATTCTTCTTCTCCTCCTTCTCCTCTTGGGAAGTAGTTGAGAGACTTAAAGACTTTGTGCTTTCGAAGAAATGACTCTTTAAACTTCCACGCGCTTTGTCGCGAGTGGTGGAGGTTTTTGGATTATAGCCTAATCCGATTAGGACTTAATTTTTTTTTTTTTTAATAGCATTATCTTATTTCTACTATGTCAAATCATTGAGATATTTTCGTTTTGTTTTAACTTGCGTCAGCCGTCAGAGAGATGGAAATGTTTAATAAGTCAAATTTGTTTTTGTTTACTCGTATTAAAAAAACCAAAATCAGACGACAACAAAAAATCTACAGGAAAATCAAAAACCAAAAATTTTAAAACCAAAATTTAAAAACAAAAACTAAAAAGTAAAAACCATACAAACACTCATAGCCTTATTTGTCAACGGTTTTACTCGTATTTTATTTATTGAAAATGAGATGACTAATAATATATTTACCAGTGGAAAATTGCAATTTGTTTTATGGTTTTTGAGGCTGCTTTGCTACCTAACCTACTTATATAAATTATATAATGGAATGTAATTCAAATGACATGAACTTGTATTTTAAAGTATGTTTAGATCGTCTGAACACAACAAGTAGACTAGTGTTTTTTTTGTTTTTCTCTTTTTATGAATCCCTTTGAATCGAGTCTTGTTAATGCCATTTGTAATACAAAATTTTAAATTTTTAATATAATTCATATATATTATTTTATCGGATCAAAATTGTTGATATCTAAAAAAATTTAGTTCGTTATAGATTTGCTATAGGTATTTAGGTTACAACGAAAATCTGGTTCGTCTAGAGGACACGGTTAATAAAACAATAACAAAATTTGATTACTATTAAAATTTTATGACATCAGAATAAATAACTAATAAAAAAGTAGAACTTCTAATTAATAAAAAAATGTATTCAATTGTAATTGTGGTTAGGTTTAAGGTTTTAAAGATCACAATTATGACTTAGTCAGAATTCAATTTTATAGTATTAATAATTAAGATACTCAACAATATATCTAAACAAAAATAATAAATTGATGGTCCCATTTATTAGTTACCAAAATCTACAAAATGGAATAATAAAATTATAGTTCTATTTTGATTAATATATAAGTAAACTATTGATGTAATATTTGATATGATTGATATAATTTGTTTAATAAACTGAAAAACGTGATTTTATGGTTTCAGCGAAATAGTACAATTTTGTGATTTTGATAAGAACATGCTGTTTTATTGCGGTGGCTCTTCGACATTGAAGACATGAAGGCGACTGTGGTTAGGAGAAGAAAAAGGAAAAAAGGGTGTAAAAACCCTAATTAAAACAAAATTGTGTTATTACCAAAATGATTTATTTTGATTTTTGTTAGTCTAGTACAATTCTAATTTGTGAGAAGTAAACAATATATATTGAAGGGGCGATCAAGTACAACGTTTTCTTTTAGCCTACTTAAAAGACTCTAAATCCTAAAACTTAGTACTAAATCATTTAAAAAAAACACATAATATTGGTCAAATTAAAGGAAATAAAATTGCTTCCTAATTTCGATACGCGTTTCTCTCCACGCGCATTTCCTTGCTAGACTGTGTTTTGGTCAACATCAAGAATTGGTTCATTGTAGACATATTTTCTAATTATGAATCTGTTTGCCTAATACCTTCATTTACCAATGCTTGTATCGACATTCCTTTGAAAAGATAAGAACAAAATGGTTAGGAATAGGATTAGTGTATGAACCCCAATCATGCTTTCAATTAGGGCCACACAGGTGGATTTCGGCTGCGACGGTGTCATTAGACAGGAACGTTAACGTTTTGTGAAAACGTCGGTGTTTGCTACGATACTAGAGATGGTTCTTGTGAGCGTTTTGAGCTGCTTGAGGATGATAAATGGTGGAGAACGGGTGTGTGTGTGATAGGCAATGTGCTGCTCTATGTTTACTATGAAAGATTCGGTTTGATGTGGTATGACTCTAAGCTGATGCTATGGAGAGTGGTTGATGGTTTGAGTCATCTCAGCAAGGTTCGATCTATGGACAGTGGTTGATGGTTTGAGTCATCTCAGCAAGGTTCGATCCGTTGGAATTATATGGCGTTTTTGTGGAAAGTCATCCTTTTATGACAAAAATAATGTTTTATTTTGATTTTTGTTAGTCTAGTACAATTCTAATTTATAAGAAGTAAACAATATATTGAAGGGGCGATCAAGTACACAACGTTTTCTTTAAGCCTACTTAAAAGACTCTAAATCCTAAAACTTAGTACCAAATCATTTTTTAAAAAAACACATAATATTGGTCAAAGGAAATAAATTTGCTTCCTAATTTCGATACGCGTTTCTCTCCACGCGCATTTCCTTGCTAGACGGTGTTTGGGTCAACATCAAGAATTGGTTCATTGTAGACATATTTTCTAATTGTGAATCTGTTTGCCTAATACCTTCATTTACCAATGCTTGTATCGATGTTCCCTTTGAAAAGATAAGAACAAAATGGTTAGGAATAGGATTAGTGTATGAACCCCAATCATGCTTTCAAAATCATCCTTTGTAAGAAAAAAATTAGGATAAAATCATTTTTCACTTTCATTTTTCTTTTAAAATATACTAGCATCATTTGAAAACTCTAATTGATATACCCATCAATTAACTCTCTCATCATCCAAATCAGTTTCTTTATAATCCTTTCAATTATATATTATCTGCATTTTATTTCCTAATAAGTACATTAATTTTCAAACAACGTAGTGGACTATGTGATCCACGAACATGAATTTTATTTGAAGTAAGCTTTGGTCGAACAAATCAATATCAAGCAATCAAATTCCTAGATCATGTCAACTTAATCCAAAAATCTAACTTATGTAATTCTAAAAAAATTCTCAAACAACGTAGATAAGTGGACTATGTGATCCATGAACATGACTTCTATTTTGTTTTAATATATGTTTAATTAACAAATAATTTCAATAGGGCCTAGCGATAGTTTGAGACGGTCCTGCTCTTATGTAACACGCATCCTTAGTGCATAGCTCACCTCTTTCTTTTCTTGTCCTATTATGCCTTGAGGTTGAGTGTACGTAGTTTAACAAACTCCCAAACTGTATTTTTCTAATAATAATAACTACTTCCGCGAGAAAATAATATTTGAAAAAAAAACAAAGGTAGTAAATTAACATAGATTTTTTTTATTAAAAAAATAGAGACATAATTTAGTTGCAAGAAAAAGAAAAAAAACTTAGTTACTACCTCATAGGAAAGTAATTTATTCAATCCACACAATTGTAGCTACTACAGCGTACTTAATTCAAACCAACATCATAGGAAAGTAAAAAACATTACATTCGGTTTCACGTACTATGTTTGTTCCAAACATAATATTAATTATGATTTAGTTACCAGATCCCGATCCAGCCCTAGATCCAGCAAATGAACCAGCAGAGGATCCAGCCGAACCACCTGAACCACCAGAACTTGAACTCGACGATGAGCTCGAGCTAGATGATGAACTGGACCGCGAGCCTGAACCAGCCCCAGCACCAGCACCAGAGCCCGAGCCCGAGCCACCACCAAGACCAATTCCTAACCCAACACCCAAACCAACCCGTATCCCCAAGTCCTTTCTTGCAACTCGGCTCTCGGTTAATATAACCAAACTCGAAATAACCAATAAACTGAGAAGAACCAAACCATGGAGCCTAGCCATTTTAAAAACACCTTTCTATTTCAATAATTATCGTTTGTGTTTTGTTTTTCTATGGTTTGTTGGATAGAAGAGGGAAAATATGTAAGCGAATTTATAGAAACTTTGAGATGGAATGATCCCTGAAGTGGATGCCACTAAGTTCAATGACGTTAGACCAACTAGCTTCGATCATTATCTTAAAATATTGACTTGTACACTCACAGGAAAGAATAGTGACTCAATTATTAGATAGTATAATGGTACGTTAATCAAATGTATAGCAGTATAGTGATCACGTAATTTGCATGAATGCGCTTAAATGGAACAGAGTTCTAACCACAAGTAAATGATTAATGCATAAACGAATCCGGATGAAACAAACACAAGTTCAATGATGGCCATAATAAATGCACTATGAAAATAATTATCAAATTTTGTTTAAATTATTATCACATTTCGGATGTCAATTTTTTTTTTTTCCGAAATAAAGTTATTAATCAATAAAATAAATTTGAATATTTTAGTTTCAACGTTTTAAAAAAAATTAAAAAAAAAAAATTATGAATCACAACACTTGGACCGCAAGTGAACCATCCTAAGTTGGGTGATATGGGTCAAGTGTGCATCAAATAAATGTCGCCTAAATATTGACGCACGTGAAATTAGTGTGAATTCAACCATTTAATTGCTGCGGCTACCGTCCCACTAACGACGGTCAGTGGAGTGGTAGTGGATTTTACTCGGTGAAATTGATCACTGATACTATTAGATAAGATCAATTAAACAAAGTAACAAACCATCTTATCATCAAAACAACACTCCGTACGTAAATCAATGTGCTTGTTGTGGTTTGATCGTTTCAAATACGTTGAAGTTTGTGTTAACATATTAAGAGAACTTTCCTCGGAGACATTAATTAAGACTTAAGAGATAATCCCTCTGTTTCAAAAAAAATGTTACTTTAATACATTTCACACAAATTAAGAAAATTATTAAAAGTTCTGTTTTACTATTTGTTTACACATTAAATAAAATTATCTCTCTAATTACTACATTAAATTAGTAGGGTCAAAACTGTATTTTTATTTAAAATTCTGCATTGAAAATGTAAAATGACATTTTTTGTAAAACAAAAACAAAATCATAAAACGACAATCTTTATGAAACGGAGGAAGTACAATTTACTTAAATTCAACGATCGTGATGCCTCAAAATAATCAACACCTCAATAGTTTGCCAAAAAGCAGATACATCCAAATCATAGCCTCCCTCGAGCAAGTTCTACACTTAAACTCAACAGCCTTTAAACATGTGATGCCTCAAAATAATCAACACCTACAGCTCAAATCCAAGTGTGGATCATGCGTCTATAACTTTTTCTCCCTTATAACAAAAAAGTGTCTAAGGTTTAAAGAAAAGAAAAAAAAATGTCGTCCGATATATAGTTTTTTAAAAAATAACTCTTATCCAAAACTAATCAATTTTGAGTTTTTAGTCATCATCATTTAATATGTAGTATATTAAATATGGACATATTTTGATAATCATCGTAAAATACACAATTCATCATCGTACAAATATGGACATAGTTTAAGTCATCATCGTACAAATATGGACGTAGTTTAAGTCATCATCGTAAAATACACAATTCATATATCTAATTTCGATAATCGTTGACAAACAAAAAAAAACAATTTCGATAATCATAGTTTTACAAATGTTATTTTGATTTTCTTCCCCTCCAAATTGATGTTTAACTTTAAAAGTACTTTCCAAATTTGATCATTCATTTTTCATGGGCGAATTTTTTCTGTTTTACAAATGTTATTTTTGTTTTCTTTTCTTCCCCTCTAAATTAATATGTTTTTTTTTTTTTGATCTCCGAGATTATATTTTCATGACCCACTAATGTAGTGGGTCTTCTTAGAATCGTAAGGCCCAGTTTAACTGACAAAGGATTGAAACACACAACAACGCGATTCCCAAAACGTGAAGAAGATAAACAAAAAAAGGAAATCTGAAAACAAAATGAGGAATGTGAATCGACTCTTCTTCTGCAAATCACTCTCTCTCGTCTTCCTCGTCCCCTCTTTCACTCGTCCCAACCTCCGATTCACTTATTCCGCCGCCGGAGCCTCTTCTCCTAACCGAGCGATTCACTGCATGGCCACCGATCCCCCTCCCTCTCAGTCGGCGGCATCGTTTTCTTCTGTAACCGCCGGAGATAATGATGTCGCGCCGGTTCCGGCTTCTTCCGCTTCATCCGCCATCGATTTTCTCTCGCTCTGCTCTCGCCTCAAGGTAATGTATCCTTAGATTTGAATGATCCGCCGACGCTTTTTCGCTAAGATCCGGTGCTACTAATGTGATTCTCATTTACGGAATTTCACAGATTGTAATGGTTATAAGATCATGCTCTCAACACCATTATCGTTATTGACGCCGTAATGTTTATAAGATCCCGCGTTGTTCTTAATTATGTGGATATTTGGTACCAGTGTAAGATGGATGCGTTTGTCAACGCATGATGCCTGCTTTTCAAATTTTTGTTGAATTTGTTCATGAGTGGATGCATAATTTGATGATTGTTGATGATTCTTGTTCATGGATTGTATTTGAATCCAAAATTCGTTATGGAATTGAAACGATTCTGTCAACTCATGATGTTTGCTTTTCAAATTTTTGTCGAATTTTTTCATGAGTGGATGCATAATTTGATGATTGTTGATGTTTCTTGTTCATGGATTGTATTTGAATCTAAAATTCGTTGTGGAGTTGAAACGATTTCAAGCTATGTGGGTACTTACATGATCTGTGATTACTCAAGTTCTTGATATTTTGTCCCGTTGATCTTAGTGAGTTTTTCGTTTCCTGCTTCATCGATGAGATCATCTTAGTGATTTTTAGCTATGGGGTTACTTTGATGATCTGTGATTACTCAAGTTCTTGATGTTTTGTCCTGTTGATCTTAGTGAGTTTTTCGTTTCCCGCTTCATCGATAGGATTTGTCTGCTGTATCTTATGGTTATCCATCTCTGTGGTTTAAAAATAGACAACTCCAAGAGCTGGATGGGTTAAAAGAGATGTTCAAAATCCAGAATCAATAGCCGATCATATGTACCGGATGGGTCTTATGGCTCTAATTTCTTCTGATATTCCCGGTGTAAACAGAGACAAGTAAGATCTCTTGGTTGCTTCTTGATCTTCAAGTTTCAGTTTCTGGAGAAAAACTCTTCATATTAAACTTTCCATGCTTTGTTTCTACAGATGCATGAAAATGGCAATTGTTCATGACATTGCAGAAGGTTTGTTCCTTCACCTATAGAGAGTATAATTGTCGCGACGTATATAGGAGTGATAGTTGAATCCGATCATTGTTGTTGAGCAGCTATTGTAGGAGACATTACACCTTCTTGTGGGGTCTCTAAAGAAGAGAAAAACCGAAGAGAGAGCGAAGCACTTGAACACATGTGCGAACTCTTGGGTGGAGGAGACAGAGGTCGGTTCCTTTTCTCTCCTCTCGCTCTGAATATCTTCGATGATATTATTGTGCTTGTTCTTATGACACTTATCACTTCTGGCTTCTAAGAATTGTAAATTTGGTAATTGCAGCTAAAGAAATCGCTGAGCTGTGGAGAGAATATGAAGCAAACGCCTCACCCGAAGCCAAAGTTGTTAAAGATTTCGATAAGCTTGAGATGATACTACAAGCTTTGGAATATGAACAGGGTACTAATGATCTCAAGAAAAACTTCTGACGATTCCTGATTTGACAATAGGGTAAAACTAAAGCTCGGTTTTTTTGCGCAGAGCAAGGTAAAGATCTTGAAGAGTTTTTCCAATCAACTGCAGGTAAGTTCCAGACTGATATAGGCAAAGCTTGGGCGTTGGAGATTGCTTCAAGACGAAGAAAGCAAAACACTAGTTAGTAGTTCTCACTTGAGTTTTTTTTTGTTTTTGTTTTTGTTTTTTGAAAGTCTAGTTCTAAACTTGAGCTATAATACTCTGTTACGCTCAAGGTTAATCATTTTATGATATTTTCATTTGGATCTATAACTTAAGGGCATATTTTGTAGCTCAATTCTTTGTTTTTGTGCTCCACTAACTAATTACCATTTCTCAAAACCGTCTATCGGCACTTAACCTACGTGCTACAACACTTGTCCATCATTTCTCGGGTTTTCCCTCAAAGGACTAGAATCTCTCTGACTGTCTTTACTCCCTCTGTTTTTTATTAAGTGTCGTTTTGGGTTTTTTATTCTGTTTCAAAATAATTGTCGTTTTCATTTTTCAATGCAGATTTGTCAAAAAAAAAAGAGAAGGGGAGAATTTTTAAAATACCACTTTTATGATATTATTTTTCAAAACTATTACTTGTACACTTGAATGCATTTTCGCGCCACATTTTCCATCGACCGAACCTGATAAATTTGAACGTGTTCATAGAATTTTTGGAGCCGAAAACGTTTCCAAGATTATGAGTAAACTTTTTCCTTCCCAACATGAAAAAGCTGTCAGCGCTCTATGCTACGAGGCAGAAGCTCGTATACAAGATCCCATATATGGTTATGTTGGCATGTCCTTGGGTTTTGAAAATCTTCTCAACAGATTAAAAGAGCAAATCGGCTACGCAAAGAATGAGATCGCGATCACCATGGGACCTGATAATTTTCTCACTACACAATCCTCTTTATATGCCTTTATTGAGAGAATGGAGGGATTAAATGAGGTTCAAAAGACTCAACTTAAGCAAGTTGCTGATGTACAAGAGATAGTTGATGAACCATTTTGGAACATGAAAAATCAAAATATAGGTGATTGTCATTATAATTATACGAGTATTCGTGCTACGTGCATATTTTTCTTCTGTTAGAACTTTAAAAAATTGATTTAATACTATTTCATATTTTTGATATAACATTTTATTTAAACTTAAAATGAAAGTACATCCAATTTTAGCTTCAAGTTGCTGGGTAAATGACTAATTTTTAAATGTATATTTCCAAATCTTCAAAGTTTATACGATATTTTAAACATACTTAATTCTAATAATGTTTTTTTTTTTTTACTTTTCTTGTTAATATGAAAGAGAAATACTAATGGGATGGAAAAAAGAAGACAAATGATACAATTTGCAAAATAAAAATACACTAAAACACAAAAGTTAACTTTCGATCTTTTTATTCATCAAGCGGAGTGAGTGAAGAACAAGAGTATGAAGAGTGTCAACCGTTCTTCATTGTCACCAACCGCTTCTCTTCATCGATTGTTTTCTCGCTGGAATCAAGTGTTCATCTTTGTAATGAAAGCAGCACTCATAATTTTGCTGCTTCTTGAACCGATGGTAATTCCAGAAACTCTTTGTGAATCAATTCGGTTTAATTCATATTTCTTCCGATCTCGAACCGGGATCGTTAAAGCAATAGCGGAAGTGCGATGTCGCATCGTCCACATCTACTACGCATCAGTTATCTCCGACGTGGTTACTATGTCCACGATCGATGACCAATCACAATGGATTTTGAAAGAAGTTTTGGGGATTTTTACACCAAAACTAACGAGGCGTTATCACAATCGGTTTTACATCTTCCTTCTATTAATGGAAGATAATCCGACGGAGAAGTTATTTGATAAGATGATGGTGCACGTTCTCTTCTGGTCGTTGGAATACAAGGGGCTCAAGTCCAGAATTCTGTTGGCGAGTAAGACTTTGATATCGAAAGCATCGCAGATAATCAAAGATGCATCATATTTGTTGTATGGCGATATTCATACAATCGTTGAAGGTTGGCAATTCCAATTTTTTTTTTTTTCGGAAGAATCAATATATTGGGTTTTGAACCAAAAAAAATTTATAGATCTAAATTGGGGGTTGGCCAATGTTATACAACAAAAAAGGTGTTTACGATGGTTATGTACATAACCGAATGGAATGCAAAAATTAGAGCGAGTAAATTTTTTTTCCGAAAAGTATCGCTTAGTTTATTTTCTTTGTTTTATTATTTTTTAAATCCTGTATTTTATTGTTTTTTGTATTTCTTATATAATTTTGGATATTATATATAAATAAAAATTGATGTTAAAAAAAAATACACTAAAACAAAACCACAGCGACACAAAATGTTAGTGGCAATATCATCACATCAAGATAGGGCATGACTGGTTTAAACGCTTTAGTTGTGGTTGAGGATGTGAGGGTTTTCGGAAGCATGAGATTGCGGTTAATAGCGTTACTAAGCAGTTTGTACGAAATGAGCACGTTTGCAGGATACTTATGACTGCTTGACTTGTGGGTATAGTAGCGGTTAAATAATAAATTCACAATATAAACACATTATATAATTATAAAAAATATCAAAACCATATTATTATAAAAAATATATAATTATTAGTTCAACACAATTAATAATAAAACCCCATAAAACATAATATTTGTATAATACTTACGTTTTTATTTTTTTTAATTTGGATGAAAGTTATGATCCATTAATTATCTCTACTGCAATAATCATGACTACATGATACCCCAAGCAATAAGACACTTTTGCTCTAGGGCCATAGTAAATGTTCTGCAAATACACAAGTAAATAAGATTCTAAGTTATATAAAGAAAAAAGAAAGTGTCAAATAATAGAATGATCTAACCTTACCTTTCCATTAACCCACAATTCAGGGAAAACGATATAGTTCGCACCAATAGGTTGAATGTGAAGGTGTACCAAAGCTTCGCCTAAGATGTCAAAGGAGCGAACATATTTGAACTGTCTTCCTATTTGAAGCGCTTGGAGGATCGTTGCGGCAATTAAAGAAACGATGTCGTGGGAGTTCATCTGGGATTCCCACTTCTGCGATATGTGCTAATGCTTCACTAATCGTGCTACCATATCATACATGACATTTTTTGGCGTGTGTATCTTTCTCAAGCATTCCTGGATCAACCTTGGTGCTAAGATGCTAGACATATAGCAGAATGTATTTCTTCTCCCAGTTGCGGATGACTTTCAACACACTTACCAAGTTTGAAGAAGCATATGCCCAGCAGAGGATGTGTTTATTTTGATCACGCATAAAACCATCAATTTCTTTCGATAATGCATTTTTCATAAATTCGATTAATACCTACACAAACATATAGCAAAACACAATGAGACCATTATCTGAACATATTCAACAGTTTCAATATTAAAACTTAGAAGATATTCAAGATTAAAAAGAAGAGTGTAAAGCGGTTCTACAGTTTCCCAGCACAAAAACGCAATGTGTTTTAATACTTGTGTTGGGCTTACCACTGCTGATTTGGTTAGTGACTTTAGGCGTATGCATGAGTTGGAATCTCAACTCATATGTGGATTCAAAAATGTTTGGGAAGATGATTGTGCAAATTTAGGACATGATTCTTATGGTTGTATGATTGCTTTTGTGTTGGGACACATTGTGAAAGAATGAATTCTAAAAGATTTCAGACGTCAAATTTGTTGAATGTTCTGTGTTTTACAACCAACATAAGGATAAATTAAGTAAAAAAAAGTAATAACTACATCTAGAAAATTGAAAATATCAAACTATTTAAAACAATTTTTTTTTTCAAAACATTTATCATTTAGAAAAAGACGGAGTATTTGATTATATTTCTCTCTATCTTTTCCCTTAATTAACTAAAACGTTTATGTTTTTGCAAAACGATATTTACTATGGCCCCTTATCCCCAAAATATATTTGGGTTATCATGCTGTTATCATTGTTGCCATACAATGGTTTCAAGGAAAACTTGTTGCATTATGCGGATTCCACCCTTCATTGAGCCCTCTCCGGACGACTCATCTCATTTGTATATTCCAACCGCTCAAGGTTTCTGTGGAAAAATGGGGGACAAGAGCTGAGGAAGATGTTGTGAGTGTGGATCTGTTGGAGAAAACCATCAAGAGCTTTTGGGGAAAGGAAGAAGAAGTTCAAACTCCTAAACAGATGCTCGTAATAGAAATTGAGCGGCTGAAGAAGACGAAGCCCAAAACACCCAAAGATCTGGCCAATATCGCAGAGCTGGAGCGCCGGTTGAAGATGATAGATGAAAAAATCAAGAAGGAGATGGAGGAATACATTTACCAGCGCTTCCTTGAAAACAAGAAAAACGGCAAGACTGAGGAGAAAGGCAAGACTGAAGAATCATATCTCGAATATCTGAATTTGAAGGGCAATGTAAGAGACGCTCGCTTTCTCCACCTGTATAAGGAGGCGTATGAGAAGGAGTTGCTCAAGGAACGAGAGGCACAAGCGCTTAGAAAGGTCTGAGCAGGGTTTCTAGTCTGATTATCTTGTTTTAGTCTGCAGAGCTATACCAGTTTCAATATTCAACAGTTTCAATATTAAAACTTAGAAGATATTTAAGATTAAAAAGAACAGTGTAAAGCGGTTCTACAGTTTCCCAGCACAAAACGCAATGTGTTTCAATACTTGTGTTGGGCATACCACTGCTGATTTGGTCAGTGACTTAAGGCGTATGCATGAGTTGGGAATGAATTCATTCCTCTTTGCACTTGGAATCTCAACTCATATGCGGATCCAAAAATATTTGGGAAGATGATTGTGCAAATTTAGGACATGATTCTTATGGTTGTATGATTGCTATTGCGTTGGAACACATTGTGAAAGAATGAATCCTAAAAGATTTTAGACGTCAACTTTGTTTAATGTTTTGTGTTTTGCAACCAACATAAGGATAAATTAAGTAAAAAACAGTAATAACTATACCTAAAAATTTTAAAATATCTAACTATTTGTAACAATTTTTTTTTTTTCAAAACATTTATCATTTAGAAACAAAGAGATTATTTGATTCTATTTCTCTCTCTCTTTTCCCTTAATTAACTAAAATGTTTATGTTATTGCAAAACGACATTTACTGTGGCCCCTTAATTTTAATTTTTCCTTAGTAAACTAAAATGTTTATGTACAGTAGAACCTCTATAAATTAATATTTGATAAATTAATAATCACTATAAATTAATAAATTTTGTTGGTCCCGAGTCGGGCCAGTGTAAAAATTAGCAAAATTTGATAAAATAATAAAATAATAATTTTTTTGAAACTCTTATGTAAATATATGATCCCAATAATAAGCTAAATTAATAATTATACATCTAAGCATATATATCTACATATATAACTAAGGTAATATAGTAAAATATGATTAAATTACTGTTTTAAATTTATAAACATTGTTGATTTATTTTTAAATTCTTTGATATGATGTTTTTAATGAATTTTATCATTTCGAAAATATTTTTGTATTGTTTCTTGATGAACGTTAAAAGTTCAAACCGAAAATATCTCTATAAATTAATATATCGATAAATTAATAATTAATAATTAATAATTTATAGATAAATTAATAACTCTATAAGATAATATAAAATCTTGAAGTCTTAAAATTATTAATTTATAGAGGTTTTACTGTATTAGTGATGGAGAGAACATTTATCAAGAAAATTTTGGTTTAGAGATCTTATAAATATAAAATTATGAGAGATCATTAATGAATATTAACTAAAAAATATCAAATTTGTTTATATATTTTGTCATTATAATATCGAAGTCTAATTTTATTTTAAAGATTATTATATATATTCTGGTTTTAAATAAGTTTGCATTTTTTTTTTAATTTTTTAATTATCCACCCGCAAACACTTGTAGGAAAGAGCTTTTGATTTTGAGGGATATTAAGCGGTTTGAAGTTGTAGAAAGTGTTTGCGATGATTGTTGTCAAACACCAATAACTGCTTCCATCCGCAAAAGCTGTGTTTGCGGGTGTTAGTGAGAAAACCAATCAACTTCTTCAATTTGAAAAAAAGAAAGTTAAATATACAATCTGATAGTAATTAGCATAATGAAAAATTGTACATATCTATTATGTATGTGTTTGTCTGAGGTGTGATCAAAGTTTTAGTTGAAATCAAAAATTAAGATACTCAAAAAAATCTTCAATGCAAAAAACTGTCCTCTCTCTCTCTCCTTCTAAGGGATCCCACAGGCGATAAGACAACATGTTTTTCTTTCGGCACACCCATCAGCTGACGTCAGCTCCGACGTAGGTCGTACTTTTGTTTTTGTTTCTTCGGTTTGTTTGTAGTTAGTTTATTCTTCAAATAAAACCAAATTGATGATTTCGAAGTTCCAATTTTGAGATCTCATTTTCTTTCTAATTCTCCCTATGAGAGTTTATTTCCCAACCATAATCTAGCAATGGCCGAGAAATATTTGTGTTGGTTTCACTCCATTTAGAATTTTCCCGATTGGTTTCGTTGTTTCATCTTTGAAACGGTTTATGACTCTGATTTGAATCTCTTCAATTTGAGAAAGGAATTTTGAACACGGATTTTGGATCCAGAAGCAATCTTCGGATTGCTCTAAAATGCCTCCGATACAGATACACAATATCTGAGAAGGACTTGTACATAATCTTTGGTACCATTGTGTCTACTTTTCAGAATTACATTTTGGGAACATCGGGTTTTAAGATGTAGTTTGTAAAAAGAAAGTTCAGCCATAAGATGCTGCATACAAATCACCTCAAAGAAATATCAAATTTGAAGTTGGACAATAACGAATCTTCTGATCGGTTAGCGAATAAGACTACTCTTCGGAAAGTATCGTCAAACTCCTTTTTGTTGTATTTTTTCAGTGTATGGCGCATATATCTGTGTATGTAATACTTTGTGTTCCAATGGTTTTGTATAATGTACTATAATAGGACCCACATATATGAGAATTTTTAATAAAATATTTTAAATTCGTAAAATTAAATTTAAAACAAAATCGGATAATTTGTAAAGAAAAAATAAAATTTTCTTTTATTAATATTTCTAAATATATATGTTTTAGTACTCTTATATGAATTATGTTTAGTTCTAATTCTTTATATATATATATATTTATCTATTTCTTCTAAAATTTTGACAAATTAATTATTCTACTTTATCATAATTAAAATCTAGATTAGAATCCGAGTATACGCAAGTTTATAAAAGTAAAATTTAAAACCTGTTAAAATAATATTTTAAAAAAATAGAAAACAAAATAGGATCACTACTGAAAAATATATGAAAAACACAAAATCGAAACCTAAGGTTATTTATTTATTTTAATTCTCATTTATTTTCAATAAAATATTTTGAAGACATAATCTGTTGTGGGTACTCTACATCTCATATAGTTCACACACTTTATCAACTATCTTTTTTATGTTTTGCTGCGTTAAAAACTTGTGTATGCAATTCGAGTCTTTCACATTCATCTTCCGTATATGATCTCTTTACTCTCTAGAGAAGTTATGCTTCTCAAGACTCGCATCAAAAGCCTCTCTACATGATTCTTGCTATCATCCTCCTCATTGAGCTCATCATCGTCTAATGACATATCATTAGCATCTAGAATTTTTTTTTTAATTGAAATATATCATAGTTAATCTAATCTATCGATTAACTTGGTATGTGTCGCGATCATATGAATTAACAACTTTGACGTATCCAACTTTATATAATAAGATTTGGAAAAAATCGCATTTTAAACCCTCAAACTAAGACTCACTAGCACTTTAAACCTTCAGACATTTGCACTCTCACTTTAAACCATCAAAGTAAAAAAAAACTCACATATTTAACCGTCAAAGTAGCTCCCGAGTTTGCGCCGTCGAATGACTAAACGAAATAGTTAACTTCGTGACGGAATATTAAACAACCGTAAATCTAATAAAAACGTGCTTATTGTTTTATTACTGTTTTTTAATTCTCGTTGTTAAAAGAAACAAAAAAAAAACTGTTTTAAATAACATAAACAATATAACATAAATATTTTTGTTTACATTTTGTCCCATATTTTTTTTTTTGTTATTTAAAACTGTTTTTCCAAGGTTTTTTCTTTTCCTTTTAATAATGAAATTTTAAAAACAGTAATAAAATAATAAGCGCATTTATATTAGATTAACGGTTGTTTACTATTTCGTCACAGTGTTAACTATTTCGTTCAGTTATTCGGTGGCGCAAAATCGGAAGCTATTTTAACGGTTAAAAGTGTTAGTTTTTTTACTTTGATGGTTTAGAGTAAGAGTGTAAATGTCTAAAGGTTTAAAGTGCTAGCGAGTGTTAGTTTGAGGGTTTAAAATACGATTTAATCACTTTTTTGAAATTAATAAAATTTGGGCCCAAATATAAACTTGCAAAGTTTACATAGCCCATAAGGCCCGATAATAATTTTTTCAGCCGAAATATGTTTCCCGGACTTATCTCGCTCGCCGACGCCGTCGACGATAAACCCTAACCGCCATTATCTCTATAAGCCGTATCATCATGACGTCATCCTCATCTTCCTCAAAAACAAGTTCCCAAGTCCACACCACTCTCAGGAAAAAAATAGGATCACAAGAAAAAAAAAACACTCCTTTCATGAACATCTGACTTTCTCCACCAATTATATGACTTCCTCTCGCCGTCTTCTCCCTCTCGGAGCATCGCTCACTGTAAATCTCTCTCTCTCCCCAAATATTCACCATTTCTTATTTTGGTATTTATCACACCGATTGATGATGGATCTCGTTGCAGAGAGGGAGATTCTCATCCTGTCATCAAACCCGAAATGGTGAGTTCCTCTTTTTGAATGCCGCTTTTTACTTCCGCCTCGATCGTGAGTTGAATTCAAAGATCGTTTCGAAATCTCAGGGCTCCCAAGAGGTTTCCGAGGATTCGGGACAGTCACTTCGACGGAGCCGGCGCTGGCTAATCTGGCGGAGAAATGCGCCGTCGCTGTGACGGAATGTTCTACAATGGAGGACGAGATCGCGAAGATCCGTCACGAGTTCGAGCTGGCGAAACAGAGGTTTATCAACATCCCTGAAGCGCTGAATAGTATGCCCAAGATGAATCCTCAAGGTTTGCCATTTGAATCACAGCAACTTTCTGGGTTTTGTTTTGTTCTTTGTGTGTTTGTTCTTTGTCACTGATTTGATTTGGTTTGATTCATACTTGTTAGGGATATATGTTAATAAGAATCTCAGGTTGGATAACATACAAGTCTACGGATTTGACTATGACTACACATTAGCACATTACTCCTCTGACTTGCAGAGCTTGATCTATGATCTTGCCAAGCAGCATATGGTTAATGAGGTAATAATAATCTATATGAACATTTTGTTTTTGTTCTTCATCTTGTAATATACTAAATAGGATTCGGGTTTTGAGTAATGTTTTGAGAAGAAGTATTGGTTCTTCATTCTTGTTGCAGTTTAGATATCCTGAGAGTTGTATGAAGTTTAAGTATGATCCTACATTCCCTATCCGAGGGCTGTACTACGATAAACAGAAAGGTTGCCTCATGAAATTGGATTTCTTCGGTTCTATCGAGCCAGACGGGTGTTATTTTGGTCGCCGTAAGGTATTGTTTTACCAATTTTGTATCTTCTTTGTCCTTTTGGGATTGAGGATTTGATCCCTCAAGCATATTCATTACTGTGCAGCTTAGTAGGAAGGAGCTAGAAAATATGTATGGAACGCGACATATAGGTCGTGATCAAGCGAGAGGTCTAGTGGGATTGATGGATTTCTTCTGTTTCAGCGAGGTAAGTTTCATCAATAGGTGTGTTCGTTCTGTGATATAGTCATCTCTGTTTTGTTTGATCGCGACATTTCTTTTTACTTTTTTTTTCAGGCCTGTCTTATTGCAGACATGGTCCAATACTTTGTCGACGCCAAGCTTGAGTTTGATGCCTCTTACATCTACAACGATGTAAATCGCGCAATCCAACATGTCCATAGAAGTGGCTTGGTCCATAGAGGGATTCTTGCTGATCCTACCAGATATTTGCTTAAAAATGCAAGTGTTATTAATTCCTCAAACTTGCTCTTTGATTAGGAATGCATTTGCTTTTGATTGATAATATCTGAAACATCAAGTTACTTCTCAGGGTCAGCTACTACGTTTCCTGAGAATGCTAAAAGATAAAGGGAAGAAGCTTTTCTTGCTGACCAACTCTCCGTACCATTTTGTCGATGGCGGAATGCGCTATCTGATGGAGGTGATTCACATCATTTGATAGGGCCAGTTCCGGTTTTACTTTTTCTTTTCCCTGAAGTTGACCGTGATCTCTAATTCTCTCATGCTTGTTGTTCATTAGGACTCTTTTGGCCTCAGAGACTCATGGCGGGACCTTTTCGATGTTGTCATTGCTAAAGCAAATAAACCAGAGTTTTACACATCTGAGCACCCTTTCCGGTTTGTGTTCTTTACTCCTGAATCCTCTTTTCTTTCTTTCATGGCGGGAACAATTCTTATGTTATGTAAAAACCCTTATAGTTGCTATGATGAGGAGAGGGATACTTTGGCGTTTACAAAAGTGGATGCATTTCACGCAAATAAAGTTTACTACCATGGCTGTCTTAAATCCTTCCTTCAAATCACAAAGTGGCATGGCCCTGAGGTACTCTTTACAACAAGCTGGGATATTCCATTAGTAACTTGATGCTTCTGAATGCATTTGAATACGAATACAATGATGTTCTGTTTGTGTAGGTGATTTATTTCGGAGATCACTTATTTAGTGACCTAAGAGGGCCTTCAAAGGCTGGTTGGCGAACTGCTGCCATAATTCATGAGCTCGAGGTTAGTTCACCGTACTTGATATATAGCCTTTTAGCTGATTGTGTTCTCAAATGAGTTTGTACATCACTTAAAGCCCAACCTTGTATGCTGAGTTCTCTTTGTGACGTTTTTTTTCCGGTTCAGCGAGAGATACAGATACAAAATGAAGATAGCTACCGGTTTGAGCAGGTACAGCCACAGCTTCCTCTTTTACATTTCAAGAATGGCTTTCTCTGCTTATAAGATTTATACATCCCTGTACTTAAAGCAGAGACGTGTGTGTTAGTTAGTCTAATAAAGACCTTTTCTTCTGCTTTGAATTCAGGCAAAATTCCATATTATCCAAGAATTGCTCGGTAGGTTTCACGCGACTGCATCAGACAATCAGAAAAGCGAAGCATGCCAATCTCTCTTGGATGAGCTAAACAAGGCAAGACAGAAAGCACGAGACACGATGAAGCAAATGTTCAACAGATCCTTCGGAGCTACGTTTGTCACAGACACTGGTCAAGAATCAGCGTTCTCTTATCACATCCACCAATACGCAGACGTTTACACCAGCAAGCCTGAGAACTTTCTCTTCTACCGACCTGAAGCCTGGCTTCACGTGCCTTACGATATCAAGATCATGCCACATCATGTCAAGGTATGCAATTCCATGAACCTAAAAAGAGCCACGTTTTGAGTATTATTGATAGACTCAGACTTGTTTTGATTGAACCAATTCTTTCAGGTTGCTTCAAATCTTTTCAAAACCTGAGATGGGTTTCATGCCTCTAAGAACAGATACAGATCGATGAAGAAATCGGATAACCGTTTGATGGAAAAAAAGAATGCAGCTTTTAGGTTTTCCAATTGCCTGAGACAACAAGTAGGTTTGCAAGTTATTCTCAGATTCTTGCTGATGATTCTTTTGGGTGAAATGGATGTTAGGATCATTCGTTTCATAACTAAAAAGTGGCTAACACTTGAAAATAATGAAACTTATAATAAGTATAAGGAATCTATTTCTGGTGATTTATTTATCACTATTTTATTAATAAAATTTCTAAAACATTTCTCTTTTACTTGTAGTTTGACCAAAAGATTAATGTTTTTGTTTGATTTCTAAAATATGCAATCTTTTGTAGATATGGTGCAAGTTTTTTGAAGGCATAAAATGTTCAAGTTGAGCCGTTAATCTTTTTTTTTTGGTCAAAGAGCCGTTAATCAAAATCTATCTTTTTCTCTTGAGTTTGATGATTTTTTTCTGTTTGAGAAAAGAGATGTGACAAGGGTTAATAGTAATAGTGATAATCTTCAGTTGGATTTCTAGTTAACAAAAATTGATTACAAAAATCTAATGATATAAGGTTAGATTTTGATTACTATAATTTACACATGAAATTAGATTTAAATTAATTCAAACTCTTTCACTTCGGAGGAATTGTAAAAATCTATCAAAATATGAATAACACAAAATTTTAGATGTTGTATTCAAACATTTAATTGAATAACAGTGGATTTCAAACTATTTTAATAAAAAAATTGTAAATATAAGAACTAATAACACTAGTTTTCAAAAAAATTTAATGAAAATATTTTAGATACAAGAACCAATAACACTATATTTTAATACAATATTTAATATCAATCATTTAATTACAATAGATTATAAAACCGAAATAATTAAAATTCATGATTTAATAACACCTCCTAAATGTTTTGATTTTAGTCAACTATCTTCTTGATACTAATTTTACTCAAATCTTTTTGATACAAAAAAAAAAAAAAACTGTCATTATCTAAACTTGTCATTCTTGTGAAATTTGAGTCCAATTTACATACCTATTTTGTTTAGTCAAGAACCTAATTCAAGATCTACGGTTTCAAAAGTTGTACTATTTTCTACTAAAACCGGAAATGTTGGTCTTTTATCTAAATTCTCTAAGAGGGAAAAAAGAAAGAAAGATTTGTACATGATACACAAGATTAGGCACCTTTTTTAGCTTTGCTTATTTTGGTAAATCAATTCAAGGTCTAGAATTAGATCTCTACTATTTTTCTTCTCTTCTATAAATTACTCTGTTTCAAGACGGATAAAAAGATCAAACACAAAATACAAAAAAAAATGGAGTTCTCTCTTAATCCTTCAACTGTAAAGGTAAAATCTACTGCAAATCAATGTTATTTTACACAATGACATGCTTCTAAGCTTATATTTTGTAGTGAGATCAATTTGACAGATAATCTAATGTGATTTTTTTTCTCTCTCTTTTTAACAGATGACCCGGACAAGTTTTTGTATATTAGTAGTCTTGGCAATAAGTAGTTTTCAGATGATGGAATCAAGCAGCAAAGGAACGGGGAAAATTCAATATTCGGCGATTAATTGTCGAAAACATAGCGCAGTGATAACCGAATTTGGAGCAGTGGGCGATGGAAAAACATCGAACACGAAAGCGTTTAAGGAAGCCATAACCAAGCTTGCTCCTAAGGCGGCTGACGGTGGAGTTCAACTCATTGTCCCGCCGGGAAAATGGCTCACCGGAAGTTTTAACCTCACTAGTCATTTTACTTTGTTCATTCAGAAAGGTGCAACTATTCTTGCTTCTCAGGTATGAACATATGATTTCCATTCTTAAAAAAAAAAATTATTTTAATAATTTACATTAACATTTGTGTAAGACGAAATTACTCATTTATATGATTTTTCTTGTAGGATGAATCTGAATATCCAGTGGTTGCACCTTTGCCTTCGTACGGACAAGGAAGAGATGCAGCAGGACCAACATTTGCTAGTTTAATCTCTGGCACAAACCTAACTGATGTTGTTATCACCGGTAAGGATAACAAAAAAAAAAAAATATATATATACAATGATATATCAAAACTATTATATAAATCCAGAACGAATTGCCCATAATTGAGAGTTTTTTTTCTAAAATTTAAATTCAATTGTGTGCAAACAATTCATTGACTACTATAAACTTTTTTACTCCTATATTAGAAAGCGATTTTACGACCAAGAAGAATCAATGTTTCAAGATCTTGAATAATGTATTTTTAGCTTAAAAGACTAGAGAAATGATCAAATTTGTTTTGGTTAGGTAACAACGGAACGATCAACGGGCAAGGGAAATATTGGTGGGTGAAGTATCGAAGTGGTGGATTTAAATCGATCACGAGACCTTACACAATCGAAATCATCTTCTCCAAAGACATTCAGATCTCTAATATCACCATCATCGATTCGCCTGCATGGAATATTCATCCCGTGTATTGCAGCAACGTCATCGTTAAAGGCGTCACCATTCTTGCTCCCATCGATTCTCCTAATACCGATGGAATCAACCCTGGTACGTCCATATCCCACGTCGCATTATATATATCGCAATGTCAAAAGTCAAACATTAATAATAGTTCTGATTGGTGTATGCATTTACGTGTGCATTTACATGTTAATTCTAATCATTATAACATGTACCTAAAGTCAGTATTTAGATATTCCGATTTAAAGAATAATCATCGGTCCCAAATTGGGTTGTGATGTATCATTGTTTCTCTTTTGTTTTCACACTTTGTTTTCTTCTTGATTAGATTCATGCACCAACACATTGATTGAAGACTGTTACGTAGTCTCTGGGGACGACTGCATCGCCGTCAAGAGCGGTTGGGATCAGTTCGGTATCAAAGTCGCAATGCCAACTCAGCAACTCTCCATCCGACGGCTCACATGCATATCTCCTGATAGCGCCGGGATAGCACTCGGGAGCGAAATGTCCGGTGGAATCAAAGACGTTAGGATCGAAGACGTTACGTTACTCCAGACACAATCCGCTATCCGAATCAAAACAGCGGTTGGTCGTGGCGGTTACGTTAAGGACATTTTCGCCCGGAGGTTTACAATGAAGACAATGAAATACGTTTTCTGGATGAGCGGTGCGTACAACCAGCACCCCGTCTCGGGTTTCAATCCCAAGGCCATGCCCGAGATCACGAATATTAACTACCGTGACATGACCGCGGATAACGTTACGCAGCCCGCGAGGCTCGACGGGCTCAAGAACGATCCTTTCACGAAGATATGTATGTCTAATATCAACATTGCTTTGGCCGCCGAACCGAAGAAGTTGCTGTGGAACTGTACGGACATCTCCGGAGTTTCGAGCAAGGTTACGCCGAAACCGTGTGGTTTGTTGCCGGAGAAAGGAGCTCCCGTGGACTGTGCTTTCCCGGCTGATAAGATTCCTATCGAATCTGTTGTCTTGAACAAATGCTCTGCTTAGAGATTGTTGCGGAGATATTATATAAATAATCTCACCATCACATATACCTTTTTTTTTTTGGTAAGAAAAAAAAATTGTATGTTAATTTCCTTATAGGTAAAATGACCCACCTGTGTTATTGTATTGTATACAGCTTATGGGTTTACTGATGCAACTGTTTTCATCGTACGGTGCGACATTATGAAAGTACCGTTGTGGAATGAATTAAATTCTTCAATTAATTAATACATGATTATAAACATATGTATCTAAACATTGGGAAAAGTTGTTCCCGATTCTCGTTTGAAGTTTTCTTCCCCCAAAGTCTCGGTTCTAGGTTGTTCGTTTAGCTGTTTTCGTGGCCTTACCGGTCTCTTGGCTTCCTCTTTCTTGTGGGCTGGAACAAAGGTTAAATGAGTTTGCTTCAGCTTCTTCAACCAGCTTAACCCCGTTTTTGTGTGTTTATGCTCTTTTCTCTTTTCATTTGTTGCATTTATCCCGCTGGTCCTTCGATCATGTAGTCTTTCGGATATGTTTTAGCCTCTTTATTTTATATTTTTTTTGTTGGGTGTTGCTGATATGGCTTCCCGTTCTTAGGGCTTAGTTTCCGGGGAAGTTTTTGTTTCCTCCGGTTATGTTTCCGGGGATATGTTCGGTATCGTCGGCTTTGTATATATCCTTCCATGTTATTCAATAAAATTCCAAATGAAAGAAAAATAAATAAAACTCGAACGACTACGCAGTATTATGCAACAGCCCAAAAAAAAATGATATGCAGTGACACCAGCTAAAGAAGATGCTCTAGTCGCTTCTAGAGCACGGAATGTTGAGCCTGATATTGTTTATCAAAACTGTGTTAGATTATCATTATGCATTTTACAATCCCTTTTATGTAAGTTTTTTAAATTTCCAGCACCGTATTTATAAACTCAACGTGATGTCATTTGATTTTACAATAGGTATAAAATCAATAACAACAAAAACCACACATTTACAAAGTTAACATGCTGTTATTTTCTTTCAAGCTTCTACAGGTTTGTATGACTTTTTTAATTTGTGTTTTTGTACCCTGATGTTTATAAAATCTGATGTTTGATTTTGTCAAAAAAAAAATGAAAAATTGATAGCTTACATTTACGAGAATCTGAGTTTCCTTTGATTTGGTCAAAGAGAAGTGGCAAGGGTTAAGAATAGTGATAATCTTCGCACTAAAAATCATGTGTGTTGTATCATTTATTTTATTTGTTAATATCATTTATTGATTGATGCAAATTCAGTTACATCATTTAATTAATTGGGCCTGGAAGTGGTGACTCTAATCATTTACATCATTATTATTTAATTGATGTTAATATGTATCATTTGTAATAAATGATATTAATATTTTGCATCATTTAAAATAAATGATATTAGTATTTTGCATCAATTAGAATAAATGATATTAAAACTTGCATCAGTTAGAAGAAATGATATTAAAGTTTAAATCAGTTAGTATAATTGAGGTAAACATTTGTATCAATTAATATAAATGATGTTAATATTTGTCTCGGTTATAACAATTGATGTTATATATTTATATCATATATTTTAGTTGATACTATATAAATTATAAATAATTAATATTAAAATTCATGTAAATTTTAAATTTTGTGTTAGTTTTTATAATATTATCAATTGGAGATAACTAATCATTTTGTATTTATTATTCTAAGGAATATATGTAAATACATATGTATGATTTAACATATAAAAAAATATGGTGTTGATCTTTTATAGAGTAGAAGACTAGTACTCTTCATCCTTCTTTAGCAATGTGGGACAAATAGTTGTTTAGTTAAAATTTTGTTTGCATCACTTTTTAGTGTCAATTTTTAATAAGTGATTCAAAATAGAGTCATTTATTTTTTTGACAATTTATAAGTGATGCTATCTATTTTATTTTTATTAATTGATGCTAATTAAGTTAGTATTAGTATTAATTATTTTAATTGATGCTAATCAAGTTAGTAATAGTATCAATTATTTTTATTTGATGCTAATCAGATTAGTATTAATATCAATTTTTTAATTGATGCTAATCAAGTTAGTATTAGTTTCAATTTTATTTAATTGATGTTAACTAAGTTAGTATTAGTATCAATTATTTTAACAGATGCTAATCAAGTTAGTATTAATATCAATTAAAAGAATTGATGCAAAATTATATATTTAATGTTAATTTTTAATAAGTGATTCTAAATAGTATCAAATATTTTAATGACACTTTATAAGTGATGCTATCTACCTTTTTTCTTGTAGTGTCAGTTGGATTTATAGTTAAAAAAAAATTGATTACAAAAATCTAAGAATATAAGGTTAGATTTTAATTTACTATAATTTACACATAAATTAAATTTAAATTCATCCAAACTCTTTCACTAAAAATCTATCAAACATGAATAACACAAGATTTTAGTTGTTATATTCAAATATTTAATTGAATAACAATGGATTTCAAAATCTTTTAATAAAGAAATTGTAAATAAAAGAACCAATATCAGTAGCTTTAAAAAAAAAATTAAATGAAAATATTTTAAATACAAGAAACAATAACACTAAATTTTAATACATAATTTAAAATCAATCATTTAACTACAATGGATTATAAAAGAATTAATTTTCAATTCATGATTGATTAACACCTCCTAAATGTTTTGATTTTAGTCAACTATCTTCTTTGACCGAAAAAAGAGTCAACTATCTTCTTGATACTAATTATACTCACATCTCCTTGTTTTAATTTAACAAAAAAAAAAATCTGTCATTATCTAAACTTGTCATTCTTGTGAAACTTTGAGTCCAATTTAGATACCTATTTTGGTTAGTCAAGAACCTAATTCAAGATCTACAGTTTTTTTTTTTTAACGCTTGATTAATATTGATTAAAACCAAATTGTAAGGAAGTGATACCAGTAGGCACCTTACAAAGAGAGAGCAAACCAAAGCTCAGAAAAATAATGCAATCAAAATATTGCTAGAGCGAGAAAGGGGAAAGGCATGCGATAGACTAGGATAGAAGTATGCGGTCTCTGTTCCTGCGGTCTCTGTCCATAGTTGAGCTTGCTGAGCTGTTTTGAGCAGCTTCTGATATGATCAGATTGTGAAGCCACGCAGGCCCCTGATGCGCAATGTAAGATTGGTATCTATGACCCTTAGTGACACTTTCGGCTATGGCATTCGCTACATTATTGCTTTCGAGTGAGATGTGCTCCAATCTCCAGGATTCAAAGGTGTATAGTAGGTTTAAGATCCTCCCAATCAATTGAGCAAATCTGGGGAATCGCTGAGGGAACATAAGGGCTTCTCGAGCAAGAGAGAGAGAGGGCCTTCAAAGATGATCCGGGGCTGTGACATGTTAGATAAAGATTCCACCGCCCAGAACATCGCTAGCAATTCTGCTTCCAAAGGGGAAGATATCGCCGAGTGTGACCTCCGACTATGATAGAGAGGCTCTCCTTCGTGATCCCGTACAATCCACGCCACTCCACAATTTCTGTTTGGCTGTATCCATGACACTCCTACATTGCATTTCACCGTGTTGGCGGTTTCCTCCATGTATTCTGCACAACAGTGAATATTAAGTTGTCATGGTCCTCCATTCATGTTTGGGAGTTTAGAAACAGCCAAGTATCAGCCTCCTCAAGAGCTTCAGATACGATCTCAGTTGCTGATCTTCTCTTCCCCTCAAAGATACGGCTATTTTGAGCTTTCCACAGGTGCCATAGTATCCATGGAAAGGCCATGCGCAGCTCCAGGGGACGGTTTTTCTTCCTACTGCTTCCTATTAGGTGGTGGAGATTCAAGAAGACAGAATTATGAGAAAAGCCGCCTGGAGGGATTGTAAATCTGGAGAGTTCCCACACTTCTCTCGCCAAGCTTCATTTGAAGAGGACATGATTTATTGTTTCCATGTTTGCGTCACATTCCTTGCAGGTGGCGTCAACCGGGATATTACGGGACTGTAGAAAATGTTGTACTATTTTCTACTAAAACCGGAAATGTTGGTCTTTATCTAAATTCTCTAAGAGGCAATGTTTTAAAAACCGGATCGACAACCAAACCGAAATTTTTTTTGGGTCATGAGTCAATATGTTTCGACCGGATTCGGCCTAATTCAATTGGATTTGATGATATTTTAAGAATAATATTATATGACATATATCATATTGTTTTATATATATATTTACAGCAGTCTTATATGTTTTTTTTATATATGAATATAATTATGATATTTGAAATACCAATATAATAGGTTATATCAAATAAAACACTTCAATAATTATAATGTTTAAAAAAAGCTAAAAATAACAAACTGAATGTATAACAAAAAAATAAAAAAATATCTCAATAATTCAAAACAAAAAGCAAAAAAGATAGAGTAGCACATTGAAACTTATTCTCCAAATCTTCATTACCTTGAAAAAAAAAATATATCATTAGTTAAACATTTTATAATTTTAACGTAGAATTTAAAATCATACCATGAATGAGTTCTTCGCTATCTTTGGGATATTCTTCAAGAAGTTTATCTTCTAGCTCAGAAAAATCAAGTTCTCCTTCTTTTTCCATAATCCAAAACTCAGTTTTTCGATTGACTCATAATCAACAGAGTCATATGATCTTTTTGTCTTTGATACACATAAAAATAGCAACTTATATATCACTAACTATGAATAATATTAATAAGTTAATAAAAATAAAAATAAAAATCTCCATCATAAACTTCACAAGTATAATGAACAAAACAAGATCATTGATCCTTTGATACTCCAGTCTATTTCTTTTTTTGGCGTGAATGCGTTCGAACACAATCCAATTTCATCACCAAAATATTCAGGAATTATTAAACTCGTTTCAATGTGGTTCATTGCTTCGTCGATTTTTGAGTTTTAGCCGATTTGATCTAGAGTTCTAACCGGTTCAATTACCTCTAGGTTTTACTGTTAACCCATACTCGGAGATTTATGGTCAAACCCGTTCCGACAGCCGGTCAGATCCGGTTATAAAAACATTGCTAAGAGGAAAAAAAAGAATTGGTACATGATACTAGGCACCTTTTTTAGCTTTGCTTATTTTGGTAAATCAATTCAAGGTCTAGAATTGGTTCTCTACTATTTTTCTTCTTCTATAAATTACTCTGTTTCAAGACGGATAAAAAGATTAAACAGAAAATACAAAAAAAATAAGTCAGAATCAAATGGTGCTCTCTCTTAAACCTTCAACTCTAAAGGTAATCTACTGCAAAACAATACTATTTTACACAATGACATGCTTCTAAGCTTATATTTTATAGTGAGATCAATTTGACAGATAATCTAATGTGATTTTTTTATCTCTTTTTAACAGATGGTTCGGACAAGTTTTTGTATATTAGTAGTCTTGGCAATAAGTAGTTTTCAGATGATGGAATCTCGGAATTCAAGCAGCAAAGGAAAGGGGAAAATCCGGTATTCGGCGATTAATTGTCGAAAACATAGCGCAGTTATAACCGAATTTGGAGCAGTGGGTGATGGAAAAACATCGAACACGAAAGCGTTTAAGAAAGCCATAACCAAGCTTGCTCCTAAGGCGGCCGACGGTGGAGTTCAACTCATTGTCCCGCCGGGAAAATGGCTCACCGGAAGCTTTAACCTCACAAGTCATTTTACTTTGTTCATTCAAAAAGGTGCAACTATTCTTGCTTCTCAGGTATGAATATGATTTCCATTTTTAAGAAAAATAATTGATTTTAAATAATTTACATTAACATTTGTGTAAGACGAAATTACTCATTTATATGATTTTTCTTGTAGGATGAATCTGAATATCCAGTTGATAAAGTCAAATATTATATTTTAAATTTTTAAAAAACAATTTGTAATTTTTTTAATATTTAATATAAATTTTAGTTTGAAACCATATATCATACAATGCTGAAATATATAAAATATAAAAATAATAGAAACTGTTTTCGTAATTGTTTTTAAATGCCAAAAACTACATAGTGCAAAAACATAACGTTTGCGAAAAATATCAAAAAAACTAACCAACACCTAAATATTACAATTCACTTATTTTTAACTCATACTTACATGCAAAATATACGTATTTATTTATTTTTAAAATTCAAACATACATTATAAAAATATATATGACAAAACATATACTTTTTTTTAAACACATAAAAGGCATACTTCGATTTTTCCACAAATATGCGTGTAGATATAAATATTAATTATGCAAAAGTCAAAGTCACATACGAACTTGTCGTGTATGCATTTTGTTAACCTCGATTATAGTTTAATTTTAATTTTAATTATAAAAGAATTCATATATTTTTTTAAATCTCTTTATGTCCTTAGAGCGGTGAGGTGGTTGGTACGCACGAATGTGCGGGCCAACCATCTATCCGCTTTTATGATAAGTAATGATTATAAAATCCATTTTTGTTTAATTAGCAATATGTCAAGGAAAATATATACTGAAAATATATATATTGGCAAGATTATATTGTGTAAGGAGAAAAGAAAACATAGTATATATAATATAGACATATTATAAGAATTTAATTATTATTTAATATAGCTTTTATATTTACAATTATATGTTACTGTAAACGGTAGAAAAAATAAAAAAGTTTTAAAATAAACCAGTTTCAAAAGACGCAAAACGATATGAAACGTTTTTGTGATTGTTGTCAAACACTAAACTGTATATGCATAAAAATATAACATTTACATAATATATAAGAAAATTAATCAATACTTTAATATTACAACTATTTATGTCTATAAAAAAAATTAAACCATAACAAATAAATAAATTAAAATATATTTTAATATCTTTCAGTTTATTTAGTTATCATATTTACATTTTTTTTCTAAATAAGTATTTTAAAATTTATGTTATTGGCTTTTTATCTTCAATTTCTCTTGAATCTATAACATTTTTCATTTAATTTTTCATTATATTTTTATTAAATATTTATATAAAGTTATTATTAATACATAATTAATTATGAACAAATAGATCAACTTCAATATACAAAATTAATTATATATTGAATATATAAAATATTTTATAGCTCGCACACGGTGCGGACCGATCACCTAGTGTAAACTTATATTCAAACGAAGAAATTTTTTTACATGTTGTGCAACTTAATTTTGAGAGTTTTTTTAATAAAAAAAACTGAGAATCTATAAACAAAATTAGCTTCTTGTCGCAAAACAAGTGACTAGACCATCTTTATAGCTGGAATTAGTCCTGGGCATATAATCCGGACCCGACGGACCCGAACCGAACCGACCCGAAAAATCCGGTTCGGTTCGGTTTCGGTTCTAGGGAAAAAACCGAATGGTTCTTGGACAAATGTGCTTCGGTTCTCGGTTCGGTTCGGGTAAAACCCGAGAACCGATCGGGTAACCGAACAACCCGAATCAAACCATAAAATTTAAAAAAAAAACTAATTTATTTTTTTGATATGAAAAAAAACTAATTTATGTTTTGGTATGAAAAAAAAAACTAATTTTATTAAAACAAAACTAATAATGCCCTATGAAAAATCTAAAAAATATGTGTTTTTATATATTGTAACCAAAATTACAAAGAATAGTAATGTAAAAAATATGTAGTGAAAATTTCATAAAAAAATATAATTCCAAATAAACAATCTTAATTTATAAGAGATTTGTAAAAAAAAAAAAGCAGTAAAATTAAAATTTTATTGTTGAAATATAATTTTTTTCATTTATCTAATTTTTTTTTTAAATATTGGATCCGACCCGGACCCGAACCGACCCGAGCAAGACCCGAACCGAACCGACCCGATTTTAGGCCGGGTCCAAAACGGGTCCTAACCTCTCCTACCCGAACTACCCGAACCCCGAACTACCCGACCCGATCCGACCTGAGGACCCGAATGCCCAGGACTAGCTGGAATCACTTGAGCAATGGAGCTAATTCTATTTCGGACTGCTTTGTCGATGATTTTGATGAGACGTTGAGGTTGTGAGTGTGCTTAGCCATTCCTTCTTCCATTTCTCTCTTTCCAAATGTATGCGAGAGTAATCTGAAATACATACCGAAAGAGAAACACATGTATCTGAGAAGTGTTGAAGGTTGTAAGAGCATCCCCATTGAGGATATCTAAATGGGGTTCTCACAATAAAATAATATTAAAAAATTAAAAATTGAAGAGAGAGAATGGGAAGAGTATCTCAAATGAGATACCCATGAGATACCCATGAGAACCCCTTTCCCATAGTTGTTTCAATTCTATTGGTTCAATATTTTTCTATCAATTAAAATTTAATTATATATCAATATTATTATTTTAATGGTTGAGAACATTAAAAAAGATTTCAACCAATGTGAATGCTCTAAGGAGCTGTAGGATTGTGTCCTAGTCGAAAGTGAATTGCTGTTGAAGAAGACCTTGTGCAAGTGATTCCCATATTTGACGAGAATACGAACATGAGAAAAACAGGTGTTTACGGGTTTCACATTGGGTCGGACAGAGAACACAAGCCGGTGAAATTCCCGCATTCCACTGTAACAGTTAGAGATGACTCCTTTTTAATCCAACGTCCCTCTTAGGAAACTAGGTTGGATGATATATATATGTTTTGTAGAAACCGTTATTGTGAAATATACAGAAATCTTCTTTCATCATGCATCTTTGTGTTCTTGTAACAAAGAAGATGAGATCGAAGGAGAAATAGAGAGAATTCAGATTATTGGTGTGACAATATGGAAGGAAGGCATAAAAATTATTTGTATATGGAAAACCATAACATACATCAAGAAACGGAAAATATGTTTCTTCGCTTATTTCTCCTGTACAATGTAGTTGGAGCTAAGCCTCGGGATCACCAATGAGCCATCGCCTCCACAGCTGGAGATAGTGACGGCGCTATCTTCGTGAGGTTCTCTGTGGACCGTCGTCATCTGAAGCGGAATCACCAACCTAACCTGATCAGTATTACCTAGACATTCAAGACGTCGATATAAAACGGAATCACCAACCTAACCTGATCCGAAGGATTTACATGTATTCGCCAATGCCCGTTTACATAGAGATAGAAATCGGAGTCTGCGTTTCTTGCATCATTCTTGTCTTGATATCACAGAAGTGAGCTCTGTCCGAAAAGAGACAGCAGAGAAATGGAGACGCACGAAGTGTAGACCAACAGAATCGAGTTGGAACTTGTAAGAAGAAGGGCGTCTGAATATCCTAACCGTCCGATAGATTTCCGGCGCTATGGACGATCCAGATTGGTTGATGGCTTCAGTTCATTTTGTGGTGAAGGAAACGGAGTTATCACCGGAGGACATATCTCCGACGAAAGTCCGGTTACCCTAAGTGACATTAGAATCTGACCCACAATTGACGTAAAGCTTCTCGGGACGAGAATATGTAGAAGTAGCAGAAAGAGTGAGAGGAGGAAGAAGAACAATAACCTATTGAAATTAAACTTGATTTTGAGTTAAGCTTAATTTTGGGTTTGATGATAAAATTATTAAATCCAAAGTTGAGTACAAGTTCTTGAATTCTTTAGAAACATCATTAAAATATTCATATTCTCTAAATGTTTCTAGAGAATTCTATTAGTTAATTAATTTAAGATTTGTGTAGAAAACTCTAGAGAATTAGAAAAAATCTAGTAAGTAAGGAGGTTGTAAAAAAGAGTCTAGAACTTTGTAAGATAGTTTTGGGAGGCTATAAATACCTCCTCACCCCCTCATTTGTAAACATAACAACAACAAACACAAGAAGAACAAATTTTACGACCAAGAAGAATCAATGTTTCAAGATCTTGAATAATGTATTTTTAGCTTAAAAGACTAGAGAAATGATCAAATTTGTTTTGGTTAGGTAACAACGGAACGATCAACGGGCAAGGGAAATATTGGTGGGTGAAGTATCGAAGTGGTGGATTTAAATCGATCACGAGACCTTACACAATCGAAATCATCTTCTCCAAAGACATTCAGATCTCTAATATCACCATCATCGATTCGCCTGCATGGAATATTCATCCCGTGTATTGCAGCAACGTCATCGTTAAAGGCGTTACCATTCTTGCTCCCATCGATTCTCCTAATACCGATGGAATCAACCCTGGTACGTCCATATCCCACGTCGCATTATATATATTGTGGTGTCGCAATTTCAAAAGTCCATTGCGTTTAGGTTTGCATTTACATGTTAATATCATTATAACCTAAACGCTTATAAGAACTACTGTTATATATTCGACATGCATGGTTTTAAAAACTTTGAGAGTTCCGAGTCTTTATCTCATAATCTACTTCGTTACCTGGAGTCAGTATTTAGATATTCCGATTTTGAAAATAACCATTCCTTCCAAATGAGGTTGTGACGTGGCATTGTTTTGCTTTTGTTTTGACACTCCTTTTTTCCTTCTTGATTAGATTCATGCACCAACACATTGATTGAAGACTGTTACGTAGTCTCCGGCGACGACTGCATCGCCGTCAAGAGCGGTTGGGATCAGTTCGGTATCAAAGTCGCAATGCCAACTCAGCAACTCTCCATCCGACGGCTCACATGCATCTCTCCCGATAGCGCCGGGATAGCACTCGGGAGCGAAATGTCCGGTGGAATCAAAGACGTTAGGATCGAAGACATTACGTTACTCCAGACACAATCCGCTATCCGAATCAAAACAGCGGTTGGTCGTGGCGGTTACGTTAAGGACATTTTCGCCCGGAGGTTTACAATGAAGACAATGAAATACGTTTTCTGGATGAGCGGTGC
>JAHZTW010000001.1:126702538-126750743 GCA_020283515.1 Alliaria petiolata
GAGATATGAAGGTCATTGGTCTCAAGTGGGTCTTTAAACTCAAGAAGAACGCGGACAATACTATCAACAAGCACAAGGCGAGGCTTGTAGCAAAAGGATACGTACAAGAATCAGGCATAGACTTCGATGAAGTATTTGCACCAGTTGCACGTATTGAGACTATTCGACTATTGATAGCATTGGCAGCATCTGAAGGATGGGAGATCCATCATCTAGATGTAAAAACCGCTTTCTTACATGGAGAGTTAAAAGAAGATGTATATGTAGCGCAACCCGAAGACATACTAACAAAGGCATTGGCGCGGATCAAGTTTGCTGAGATGAGGAACTTGATAGGTGTTCAAGACATGTCAAAGACGAAGACAACAAAGCTTACGAGGGAGATTGTTGGATAAGCTTTGAGACTTGTCTCCTAAGAAATCCATAAACAAGTTGGTTTAGGATAAGATAGGATTAAGAAAATTGTCTAGTTCTTCTTGTAATAGAAAAAATGTGTTTTTCTATTTACCATAGGATTAGAAAAAGGAAATCTAGTTCTATAAATATGGTTGTTGAGTTGTGACAATCATATGAGAAGCTAAGAGCAATTGTGTTTAGTTTTGAGAAGTTTCTAAACATTCAATAAAGAGAGTTATTCTTTATATACTTTGTTCTTAAGAGTCTTTAATATATGTATCTAAACATTGAGAAAAGTTGTTTGTTTAGTGATTTCAAGTTCTGTTTAGTGTCACTTATCCTAGCTTGTGTAGGAATCAAATTCTTATGTGCGAGATGAAATGGTGATCTATAAGAATCACTAGACTCTAAACATTAATGGATAAACAAAAAAAATGATGTGCATCTTTATGTATATACTATATTGAAAATGCTTAATTAATCGACAAACAATGATATCACACGAAATAATACTAAAAAATGAGAAAGTAACTAAGATTATAAAAGATTAGTAAACATGGGGAAACATTGGATCAAGTGCATGTAGATATATCTAAGATGAAAACAAATAAACGATTAAACGATGATATAGAAGTCTTAATTAAGTATGATCCTAGAACACCCATGAAACTCCTAATTATAACTAATCCACTCCAAGGTACTAATAAACTTCATTAATCACCTAAGCATGCTAAACTTCCATTTGGATCGTAGACAATAACCAAATGGTACGTAGTAGACCTGATCGTATTAATTTCTTTATCGCAGAATATTTTTGTTTTATGGTTAAAATATATATATTGTTTTGATTTGTTCAATCGAATAGTAATTCATACACAAGTGGCAGTGTTCAGAATATCGGATGAAGCTCACTCACAAGGTCATCGTAAATCATATGCACACCACAATCGCTACCTACTAACTTCTACCTACTTTGTCAAGTGTCAAAGTCAAACGACCTTTTGCTTTTTTGTTTCTTTATTTTTTGTGCTCTAGAAGACTTGAGTTATCTTTCTTTTCTTTTATAGCATATACACTTTCCGTATGAATATGGATTTTCTATTTTTACATATAATTACTAATTAATACTCTCTTTACAAAAAAAATTACTTACTCGACTTTATGAGAACATCCTGACTTTAGTGCTTCAAAAATTAATTATGAAATTATCAAATCAATAAAAAAAAAATTAAATAAAAATATTATTATGAAATATTTCTAATTAAGTATGTAAAAACTATTTTACAGCCATTTTTTGCAAACTTAATTTTAATTTCATTATCAAGTTCTAAATATATACTAGTATATTTTAGAAGCCAGCTATGTGTGAGTTTGACTTGTACATTTATTGGCCTAACTTTCTGCCATATTCGAACCTACCTCTCTTCAAACCTTCATTTGTATTGGTATTGTTTTATAAAAGCACATATTATTAGAGCCACTTTTTTTAATGTGCAATCAATATATTTGAATATTCATCTTAGTTCCGCATAATTATGTGCATGCTATATAAAATAGCATTCATTATATATGGATGGTAGACAGTGAAGCTGATCACTAGATACGTAGCATGTTACATAAAGTGATACCAAACAAATTTCTAAAGATTCACCAAAATTCTGTATACAGATTTTCTTACAAATTCATAGGTTTATTGTTAATTCTTAGATAGTATATCGAAAGTTGAAAGTATGTAAAATTAAGAATTAGAAACAATTATATGATTAAAACTTTATTTATTAAAACTTACTTGAATATAACGGAAATTAAAGGCATTGCATGGAATCTTTGAAAGTGACATATTTCAAAATTACTTTTGTCTTCTACAATATGTACTTCGATTACCTATTTATACAAAAGAGTTGATGAATCTTATAGTTTTGCATGAGAACTTTCGACGTGTCTTGAGTAGTATGAAGAAGTGATGTGTGTCTTGAATGTGGATGTTGTATGTGTTGAGTAGTTCTGGCATAATATATCTTGTTTTCACTCGGAAGTATTGTCTTGTGAGTCTTGTATTCATCTTGCTTATTTAATTAATTGATCATCTTGTCTTATTGCTCTTTTTTTTTTTTTTTTGAACTTTTCTTAGGGAAAATAAAAAAATTATGATTAGTTTGTTAGGTACTACTAAATTTTGTCCGATTATCACCTAACGAAATTTTGAACATTGAAAGATAAAAAAATTATTGAAGTATAATTTTTTGGAAAAGAAAAAGATTAGGGATTTGATATAATCATTGCTGTTTTGGAGTATTTCCCAAGCACACGCGATCCAAAAATAATAACAGGTTAAATCTACGAGAACATGACACATGACTTATGAGTTTAGGATAACCGTATCTAGTTGTTGTTTAAGACGGTTTTAGGATATCATACAAATGTTTAGTTCCAAAAGAGAAGCATACAAATATATTGTATATGTTGAATATAAGAGATGCTTTATAAAAAATAAAAAAAGAATCATGAAACATTAAAACTTGATTTTTCGATTTCTTGTCAACAAACATTTAAAATTGATTTTAGTATTTTTTTTTTTTAAATATTCAATTTTTATACGTATAACCTAGTCATTTTATAAAGCATCAAAATGCAGTATTTTGATATAATTGGATGGTAACTTTAAAAAAATACTTTAAAATTCAAAGAAATATGGTTTGTATTCTCTCAGTGCAGTTTTAATCATAATTGATAATTGCGGATGTATTAAACAACAACAAATTATTTGTTTCGTCCATATTTTTTGAAAATTAGTTTGAGTTTCAGTTTTAAACTTCCGGTTATTGAAAAAAAAATTAAAAGGGAGTAATAGTTTTAAATGAGAAAATGCTAAACTTTAATCAAAGATTTGTGAATCCAAATTAATTAATATATCATTCATAAGAGACATCTAAATTGTAATACTGTAAACCCTTCACCGCAATTTTTTTAACCCTGACCTCTCAAAACTTAAACTGCCGGTCAATCTTCACGTTCATCATTTTTTTTTCTATCTAAGTTGTGTATTTTTTGTTTGAATAAAAAAGAGAAAAGTTTCATAATTTGTTTTTTAACTATATTGTAGCTAATGTAGTGACATGGGTATTTTTGGCTAGAGAGGAGTTAGTTCGTACAAATGCTCCTTACAAATGCTTAAAAATTGATATTCCAATTTGTTATTACCAGTTTGCATTTCCATTCAAGTTTCAACCATTTATTTTAGTTTCCATCATTTTTATGGATTATCAATATACAAAATTAATTATAAGCATTTCGAAATTCAGGACGAGAACTTATGGATATAAAATGTAAATATGTAATTTGAGAGTTTAAAAACAATTTCCAAAGAAAATTTAAAAAGAAACCGGACGGAAAATTCAGATAACATAACGAGTTCGAAAAATTCTCATAAAGTTTATTTCCAAACTCTTAATAATTTGGGTAAAAGTAAATTTAGGGACATATATTTCGGATAATTTCAGAAAAATTCTAAAAAATTCAAAAAAATTTGGGAAATTATATATAATTTTTAAAATTTTAATCTTAAACGGGTAATTCTGATAGCATATCTCATATTAGTTTTATTTCCATATTTTTTTCTGTACTCATTTGCATAAAATAAATAATATCGAATGGATAAAATTAATTGAATGTGATTGGAAATGCGACTAGAAAGATAGTAAAAATAAATTTTTTTCTGAAGATGAGTTAGTTGGGAGCGTGCAACATGAAATAGTTCACCCACCTTTCTCCTATTTATTACTTCCTTCTTCTTCTACCTCTCTTTCCCACACGCCTCTCTCGTTATCTATAAGACAGATTCAATCATCTTCTCATTCTCCATCAAAACTTAAATAATTAAACCATCAATTTATTTATTTTTCAATCAGAAGAAAACTCTGATGAATCAAGAGAAGCCCACGTCTTGTTGCTGCGTTCTCGATGCCTCCACTTATGTGGGTTTCTGGATTCTCAAGAGATTGCTCACCAGAGGCTACTCTGTTCATGCAGCCATCCGTAAAAACGGTAAAAGGATCTTTCGAATTCTCCAATGAGATCAATCAAGTTTTTCCATTTTTTCAATTGATTTTTAAGGATTTCTAGACAAAGGGTTCGTTTTTCTCTCCGATTTCTCTTCTGGGTACAGTCAAGTTTTAAGCTTTTTCTAGTTTTCTTCATTGATTCGAGGCAAAGGATTTTCTCTCTCTCTGTCTCTCTATTCAAATTCACTTCTGGGTACAATCAAAGTTTAGATTTTTTCCCATTGGTTTGTGGATTTCGTAGCAAAGGGTTCTGTTTTCTTCTTCTCTCTCTCTGTTTAGGGTTTAATCGGATGGGTATTTTGGTAATAGGGGAGAGTATGCTTGAGGAGAAAATCAGGAACATGCAAGCTACAGAGGAGAGATTAGTGGTTTTTGATGTGGATGTGTTAGATTATCAAAGCATCCTTATCTCTCTCAACAATTGTAACGCTGTGTTCTGTTGCTTGGACAATCCTGAAGGGTACGATGTGAGTTATCCAGTATTATTATCATTCATTCACCACTACTTCTCTTAAAAATTATCTCTCTGTTTTGTTTCTGGTTTTTGAGAAGGATAAAATTGAGGTTTTGTTACGAAATGATTGGTGATTTGTTCAGGAGAAGGAAGTGGATTTGGAGGTGAGAGGAGCTATTAATGTGGTGGAGGCATGTGGAAGAACAGAGACTATAGAGAAGATTGTGTTCTCTTCTTCACTAACAGCTGCAATTTGGAGAGATAACATTGGAACTCAGAAAGATGTTGATGAGAAGTGTTGGAGTGATCTAGACTTTTGTATCAAAAAGAAGGTATTTTTTAGTTCAACACTTATTTTTAATTTTTTTTTTTTCTTTTTCTTTTTCTTTTCAGTTCATTCAAAATTTCAAATTGATTATTAGTTTTTTGAAAAAGTTCAAGAGATAGATTGAAACATTATTATTGGACCCAGAGTTTACAAGTTATGATAGTTTTGACCTGGAATCACCAAATAAATATTTAATGTACTTTTCATCAATCAATCTCAAATGTCTATTGAATTTATTATATTTATTATGGGTCCTTTATTATTTTTTTGTTTTTGTGCAAAATTATGGGTCCCTTAATTTAATCGCATCTTTTAAACGTATTTTAAAAAGGTGTTATAAACTACACCATACATATAATTTGTTGAAATTTTTGCATTGGAAATTGTGAATATTTTGCTTAATTGTAATAAATTCAAAGTTGGGTCTTCGTGCAATGTTTTGTCATTTGTCATTTGATGATGTCTAGAATACTTTTTGGTCAAGATTCAATTCAATATAAGACTACCTTTGGGAATGTTAAAGAGGTCAAACTTTCTAAATTCAACCTAGATCATAAAATAGTACTTAAATTAACTTTCTAATTACTTTTGATCAAAAAAATACACAATGAAGCTTAATAAAAAAAAAAAACTTGCGTGTGCCTATTCAGCTATGGCATGCTCTGGCCAAGACACAATCCGAGAAGGCGGCTTGGGCACTAGCCATGGACCGAATGGTCAACATGGTCTCGGTTAACCCGGGACTCATCGTTGGACCATCAGTGGCTCAACACAACCCTAGACCCACCATGTCTTACCTCAAAGGTATACTCACTATATATATTCATTAGTGTATTTTAGATGTTGTATAGTTAAATGATCCAGTTGTGGTGGTAATGCAATTTGCAGGAGCTGCGCAGATGTACGAGAACGGTGTGTTAGCGTACGTAGACGTGGAGTTTGTAGCAGATGTTCACATTCGAGCATTTGAGGATAGTTCGGCTTGTGGTAGATACTTTTGCTTCAACCAAATTGTGAATACCGAAGAAGAAGCTCTCAAGCTTGTGGAGATTCTATCTCCTTTAATACCTATGCCACCAAGGTAAATCATTATTGATACCATCATTTTCATTTATTTGTGCAATATCATATTGATGTATTATTGTTTGATGGCCCTGAATTCAAGATATACTATAATTAGATGCTAGGAGTTTGAAATAAATAAAGTGTGTAATTCCTACTTACTTATTGTATAAATACTATATGATTTAGGTATGAGAAAGAGATGCAAGGAAGTGAAGTTTATGAAGAGAGATTGAGAAACAAGAAACTAAACAAGCTGGTGGAAGCTGGCTCTGCTTGTTAATTAATTAGAGGGCAAGAGTAATGTTATAAATGTTATAAATGTAAGGGAAACAACAACAAAAATACTATATATGTTATAATAAAAATAGTTCGTTTACTTTTTTTTATTGTAATCTCAATTCAGGTTTTTACTATATATATTTTTGTTACTTCAGTTGAAAAATTTAGAAAACTGTGTGTTCTCATAGAAAAATGAATATTTATTGTGATTTCTCTCATTAGTTGAATAGTTGTAGATACAATCTGTATATACGGTATATGAATTAAGCTAACAACAAATAAAAGAACGTGTAAAGCGTCGGTGAATACGTATATGAATTATCAAATGCTATGAAACTACATATTTGCAAGCTAAGAAATTATATACTATATTGGTTTGTGTTGGTCTTGTCGATATATCATCATTACTCATATTGCATTGTACGTTGTTGACAAAAAAATAATACTATTAAAGTTTCATGTTTTATTAACCACTACGGAAAATTAGTTCTGTCGTTATGGACACAGTTGTCATCTGCAATATATTTATGAGTTGTCACTGCAATATGATATACTAATCCATGAAGGAATATATAAAAAAAAACCATAAATGCGTATTTGCTAAAGTGAGATCTCAGCCTCAGGTGTACGCTAATTGAGTGATTATCTGAATCTAAATTATGTAATTTATGTTGAATAAAAAAAATTGAGTCGCTACAGAAACGCGTATATTAATCGTTCATATAGCCTAAAGTTTTGATGAATGTTTATGGGCAATATTAATCTTTTAAAATATATATCTCTTTTATAATGTGAAACGTGTAATAGATGATGAGCATATAATATTACACTCGTATGATCCACACTTTTTTATGTAATGGGTTTATCCACACTTCTCTTTCTGCAAGCTGTGGTGTTTAGACATGTCGATCACGCAAACATATCAAAGACAGATAATGCGTTTCTTCCTTTTTACATTATTTTATAAAATGTAAATTAATGTATAGATGAGATCTCGATGACTGTTTATTTTCAAACTACTTTATATCCATTAATCGAAACTTGTATATAGGAGATTCATTTTCGAAAAAAAAAGTTTTTAAATGGTAACTACATACGGAACGTAGTACAAAGTAGAACACAAGCTACCAAATTATTTGAACGTTATAATTATACATAATTTATGGACTAAAAATTAAATATATTGAGCCTTGTACTCATAAAACCACATTTTTTGTTTGTTTCACTGTTTGTCAGCTCTATTTTTGGACTGAACAGTAAAAAACAGACAATACGGACATATTTTTTTTGTCTTCTAGGGAGTGTAACGTTTTAAGGACAAAAAGAAATACAGAAGAAACAGAGTAATTATTCAGAAGAAGAAAATGAAGAAACATGTGTTTCTTCATTTGTATTTGGAATTTTCTCTTTTTCTCAAATATGGATTTATCGATCATGACACACATGTAGATTTATTCTTACGCTCATTTTCTTTTTTTGTTTGACATCAAAATCTCTACTTTATTAAGTTTTTGGGTACATTTAGATTCTCCTATATAAAGAATCATTCCAACTTGCATGAAAAAAAAAAACAGAAACTTTGTTATCAGGAGAGAGGTTCACCACACATGTTATCAAAAACCTCCATATTCCTCATCTTCCAAATAAACCACATATTTAAGCTTTAAAACATTTGTGGGCCACTAATGGGCCTATTATTATCTAAAACCCAACCGAAAACAACACGACACCGTTTTCAGGGAAGCATCTTGAACCTTCTGATTCTGATTTCTGTAGCTAGATCGTCGGTCGATCACCATCGTTGAAATCTTTTTGCTAAGATCCTGAGTTTTGAAGATGGTGTTGATCGAAAGCGAGAGCGACGAAGAGATCACCGTCAAAGAAGAACCAATTCCCTCGTCTCAGCCGGAAACAACGGCACCGACGGAGACGAAACTCGTCGGCGGGGATGATTCCGATGGATTCGAAACTGCCAGCGAGCGTGAAGTGAGCGACAACGAAGAAGAGGAAAGTGATGACGCGATAGAGAACCATGAATTACAACAGTGGGATAAGCCCGAGGAGGAGAAGGAGGCCATTACTAGCGATGATGGATCAAAACAGGTAAAATTCGTTTCTAGAAATGGCTACAAACATCTGAGTTTCTTCAATATTTCTGGATCTTAGTGATAGAGATTCGATTTCCCCTCTTATGGTTTGAAATTTTCTGGATTGACTATCTTTTCCTTATGAACACGATTTCAGTTCTACTTGATTTAGCCTGAATCTATACTTGAAATGGTTTAGCTTGATTCTTGCTTTTTGTTCGTTTGTTTAGAAGGAGAAAGCTTTGGAAGATGCAAACGAAGCTAAAATGGAAGGAAACAAACTGTTTGGGAATGGTCTTTACGAAGATGCATTGTCAAAATATGAGCTTGCTTTACAGTTTTCTCAGGAATTTCCGGAATCTTTGGAGCTTCGATCAATCTGCCATTCGAACAGAGCTATATGTTATCTCAAATTGGTCTGTATCTTCTTCAGCAATGATCTGAAAATTGTATTAGATTCTTGTGTTACTTGTAGTCGTCAAGATCGCTGATATGATCTCTCTACTGTAGGGTAAATACGCAGAAGCAATCAAGGAATGCACAAAAGCGATAGAGCTGAATCCGAGCTACACTAAAGCGTTCGTTCGTCGCGCAGAAGCTCATGAGAAGCTTGAACACTTCGAAGAAGCTCTCACGGGTGAGTCCGTGAACGCATTACCCAATATTGAGTTGAGGAATCATTTGTTAGTTTCCAAGACTTGGAACCAATCATGCTTTGTCTCTTCGTCTCATTGTTACAGACTTGAAGAAGATATTAGAGCTAGACCCTTCAAACGATCAGGCTAGAAAAGGTATCCGGCGTTTGGAACCATTGGCGGCTGAAAAGCGAGAAAAGATGAAAGAAGAAGCCATGGGTAAGTAAGAGCCCTTTGTTTATGTTTCTGATTAAGAGTATTACATTGCACTCTTGAGTCTTGATGATGTTGAAATATGGTTTTGTGGTTTTAACAGCAAAGCTGAAGGAGATGGGAAACACGATCTTGGGTAAATTTGGGATGAGTGTAGACAACTTCAAGTCTGTTAAAGATCCAAACACTGGCTCTTACTCTTTTTCTTTCCAAAACTAGTCAGACCACATTCTCATGTTTCTGCATCATCAACCATTTTATGTTCGTCGTGGTAATATCAAATTCGTTTTGTTGGTCGATGAAACTTGAATGAAGCTGCATATTGTTTTGCGAATTTGATATATATCTGTAAATTCTTTGTTTACGATGAAGAAAATTCCCTTTTGAATGGTTTATTTGTGATGATGAAAACGTATATGATTGGGCTTCAAAAGTTATTAGGCTTTAAAAGTTATTGGGCTTTAAAACATGATTGGGCTTAGAGGAGAAGTAAAATCACGAAGACGAGGCAATAGACAGACTTCCAAAAATCCAAACTTTAGGGTTTCTCTAAGTCTCTCTGTGCGCAGTGCAAAAACTCGTTCATCTTCTTCTAGCCGAGAAACGAAAACCCTAAGCTCGATTCCGATTCTACTGCAACAATGAGTCGTTCAGGTCAGCCTCCGGATCTCAAGAAGTAAGCCCTTTCTTCTGATTTTTTTCTCTTCTTGATGTCTTTGTTTCGATTCTGTTTTCATATCTTCGCGTTTCTGATTTTTGGTTGTTGTTTCGTCTTCCGATGCAGGTACATGGATAAGAAGCTACAAAGTAAGTTCGACACCTTCATTCTCGTTTAATCTATTTAGGGAATTTCGGGTTTGATCTAATCTTTCGCTAAAATTTGATTTGATTGCAACTTTCGCTATAATCTCTTGAGGATAGAGAGAGGAGCAATAATGTGTCTCTGGGAAAGTGTCTTCCTTTATGATTCCTTTTTCTTTCTTTTCTAAAACTGCTTATCGTTGGGTTTTTGTTTGGGATTTTGGTTAGTTTGAACAAATCTCGTACTGTTTGTGTGTCTGGCATGTCCCTGAAGTAGATTTCTTGGCTTTGTATCTCTCACTCTGATTTCAATTTCACGAAGACTAGTTACAGTTTTCTTTAATCAGTTTATCACCTTTGTTCTGGGGTCTTGAAACTGATCAATTGGTAATTGAAATGCAGTCAAGCTTAATGCTAACAGGATGGTTGTTGGAACTCTTCGTGGGTTCGACCAGTTCATGAATCTTGTTGTGGATAACACCGTGGAGGTGAACGGTAACGACAAAACAGACATTGGAATGGTGGTAAGTGTCTCGATATTGTGTACAAGAATCTCTTTGTCTTCTTCAATCATCTGTTGGTCTAGACCGATATTTACCTATATTACTGTTTTTGTTTTTGTTTTGGTTTGGGTGCAGGTGATAAGAGGAAACAGCATTGTCACCGTTGAAGCTCTTGAACCAGTGGGAAGATCTTCTTAGCTCGGTATATGCACCAGTAAAATCCATCTCTTTGTACTAAGCACTAGTTTTAATTCTCTGTTTGAGAAGACTTGGTGGTAGATTCGCAGTTATTAGAAATTGATCAGTAAGAAGTCTACTACATGAATACACTTTCTTGTACTAAAAGATTGCGATGAACCCCCAAGAATGTGATGGATAGTCGAATTTCTTTTATCTTTCTTCTGCTTTTTATCCTGGATTGATTGCTTTTGTTAGGAGTACCAAAATATCTGAGGCAGTTTTATAAAACACCAAGATATCTGGGGAAGTGTTTATGAATACCATTAGCTATGGGGTACTTTAATTAGTAACTGAACTTGTGAGCCGTTTTGGTAAATAATGAAAGAGTTGAGTGGTTAGTAAATACAAATTATATGGGGCATTTTTGTTAATACCGAATCTTATGTCGTAATTTTGTGAATACATAAGATGTGGGGGCATCTTTAGAGCGTTCCCAATGGTTGAGATACTCTCATGGGTACTTTGCTAATATAATATTAATTGTTAATATATTCTAATTAAAGTCACAAAATTATCTCAAATTTTTTCTTTCCTTCCTTTTAAATTTTTTCATTATTTTAATTATGAGATATTCTCTCACACATACATCTAATAGGGGTTGCCTTAAGTGGCTAACAAAAGCTTGGGGTAGTTCAATTAATACCTAACAGTATCTGGTACAATCTAACAAGATCAAAAAAAATATCTGGAGAAGTATTGAAATCACAAGAAAAGTACTTTGCAATTTTGTAAATAAATTGGGTGTGTTGCATTTTTGTTTATACCAAAAGATCTGGGCTGCTTCTATATACACACAAATATCGAAAGTTATTCTGTAAATTTTACAACATTAGGGTAGTTTTGTAAATAGAAAAAGGCTAGGGTAAAAGTTCAAAAATCAAGGATGGAATTTTACGAGGACTAATCTAGCCGCGCCCCATGCCTCGTTCCAACATGTAAATGTAAAAACATATTTTTTGTGCCATTTTGTTTTTTAGTGGTAGTGCAATGAGATTGATTTCTTTGTCTCTCAAATTCAAACTTTTCCCTAAACGACCAATTTGTGAAATTTAACATTTTTTTTTTAATCGTCTGAACGCAAATTATGGAAACAATATCAAGGATATATTTAACGAACAAATTAGTTATTCTCCAAAGATCCACAATAGATATGTGGGCCCACCATGAATATCTTATGTCCGTCCTTTCCTTATCTGGATATCTGGCCGTATCTGACCACTTCTAATAACCTGGAAAAATTGCATCTGCTAGAAATCGAAACTCAGACCTCTTGGTGTAGAATCATTAAAGAACCCTTAAGTCAATCACTAGATTAAGGGGCTTCCACAAATTTAACATTTTTATTGTGAAGAATTCTAATCATAATTAACTAAAGTAAATATTGTATACGCATGAGTGTTGTCACCTGTTGTATGCATTTATATATTTGAAGAATGTTCCCCAAATTCATGTTGTGTTGTTTTACACCAAGAGACAAAGCAATGAATATTTATTCTGATGTGTGTGTTTGTTGTGTTGTTCTAATCAAGTTTGAGATAGGAATAATGCTCTATCTTATATTTTTCTTTTCAAATATAGAACAATAAATTTTGATTCGCGATGCTTCTCATTCTATTCCCAATTTCCCATCACTAAAATTAGATTAAAAAAAAAATACAACTTGTTTTATTTTTTCTTTCTTTCCGTTATGTTCCCATCTATCTGCCACTTCTTTTTTTTTTTAAATAATATTACATTAATACGATTCAAATCGCGTATACAACGACGGAAGTAATAGCGTGGGATTTGGCACAGCTGAATGATGTAATGGTAAATTCTCGACATGTGATTATGCCTTTACAACCTTAGCCTTATGACGGCATAAAGTGCTTGATTGATGGCTCCTGGAAAGATAAGGTAGATACTATTGAGTTGGGGTGGTATTGTCAAGGAATATCATTCAAGGGTGGAAAGAATATACGTTGAAGTATATCACCTTTACACATAGAGCTTTAAGCACTGATATGGATTATGCATTGCATGCTCGATGCTAGGAGATTGGAAATGGCATTCGCCACAAACTGCTCCGAACTAGTGAAGATGGTGTCTAAATCAGATGAGTGGTTGACTTTCTCGCTACATTTGGAGGGTACGAGACAAGTAGGAGGGAGTTCAACTTCTTCTCTATCTCTCATATTCCACGCGCGCAGAACACAAAGATAGACAAGTTAGCACGAAGTGCACTAGATTATTTTTATCGTATAGATTATGTACACTCTGCTCCCCCTAGATGGATCACTGAACCGTTTTATGAGTTGAGGTTGTTGACAAAAAAAAACCAGGTTTACAACTAGTTACATAGAAACGGACCGAAAATAATGAACTGAACCAAAATTGAAAATCCTAATCGAAATCTTCCAAAAGTTGAAGAAAATTTAATCGATTTTTTTCGTCGTTCTTCAAAACTCATCGGAGGCTCAAGCGAGAAATTTTGCGATCGCTGCCAATATGTCGTCGTTCAACCGAAAAGCCGACTCCATCCACCAAGTCCAAACCAGCGAGCGCCTGATCCCAGCCACCTCACTTTTGATGAGAGAAGCATCAGCGAAAGAAACCAATGGCCAATAACCAGAAAAACCTCTGCAAAAATAAGAAAAACCTAGGAATGTCGTACCGAAATCCCGATAAACCTCAACAAAACATCAATTCGCTGGTTCCAACAACAAAACCCCCGATCCGGTGAAAGAAGACAACAATCTGACATTCAAATAAGGAGAAAAAGCCTACCAACTCGTTGCCGCCGAGACCGCCTGGCCGCAAAGACCGAAATCGACCACCGCAATACCTCTTTCCACTCGTGGTACCAGCCACCTAACCATAGCGACGAATTTCGTTGTGGGCCGCAGCTTCAGCTCCGCCGATGATATTCTCTTAATTGTTCCCACCGCTGCCACCCTCTATCAGCACCAAAGCTCGTAAAAAAAATGAATCAATTCACGGCGCTTCTGTTAAGTTACATGAACTTTCAACTAAAAATCAATTGGCAATGAGTAGATTGACCCATGTCCCTTATATATTACTTAAGATGCATTCTAACTTCCGATGTATGATATATTCCCTAATACGCCCCCTCGAGACGATGGCTACTTTAGCCATTGATTTCGATAATATTTGGGCAAGGATCGATGGACCAACTTTGGGTCGGATCGATGGACCAACTTTGGGTCGGATCGATAATGGATCGAGTTGGATTGCGTGGATCGGGCTCTCATACCATGTTAAGTTACATGGGTTTCTAACTCAAAACCAATTGGCTATGAGTGGATTGACATATGTTCTTTATATATTAGTTAAGATCCCTTCCAACTTCCGATGTGGGATATTGTTCCCTAATACACACCCTCGAGACGATGACTACTTTGGCCATTGATCTCGGTAATATTTGGGCAAGGATCGATGGACCAACTTTGGGTCGGATCGGGTTGGATTGCGTGGATCGGGCTTTGATACCATGTTAAGTTATATGGGCTTGCAACTCAAACCAATTGGCAAAGAGTGTATGAGCCCATGTCCCTTATATACTATTTAAGATCCTTGCTAAGTTCTGATGTGTGATATTATTTCCTAATAGCTTCTGCATCCGTATCACCTCACCGCACTGGCTGAACCACGCCTCAGCACCACCAGAGAGGAGACCACCGATCCTTCAAGACGCCCTTGCAACCTGCACCCTTATTTAGCTAAGAAAACCAGAACCTTCCTCTCACGTCGTCGGCAATGAAACCGGGCGGCAGAGAAAAGGTGAAACTCAGATCTACTTTTTCTCTTTGAGGGGGGGGAAGACAGACTTCATGATAGATGTTTGAGGGGGGGGGGAGTTTGATGTACTGGCAGTGTGCTTGAATATATAAAACTCAGTCATCAAGGGGAAGATTGTTGATGTATTGATGACTGGTTTGAGAAGCCGCATGACTAAGCTATCAGACAGACGATGCATCAGACGCATCAAAGGCAACATCAGACATATGATGTTTCAGGCGACGTATCAGAGGTGACATCAGACGTGTCATCAGGAGGTAGAGTTTTTATGGGAAGTTTACATATTCAAGCGGCACGTCTTGAATATATTACTCGGAGATAAAGTTAAATGAAAATGGGAATATTGTGATATGAGAAAAGGAAAAAGAAGAAAAAGGAAACAAATGAAAAAAAAATATAAGAGTAAAGAAGAAACTTGTCTTTTAAGAAAAAATAAAAGACAAGTGTTATAAAGAACCCAAGGGCGTCTCATGAAGACTGATGTGCCTAAGGTATCATCGAGAGAAGCACCCATGTTGTGTGTGGTGTGGTCCCACTATGTTAGAAGATTAGTCTTCCACGTTTCAATCGTGGTTTAGACTCAGTAGCCACTTGACTCGGTCCTTCTTGGACATCAATACGAATTGGTGCATTCACGGCTGGTATATATGATTCCGTTACCCTCTTTGGGTCTGCAAAGGAATATGGCAATTGTATAGCTAGCTTTTGCAAATGTATTATCTTTTGGACCTCTAAATCACTTTCACGAGTCCGGGGATCTTGCCATTTTAAGGATGTTTGATTCCATGCAATTTCTTTTACCAGCCGGTTTCCATCACCTAATGTTGGAAAAACGGATTCGTCAAAATGACAATCCGTGTACCTGGCCTTAAATAAATCTCCGGTGGTCGGCTCAAGGTACTTTATGATCGTGGGTGAATCATATCCAACATATATCCCCATCCTCCTTTGAGGTCCCATCTTAGTCCTCTGTGGTGGTGCAATCGGCACATAAACTGAGCAACCGAATATCTTAAGATGGGAAATGTCTGGCTCTTGTCCCGATAATAATTTGGATGGGGAATATTTATGGTCACTAGATGGCCTGATGCGAATTAGTTCGGCAGCGTGTAAGACAGCATGTCCCCAAGCGGATACATGAATCTTTGACCTCATGAGTAATGGTCTAGCAATCAACTGTATGCGTTTTATAAATGACTCGGTGTTGTCTATTAATTCTGGAGCTGTTAAGTAAACGATGTTGCACCGGTGTTGCCGGGTGGTAGTCAAGCTTGCGGGCTTGATAATGTTTTCATAGTGTTTTGATGCAGAAAAGATTACATACAATCATGTAATTGTTATCTTACATACGATCTACTCTTCAACGACAACTACGACAGTTAACTTCTTGCAATTCTCCATCGCTTCCTTCCTCGATCTCCAAATCTATAAGTGGTGCCAAGATTGGGGGAGTCTCGAAGTGAAAAAAATACTCATCGGCTTCATTTGCTTGAGGAAGGGAGGAAGAAGACGACGAAGATAATTTTTTTTTTTAATTTGCTAACAAAAAATGGATCTCACAAAAAAATAAATAAAAATGGCATGTAGTTTCTATATTTAAACGATGCGTTTTAAACTCCGTTACTAATATAACGTAAATTACTAAATTATCTTAGAGATTTAGGGGATTATTGGGAGAAGAATTTTAAAGAATTGTTAGAATTTTTTAAATCTATTGTTATTAGTTGATGAATTCTGACATTCTTATTAAAATATAGTGTTATTGGTTTGATGATTTTTTAAAATCCATACAAAATACATTGTTATTCAAAAAGTTTGGGTTTTAAACAAATTAACACATGGATTTTAAACAAATTAACACATAAAACAAAACTTTCAAAATACTACCTATATCCCTAAGATTCTCAAAATCAATTACATTAAAATAAAGGAAAATAATTTTATAGATTTTCTATAGAAACAAACTTTCTCCAAATCTAACAAAACTCTTTACAAATTTAACAAATCTTTCAATTTTCAAAATCAATTAACTCTATATAAATTCATCTCCCACTAACCCTTTGCGGATTACTTTTTTGGTCATAGGATTAAGTTGTCTTTTTTTAAAGTCTGGGGTTTATCTTATAAAAAAAAGTAAAAATTGAGGATTTTTTTGCACAAAACCCAAAAAACAATAAACTCAAAAGAGAAAGTATCCACCATACGGGTTCGTATCAGCTTCCCTCCCCACAAACAGAAAGATGATGTGACCACCACACTCTCTCTCACTCTCTCTCGAAATTCTGGTTTTTAGCTTTCTCTCTCACAAGTTTAACTTTTTTTTTGTTGATTATCTCCTTAAATTCGTAACAACACTTAACACTTTCATAATTCAGTGCGTGCGAGAGACAAAGAAGAAAGAAAGAAAATTTTAATAGACCCAAAAAAAAAAAGCATTCATTTTTTTCGTTTCTTTGTTGCTTTTGCTTTCTCTTTCTCTCTTTTTTCGTTTTCGTGGGCACAAAACATCAACAAAGTAATGATTTTTTGTGCTTGTTCGGTTTTGTTTTTGTATTCCGTTCTCCCTCTGGTAAACGTAGTAGCTAAAGCTTTCATGGTGGTTATCAGGTTATGAAGACAACAATGAAGAAGAATCCTTCTTTTCTCTTCTCTTTCGTCTCCTTCTTGTTACTATGTTTCTCTACTTGTTCTCTCTCTTCTGAGCCAGGAAACCCCGAAGGTTCCTCTTTATTTTATTTCTCTTTAACAGTTTCAAAATTTATGTACCCAAATAATCGATTTTGGTTTTTGTTTTGTTTTTTTTACAGTGGAAGCTTTGATAAACATAAAGAAGGATTTAGACGACCCTCATGGTGTTTTGAACAACTGGGATGGGTTTTCTTCTGATCCTTGTAGCTGGACGATGATCAGTTGTTCTCCAGACAGCCTCGTTATTAGCCTGTAAGTATTTTTAATTTGGTTTTGATATCTTCAAAATTTCGAGGAAAACGACATTAGTGGACAAATCTTCTTCTCAAATTGCAGAAAAGCTCCAAGCCAGTCTCTTTCTGGAACTTTATCTAAGTCAATCGGAAATCTCACTGGTCTCCAAGAAGTGTAAGCTTACGACATTATTGTAGCACCGCAAAAATTCAGATTAAAAATTACGAACTTTGACATTCATGGTCTTCAGCCCAATTTGACATTCATGGTCTTCAGCCATCCAATAGTAACCATTTACTTGGTGAAAGCCGTTTTAAGGAACGGTTCATCGATGACGCTTGTCAACGTCAAATCTAGCTCCGGCAACTTTGCCTATTTGGGTTTTGGAGTACTGCAAACTTACATGTGTATCTCTAAAACTGTAATTGATGTTTTAGAGTAGTGCGAATTTACCGGCGTGTCTCTAAACTCGTTCACTTCTTGATCACGTTCATTATTGTCCTCCTCTATGGAGAGATCACTTCTGCAATCTTCCTCTGTTATGAAGAGAGCCATTTCCTCCTTCATGGAGACCCCCACTTCCTCCTTTATGGAGAGACCATCAGATTCATTCCCTCCTTTATAGAGATGTTGAACCCACCATTATCCTCCTTTTTGGAGAGATTTGTTAAAAAGCTCTGCTTCAGCTGCTCGAGTGTCTATTGACTATGATTTGGTCTTGGATTTATTGAAAGTTGTTTTCAATTCTAAATCCATTCAGGTGACTAGAGCTATCTTCTTAGATTTTAATATAATGCAATGGTTGAACAAAAAAAACAAAAAAACGATTGAATAAAACATTAAGGAAAAGACGAATACGCAGAGGCGAGATTTGATCTTTTTTCTTAATTCATTAAATCTCCCGCAATGTGGCGGTTTGAAGAAATTCTGTATCGCATCGCGTTGAGACTATGATCGCAACATTCAGTTATAGAATCTACGAACTTATATAACTACGCTATACTCTTGAGACACTTACGCTAGAGAAGAAGACACTCAATTATATAATCTTCGAACTTATATAACTACGCTATATATACTCTTGAGACACTTACGCTAGAGAAGAAGACACTCAATTATAGAATCTTCGAACTTAGATAACTACGCTATACTTCAAGACACTTATGCTAGAGAAGAAGATGAGACACATGTATATATAGCGAAGGAGTAGCTTGTGGTGCAAGTGTACGAATATTTCGTGAATATTTTGCATTGTAGCACACGAAGAGATAAACGTAAATATTTTGAAAATCTTTATTCTTTGTTCGACAAAGAAGAGGAAAACATAAATATTTCGTAAAAGATTTCGATCTAATTTATAAAGATTTTTGAAGATATTATGTAAAATTCTGCAAAGAGGCGACACATGTATATATAGCGAAGGAGTAGCCTGTGGTGCAAGTGTACGAATATTTCGTGAATATTTTGCATTGTAGCACACGAAGAGATAAACGTAGATATTTCGAAAATCTTTATTCTTTGTTCGACAAGGACGAGGAAAACGTAAATATTTCTTAAAAGATTTCGATCCAATCTATAAAGATTTATCGAAGATATTATGCAAAATTCTTTTGGGAATATTGACAAATTTATTAGAATAAATCAATAAGTATTTGGCCCAAAAAACATATATTGGGGTTTTGCATAATGGCCCTCTCACTTCTTCTCCATAGTGTCTTCACCGAAAGCTCTTTTGCGAGTGTGTCACTATATATACTAAAATATTTCTAATTTATAATGTGGGACAAATGCACATTTTGATTTTTTGTCAAAATTACATGCCCACTTTGACCATTAATTTCTCATGCAAATTAACTTTGATATGGACAAGTAATTACACTTATTCATAGTGCTCATTACAAAGAATCAAAAGAATACATAATCCGGTCATTCCGGTGACGGACTTCACCGGAAAAGTCGCCGGAAAATTGGCTTGAGCCATATTGTCAAAATTAGAATTCCAACAATCCTCCACATGAATTGAAATGACTTTAAACATATGCAAATTCTACTAACTCGAAAGACTATGTAGACTCGACACTAGGACTTTAGGCAAAAATTAATTGTGTATGATATAGTAGCATATTTTGGCCTTGAAAAATATTCTTTGTTAATATTTGTCGAGTTTACTTGCCCAGGAGGTGAACATGATGTCTTGAATCACCCATATTTTTATGTAAACTTAGACAACATGTATAATCCAGTTTCATTTTCTCGTAGAACTAAGTTCTCTATTGTGTTCGTTGTGGTCGTGAACTTGTCTGGTTATCGTGAGTGAATTTTGAGAGTATAGCCTCAACTTTATCCTCCTAGAAATAGCCGCATTTCACTCTCAACTTTGTCATGCTTCAGTGATTCATTTTGTAGTCTGAAAGTTAAGTTTGCCAAAGTTAGAGGTTTTTTCTTGTAGGCAAGATAGCCTTTGAAGTCGGCCCAACTAGGGGGAAGCTTCTCAATGAAGCAATTTACTGTGAAGGTTTAACATAGTTTCATTCCTTTATCCGATATTTCTTGGAATATCATTTATAGCTCGTACTCTTGGTCCATGATGGGTCTCGAGTCTACCATCACGTAGTTAAGAAATTTCGATGTTACAAATTTCCAAGAGCATACATTGAACGACTTGTAGTTCTTTTCCATAGCATCCCATAGATCTTTGGACGTTTTGTACTCCTCACTATACACGTTGTACTAGTCCATAAGGCGATTGACAAATTTATTAGAATAAATCAATAAGTATTTGGCCCAAAAAACATATATTGGGGTTTTGCATAATGGCCCTCTCACTTCTTCTCCATAGTGTCTTCACCGAAAGCTCTTTTGCGAGTGTGTCACTATATATACTAAAATATTTCTAATTTATAATGTGGGACAAATGCACATTTTGATTTTTTGTCAAAATTACATGCCCACTTTGACCATTAATTTCTCATGCAAATTAACTTTGATATGGACAAGTAATTACACTTATTCATAGTGCTCATTACAAAGAATCAAAAGAATACATAATCCGGTCATTCCGGTGACGGACTTCACCGGAAAAGTCGCCGGAAAATTGGCTTGAGCCATATTGTCAAAATTAGAATTCCAACAATCCTCCACATGAATTGAAATGACTTTAAACATATGCAAATTCTACTAACTCGAAAGACTATGTAGACTCGACACTAGGACTTTAGGCAAAAATTAATTGTGTATGATATAGTAGCATATTTTGGCCTTGAAAAATATTCTTTGTTAATATTTGTCGAGTTTACTTGCCCAGGAGGTGAACATGATGTCTTGAATCACCCATATTTTTATGTAAACTTAGACAACATGTATAATCCAGTTTCATTTTCTCGTAGAACTAAGTTCTCTATTGTGTTCGTTGTGGTCGTGAACTTGTCTGGTTATCGTGAGTGAATTTTGAGAGTATAGCCTCAACTTTATCCTCCTAGAAATAGCCGCATTTCACACTCAACTTTGTCATGCTTCAGTGATTCATTTTGTAGTCTGAAAGTTAAGTTTGCCAAAGTTAGAGGTTTTTTCTTGTAGGCAAGATAGCCTTTGAAGTCGGCCCAACTAGGGGGAAGCTTCTCAATGAAGCAATTTACTGTGAAGGTTTAACATAGTTTCATTCCTTTATCCGATATTTCTTGGAATATCATTTATAGCTCGTACACTTGGTCCATGATGGGTCTCGAGTCTACCATCACGTAGTTAAGAAATTTCGATGTTACAAATTTCCAAGAGCATACATTGAACGACTTGTAGTTCTTTTCCATAGCATCCCATAGATCTTTGGACGTTTTGTACTCCTCACTATACACGTTGTACTAGTCCATAAGGCGATTTAGAATGTAGCTTTTGCACAGAAAGTCCCCATGGGTCCATGCCTCGACACTTGTGAGAGCACGTGGATCAGTATTCTCAGCAGCAATCACTGGTTTGGTCTCGGTAAGATACCTTGCTAGTTGCAGTGCGGTCAGAAAGAAGTGCATATGCTTCTGCCACTGCTTCAAATTCGTCCCATCGAACTTGTCGGGTTGAAGTCTTGCGGTTGGAAACACGAGTTGCTGGGCATTCCCGGTTAAAGGTTAACGCGGTTACACTCTGGTTATTGCGGTTACGGTTAATGCAGCTACAGTTAATGCGGTTACACTCTGGTTATTGCGGTTACGGTTAATGCGGTTACACTCTGGTTATTGCGGTTACGTTTAATGCGGTTACACTCTGGTTAATGTGGTTAAGGTTATTTAACCGCCGGTTACGGTTACAAATTTTTTTAACCATAATGTTAACCGTTTAATATACGGTTAAAGCGGTTACGGGTAAAATGTTTACGGTTAAATACGGTCTGGTTAGTACGGTTATGGTTAAATACGTTTATAGTTATTTGATGATTATAAAATAATTAATATTATTACTTATAATTAAATAATTACATATTTTTATAAAAATTAGTTATTTTAATGGTAAATGTTATAATTAAAAATTTAAAAATAATTTAAATTACAAGAAGTAAATATAAAAAAAATTATTAATTTGTTGAAAAATATTTTAAAATCATGATGGCACAATCAGTTGCAAACTTGCATGACATCCACATTTGACATCACTATAGCACGATTTTATTTTTTCATTTTTTATTTATTTTATATATATTGTTGTCAAATATTAATTATATAAAACTAATTATTTATATATTTAATTATATTTAAATGGTTACGGTTAAGATTTTACGGTTAACCGACGGTTTTGATTCGATTACGGTAATTTTTTCACCATAACTACTATATTTTTACGGTCACCAGTTATAGTTTTTAACCGTTATACGGTCCGAAATACGGTTACGGTTTTATTTTGGTCATGCCTACCAGAGAGAACCAAACCGAAATTTAATAATACTCGATTAATATCAAAAGCTATAGTTCTTAGTTTCTGAATTCCGAAATACCCGATCTAATTCGATCCTGTAACTATTGAGATATTGAATTAGATTATATTATTATTGATAGATACAGTTCTTGTTATATACAACAAAGAGTAGAGAATACAAGGAGGCATATATACCCTAATAACTATTGACATGATTTAGGGAATAAGTTAGGAGTAAGTGAGAGTGGGATATTGTAGATATCATATGTAACTCGAATGCCCACCCCTAAATTACACTAATTCGTAGTGCTCAGAATCCAAAAAAATATGTAATCTGATATTCCGGTAATGGACTTCATCGGAAAAGACGCGGGAAAGTTGGCTTGAGCCATATTGTCAAAAATTCCGACAATCGTCTCCTTTGTTTGTTTCTACACAACCAAAAAAAGATGGGGAAAATCGTATTTAAAACCATGAGAGTGTCAAAAATTAGCACTTTAAATCTGCATAGTATAGCACTAAGAGCAACCTCAACGGTGGTCTCTTAAACTCAAGTCTTTTAAAATAAAAAAATAAAAAAAAAATAAAAAAGGTAGAGAGAGACACACAAAAGGAAGAGAGAGAGAGACACAAACGTCTCTTGCTTAAGAGACGCAACAAAAAAATGGGAAAGACTCTGAGACCTGTGTTCTCGTATGATTGATTTAATTCTTTTTACAATTAAAATTAATTATACTAATAAATTATATTATTATAATATATGTTAGATATTCTGTTTAAAGAGTCTTGCCATGGAGATGCTCTAACACTTCAAACCATCAAAGTAATTTTGTTAACACATTAAACCTTCAAATTAGCTGTCGAGTTTTTGCACTGCCAAAAAAAAGGTGAACCTAATTGTTTTTTTGTTTCTTCAACCTAATTTTATACTGATGGGTTTTTTGTTGTTGTTCTGTTTGGATTTTGAAGGTTATTACAGAACAATAACATCTCCGGCAAAATCCCACCTGAGCTTTGTTCTCTTACCAAATTACAGACTTTGGATTTTTTCAACAACCGGTTTTCTGGTGAAATCCCCAGTTCGGTTAACCAGCTGAGTAGCCTCCAATATCTGTAAGTCTCTTTGTTTATCTAATTAAAGGTCGTCCTCTTAGTTAACCTCGTACGTTATGTAATGATTTGATTAGGAGGTTGAACAATAACTCATTATCTGGGCCCTTTCCTGCTTCTCTGTCGGAAATCCCTCACCTCTCTTTCTTGTGAGTATATATATACAGATTTTATCATTTAAAATGTTTAAATTTTTCTTCTTTTTACCTCATTACTCATGTTTTTGATGTTTGATTCAGAGACTTGTCTTATAACAATCTCAGAGGTCCTGTTCCTAAATTTCCTGCAAGGACATTCAAGTAAGAGTCTTTTCTTCTGTTTTAAGCATTTCTTTTGTTCTTGTCAAAGATTGGATTTTTGTTAATTGATTTTGCTGTTGAATGTTAGCGTTGCTGGGAACCCTTTGATTTGTAGAAGCAGTCCACCAGAGATTTGTTCAGGATCAATCGATCCTAGCCCTCTTTCCGTCTCTTTAAGCTCATCATCCGGTAAAAATCTTCGGTTCAACAGTCTCGCTTTTCCTTGGATTTTCGATCCGTTATCATGAGTTTTTGAACCATTTGGGATTTGTAGGAAGCAGAACCAACATATTGGCGGTTGCGCTTGGTGTAAGTCTTGGCTTTGCTGTTTGTGTAAAACACGCCACGTAGCCACAGACGGTTTTAGTTCCAAGAACATTGTAAATATATATACAGATGGTGGTAAGTGTCTCGGTATTGTGTACGAGAATCTCTTTGTCTTCAATCATTTGTTGTCCTAGACCGATATTTACTTACTATATTACGTTCTGTTTTGATTTGGGTGCACGTGATAGATAAGAGGAAACATCATTGTCACCGTTGAAGCTCTTGAACCAGTGGGAAAATCTATCTCTTTGTACTAAGCACTAGTTATTATGAACTGATCAATAAGAAGTCTACATGAATACACTTTCTTGTACTAAAAGATTGCGATGAAAGAATGTGATGGATTGAAATATTTCGTAAAGGCTTGTTTATTTCATTCACAATGTTAGGTATTTATACACACATCAGTATTTCTTATTTGCTATGATAATATAAAGGTTGTGTTCGTTTTTGCATCCCGGTGCTGTATCTGGATGCAAATGCTCAAATATTATTTTATATATATCCTTTCTTAGTACTCCCCTCAAGTTGGTGGTGTGAAATATACAAATGCATTCAACATGTGACAAGTGACAACACTCATGCGTATACAATAGCTACTTTAGTCAATCATGATGGTGAATAGTCATCGAGCAGAACACAGTCGATTCTCTGGAGATGAACGTTCTGTTCTTTGAGGTCGTAAGCAACATTATAGTATTGTTGAGCCATTAGACCAATAGCTGTGAAATCTTTATATTCGCCTCCATGTACTGTGGTTGGCTTCACCGCCATACAAAACACGTTCTGATACACATCCGGTTCGGTCATCGGATAAAACATGCTGTTGGCCTCCATAGCCAGCTCTGCTCCGCCGGAGAAACGAAAAGTAACCACGGGGAAGCCTATTAGCTCCTCGCTCACTCTCCCACGGTAACACAACGAGTCCCTAAACCAGAACCTCTGTAGCTGCGTATCAAGAATGGATTTCACCTCATTGTGGAGCTCTCTGTAGGCTTTATCCGCTAGCCAAGTGTAGAGCGTTCCCGAGTCGAGTATGACTCCTGTCCTTGGCCCTCTCCTGCTGAAGACAACCGGTTCTATGTTCAGTTGTTTGTCTCCAACACTAATCCCTTCAAGATTCATATAGTAGACACCATTCTCTATCTTAAAGGGTGTTGGATCACCAAGAACATCCGCGTCCTCACCAAGAACCAGCTGGTTGTAACCGTAGTTCTTGTCAGCTAAATCACCGATGCAGTACGAGAATTTATACCCGAGCTGTACCGCGAGTGATGTTGGTTGAGCTCCTAGACCCATAATACCAGTGAAGGAACTCTCTGATTGCTCTCCGTTCTCATGACCACATCCGAAAGGCACGGGTCCGGTCAGGACAGTGTTTCCGTTAGGTGTTGTGAAGGTTAACCGTTCTTTAGCGAGAACGCCTTTTGAGCCGCCGCCGTTTATGTAAACTTGCTCGTAATGGCACTTGTTTGAGTATCTGCATTTTGCGTTTGGTGCGTACTTGCAAAAGGGATCGCTGCAAGAACACTCTACGAACGTTGAGGACAATGCTGGGTTGAAGACAGGATAGGTCGTGTGGCCGGAAGAGTAATCTTTGCAGGGAAGACATTTGATCCATAGAAGCGAGCTTCCTGTGTCCATGATCGTGAACTGCGGTATCGGAGGCTGTCCTATTGAGAAGTTCACGAAGAACATCGACGTCTTGATCGCTTGTTGCACGTTGACCTGAAAATCGCTGCTGCTTAGCTCTTTATCGATCGAGTTCCGTAGATGCTTAAACCGAGCTGATGAAATGTCTTGTGGAGTGAGCGGAACTCGAGCCTTTGTGTTGAGATGAGGCATAGATTCACGGTGTATCAGCTTCATAGCCATTCGGTTAGTTTTCTTGGATGATTCGGTGACTACGAAGAAGGAGACAGTGATGAAGAGTAAGAGTGATGTTTGAAAAAAGTATCCCATTGTTCTTCAGACAGTACAAGGACATGAACTTGGGAACACAAATCAATGACCATTTTGTAACACAAATGAAGAAGATTAAGATAAGGTCATAACATCAAGACTGTGATAGGAAGAAGAATATTAAAAGAGCAAAACATAACTAACTGATGACACCATTAGAAGAAATAATGATAATCAAGAAGAAGAACCAAAGATCATGAGACTAAAAATAAGAAAAGTTTGTTGGGGTTGTATATATAAAAGCTTTCATGTACTTCAACATCTTTACTAGTGAGATTTCTTCATCTAACATTTTCTTGTGTTGTTATTATTAGGATGATAATATATTTGGAGTTGGGTGAGTTTGGGGACAGATATATTAGAGAAGTACAAGTCAAATTATTGGTCTGTGAAAATTTGAAAATTACAGATGAAGGTCAACGTTTGACCAGAAATTGCTTTCACAGGACCACAAGCTTTGTAAGACATTTATGACAACAAAAATTCTGTGATAAGGGACCAAAACATAATCTGAGAAAATAACTTCCAACAAAAAAAGTAATATATACACATCCAAAATAGACACAGAATCTCAAATTTTCATAGAGTTGATCACCATTTACATGTCTATATTATCTCCAAAAACTTCCATCTTTATCATCAAATCTTTCTTCTCCCTCTTTGTTGAAGATTTATATTACCTTGGACCAGATAGTTCCATGGCAAATGAGTCTAAAGCCTGATCATCTTCATCATCGAATCCTGACGATCCAAACAGATGTTTGGTTTGGTTGTTGCCATTAGCATCAGTAGAGGTAATACTTCTGTAAGAGATGTTGGCATGGTAGAAATGTGAATGGTTATGTGAAGCAGCCCATCTCTCTGCTAATCCATCTCCTTCAAGCATCTGTACCACTTCAGACATTTTCGGCCTGTGCGCTGGAAGAAACTGAGTGCAGAGTAAAGCCACTTGCAGCATCTCTCCAACATCTATTCTATCGTAGTTCGTCCCGAGTTCTCGGTCCACAAGCTCCTCTACTTTCATTTCTTTGTGCAGCTTCCTCACCTGCAAGATCCAAAGTTTCTCTTTTAAGACATGTTTCAGTCACATTTTGGCTTGAGTTTATTATAGAGTCATTGCTTATTGCTTACCCATTCAAGCATAGCTCCTTTCTGGCTAACGGTTTTGCCAAACTCGAGAGCTCTCATTCCTGTGATGAGCTCTAGCAAGAGTATACCGAACCCAAAGACATCGGTTTTCTCAGATGACTGGCCGGTGGAGAGATACTCCGGTGCAATGTGACCAACCGTTCCCCTAACCGCGGTTGTGACATGCGAGTCCGCGTGGTTGAGCAGCTTCGCGAGCCCGAAATCCCCAACGACGGCTTCGAAACACTCGTCTAGGAGAACGTTTGCCGCCTTGACATCTCGGTGAATGATCTTGGGATCGCATTGCTCGTGTAGGTAAAACAAACCTCTTGCTGCTCCTATCGCTATCTTCTTCCTTGTGTTCCAGTCCAATGCTGGTTTAGCTAACAACAGTAACAGTTTAAAGTGATTTCAATTTTTGTGACTCCAAACCAATTCGCAAAAAAAAACAGTTTTGATGAATTATACCTTTAAGCCTAGAGGCGACGCTGCCATTGGACATGTAAGGGTAGACAAGAAGCCTTTCGCTAGAGCTCGCGCAGTAACCGATTAACCGAAGCAGATTCCTGTGAACAGCCAAGCTGATCATCTGAAGCTCGGTACGAAACTGCGAGTTCCCAGAGGTTCCATTCACATCTTTCAGTCGTTTCACTGCAAACAAAGTCCCGTCCCCAAGCTTTCCTCTGTAGACATTACCGAACCCACCCGCACCAAGAATGTTCTTGGAACTAAAACCATCCGTAGCTACATGGAGTTCTCTGAATGTGAAGCTTCTTAGATTCCCCAATCCTAGTAACCCTTCCTCTTGCTTGTCTGCGTAAAAAGAGCAAGAATGTTCTTGAAAACTTGGACAACGAAATCAAATTAACATAAAACCACAAGCTTGAGTTCACGAACCACTTGTGCGAAGGATCATTAGCCTTCTCTGTTTCCTTCGGTACCAAATGAAGCCGAGTGAGAGGATTACACTAACAGCAAAGCCAAGACTTACACCAAGCGCAACCGCCAATATGTTGGTTCTGCGTCCTACAGATCACAAACGGTAGTAAACTCATGACAAATGGATTCGAAAACCGAAGGAAAAGGCGAGACTGTTGAAACGAAGATTTTTATTTACCTGATGAGGAGCTTAAAGAGACAGAAAGAGGGCTAGGATTGATTGATCCTGAACAAATCTCAGGTGGACTGCTTCTACAAATCAAAGGGTTCCCAGCAACACTAACACATTCAACAACAAAATCAATTAGCAAAAAAACTCAATCTTTGAACAGGAACAGGAAGTGTGTTGAAAATTGCTTAAAAAAAAAAAAAAAAAAAAGACTCTTACTTGAATGTCCTTGCAGGAAATTTAGGAACAGGACCTCTGAGATTGTTATAAGACAAGTCTCTGAAGCAAAACATCAAAAACATGAGTAATGAGGTAAAAAAGAAGAAGAATTTAAACATTTTAAATGATAAAATCTGCTGTATATATACTCACAAGAAAGAGAGGTGAGGGATTTCAGACAGAGAAGCAGGAAAGGGCCCAGATAATGAGTTGTTGTTCAACCTCCTAATCAAATCATTACATAACGTACGAGGTTTTAACTAAGAGAGGACGAGCCTGTGATTAGATAAACATCATTTGTGTAATCTGAAAGAGAGACTTACAGATATTGTAGGCTACTCAGTTGGTTAACCGAACCGGGGATTTCGCCGGAAAACCAGTTATTGGAAAAATCCAAAGTCTGTAATTTGGGAAGAGAACAAAGTTCCGGTGGGATTTTGCCGGAGATGTTATTGTTCTGTAATAACCTTCAAAATCCACACAATAAAAAAAAAAAACCATCAGTATAAAACTCGAATCGAGGTTGAAGAAACAAAAAAAAAAACTAGCAAAGTCCCAAACTTTTTTTTTGTTTTGTTATGAAGAAACAAACAAACAAAGGAGACGATGTCGTAATCTTACACTTGTCGGAGATTAGTGAGATTTCCGATTGACCCAGATAAAGTCCCAGAAAGAGACTGGCTTGGAGCTCCTCTGCAATCGGAGAAAAGGATTTGTCGCCATTAATGTCGTTTTCCTCGAAGTTTTTAAAGAAATCAAAACAAAATTAAAAAAATTACTTACAGGCCAGTTACGAGGTTGTCTGGAGAGCAAGTGATCATCGTCCAGCTACAAGGATCAACAGAAAACTCATCCCAGTTGTTCAAAACACCATGAGGGTCGTGTAAATTGTTCTTTATGTTTATCAAAGCTTCCACTGTAAAAAAGAAAAAGAGAGACTCCCAAAATCGATTATTTGGGTACAGAAATTTCGAAACTTTTAAAGAGAAATAAAAAAAAAGAGCAAATTTTTTTTTTTTACCTTCGGGGTTTCTGGGCTCAGAGGAGAGAGAACAAGTAGAGAAACAGAGTAACAAGAAGGAGACGAAAGAGAAGAGAAAAGAAGGATTCTTCTTCATTGTTATCTTCATAACCGCCATGAAATCTTTAGCTTAGTTTTACCAGAAGGAGAAGGAGAAAGACAAAAACAAAACCGAAGAAGCACAAAAAATCATTACTTTGTTGATGTTTTGGGCCCACGAAAACGAAAAGAGAGAGAGAGAGAAAGCAAAAGCAACAAAGAAGGAAAAAAAATGAATGCTTTTTTTTTTTTCTTTTCTTGGGTCTATTAAAATTTTCTTTCTTTCTTTCTTCTTTGTCTCTCGCACGCACTGAATTATGTAATGTGTTGTTATGAATTTAAAGGAGATGATAATCAAACACAGAAAAAGTTAAACTTGTGTGAGAGAGAAAGCTAAAAACCAGAGTTTTGAGAGAGAGAGAGTGTTGTGTGTTTTTAGGTTGTGTTGTGGTTTGTGGGGGAGGGAGAATCAGGTAGGAAAGCTGATACGGACCCGTATGGTGGTGGATACTTTCTCTTTTGAGTTTTATTGTTTTTTCGTTTTTTATGCCAATTTTGTGAAAACTTTGTTATACAGCATATAAGTAAGGGGGTGGCAAAATGGATGGGAAGATGAAAAAAATACAAACCTTCTTTTTTTCATTTTTTTTTTTTCTGATTTTAGCGATGGGAATAGAATGAGAAGCATCGCGAATCAAAATAGAGCATTATTCTTTTCTTTTTTTTTTAATTGGGAGAATTTTCAAAAATATCAATATCATGTTTTATTTTTTGAAAAACAAACTAACAAGATTTTAATATAATATATAATAATCTATTAAGTCTTATTGGTAATCTAAAACGGTACGAAATTTTTAACAGTAAGTTAGATTTTTTTTAACGGTAAAGTGAAGTGGTAAGTGGTTATAAAATAGTTAAAAACAGTAAAAAAAAAATATAAGTAAAAGCGGTACAAAAAAACTGAATGTAATACAATTAGTAACGTTTTTGTTTTATGTACTGTTTTTTGTAATTGATAACTATTAAAACGGTATAATTTGTATAGTTACCAATCAAACTATTATGTTAATTTTTACAGATTTTCATTCAAAATCATTTGGTCTCTTAGTGAATAAATATATGTTTTTTAGATTATACCATTCACTGCTCAATATATTCAAACCACATTCACAATTACGTGATATCAACTCAAATTGCAAACATGAATCAAACACCAAGAAAACATAATAAATGAATGTCATGCATTAACGAATTTAGAGTTTTTATTATGAAGAATTCCAGTCCCGGTTTGATTTTTCTTAAACAATTCACTAAAATCTTTTAGTAACAATACAATACAATACAATGAATTTTTCTTTTCTTTAATTCGAAAAAACAAGAGAAGCAAGAACAAAAAAGTCTAAAAATCTGACATAAGTTAAGTTTTGATATGTAATTGAAAATTAATCAGTAATGAATAAATTGAATTATGTTTTATCATAGAGAGATTTATGGAACTAACTCTTTTTTTTAATATAATTTATGGAACTAACCTTACTTTAGGTTTTACTCTTATATACTCTTAAACTTATTTTAAACAAAATTGTGAGTTTCGTACACAAAAATTATCACTAACAAACATATTCTTGTCATCACAATAACCAAAATAACAATATCATTCAATGTTTTGAATAATATATATTTTATCTCGAGTAAAAAAGTAAAAAGGTAAAAAAGTAAAAAATAAGAATTGACGTGTGTAGTGTACTATACTACCACCACCACTTGTTACACGGTACTACCAGTGGCAGCAGTAGGTACGAGACTGATTTGCTCTAACATGCACCTCTCTTCCTTTTGTCTTGTTCTTATTTTCTTCCAATTTTGTTTTTCACTATTATTTTGTAACTGTAATATTTTTAACCCTGATTCGAAATATTCATGGTAATGATATTTTATTTAAAATTTAAACATTATATTAAATGAGAAGCAAGTAAGAAAAAAAAAAGGCTGGAATAGGGAAAGAGGCTTGCTTTTGCCTTGCCTGATGTGGTGTGATTTGTGATGTTACATTTTTCTGACAAGCCCCTGTACTTTTGTTTTCTTCCCTTCTTAGTCCATTTAATGTTTTTGCTATCGCTATGGCCCCTTCTTTTTCCTTTAGTTAATAAATAAATTAGTACACTATTGTTATTTGTCAACAGTTTAATAGAATACACTAATAATTTCAGCTTTACGTTTATCTTATTCTATGATTCTAGTTATCCTTTCTCGTCACATTTTACTTTATACTTTTATAAAGCTAAGTTTTTATTACCATTTTTCATTAACACATGTAATATTATAAACCAATCGTTCATGTATTTGTTCTTCATATACAGAATTAACACGGATGGAGAATAAAACATAACTAATTGTAGCGGTAAAGTGATTGAGAATTTGTTTTCTTGGTCGAAGGCAAAATTCGAATTCCACTCATTGTTTACATTGTTCATTGAAATGACAAAAGATACAAATATATATATATGCTTTAAGATTGGTGTTAAAAATTCAATTTAGAATTTATCCGTTGATTTAAGAAAAAACCTAAACTGTGATACATAAACAAGGGAACTTGTATCACAGTTTAGGTTTTCCCTAAGTGAATGTGTTTAACATGAACAAGGGACTTGTATCACAGTTTAGGTTTTTAGTAAAATATCGATTATATTATATGGAAAACGAATCAAACTCATTGTATAATTGATAGTTCGATGTGAGAGATCTTGGAAATATCTTAGTTCATGACTTGGCAGTGGAGTCTTACTTTTGAGGAAAAAAGCAACAAACAATACTATTTAGAAAAAGAAAAAAAAATCTATAATATTAACACAAAATATCTGATAACAAAACACAGATCTCATATAAAGAAAGAAAAATAAATAAAAGCCATGTAAGTTGTATAATATTCTGAGTTTAAACCATGAATTTTTCGAAGAAATTCGTCAAGATATGTACTGTTTTTGATTGCTTGGTCGTCAACTTTATCAACTTTTAGCAAAAAAAATTTGGAAGACCATTGTCTTTATAAATGGTAGAGATTTTGTTGTTGGCATTTTGCTCCTAAGCAAATAACCACATCATTACTTTGCATGCAAATCCAACGTAAACCTGAAAACAAACCATAATTTTTTATTGCTAACTTTTTTTTTTTTCTGTTCGAAAGATTTTGGTTAAAATTGAATTTAGACGGACCAAATGCCAATTTTGGGAGATGAAGATGAGGTCAGCAGCAAGATGCTTTGCAACCAAACTCCCTATTTTCCCTCTCACGCATTTTCAGTGATCACTACGTAATCCTGATTTGTCCTTTTCCCTATTTTGGTTGCTTAGTCTTTTTTTTTTGTTGCTAAAAGGCTACTATTTTTTGTTTTGTTCAAAGAATTTTGAGTAAAAACAATAATTAAGAATAAGTTTAACTTTAATTAATTTCGAGATTTTCTGATGGTAAAAAAAAGTTTGTATCTAAGATAAATCAGTTATTGCATATTATATACAAAACGTTCTTGATGATGAACTTTTTTACTATCAACTCTTTTTTTTTGTGCAATCAAAACCTGTAATAAAATAGAAGTCTATCGGATTCTACAAATGCTATCATTTAGAACCATTATTTAGAAGCAGAATCATACAGCTCAATAATTTGCGCCACATAAAATTAAAAGTTGGCCGAATTAAAACGTTGATATTAATCAGCTTTTTACGAAAAAGTTGATGTTTGCCTCTTTTTTTTTTTGTAAAGCATGCTGATATTATTTTTTGAACCAGTTAAAAACTAATAAAATATGTAATATATATCATGTGGGCCAATATTCTCACAAACACAAATTAAACCAATGATATATGCTTCAAATTCGTGTTCTACACATTTGTATATTATTATTGTGTTCGTCAGCCGAACTTGTTCTTTCTGCTTTTAATTGAATAAATACTCTTCTTCTGCAAAAATTGATGAAAAGAAAAATCGAATCTAGCACATTCGAAGTTAATGGGAAACACCACTTTAATTCGATCCATTATTCGGTTATCATTAGTACTATCAGTTATACGAAAACATATATGTTTTCTTCTTCACTATTTCTGTATAGTACATATAGAATTATCGACTTGAATTTATAAAACTATCTCCATAAAGAAAAATATATAATACGAGTTGTTTATGAAAAGATATGGTCATAAGTTCATAACAACATACCAATCATGTGACATATAGGCCAATGATAAGATATGACCAAAAATCCAAGTCCATATATATGTAACTAGGTTACGGATAGCATTAGCTGAACTATAACACAGAGATTTAAGCACAATGGTAAACCAAAACATACAAATACATGATTTAAGTGATGTTTATTAAAAATGCATTAATGGCATATGCGACGTACATTCCTAGTAGTGGCAACATAATGCACTGAAGTGAATCCATCATAGAGAATATTAGTAAGTGAGACTCAAAGCAGCAGCCATATTGGTTCATCTAATAATATACAACACAAATCTGAGATATGCCTCTTTTTTTCCCAACAACAATGTATTATGCGGATTTGAATTTGGATATATGGTTAGCATCGACGATATTAATATAAACAATTATGTTATATGTCATGCTTTCAAAATATGGTTATATATAGATGCAAAATTTAAAAGTTAATATAATTGGTTTGATGTCATATTTAATATAATAACAATTTATCTATATATAATCCCCCTCCCAAATAAGTTTTAAATTAAACAACTGAATTTTGAAACCAAAGTACACATATACTAATTTTTTAATGATTTTTTCGCTTTATTTTTCTTCTAACTCAACATTACTATCTCACAAAATAATTCAGTCAGACAAATATATAATTTACATTATTTCTGTTGAAACATGAAAATTAACTTTTTTTTTAAACACCTTAACATTGAAATTTAACCGAACCAAACATTACACGGGTTGGTTTGCAGCAGTGAAATCACAAAGGGATTTCTTGGCAATACTGTACGCCGACGAGTTCTCTGATCTAGAAATGAAAATAAACACGATAAAGGAAAACATGGATGCAAGAGTTTTGATATCGAAGAGGAGTCCGTAGATTTCCTTGATTTGCTTTTGTGAATTGATGGCTCGGATAAGAGATTGAACGTCTGATTTGATGCAGATGGAGGAGATTCCCAGATCTAGGTCGTTGTATAGTGCTGATCGGATTGCCAAGGCTGAGGCCACATTCGATTCCGCTCCTTGTCCATGGCTAAAGACCGTTCCTATTTCATCGGTAAGAATCCATCCCCATCCTGCAATTTTAATGTCTTCTCTCCATGCTGCATCAGTATGAACGATGGTGGAGCCTGATTTGATGTGTGTAGGGCTTTTTCCTGCGATCTGGAGGGTATCTCGGTTCTCAACAAGTTGGGCGTTTAGCCAATCCCCTGCCTAAGATGTGGCTTTGCTTATTGTTTCCGTAGGGGTGAATTTTCTGTCTTCAAACACCAGATAATTTCTTGCTGACCAAATCGACCAACACAACCAAGGAAACAACGGACCAGCTACAATACCTGTTGGAGGTAAGCAGGTCATGTTCCTTGCGGAGGTGAGTACTGATGTGAAGTCTACGATTGTGGTTGGGTCTAGTGTAGTTGCAAGAGGAGCCAGTGACCAGACTTGTTGGGCGAAACGGCATTGGAAGAATAGATGCTCTGTGGTTTCCAGATCACCGCAATGAATGCAGCTAGCATTGTCTAAAAGGCCCCGGTTCAGGAGGTTTTCACCGATGGATAGATCTCCTTGTACTATTTTCCATATGAAGACTTTCAGTTTTGGTGAGAAGTTTCCTTGCCAGATATCTGCTTGCCAGTTTAGCTTTGGAGCCAGGACTTCCTTGTTTTGGTCTTCTTCTGAGTTTGATACATGGTAGCCCGATTTTGAGGTGTAGATCCCTGACTTATTTGGTGTCCATATAAAAGTATCATTTGCTCCTGTGCGGCTTAATTGTAGTGCCAAGATATGCCCTGCAAATGCCGGTACAAATTCCTCAATCTTAGCCATATTCCACTCATTCGTATCTTCCATAATGAGAGCTGAAACTTTCAAATCTTTTGTACTCAGAGTTGGTGGACCGAGAGGTTGCAGGGGAGTGGTGAGTGATAACCAAGGGTCATTCCATAGTGCAGTATCCTGGCCGTTTCCTATTGCTTTTCCGAGTTTCTTTGCCAGTAGATCTCTGCCTATCAGTATACCGCGCCATCCATGAGATGAGCTGGAGACTATCGGGGTCTCTAGGAAGCTTTGGTTCTTGCAGTATTTCCCAAGCATAGCTCGTGCTAGTAGGCTGTTTGGTTTGTTGAGAATTCTCCACCCGAGCTTTGCTAGGAGGGCATTATTGAACTGTTGAATCTCTCGGAATCCAAGCCCCCCTGTTTCTTTGATCTTGTTAGTTTTGTCCAGGAGAGCCAACACATCTTTTTCTTCCCCGGCTTTGAGTCCCACCAAAACCGGGTCAATGCTGCTTGGATTCTTTTACAGAGGCTTGTTGGGAGTTTGAAGCAGGTCATGGAGTAAGTGGGAATGGCTGCCAACACAGATTTTATCATTGTAAGCTTCCCTGCGCTTGAAAGGAATCTAGAGGACCAGTGTATTGCTCTTTGCCTGATTCTGTCAACAATTAGTGAGAATAGGTCTTTCTTCCTGCGGTTAAAGCTTTCTGGCAGCCCCAAGTATTTATCTTGTCCTCCCTCCTTTTCAATTCCTAATGCTTGTGCGACCTTGTCTTTCAAATCCTGTGGGGTTTTGCGTGAGAACGTGACAGATGATTTCTGCAGGTTTATCATCTGGCCAGAAGCTTCTTCATATTTCCTGAGAATAGATTTCAGAGCATCACAGCATACGGGATTTGTTTTGCTGAAAAATATTGTATCATCAGCAAATAGTAGGTGATTTATTCGTGGACTCCCTCTTGAGACTCTGATACCAAGGAAATGGCCACTACTTTGTGCTCTTGTGCTACTCCATTTATGAGAAATGAGTAAGAGACCGTGGTTATGCATTGGAGGATCCAGTTTATCCACTTCGGGTGGAATCCAAGTCTTTCGAGAACTGCTGAGATGAAGCCCCACTCCAGCCTATCATAGGCTTTGCTCATGTCTGTCTTGACAGCCATGGAGCAGTGTTTGGTGGCTCCCAAAATCTTCAGGTAGTGCAACGTTTCATGTGTTATCAAGACATTGCCGGCTATTGCTCTATTGGCCACAAAAGCTGATTGTGTTTCTGAGATGATTTCAGGAAGGAGCGGTTGGAGACGCTTAGTGAGGGTCTTTGACATGGTCTTATAGTAAACGTTGCAGAGAGCTATTGGTCGGTAGTCAGACACCGCTTTGGGATTCTGGACTTTAGGAATAAGTCGAACATGAGTGGTATTGATCGAGCTTGGCAAGGTACCTAAAGCGAATATCTCCTTTATTTCCTCCGTAATCTTGGCTCCTACTGTCTTCCAATTGGTCTGAAAGAAACTTGCTGAAAAACCATCTGGGCCAGGAGCTTTATCCGGGTGAATTGAGAATAATGTTGCTTTGATTTCTTCTGTTGTTGGTGCTGCAATCAGTCTCTCATTTTCGGCAGCAGAAACTCGCGGTTTGATAGCCTGTTCTACTATCTCAGTGCAGTCTTTTGATCTGGTAATGAATAAGTCCTGAAAATACTCATTTATAACATGGACTATCTCATTTTCCTCAAAAACCGCTTGCCCATCTTTATCTTCTATGACAGAAAATTTATTTATAGCTCTTCTTCCTCGCGTAACTGCATGAAAATAACCCGAGTTTTTATCTCCCAGGGCCAGCCACAGAGATCTGCTCCTTTGTTTCCAATATTCTTCTTCTTCAGTGTAGGGTAGTCTCAGCTTTTGGTTGATTTCTTTTAAAAGGTCTTCATCATGTACGGAAGAAATCATGGCTGTCTCCAGGTTTAATTTCTCTGCTTCTATCACTTTTTGACTGTTTATGTGATGCTCTCGATTCCATCTTGAAATAGATTTTCTGCAGTTTGTGATTCTTTGTTCCACCGTATCAGATGGAATCCTTGTCCAAGTGTCAGCAATTAGCTTAGAAATTTCAGGGTTGTTCCTTAGTTTTCTGTCGTACCTAAATAACCCTCTTTTTTTCCTTTTGCCCGGATCCAGAACCGAGATCACAGGTCTGTGGTCAGACCCTTCGAATTATAGATAGCTGCATCGTCCCCCCGGATAGAGTTCTGCCCAAGCACTATTTGACATGGCGCGGTCTAGTCTGCAGTGGATGAGATGGCTGTGTCGGACCCCTCGCCATGAGAGGTGGTTCCCCGAGTGTTGCAAGTCATAAAGGTCACATTGGGATAAGAATGCTCTGAAATCTCCAAAAGAACCCTCCGCTCGAAGTGGACCTCCTATCTTTTCTGAGTTATCAGATATATCATTGAAGTCGCCGGTTAGGAACCATGGCATCTCTCGGGAGGAAGACAGGTGTTCTCGGTCCGTCCATATTACACTTCTCTTTGAATGATCTGGTTCTCCATATAGAAATGTTGCAGCAAAGGAATTAGCCTTGTGTGTGATGATTGTATCTATGTAGTTGTTGCAGGATAGTGAGATTTTGAGGTTCACATCCTTTTTCCAAAACAAGGCGAGCCCCCCACCTCCTGGGCTGTGAGGTGGGACAAAGAACTTTGATTCATAGTCGAGGAAGTTTAGCTTTTTGGTAATAAACTCTTCTTCGTTCTTTGTTTCCATGAGGAATATGATATCTGGAGCAAAAGTTTTGTAAAGCTCCTTGATTCTATGAACTGTTATGGGATTCCCCAACGCACAACAATTCCAGCTCAGCATCGTTAAGGAAGAGGATTTCGCGGATCCCGAAAATCCGCTCCATCCTTTGAGGTTGCTGGTATGATAAGACTGTGTGGTTGTGCTCCTCTCGAAGTTACCGGGTTTTCCCCCTCCTGTGTAGTTGGCCTTTGCTCTAATGGACTTTGTGTATGCCTACTGTGATGGTGGTTCCTTTGTTGGCTTATTTGGAGAGATGTTCTACTTTGAGTCATTCTTCTTGACAAGGGTGAGATTCTGATAACCTTTGTCTTCTTTTTATGCAGGCTAGAATCAGTTGGAAGACGAGAAGCCGGGCCTTGCGGAGGAATTTGTTCTGAAGTTCGGTTATGTGCTTGAGCAAAATTCGAAGTCTGCGCCTTTGCAGTTTGTGTTGTTGTTTTTTTGTCGTCGGACGACCTCTTTTTCTCTTAATTGGTTCAGGACTTTTAACAGGGGAGGGTTCTTCCGTAAGAGCATAGACTTGTTCTTGTAGTTCCAACCGTGCATGAGATGCTTCCCCTTGTTCCAGAGTAGGGAGGGTTTGATTTTGGAGAGTTGTAACTGTGGGTTCCAGCATGAAGGCCGCTGTCTCTGCCATCATTCCTCTGGTTTCCCCTTCTATTACTCTCTGCATTCTTGCTGCAGTTTCTACAGGATCTCCACAGTTGACGTACTGTATTGTAACATCTTGCAGGGTTTCAAGCACTACCTCTGTTGCTTGGCGAGATGGGAGGTGATTGAGAGCTGCCCTATCCAGGTTTCTATCGATGGTAGGAAGAGGTATTTTTGAGGATTCTGATTGCTCGTCGATTAACTCATAATTTCTCTGAACTTTTTCTCTCCACACTTGCCTTGGAGGAGATATGTGATTGTTCCCGTGTTGTGTCTGTTGTTGCTCTTTTTGATTCAATCTCTCCCTCAAAACATGTTGCAGGTCCTTTGGTCGAGTTGATGTCTGCAGTAAGTTGGTGCTTCTTTCTCTTTGGTAGGGGTGGGAGTCTACAGGGGCATTATACTCATCTCTGCTTCGCTAGTCTATTGAAGTCGACCTGTCTTGGCGTTCGAGGTATGCACTTTTTGAGTTTTCGTTCATTCCTTGAGATGGTCTGTCCCCGTAGTAGTTCCCATGGCGATCTTGTCTTTTGTTATAGGATATGCTTCTGTCTTCTGGTGCTTGGTGTGGGGATCTCCTGTCCCTCCTTTCTGGTGTCCTTTCTCTTTGTTTGAGGACAGGAGCTCTAGTACTTATTTTATCCGGGCACATGTTAACCTCATGCGATAGCTTGTGGCAATAAGAGCAATGATTCTTCAGCTTTTCATATTCCAGCAAGATGATAACGTCTTTGCCATTCGGGAATTATATGACTGCTTCTTTGATGAGGGGTTGAAGTCCATTAATTTCCACTCTTACCCTAGCCGAGGATGTAAGCTCATGTGTTTTAAAGGCTCCGATTTCCTCTCCTATTGTGCATATTTGCTCATTTTTCCAGTAATGAAGTTGTATTCCTTTGAGATTTATCCAGAACGGGATCTGCGAGGGGAAGCTAGGAGAGATAATTGGCTCCCATAGTTGGAGAATTAGCATCCAGTTGGCGTAGTGGTATGGTCGGTTGTCAAGGACTTTTTGAAGGTCTTCTCCAAGCTTAAATCTGAACTGGAAGCAGTTGTTGCCTAGGTCAGAACCTACTACTTTCCCCTTTGTGTCCCAGCGTTTGGAGATGAAAGAAATCATTGACCACATGCGTTGTTCTGTCGGATTTGTGAGTCTTCCTATAAGTGTTAGAGCATTTTCTCGGATGAGATTTTCAGTGTCTATCTCTGGAACTCTGATGCGTTTCCTCGGAGGGGATGTTGATGTATCAGCTATCCCTTTCCCTTTTTCCATGTATGAGAAGCGTCGAGCCATGTTTGATTCACGGAGGCAAACAGCTAAGGTAGGGTTTCAAGGGTATGTGGTGTTGGTTGACAAGACTTTGGGTAGACTAGTGTAGACGCGCGTGAAGAAGAGGTTTAGGAGCCAGGGTCCAGTGGAAAGGAAGAGGGCTTACCAGGGGGAAGACGGACCCGCCGACGTGAAGTCAGGGGTGGAACCTCGGTTTCTCGGGACCAAAAGCGGTTTTGGTTTTTTGAACTTTCAAAAATTTACTATTTTTAATAACAAACAGGGTAGATAGAAGTGAAAAAGTAGTGAAACAGGAGAAACAGGGGAAACCAAAGTGGTTAAAAACTCTCTTGGGAGGAGTGTCTAGGAGAAAAAACTTCTCTCTAACTTCTCTCTAACTTGTTGAAAAACATAACCTACATGAAAATTAATTTATGTATCTTTTTCGAACATAAATTAAATTATTATTGGTTGTCAAACAAAAAAATCAATTGCTATTGATTTGAAAGCTTTTAAAAAAACTATAAAGTCTTCTTAAATTTATGAAAGTTTTTTATGTGTTCCTTCATAAAACAATTTGTTTATTACTTAATCTAAAGTAAAACGTTTAATTAGGGGTGATCTTGGCCAAGGTCCGACTAATAATATCCCAGGTTAATGTACTTGTCAAATAGTTTATTCATCTAATGTTCTAGTGGAGCTAAAACATGATGTCATTATTAGCCAAGCAGAAATTAATGATTTTTTTTTTTTTTTAATGTGAATCGAATCTAGAAGCAGAAAATTTACGCCATGTTCCTGTGTTTTTTACCACTAGACCATCATCAGATTTTTAAAAATATATTTGTTATTCAACCTATTTTTTTAATGAAAAAAACATATTTTTTGTTTCGATCTAAAAGTATAGAAAGTTTAAATCAAAACTTTGATTGGAACAAATATAAGGATTAATTCTCGAAATATTTAGAAGACTTGCATAATGAAATAAAAAGACTAATTAAGCATATAAGAAAGAAATTTGATTCACATTTCTCACACTCGCAAAAAGGGGGAAAAAAAAGAAAAAGGGGAAGAAAAAGCTTAACAAATAAGAAAGAAAAACAAAAGATTTGCCTATCAAAATCCACAAAACCCCATCAACTGATATATTTTTATAGAAGTGCGTGAAGAAAGAACTCACCCCACAAGCAACAACACTCGCGTTTTGGCTTTGGAATTCTAAAAAAAACCCCACAAAAATATTTCAAAGTAAAAGAAAGTACATGCAAAAAGTAAAAGGTTAAAGTAAAAGTGTAAAAAATAGAAAAGAGGGAGAGAGAGAGGCGGCAAATCTTCGTCGGAGTGCGTTTATTCTTCTGCAATTTCCCCCATTGATCATGTGGACGACCTTTATTGCTCTCTCCTTCAACCTTATGGTATTTACTATTTATCCTCATTTCATACTTAAAATACGATATATGCGGTTATATACGATGTTTTTTACTTTTAATATGCTATACGGTGAGAAATCGTATCATACAATGTATTGTACTCATAAAAATAAAACAATCATACATATTCAACATTTTATATTACGCACATACGTTATTGTGTAGGTGACTACTTTTTCTAAGACGAAAAACAAAATAATTTCTAAAGACGGAAAACAAAACAATGTCGTTTAATGTTTTAGATTAAAAAAAAAAGCTAATGAAAATAAATATTAATATTAAAGTGTTACTTATTTCAATTTGAAGATTGGTACACTTTTCCGTGTATTACTTGAGAGTTAAAGGTAATTTTTTTTTTAAAATCTTTTAGACTATTTGAAATTTTGAATTAGACAATGATTTCGTATTATTTGAGACTTTTATTTGAAATCATGTATTCTCTCTATTTCACTTTAAGTGGTGTTTAAAGATATTTCACATATATTAAGAAAAACAAAAATTTAATAATTTTTTTTTTCTTTCTATAAGAAAATATCATTTATTGTCTAAACAAAAACAATTTAACCAATGATAAAAAAAAAACTACAAAATATTATTGGTCAAGTTTTTCTTAAAAGAATTTAATTTTGCATTGAAAATGTAAAACATCACTTAAAATAAAACAAATTTCTTTTGCTTAAACATCAGTTATAATAAAACAGAGAGAATATGTTTTATATCTTTTTTAAGTATGTTTTATGTCTTTTAAACTGTAATTGCTCGTGTAAAAGTATTTGGTACTCGTATTTTTGGCATATGATTTTCGGAGTTGCCAATGATCGATGGCTAGTAAGTAAATAAACATATGCCAAAGAGAAAAATCATCAAGATTGCTTCTAAAATATTGACTTTAGAGTCTTATAGAAACAGTCGCTATAGAGTGCTAATGACTTGCATATATAAATGTTGCCTATATACTTTTGAAAAGTGACACATCACCAAATTCAGTGTAACATATTTTTGTAAAATCGAGAGAAGAGTTTAAAAATTGAAGAAAGGGGCTGAAAATGGTAATATTAATGGCCCGACCGAACAGGGTAAACAGCGAACATGATACCTTTATGCTCGCACGTGCCCACGTAAAGTATATATATCATGTTTGGTAACAGACAATATATTATCCTTATGACTGATTTACCGATATCCCTATTTTATGTATGTATACGTGAATATGACGTTGGAAGGTCTCTGGACTTTATACTATCCACTTTCAACTTTGAAAGCCCAAAATCACCAACACTAATTTAAATCAAAATCACAACTAGAAAATCTAGAAAAAAAAAAATTGCCACCTAAAAGAAATTCCAAAACACAAATAATGTAAGGTTTAAATTTAAAAGAAAACAAAATTCAAGAAAATGTAAAATGAAACCTAAAATGAAGTATTATTGGTGCCGATTTTTCCGGGACTCTTCTAAAAAACAAATATCAATTTAAAAGATCTAGTTCATGGAAGAAGAAGAAGCAATCATGATCTCTATGATACATAGAGCCCATGATTGATTTGTATTTATCTGTATTTTGGTTATACTTTGTTGTTGTGCTTCGTTTGTTATTTTTGTGAGCTCTAAATGTTTAGATTATTTTATTTAAGACAAAAAGAAAAATCAAAAACGAAAATGATCAAGAAGATTTGGGTCAAATTGTTCACATGAACAAATAGACCAGAGAGTAACGACCATTCGAATTTTATTACTGGGCTTATAGACTTATAATATGTTGCTAAGCTTTTGAGCCCACTCTCGCTCCTTCTAACGAAAATGCTCTTATAATACTTTTTTTTTTAAATGCATAGAACATATATATATAAATGTAGTATAAAATTTGACATAAAGTAAAGGTGACTTTTATGACTGATTTAAACGCAGCGGTTGCGATTATGATTGTGCAAGTTTGCGGAAACGGGCGATTGCGGTTAACAGTGTTATAAGCGGTTTGTACGACTGACACAACAGTTGGAAACATGTGCGTTTGTAGGATACTTACGACTGGTTAACTTGCACGTGCAATAGCGGTTAAACAATAAATTATCATTATAAACATATTTTATAACTATAAAAAAATATAAAAACTATATTATTATAAAAAACTATAAAATTATTAATTAAACATAATAAAAGTTATAAAATAGTATGTGTATAATATTTACGTTTTTTATAGTTTGGATGAAAATATGATTTCAATAGAAAATTTGTTTTTTTGTATGGAGAAATTAGATGAACAGAATTTTAGTTGTTAGAAATATATTAGTGATGGAGAAAAAATTTATCAAAATAATTAGACTTTATAGATCCTATACATATATATAAAATTGTGAAAGATTGTTAATGAATATTAGTTAAGAAAGGGTCAAATTTATTTATTTATTTATTTGTAATTATAATATTTAAATCTTATTATAAAAACATTATTGTATATATCTTGATTTTAACTTAATTTTGTATTTTCTAAATTTTTAATTTTTTTAATTATCCACACGCAACCGCAAACGCTAGTTGGAAGGAGTTTTTGATTGTAAGGGATAAAAAGCGATACAAAACGGTAGAAAGCGTTTTGCGTGATTGTTGCCAAACGCCAACAACCGTTACCATCCGCAAAACTGCATTTGCGGGTGTGAGTGGAAGAACTAATCAAGACCTAATACAATTATTGTTTTTATCCAGCAAATTGACTCATAAGATATGTAATCTAAAAGACATAATTAGAGGGTACTTTATAACAATGAAAGTCATGAAGTTTTGTATGTTTAAATCGAACACAAATCTCTTATGTTTTTGTGTAATATCTTGCATTCGAGGGTACTTAACTACTTACCAAATACATAACAGCTTATAAAATTAACATATTCCGATTAATGGCCATATTAAGTATATAACAATGTGACCATTAATTGGAATCCAAATTTCTTTGCCTTACCATTTTTAGCCCAACTTGTATATCCACAGTCTGGTGACTCTGGTCTAACGGCGATGTATGAAAACTTGGGACTGTTAGTTAGGATATCTCTGATCTGTTTGTTAGAGGATATACGCATATCCTAACAAACAGATAATAGATATCCTAGCTAACAGTGACTTCAATTAAATCTTGCGTTTGTAAATTATTTATTTTATCTGTTAAAAGTTGAAAATGATCAAATTTCAATGGGAACCTAAAAAATTGAATTGAGAATCATTCCTCAAACGAACGAGAAAGCTATGACCACATGTACTGATTATTATACTGTTTAGCATATCAACCGGCCATAATTTATTACATGATACTTATCACATGTATTACATAATTTATTACATGATACTTATCACATGTATTACTGTTTTTATATAAACTAGGAGAATATCCATGCATACGCACAGATTTTTTTCTTCTATATATTCTGTTACAGATGTTTTATTTATATTTCTATATCTCAAACCTTCTATGCTCACAACAATCAAAATTAATTATAATTTGATACATTCAACCATTATATATTTATATTAAAAGAGTATACAATTTTTGTTTGCAAATGATTTTGTTGGAACATAACAAAGCAAAAATGGTGAGGCATTAAGTGTGGTTTGATCTACAAGGAAGTTTAGTCCAAATTTAATAGGTATTAAAAGTCTAAATTATTTTTAAAATAAACTAAAACTCACATGGACGGAATGTGAGAAGAATAAAGACGTTAAGAGTCCTTCTGTCTTTTTCCACAACTTGTTCCATTCCCACAAACTCTATAAAGTTAAACAAACGTATTTATAGCTTATATTTATTTTTTTAATTTTGAATTTTTAAACTTTAATAAATGAGTTTTATCTCTATCCTTATATTAGTTTTGATTAATTTCAATTTATAGAATTTTTTGGATCAATTTCTACATACGATTGCAATTCGATTTCGCTATGGAGAATATTATTAACAAATATTAGACCACACACCTAAAAAAAATCTGACGGGGATTTGTACATCCTCGCTGTGACGCATATTAAACGATATTTATCAAACTTGTTAGAAGATACCAAATTTTGATTTGTCTATTAAGTAAGATCACATTCTTGTGATTGGAAATCAATGAATGAAAAATGTTACCCCTTGTATATATTTCATCCATGCGGGGTTTTCATCTATCCAATTTACAATAACGGACACGGCTGACTTCACGAGCACGACTTCATAAATTGAAGAGGTTTTTTTTTTTGGAAAAGTTAAATAAATTTATGTGTAAAATATTTTTTCCATATAATTAATTATGAACGGATCAAAACTAACATAAACATAATAAATATAAATTTGTTATTTCTGACTAATCAGAAATCTTAAATTTTGACTCAATTCAGAAATCCAAATTTACATATTAAACTATCAAATTTGAAGTCCAAATGTGATCATACAATATATTTTCCATATAAGTGCTTCCAATTGTTGTTAAAAAAAAACTTTCAATTTAATGTGTAAAACATAAAAATAATATCATATTGTTTTAGAGAGGATTGTCAAGTAGTACTTATAGCTTAATGGATAAAACAGTTGTTTTATATTGAGAGGATTGTGGGTGCAAGTTTTAATACAAATAAAATGACTTTTTAAAAATTAAATAGTAAATGACATGTGTCATCTCCTGGTGTGCTGACGTGACAGAAGCAGGAGAGTGCCTTTCTTTTTTCATATAGTAGATTCAAAATACAAACGCAAATAGACAAAAAGAAGGCTGCTAGATGTTTGATTATTTGATTATCATTTTACCCGTAAGTTTGCTTGATGTTGTTATAAAGAACTAAATAAAGTTGCTGACAAATGTAAAACACAAGTAATTTATTAACAAAGGGTCTAATTAAGTAGTAACGGCGGCTAGAATATGACGGGAATATATGCCAATGATAGGATGACAGAAAATTCCAAGTCCATTTTTTCACAACTAATTAGGAGTGTAACAATTAACAAACAGTGATCAATTATATAACCTATTATCACTAATACATCTAGAGAAAACAAAGTCAACAAATATATACCAAGTTCCAAATTTGACGACTTCCTGAATCATGAAATTTAGTTAATAGCTTACTAGAATATTACTTTGTTAATAGATCTATTTGATCTTTTAATAGATTAGTATAATAGCTTACTGTTAAGATAACTTGATTTTACTAGATATGTTAGTTGATTTATAATAATATTTTAAATTCAGATATTCATAAACACATTTTTTTAAGGATAAAACAATAAAAAGATTTGTTTGTGACACTAAATAGTGTTTATAATTTCAAGTTTCGTTGAACTCAACAAGTACCCTATTATATAACAAAACAAATTTATCCGTGAAGAATATTTTCAAATTTATGGAAATTTTCTCAGGCGAAAATAAGAACCGCGTATAGTGATCTCACGCTCAAACAATTTGGGACGTTCTCATGGGGTCAACAATGGTTAACAGCCAGACTCGTTGGTTAAACAAATAGGCAATATTTTATCTATCAAATTGAAATAAAATAAATAAAATACACGTGAAAAATAAAACATAAACAATTAGACAAAAAAAGTCTTTAGAAGGAGTTCACGTATGGTGAACCCTCACCACCATTATAAATATATCCACACTTCATTTCTCTTCTCTCAAACTCTTTATCTCTCTCTCTCTCTCTCTCTCACAAACTCTATCTTTCTCTCTCTCTCTCTCTCTCAATTTCCGATCAAATGGTTGAACAGAAGAAGTACTTATTGTTTCTAGGGGTGCCGGATTCGGAGTTTGCGAAGAAGACGTACGGAGGATACCATAACGTGTTTGTTTCTTTGCTCGGCGACGAAGGAGAGCAATGGGACTCGTACAGAGTCGTCGACGGTGAGTTTCCCGATGAGAAGGATCTTGAGAAGTACGATGGATTTGTCAACAGTGGAAGCTCTCATGATGCCTTTCAGGACACTGATTGGATCTTGAAGCTCTGTGATATCATCAAGAAACTCGATGTATCAATGCATATAGTCGGTTTAGCTATATCGGTCTCCTTTAGCCGGTTTAGTTCTATTTACACTTTTGTATAGTTTGGTTTACTTAGCTGATATTCGAGTGTATATATACAATTGTAAGATTCTTTTTCAGATAATAAGAAAAAAACATTTCATAAACTCTTTGTTCATAAACTCTATTAC
>JAHZTW010000001.1:126763942-126813278 GCA_020283515.1 Alliaria petiolata
TTATGTTCTCTTGTTGTACCTGTGGAACGGGAAGCACTGAGAGCAAGTCAATGATGAAATACTGTTGCAAGTATCGCTTAGCTATCTGTGCAGGGTCTATCACGAGCTCTCCTCTACCGAAAACCCGAGACGAAGGAGCGACATACGATGTTCTAAACCGGAGAGCCATGTGAAAGAGGTAAAACGAATCTATGACTGTCCTTATCGTCGTAGCTACGATCGCAAGTTTCCGGTCTATACCGACGCATTTCGCTTTGTCGTTGATAAAGGGAAGATACAAGAAGAGCGGGTCCACGGAAACCGCGAGGATGCAAGAAGCCACAAAGAGCTTGTTGCAGAGCAGAAGAAACTTGTCTTGTGGATCAAATATCTTCTTCTCTGATACTTTAAGATCTTCCGGAAAGACAGCTCGCGAGACCCCGAGCCCGATCGATCTGCCTATAGACCAAAGACCCTCGGATCCTTTTCTAAACCCGTTCTTGAAAGATCCAGACGATGTTTTGCTTCCCTGAGCAAAACGTTTCGGTCCTTGTAGATTTAATGTGCATTTGTTCAGACCCGTATCAGAGCTCTGCGAGTACCTTGAGTCCATACTATCCAACCTGTTCAAAATCAAGAAAACCAAAGACAACTCAGTATAATCGAATCTGCTTCAAGTCTTGTTATCACACAGTTTCATCAAAATACCTAACAAACTTCTCGCGTTGGCCACTGATCACTTGAGATTTGACTCCTTTGGCGCCACAATCGAACATACTATTCTCTAAGATTCAACTCATGAATCCCTAACCTGTTTAGGGCACAATTATCATCAAGATGAACACTTTTAGCTATAATTTGCAGGAGTTAACCAAACCCATCTCAAAAGTAAATCAGTGGGGACAAGAAGAAGCTGTTCTACAGGAGCTTTTATGCGAAATCAATGGAGTTACGAGATTGGATTCCGAAATTAGGTCACTTGAGCTAGTTAATCCATCTATCATTGACCCGGATTCAAAAAAAGAGGGAGGAATTTCAAGAAAAGACCCAAAAAAAGAAGAAGCAAAATCCAAACTTGATACTTCAACAAAACTATATTCAATCAAGGTCATTGCACAGTATCAGCAGCTGAGATCGGGAGGAACATGGAGAAGAAGAAGAATAAGAGGAACTTACAGTCGAATCTGATNCAACAAAACTATATTCAATCAAGGTCATTGCACAGTATCAGCAGCTGAGATCGGGAGGAACATGGAGAAGAAGAAGAATAAGAGGAACTTACAGTCGAATCTGATAACGATGAAGAAAGAAGTAGAAACGGAAGCAGAAGAAGAGAGTTGTTAAAAAAAAAAAAAAAAGGGCAGAGAAAGAAGGAAGAAAGTGAATGTGTCTTCTGTCAAAATATTGACTTTCTTCTTCTTGCTGTCCGGGTCGGGTCCACCCGCTTCCTCTGCTGTCTACCGTTCTCATCCTCAAAAGTAATCACACTTTTTAATCATTCTTTACAAAAATATCGGAAACAACAAACTGTATGTGACTAGAAGAAACACATTACACTTTTTTTTTAAAAAACCTTAGAATCTGTGGTGGCGAGGAGGAATCAGTGAATCATGTATTATTCTCATGTGATTTTGCTAGACAAGTGTGGGCATTATCTAATGTTCTTTCTCGTATCTCGGGTTTTGATAACAGATTAGAATTTTCTAATTTCAATCATCTTTGGTTTGTTGCCCGAAATGTGAGAATTTTGTTAGTAGTTAGAACTAGTTTCCCATGGATTTTGTGTAATCTGTGAAAAAAAATAGAAACAATGTTCTTTTTGAAGAGAAAGCTTCTTCAGCCTTTGATGTGTGGATCAAAATTCAGGGAGATATCAATTCCTGATTAATTGCTCAAACAGTTGAGGTTGATGTTGAAAGATTGCATGATTTGGAAAAGGAGGCATGTGTGAGACCTTGGAGACCTCCTGAACAAATCTGGTTAAAAATGTAATATTGGAGTTTCATGGTCGAAATTAACTACAATTAGTGGAGCAGCTTGGGTGGTCAGAAACGAGAAAGGTGTAACGGTTCTACATAGCTGAAGATCTTTTGCTTGTGTTGAGAGTTTTTTGGATGCATGTTTAAAATGTTTTCTTTGGGCGATTGATTGTATGGTTAGCCATCATTTCCTCAAAATCATCTTTGCTTTGGAATTGGGAGAATTAATAGGTGCAATCAATAGGCCAAAAGCCTGGCCATCTTTCAGTCATCATGCTGCAGAAATCCGAGAGGCTCTAAAGCCTTTGGTGAAGTGGAAAGTTGAATGAGAAGATCCATTGGCAAATAGAAGAGCTTCTCTCACTGCTCAAAGTATAACAAAGGAAAACAATTGGCAGTCATATGGCTTGTGATTCCCCTTTTTGGTTATCCTCTATTTTTGATAATGAGAGAAGGTAAACTTCTGTTTGTGGGCTTCCGTTATTTTTTGGGAGATTTATGGGTTTGTTCGGTTAACAGTATGTTAGTTTGACTTCTTGTAATTTGGAACTTGTTGTTCTTTATGTAACCCTCACTTTTCTCTTGAATATACTCAATTGACAAAAATGATGTACTATTTATAAACTTACAATTATCAAACTGAAAGTTACTGGTGAAAACCCCACATTTGAGGAAACTTTTTTTTCAATAATTTTATAAAGTTAAAATGGTTCAAAATTTTAAATTAGAAGTAAAAAGTTTATACAAAATTTTATTTCAAACTAAAAAATGTTATTCTAAGCTCCTAGTAAAGATTGCTTCTATTAGAAAAACTTTCGGTGCCAATGACACTAAAAGAAAGATCCAATCATTTTTTTTGGCTATTGATGCTAATTTTTCATAAATAAAATTATAAAAGTAATTTACAAAGAAAATAATTTGTTTTTGTTTGAATGAAAATCGCAAAACGATAGCGTTTTTATAAACAATCAAACCACGACCAGTCAGTCATATTCTTGTTAATTAAATAATGTTTGAAATATTAATATGATAGTTTTAGGCACCAAGATGATTAAACATTGCAAGGGAAACAATTGACACATTTCATCTGTGTAAAAGTAATTTGTTGACAAGAACAAAAAATATTGCAAATTAATTATTAGTAAATGCCAAATATGACATAAACCTAGATAAATCATTATTCTCTAAAACATAGATTTTGCATAACAAAAGGTTTTAGAGAGGCTTAAGCCCAAGCGAGCCCAATGATGGTAACAAAGGCCCATAGGATGCCATTTCCAGCGACCAACCCAACAGCAGTGTTGGGAGCTGGTGCCGGAGCCATCGGGGGAGTAGGAGTCGCCGGAGAATCTGGAGAAGTAGGTGGTTTTGAAGGAGGAGTCCCTGGAGCAGCGCCGGGTGTGGGTGTGGGTTTGGGCATGGGCGGGTGGTTAGGTGATTGAACCACGACTTCAAGTTTCTCACCTTTACCGCAATTACCTGGAGCTCCACTGATGAAGTAGTGTGGACCTGAGGTCTCAAGTTTCACGTTGGTGTTTGCCTCTTTGTATTCTTTCACTGGCTTTGTTGTGTTGCAGCTCTCGTAGTGTTCTTTTGTCACTTGTAACACCGAATCGTTCTTGATGTCGTAGTAAAACTCTGTCGCATGCAAAAATAATGCTTAGTTTTTTTATTTGACCAAGGAAAAAATAATCCAAAACTAATGCTTAGTTTTTTTTTGCTAAAGGAAAAGATAATGCAAAAATAATGCTTAGTGTTTTTTTTTGTCAACTACTAATGCTTATTAGTTTATAACTACTATATATCTTCTTATATACAGAAGAAAAATGAATTACAAAACATGTATTTGCGTTCGTGATTTAGGTTTTGATTAGTCTCGATTATTTATGTAAAATTGGTATCGACTATTTAGTATTTACAATTTTCTTTGCAGTCTCTGATAGAGAAGAAAACTGACACAAACTCATCAGATCATGATGTAATATTCGATCTAACACCATGATGTGATATCGACCGAAAACAAGAAATCACCAAAATACACATATTTCGGATGTGAATGAAATCTAAAAGCCCATATAACTCGAGAGAAAAGTTCATATAAATAAATCGTGTAAATCAATTCAAACTTAACTTGAGCCTATTCTATAACTAAGAGTCTCAAAATCAATCTTAAATCCTTTGTAAATAATTTAATTTGGCTTGTCATCAAATTCAAAAGTATCTATTAGTTTGGTCTCTACATTTTTTAACCTCAAATAATCAAAATCTAAACTCATAACTCATGCAATTCAAACCCCAAAATCCTAATTGGCCATCCTGGCCGTGACTAAGGGTGAATCCAATAAAAAAATAAATAATAATCTAATATACAACAGCATTGCGAAACTAGCTAGCATGGTATCACAAAAAGGTTAAATATATAACATTAAATAAAAATTTGATAATTTGTTTGTAAAAGAAAACCGTAATGGTTTGTTTGGTGGTAATAATCGCCATTAACCAAGAGATCCACTTCGTTAGATATCATAAGACAGAGAGATAAATAAGATCTTTTACCGAGAGTGTCTCCGATTCGGAACCGTTGGGACTCAGCCCAATGGTTGAGAGTGTCGTTGGCTGATACAGGAACCTTCCATGCGTGAACTGATCCTCCCACAATGATTGTTCTGGCCTCACCAAGGTGGTAGAATGTCGTAAATAAGAGAAATACTAGGGGCAAAATGGTGGAAATTGAAGACGCCATTTTTCTTCTTCTTCTTCTTCTTCTCTTCTCTCGAGTGTTCTTTTTCTCTTTGGACGAGAAAAACGATTGCCCGTTAAATATGGTTTGGTGCTAAAGGGGTTTTATAAAAGGTTCGGAGGATACGGACAAGATTTTGGGGTCAACTATGGTTTTGTAGAAATGTAATATAATCTTCCCAATTAGCCAAGTAATTATCACTTTTAATCTCATTTGGATTATTTTCTTCTTCTATATATATTTTTTAAAAATACACTTCATTTCTTAATTCGAAAGTAAATAAAAAATAAAAGTGTAGATTTGTTGTCAATAAATTTTACCTTTTAAGAATTAAATCATGTTTTCAATACAAAATAATTTGTTGACATATAGAACAATTAATTAAACTTGACATAGTTTCTCAGTAAAACATAATCATAGATTTTTAATGAAAAAATTATGGTATTACTAATATCAAAAATTGAATTGTGACTTTAAGGTTTGGACGTCGTGTAAGAATTTTACATAAGGATATGGCAATATTTATCTTTTTAAATGAAAATATCATAGGAGATAAATATAGCGAGATATGTTCTTCCAATATAATGATTTTATTTTATTTTTATTTTTAATTAAATAAAAATCAAATCATATATTTATGTATACCTGTCACATGCATGTATATAGTAATAAAAACGAAAAAATACTTCTTCTTTTTTTGACATAAAAAGAAAGAAAGTATTTTTTCGTTTTCATTACTATATATATGCATGTGACAGGTGACTTGCTCGATTAACCTGTCTTTTCTTGTTGTCATGTTGGTAGAAGGCTAGAATTGTGATTTTTGTTTTTTCTTCACTTTTCTGCTTATATTTTTCGCTGAATATATATATATTTTTATCATCTGAAAATTGCATTAAAACAGTGAAATGATACGAAGAAATGATACAAAGGAATGATATATAGGAGTGATACAGAGATTGAACTAAAATTCAAAATACATACAAGACACACCATGATTTACTCCGATACAAAAAAAACGCTCGAACCTACCAACCAATTGAACTTTTTGGAAAATCTTACAAAGAAACCTTACCGAAGATGCACACGGCCAACCAACGATAATTGAGACCTTTTTGAAAAAACACACAAACTACCTTTTAAATCAAAATCCAAGGCTTCATAATCCGGCAAGACATAGACACTAAATCTCCCGGATGCGGCAAAGTCGATGACACGACAGCTGAAAAACGCCTAAGTAAAAGCACCACTGAAAAAGGAGCTCTCGATCTGAAAGAAAAGAAGCGGCAAAGAGCGAATGAACCAACTCGGATAAAACCGCACTCCAAGGAACGAGAACAGAGAAGATCGAACCGGAAGGGAACCAAACCAAGGCGAACTCTACGGAAACAAAACGAGGCTTGAAAACCAAAGTAAGACTCGGAAACGATAAAATACAGATCTAGCTTTCAGATCTTGGATGAAAGACGAGAGGAGGTGGCTAAAATGGACACACCACACCGTAAATCTAACAGATCCGGAACCACCAGCTTGCACCCACCAAAATCCGGCCAGATCTGCAAAAATAAACCATGTTTGCCTCAGAAAAACAAGACACCTAACAAACGAAAGGGAAAAAATGAAATACAAACTTTTTATAGTGCCGGCGAGGAGCGCCGGACACCGGAGAAGTAGACCGAAGCAAATTGTTTGACTTTTCTTATTGGCGGCTCTGTAGAACGAACTATCTATGAGATGTCAAAATGTCCTACAGAGAGCTTCTATATTTTTTCCTTAATAATAACCCATAATAAAAGTAAAATAGTTTATGATTTTGTTCAGTTTTATGGTGATAAAACGAATTATAGGTTAATAATGTTGATGTTAATATTTAGATATCATAAGTGGTTTAATTGATCGTTATTCAAAATTTTATAACTAAATTTATCAAATAATGTTATTCTTCTAAAAAAATATAAAATGATTTAATAATAAACTCTTTTTTTTCACAAAACCTACACTATTTGTTTTTGGTCAACCTTACAGTAAAATTTTTAATATTTTTAATTTATAAACATTTAGATAATTAATTCTTAAGAAAAGTAAAAATTAATATATCATCAATTTAATATAAAATAATATAAATATTTTATATATGTTATTTTAAATATTTTGCGGTATCGTTTTAGATATCAAAAATCTCAAATTGCTTATGTCGCTTCGCATAATTTACTTTATTTCATTTTCTGTATATATTTCTCTAAAACAAGTATCATAATTGCATTTGATCGCGTGCTTAGATTAACTCATTTTGGATTAAAAACTGATATTTGAAATGAGAGCTTTAAACAGAGTAGGTCATCTCATTGTTTAAAGTGCGGTCGTAGAAGATAGGGTGTAATTTTACGTTGCTTTTGCAGAGTTTTTGTGGTAAAAAAATATTTTTTGATGCAGAACCGGTTCTGAGATTTAAAATATTTAATATTTTAATTTATAAACATTTAGATAATGAATTCTTAAGAAAAATAAAAATTAATATTTCATCAATTTAATATAAATTAATAAAACATTTATATATGTTATTTTAAATATTTTCCGTTATCGTTTTAGGTATCAAAAATCTCAAATTGGTTATGTCGCGCATAATTCACTCTATTCCATTTTTCGTATGTATTTCTCTAAAACAAGCATCATAATTATATTTGATCGCATGCTTAGATTAACTCGTTTTGGATTAAAAAATGATATTTTAAATGAGAGCTTTAAACAGAGTAGGTAATCTCATTGTTCAAACTGTGGCCATGGAAGATATGGTGCAATTTTATGTTGATTTTGCAGAGTTTTTGTGGTTAAAAAATATATTTTTTGATACAAGACCGGCTCTAAGATTTATTAAACTTTAAATAATTATGGCTTAAAAACTAGATAATATATATATATATATATATATTTTTTTGGTAATTTGGTGCCAAATAATCTATACATATAAACTACGTAAATTTTGGGGGCTAAAGCAAATGTTTCGTTTGGCTATATTCAAGGCCTGCCGTGCTTGAGGGTTCTCTCCTCTGATTAAAATGCTTCAGTTTCAGTCTCTGTTTTTTTTTTATGCGAAAGGGTTTAGTCTCTGTTTTTTGGTTATCTCAGTCTGAACCTTTGAGTATACACATATCATTAGACCAGTTGGGAAAAAATTTGCATTTTATCTATTCTTTTTTTTGACCAAAGGTTTATGCATTTTATCTATTCTTTTGAAGGCTTTTCTCATATGGCACTTTTATCTAGCGCTTGATCGCTTTTTCTTATTATTCTACATTGTGTTTTGATTGTAAGCTAATTATTCTAGCTTGTTAAAATCTTACACAAAAAAAAACAGATTTAAAATAATATAAATAAATATATAAAAAACAAAAAAACAAAAATAATATATAAAGATATTGAAGACGAAGTGACATTGTTTTGATTTGCTTGAAATAAGATAAAGAATCGTCTATAAAGTCTATAAATAGGAGATGTGTAATCGACGGTCCAACACTACTTATACCGTTATACGAATCCCTTGTATTAATCCTTCTTGTTCTGCGTTTACTATCATGAAACTCAGCACATTTGCACAATAATATAGAATGAATCTTACGCATTTCATGAAGTTTTTTTGTCATTTTCTCAAAGTAATTTTTCTTATGTTGACTAAACATATGTTTTGGCTGGTCTATAATGTTGACAATATTTAGCAATTATCATCTTGTTAAAAAGAAATTAAAACGATTTGACTACTTGAGTTTTAGTTATTTTCCAAATTAGGCATGGCAACAGTAGAATAGTGTTGGCCAAAATAAGACGCAATAAACACTAATCAAAAATACTTTTTAGTAATACCAGTGAGGGTGTCCCAATAGCAACAAAATGATAATCGTTAAATGAAAACCACTATTGTTATTTTAATATCTTTACATTATTTAAAATTATCAGTTCAGTAGCCATTACGTGTTGTGTTGCTTATTAATTTATTTCTCATTGTTTTTTATTTTATAAACTTTGAAAGTTTCGGGCTTTCGACCTATTATCTGTTCCAGTACCCGAAATCAGACTTTTAAATTATCTGATTTAAAGAATATACTTCCGTTCCGAAGAGAATTTAAATTTGAGGTACAAAAAAACCAACCCTTTGTATTACCCACTTTGGTATATATTTATCATTGTTGAAAATAAAAAAAATTCATTGAAAGTTTATATATAGATTTCCTTTTCTTAACTATAAATGATGGAGTCTGTAATTGTAACAATTACCATACTCTTAGCTCAAAAAATTTGATAGAAAGACCACACATAATTTAATTTGGTATATTTGAATTACAAAATCGTAACTGATCAAAATGTTACACTAATTCTATTTCTCAAAAGAGGGAGAGAGACTCATATTGTGTAAGGAATGACTCAGCAAAACACATTACATGAGGACCTCCAAACACCCCATCTATCCATCCTCATGTCTCCCACACATGACACAAATATATATACATAAATACATATATATATAATTAGTGGTAGCAACACGTCCTTCTCCATTCTATTGGTCTAATAAAACCCATTGAAGAAAAGCAGAAACTATAGTAAAAGAGTGAAAGATTGAAAGAAAGAAATGGCAAGAACACACTTTATCTTTCTTCTACTAGCGCTCTCATCAACATCATCATCATCATCACCATCTTCATCATTATCATCATCATCACGAGAGCAAGAGGAGGACAGGATCAAAGCACTTCCAGGGCAACCAAAAGTAGGATTCTCACAGTTTTCATGTTATGTGACAGTGAACGAGTCACACGGTCGATCACTCTTCTACTGGCTCACTGAGTCATCTTCTTCCCCTCACACCAAACCGCTTCTTCTTTGGCTCAATGGAGGTTAGATTCTTTTATATGCCCCATTTCCATTCATATATATGTATATAAACACACACATGCATGGATCTCTAGTGTATCTTCATATATTTTGGTGTTATCTCTTGCTTGTGATAATTGCCTCAATGAGAAATATTCGTTTGTTTTGTACATTTTTTCTGTATAATTTATCTTTTCAACTGTATTTATAGTCCGTACATCTATTAGAACTTGAACCAAAATATGTCTCGACAAATAACCCTATCTCCAAATGTACCGTTGTATACAAACTCGGATCCGGTATAAATGACAAAAACACTCAATTTCGGCATAACTAAACCAGTTTAATATACTTTGATCATTAGTTGACAAACTAAAATAAAAAGTTATTGACTCTATAATTTGATCAGTTAGGGACATAAATCTAGTTGATGTACGTATAATATATGAAACACAAGGGATACACAATATAGAATACTAAAATACGTTCATAATAACAACTATATAGAATCTAAAACAATGTAAGAAACTATTATTGCTTAGTGGCTTCGTAATTTTAATTGACCATATATAGTTTTTTTTTTTTGTAAATGATGACCATATATAGTTATTTCTTAAATTAAACTAGTTCTAAGTACTCGAGATCTTGTTAAAAGAATTGAGTTTTGTTTGGTTATCTAACAACTCAATCACACGCCAATTGCATTTGCATGTTGATTCCGCATGATGATACAATCGCGATGCTAATAGAAAGTCAAAAGACTCAAAACTATTAGATTATAAATTCAACTATAATAACAAAAGATTTTTAAAATAAATATGTGTAGATATTTTTTTTCAAAATATTATATAGATTTACAAAAATAAAATATGTTTAGAAATAAATAGAATATCTCACTTTATAATGTATGTCATTTATATGTGTTACCATTATAAGAGTCAATAATATTTCTCCTCAAACACAATCCTATTCATAAATCCTTTAAACGGAAGACGTCAACATTAACATGACTATTAAACAAAAAGTAAATACATAAAAGATACCAATACCAATACTTTATGTCTTATCATTATCTTTAATTGTGTGATTAAAAAATCAATGTCCACCAAAACAACATCAATAACCCAATATGACTCTCATAAGTGAAACATGCAATTGTTGTTAGAAAAACAAACAAAAGAAAACATGCAATTGTTTTTACCTTTATTTTTTGCTTTTTAATACTTTCTCCGTTTCACAAAAAGTGTCGTTTTAAGATTTAATTCTTGTTTCATAAAAAGTGTCGTTTTATATTTTCAATGCAAATTTTTTTAAAAAAATCCAGTTTTAACCCTATTGTTTTAATGTATTAATTAGAAAGAGAAAGCTGTTTAATGAATTTATAAGAGATAGAAGAGACTTTTTATCAAATTTTTTAATTTGTGTGAAAAGTGTCAAAATGACACTTTTTGTGAAACAGAGGGAGTATTATATAGTATGAGTTATTCCAATCCTGCGTACATTTTAGCAAACGTCTACATTTTTCACTAAAATAGGCCTTAAAGAATAATTGGAATATACTCACCACTCATGTCAACATATCCTCATCATTTAGATCATGCGCATGACTACGACATAAAAAAAAGCTTTTTCATTCACTTTGTTCTTTTTAACGGCGCCTGCTATACACTAATAAATTAATACCATATACAAACTAAAGCACATGTAGTAGGAACCTTTGCATAAAGGGAAAATACTAACAATATATGTATTTTGGAAAATAAATATTTGACTAACAATATTAAGTCACACGAACCCGCGTACAATGGACTCCAATATTCCCATGTATGTAAGATTTTGCGTGTGGATCATTTGATAACTTGAATTTTAATTCGGCTATTTTATCCGAAGTAGGCGGTCTAATGGTTAGTATTCAGAAGCTATTTCAGATTGGTCTCTATAAGTATAAACTTTTGATGACCAAAAAAAAAAATAAGTATAAACTTTTTGCCAAAGAGTATACTTATAGCTCTGTAATTAGTCGGTCGGTTTAGTAAAATCGGATACCTAAATTTTTAAAAAGAATATTCAAGTCAAGTACACTGGCGAGCTACGGATTGTAAATGTCTAATGGGCATAAAATATTTTAGATATTAGCATAAAATTTATTTGATTATAAATATTAAAAATGTATTTTTCTTTTACTAATATCATGCATGGATTAAGGAGAAAGATAATTATCCACAATGCACAGGTTAATATTTGGCGAAAACATATCATGCATGATGTGGCATCAGTCAACAAATCACCTTAATTGGTGCCTGAGAAAACTAATTTGTTTTGTTTCCTTAAGAGAAAATTAATTATTTAAGTGAGAAAAATAATTTCCTTTAAATCCGGCATAAGCCCATTTAGCTTCCGGACGGAACACACTGCCTTTTGGTGACGTGGCATTTCCAAGCTCGTTAATTCGTTAAATCCGTTAGTTAATTTCGTTCATCCCATTAAACTAATCACATATCTGCGTCTCATTTTTCGGTAAACACATCTGTTTCTCTTACTTTAGGATTCATTTATTTGTATATTTCTACAATATCATGTGAGATATGTGATTTAACTTTTGAATAAAACTTTAGAACATCTACCAATAGAGAGATCAGTGTCGTGCTTAGTATGCATTGAAAAAAGCATTTGACTCGTGTTCCCAAAATATATTAATTTTTCTGGTGCACTCAATAATCAAAACCGGCGTGTGTCAGTGTCATGTAGTTTTAGAGTGTGGGTGGAATTGGGCTGAGCAACCTACGTTCGACCCAGTTTGTCGTCATACTAATTTATAAAAAAAAATTCTTTAAAAATAGCATTTTAGAAAAAGAAAATCATGATTTTCAAAATCGAAAACGGAAATTTGTATCCCAAACCGAAAATACAAATCCCCAATCAAAAGAAAATCAAACAAAGTTTTTTTTTTTTTTGTCAACATACTCATTTTATAAATTACTTACTCTCCATAAATGGAGAAAATGTTTACAAAACTTGATAACAAAGCCAAGCCGGCTAAAAGATCTGATGCAACAACAGCAAATCGGAGAACAACCATAAAGATAGAAGTAAACATATCACTTGGACCACTAGAGACACGGAGAAGTCCTCTAAACTCAACGCCAATAGTGCTAAAAGATGAGATGAAGTACTGAAAATTAAAGAGCATATGCTTGTGTACCTCAGTATGAGGCTTGTTTACATCTCATCTGCTTCTCCTTTGTGGAGCTTTTAAAAGTGGTGAAAGTATACATCGATCCTTTATATTGTTTGTCTTGCCTTTGTTTGCAAATCAAAATTCAAGTTTACTTCTTTATGGAGAGGTCCGATTATTCCTCTTTCCCATTAGATGGGAAAAGATGTTTTGCAGAGATTGAGAGATGCAAGAGATTTGGCCATTTGAAGAACGATTTCAATGTTTTCCTCCAATGGCCTTTTGCTGGCCGCGCCTGGGAGAAGCAGATGAGATGTAAACAAGCCTCATACTGAGGTACACAAGCCTCATACCGAGGTAAACAATCCTTATATTGAGATGAACAATCCTCACACAGAGGTAAACAAAGCCTCAAATTGAGGCAAACGGAGCTTGACGGAAGGTGATTTCTGAACGTAATCGGTTTCAAAAAGAAAATCTCAGCGAGAATACCTTTTGAAAGCGGATCCAGGGGAGGAGCGGGTTGTTGACAGGGGAGACAAGGCTCCAAACGGAGAAAGAACCAGAGCGCAGACGACTTGACTCCAGGGGACCCAGGGAAGGGAGAGGAAACCGGTGGGTCGGGAGGGTCGGGAGGGTCAGGAGGTTCGGGAGGAGAGAGCAACGAGAACAGATCTAGCAGGGGGAGAGTGACCGGCGGCGGATCTGGATCTAGATCTGGAGGAGGAAGGGTTAGCAGCGGGACCCTTACCCGAGCAACCAGCAGCAAGGCCATGAGAGAAAAGGAAGAGGAGGAAGAAAGAAGAAAGTTCTCGCCGGTGGGCGTGAGGCCGCACTGACGGCAACAGAAACGGAGAAGAAGAAACCTAATTGCCTATTTTATCGCCCTTTTCCGAGAGAGGTTTTTTTTAGTCCAAATATGATTATGTTTGGCTTACTTTTCTCAAACAAACAAAGTTTTCTAAATTCATAATTTAGTTTCTAGGTTAGATATTTTCATAGAAAAAAAATCAAAAAAAATTCAATGAATTTTATATTTGTTCTTCATTTGTTGTCAATTCTACCATCTTTATTTTTCCATATGTGTTGATTCAATTAATCTCAAAGAGTATGAAGTTGTTTCGTTAAGATTAAAGAAATATTTTTAGTCTGTAGGACATCTGCACATCTAACTTTTTTTTTTTTTTTTGTCGACAGCCTCAACTCTTAGAACGGTTCAGAGATCCAAACCGGTGGAGTTGAGTTTACATAATTCAGATAATAAAGGTAGTCTCGAGCACTCCGTGCCAACTTGTCTGCCTTTGTGTTTTGAGCGCGTGGGATATGCGAGATTGAGAAGAAAGAAAACTCTTTCCTGCTAGTCTCGTTTTCCTCCAGGTGTAATGCGAAAGCTGGCCATTCTTCTGGATTAGACACCATCTTCACCAATTCAGAACAGTCTGTAACGAAAGCCATCGCCGATCTTCTTGCATCGAGCATACAATGCATAGCCCATATCAATGCTTCCAACTCTGTATGTAAGGGAGAAATGCTCCGTCGTACATTTTTTTCCCCCATCAAAGTGACATCAGAGCCGCCCCCTTGGCAATACCATCCTAACCCTGCATTCATGGCGTTTTCCTTCCAAGAACCATCCGTGTAGCATGTTAGCCCATCGTGTATCCGAGACACCAATACTTGTGCCTCATGCTGTTCAATTATTTTTGTATCATCGACTTGTGCCATCTCCCATGTAGTTGCCTCTGCTTGTGCAATTCGTAACACATCTCGGGGATCCCGATCGATGTTCGAGAATAATTTATCGTTTCTCGCTTTCCAAATGTACCAAAGTATCCATGGAAACACAGTCATTTCATCTGCTTGTGGGAGCTCCCAAAACAAATATGCCATATTGGTGTATAGACCCTCTGTGGGAAATCCGTGTGTTGGTGTAGGGATCACCGAAATTGCCCACACTTGTAATGATGGTGGACATTCAAATAGTGTATGATTGATAGTCTCCCGGTCCGCGCCACATCTACCACATTGTGGATCACAGTTGATACCTCGATTGCGTAATCTATCCATAACCGAAATAGAACCCGAAAGTATTTGCCATAAGAAATGCTTTATCTTTGGTGGGCATTTAACCTTCCAGGCATGTCCTTGTAAGTGACTTATGTCTGGTCCATAAAACCTTTGTGTGTTTCCATTAGTGGGAAATTCCTGTTCCGTGTTGTATCCAGACTTGACCGTGTATCTTCCTGTTTTTGTAAAGTGCCAGTTTGATAAATCTGGCCTCATGTCCTTAATAGTAGGGATTCCAATGATTAATGGTATATCCTCCGCAACAACGAGTTGTTTAATGAGCGGTAGATTCCAAGTTGAAGTTATAGGGTCAATCAGTTGATTGACTGTCAGCTCGGGGTAAAAATTATACCCTTTGCATGTTGTTGATCTCGGGCGAGGAGCCTGAATCCATGGGTCATTCCATACCGAGATAGAATAACCCGAACCAACTCTTTTGATGAGCCCTTTTTGTACCAGAGATCGAGCCGATATAATACTCTTCCAACCATATGATGCAGAGTATGAACGAATAGGATCCAGAGGACCGGCATTCCGGAAGTAGCGCCCCTTGAAAACTTTCGCAAATAAAGACTCCGGATAGTCAATAAGACGCCATAGTTGTTTGGCTAATAGCGCAGTATTGAAATCCTCAATTATCCGAAAACCAAGTCCACCTTCCGATTTACGCCTACATAATTTTTTTCCATGCCAACCAGTACATACCACGTGTTTGGCCACTAGTGCTCCACCAAAACTGTGAAACTGTACTAGTAAGTTTTAAAGTAATCGTCTTGGGCAACCGGAAACATGACATTGCATATGTCGGCACCGCGGATGCTACAGACTTGATCAAGACCTCTTTCCCTCCTTTAGAGAGCAAACGTGATGTCCATCCATTTACCCGTTTTTGTTGGCGTTCAATAAGAAAATTAAAATTTTGAGTTTTAGCTCCGCCTAAACTCTCTGGGATCCCTAGATAAGTTCCCATTCCCCCAACATTCAATATCCCTAATGTTCCATGGATCTCCGTCCTAATTGTCGCTTCAACCTTGTGACCAAACTGTACCGATGATTTGGCAAAGTTTATTTGTTGCCCCGACACTGACTCATATTGTTTCAGGATATTGAGCAGCACTAGTGCTTCCTCCTTAGTTGCCTTGCAGAAGAATAAACTATCATCCGCAAACAACATATGGGATACCGGTGGGCATGCACGAGCTATCTTCATTCCTGTGATTAATTTCCGTTGTTCCGCCTTTCCCATGTTTGCTATCAAAACTTCTGTGCAGAGAATAAAAAGATATGGAGATAAGGGATCACCCTGCCTAAGCCCCCTGTGTGGTATAATCTTTCCTCTGGGGTACCGACTGTATGCACCACATCATCCACGTAATCCATCTTTCTGCAAAACCCATTTTCCGTAGTAAATGCTCTATGAATGGCCATTCGATGCGATCATACGCTTTGCTCATATCCGTTTTAACTGCCATGTACTCACTCTTGCATGATTTGTTAGTACGTAAACCATGGAACATCTCTTGTGCTATCAGAATATTGTCTGAGATTAGTCTCCCAGCCACAAAAGCAGTCTGAGTTTCCGATATGAGTTTTGGGAGCAGCCGTCGCAACCGTTGACACAAAACCTTAGAAATAATTTTATATCCCACATTGCATAAACTTATAGGTCGTAGTTCCGTCATTCTTGTCGGTCGCTCTGTTTTCGGAATCAGACAGATATTTTTCATATTTAGTCTCCTATCAAAAACACTTGTAATTAGAAAATTGTTAACCATTTCCACCACCTCCTGTTTGATGATATGCCATGATCGCTGGAAAAATAAAGCCGTCATCCCATCCGGTCCTGGGGCCTTTTCGGGATGCATCATAAACAAAGCCGTTCTAACCTCTTCTTCTGTTGCTGGTTTTGTTAAATCATCATTATCGCTTTCTGTTACCTCCGTTTTAATTACCTCGAGAGCCTCCACAAAAGTTGTTGGAGCTGTGGAGGTAAATAGTTCATCAAAATAGTCCACCGCAACCTTTTCGATTTTATTTTCACCTGCCACCCAGACGCTCTCATTATTAAGTAATCCCACTATTCTATTTATAGTTCTCCGTTGTTTTGTCGTTGCGTGGTAGAACTTCGTATTAAGGTCACCATTTCTGTGCCATAAATTCCTACTTTTCTGTTGCCAAAATTCTTCCTCATCCCTATACGCTTCCTTAAGTTTCCGAGTGATTTTTGTGAGTTCTGCTTGTGTATGTGAATCATCACATTGAATTTCTTCTAGTGCCCGTTGTAATTCCTCTATCTTGTCTTTCCCATATTGTCTGTTTTCCTGCCTCCATTTAGAGATTTCGTGTCTGCAATTTGCGATTCTGTCCACTAGTGTAAGGCCCTCCCGCCCATTTATTTGCAGCCAACCACTCTCTATCTAATCCATTAATCCGTCTTTACCAATCCACCGTTTATCAAACCGGAACTGCTTCTGTTTTTTTGGTATTTGTGCTTGGATTGTAGCCACTATTGGTCGATGATCTGATCCCACCATTCTTAGATATTCCACATATGAGTGCGGTAATAAATCATGTCATTCCTCTGTTGCTAAAGCCCTATCTAACCTACATCGAACCGTTCCGCCACTTCGCCACCCCCGCCATGATAATTTGTTTCCTTTATTTGGGAAGTCCAATAGTCCACAATTGTTAATCATATTATTAAAATCGACAAAAGTGGATGCTTGTCTTAAAGTACCCCCTTGTTTTTCATGATTTCCAGTAATCTCATTAAAATCTCCAATTAAAACCCATGGTTCCGTTCTGGTTGTACCCATTCTCGTAAGTCTCTCCCAGACTTGATTTCGTAACTTTGGAACTGGATCACCGTAAATAAACGTGAAAAAAATCTTTTTCCCTTCGTAAGTTGCCTCAATATCAATAAGCCGTTTGTTTGCAAATAGAACTTGAACATCATAATCATTATTATAGAATAAAGCAAGACCACCACTAGATCCATACGGATCAACCGTATACAACTTATTATAACCGAAATGAAATTGAAATTGTTGTACAAAAGCAAAACAATTTTGGGTTTAAATTTCTTCCAAACCTCGCGCAAATAGCTTATTGTATACCGATTACCCATACCCTGACAATTCCAACTAAGTATCCGCATTAATGATTTTCTTGTAATGTTCCCGAACCATAGTTCGGTATAGGGATCTTTTCCCCGGCTCCACCTGAATGACAACTCCCGTAAGACCATTATTTCTCAATAATATATTCAGATCTGTCATCACAATTCTCTGATCTATAATTATTTTCAAATCTGCATCCCAAGGCAAGAAACGAATTATGTAACTGATATCCCGAGAACAGAATTTTAATTGATCCGCTATAGTTAGTTGATTACGAATATGAAATCCCCTTGTAAACAAAAAAAACCTGGTTACCTCAACTCTTTCCAATGTATCAAAATTGCCGTGAACCCATATTTCCATTATATTGAAACTCCTTTATTGAAACCGCCAACCAAATAATTGTGTGTTTGCCTTAGAGATCCCAACGAAAAATCGGACCACCATTGATGATGCCATGAATCGAGGAGATCGAGATATCTGCATCCGTATTTCCACCACAGTAATCAAAAACCTTTTAAACCATATGATCCATGAATCCGCCTTTTCTAATCCAATTCTCAATTCCGAATTAAGACTGTAAACATTGATCTTATTGGATCTCTTCAACTTCATATCTCTATTCGAATCCGCCATGAGTGTGTTTCGAGATCTACCATCCGTAGACCAGAATCCTAGAGAATACCGATTCCAGAAGCTGGTCCTATCTCCAATCCAAATTCGTTGTTCCCGAAAATCCTTTGGTTGGATCCCCTCATTAATCCTCCATCCTCTCCCATTTTCATATCCATCGGGTTCGATAAATTCCGACCAAACCCTAATCAAGATCACTTGAAGGCATACACCATAAAGACTCTTGAAAACCGATTGCCAGATAATTGAGGTCTGTAAATTTCCTAGGATTCCGTTACCATAGCCAACAATTGCCCAAATAACCAAAATAATTACCGTGTTGAAATCCTCGTAATTCTTCACCATCCTTACGAGAATGCCGTCGTCATTGCCGCAAAACACACCTGATAATAAACCGTATATCTTCTTCTCTTCACTAAGGATGATGATGAGTGAGGGAAACCGTTTGAAGCCCAGAGAAACCGTGAAATCAAGTGCCATTTGAGTCTTCAAATCTTCATCAACGCCAGAGTCTCCTCTTTTGTAATTCTTACTTTTCGTTTGGTCGGTTAGTGAGATAATCGATTGAGGCTTCCCGCAAGATATCCGACTTTCTCCGATCAAAACCCAGTAATAGCTCTCTCCCGATCTGATGTCTCTCTGAGAGATGAAACCAAAGTTGCCGAATACCTCCAAATCTTTGATTTGTCTCTCCTCAATCCAAAGGATAAGCAAGAGACCCGGTTCCACCACACAGATCCATAATCCGATAACTCTCTCCACCATCCAAATCAAGATGGGAGTAGTACCGTATTTCCATAACCAGAGTCGATTCGGAAACGAATCTGAGTTATGATCCTTCCAAGTATCAGTAGATCTCCGCCAAGATGCTAATGAGATCTGGTCGGTTATTGAATTTCTCCAACACCATATTGTTGCCTTTCGATTCCCAATCCCAGTCAGATCCGTTAGAACTAGGCCTGCGAGTTCGGTTATTTCGGGTAGTTCGGATCGGGTAGTTCGGTTCTTCGGATAATTCGGTTTTAGAAAAGTTGGCCGAAACTAACCGAAACATAATTCGGTTCGGTTAGTTCGGTTCTCGGGTAGTTCGGTTATTAATTTTAAAAACCGAAACTAACCGAACTTTTTTAATTTTGGTTTAAATTCGGTTAAAATCGGTTAAATTCGGGTAAAATCGGGTAAATTCGGATATTTCGGGTATTTTCGGGTAATTCGGTTCTTCGGTTTGGTATAATTCGGTATAGTTTGGTATGGTTTGGTTAAAAAAAAAAAAAAAAAAAATTCGGTTAACCGTTCGGTTCCCGAAACCGAACCGAACAAACCGAAAACCGAACTAATTTTCAAAGTAAAACCGAACAGAACCGAACTAGAACCGAACTAGAACTGAGAACCGAAAAATTCGGTTCGGTTCGGTTCGGCCAATTCGGTTCGGTTATAATTCCCAGGCCTAGTTAGAACCCAATCATATATCGATTGATAAACCCAAACGTGACTCAGATTTTCATTGCCAAAAAGCTTCGTCATCGTTACTCAACGATTCGCCGCCGCCATCGGGAGCCGGTCTGCTACCACTCGTCTTTTCTCTCGTGATATTACTTCACTTTGAAAGTTTTTTAAATGAAAATAGGAGTTTCGCTTTTTCCTCTGGGAAATTGCCAAAACTTGTCCAAAAAATATCTTCTATAAGAAATACTTTATATCTGCACATCTAACTTTTTCGTGTATTAGTGATTTTTCGCTTGGAAAAAAAAAATATGTATTTAAAAGGCACACTTTTTATATTCGTCTTAACCCTCGATAAACCTAAGCACGACACTGAGAAAGGTACATATCAGTTTATGTATTTAGTAGCATAGACCAAACTAAATTTAAAAATGTATAAAAGAACCTTTGAGTTTCAAAATCTTCAACCAGAAAAAGGATTGATTATGAGTCTAGAAAAATATAATTTTTGCTAGGTTAATTAGGTTTAAGCATTTAAGATATAAATTATAAATAAAATTCAAGAAGTTAAGACTTGTCTTTGTATGCGCTTAGGAATGATTAGGGACACATGACTTATAATGGTTTCAAGTATAATCACTTAGAATAATGTGAAATTTGTGTGTGTATTATCTTTATGTGTCCAAATGAGTTGAGACGATTCAATCAATCAGACATCATGATTCTCAGACATTTGGAATGTGTAATATCACTAAGATAAAAATTGAATTGTTATGATATTTTTATTTATGCATATGTTTGATTTATGTGTTTTTTATTTAATTTAGTGAATATGTGATTACACTTAAATGAGGGAGTAATGTTGGAAATTTAAGTAACTCGTTGTAACCGTTGACGAACTGTTGCAACTGCTTAAATGAACATTTACAACCGTTTAAATTAATCATTGCAACTATTGACAATCAAATATTGTAACCCGATCAATCATTGTAATCTTTCGAGATAACCTTTGGTTTCCTATCAAAGGAGTTGTCGGCATTGCCAAAATCACAACAACAAAAATAAATAAGAAAGAGAGAAAGAGAGAGATTCACTGTTTCAAATGATCATTAAAGATTTTGGAAAAATATATATTAATACTAGAACTCTAGTGTGTTTTTTGTATCCTTATCTAGAACAAGAGATAATTTTGGTTGTCTTATCCTACAAGACATTTCGTGAAATCCAAACCTTCTTTAAGAAAAGTGTACTCATGTGCGATTCAATCATTATCCAAATTCACAATTCACCAATTGGGTTATCAATAACCAAAAGCCACCGTTTCGGTTTTCCCATGAGAATCCAAGGAATCCGAAATAGAACAATGTAACCGGTTTGTGGAAAGACATATGGATGGATGTGGTTTAGGAGGTTCTGGTTTACTTAGTGTGTTTTGCTGAGTCATTTCACAATGACCTCTCTCTTTCGTCAAACGATGACGTAACATTATTCAGCTTCATAACGTTATCATGCATAGATTTCGTTGGTTTTGTAAAGTAGTAGATGCGTGTACTCGTGCAAAACGTTTTTTTTTCCTTTTCACAATAGGGTCTACTGACCATTTTCTTCTCAAACATTGTTCCAGTCAGATATATCATAAAATTATTTCAATCATGAGTTACTGTTGAGTAAACTATTTATAGAATAACGATTGTTTGAAGTTTGAACGCAAAATTTAACGTTTATATTTCCGTTTAATATTTTTAGAACATTTGTTTCAAAACTTTATCAGCTTGTTTTAGTTAACAGTAAAAAAAAATATTATAGCACTCACATGATTTTTGTTTTTCCCATTTGCGTTCGTATAATTTTTCAAATGGTATTTGATAAAACAAACCTCAAATTTTACCTCCATTAAGCCAGAGAAGAAGTGGTTTTGTGTGAGGGGAAGAAGATGACTCAGTGAGCCAGTAGAAGAGTGATCGACCGTGTGACTCGTTTACTGTCACGTAACCCGAAAACTGTGAGAATCCTACTATTGGTTGCCCTGGAAGTGCCTTGATCCTGTCCTCCTCTTGCTCTCTTGATGATGATGATGTTGATGTCGATGAGATCACTAGCAGAAGAAAGATTAAGTGGGTTCTCGCCATTATTACTCTTTCTTTCACTCTTTCACTTTCTTAAATGGGTTTTATTATAAGATCAAGGAATGGAGAAGGATACAAATTTGTGTTGCCACCACTAATAAATTAAATATCGCCTATATATTATTTGAGAAGCATTTTTAAAAAGTACCTTTATTTTTTAAAATATTTACAGTGGTGTCATTTTGTTGATGTGTCACCACCACATTCATTCTCACCAACCTTATAAAAAAAGACTTATTTCAATAAACTAATTATCTTATATGCTATTATCATTTGTTAATTTTTAATATAACCATGAAATTTATAATTCATTTTCTCTTGTGATTCATTTCCAAAAAAAATTAATAAATAATAATTTATTATAAAATAATTAAACGAAATCAAAATTTACAAACAATTTATGATATACATAAAAATATAATTTTTTATTTTTAATATAACCAAAAAATTATAATTCATTTTCTGTTATGATTCATTTCCAAAAAAAAATTAATAACTAATAATTTTATAAAAAATAATTAAACGAAATTAAAATTTACAAACAATTTATGATATACATAAAAATATAATATTTAATTTTTAATATAACCAAAAAAATTATAATTAATTTTCTGTTATGATTCATTTTCTAAAATTTTATACAAAATAATTAAACGAAATCAAAATTTATTATGATTTAATATTATACACATTCATTTACTACTTTGCTTAATTTTTTTTTTCTCTTATTAGATAATATTTTTTTAAAACATAATATATTTTCAACATAACAACTTATTATATAAAAAATTAGATTAATATATTTTACTTTGTTTTAATTTTTTAATTATACAAAACTAAATAAATAATAAATTACTCACTCTGCGCAGGTTATCACCTAGTACTTATATATTGTGCATGTGTGAGAAAGACAAATGGATGGATGGTTTAGAGGTTTTTATTTATTTAATGTGTTTTGCTGAGTCATTACACAATGTGGACCTCTCTCTTTTGTCACACGATGACGGAACATTATTCAGCTTCGTAACGTTATATCACAGATTTCGTTGGTTTTGTAAAGTAGTAGATGTGTGTGCCCATGCAAAACGTTTTATGCGTAAATTCTCTATTAGAAGATCGAGAAAATCGAACATATCAAGAATTAAAAATAATCTATATTTACCAATATATAAGATAAGAAATTTAAGTTTATCAAAATTTATGATATCAAAAGTAAGATTTAATTCTTATAAGTTTAAGTTTTATTATTTTCAAGGCATTAACAACATAAAAAAAACTTTATTCGATTCTTTTTTTTGCCGTCTACCACTGTGGTGCAAGCGATTAAACATTGGACTATCTTTTTTATCACGAGTTTGTCCTCTACACGGACCATAATGCTCTTAAGCATATCGGTTCTCAAGATAAGGTTTTTTCTCGTCATGCTGCGTGGTTCGCTTACTTACAACAATTTACGTTTGTTATCAACACTATAAGAAAACATAGTGAATTCCAACGGGTTTTCCGACGGGCAGCAATCCGTCGGAAATTTTCTGACGAAATTCCGACAGGAATTCGACGGACGTAGGTTCCCGTCGAATTTCCCTCGAAAAAATAAAACGGTAAAAAAATATGTCAGAGTTCCGTCGGAAAATTACGACGGAGATGAACCCGTCAGAAATTTCTGACGGCATTCCGACGGGATAAGCGACCCGTCGGAAATCTGTCGGAAAAAGTAGCCGTTTTAAAATAGCCGTTATATAGCCGTTGCAGGAGCCGTTAAAAATTTTAAAATCCTTCGGAAATCCGTCGGAAATGTTTTTCTATTTAAACCATTCTCATCCTCTACTCTCATTCATAACAAAGATAAAAAAAAAAACAAACTTTGAGATTATTTTCGATCTTGAATGGATAAAAGTCCGAGTGAGCCGGTGACGGGAGTACTTACGAATGAGTTTGCCGAAGGTCTACATCAATTCATACAATTCGCATCAAACCAGGACATAACATTGCAATCTGGTAAGATGTATTGTCCATGTAGTAAATGTGTAAATCATAGGTTTATTTCGGTATCTTCTGTTCAGAATCATCTAGTTAGGCGAGGATTTATGTCGGGTTATAAGATTTGGTATTCGCATGGAGAAAATGATTCAATGGTAAATTATGCTAGTACTAGTGAACATTATAATGCGGATAGGTTTGAGGAACCTAGAACGGAAGTAGACAAACAGTTAGGTACCGTGCATATGGTAAACGATGCATTTCGTTAAAATATACCGTCGTTTGTTGAGGATGGAGTTAGAATAGAGGAACCAAATTTAGAAGCCCGGAGGTTCATTGACATGTTAGATGTAGCTAAACATCCGTTATATCGAGGTTGTAGAGAAGGGGATTCACCTTTATCAACGGCAACTAGGTTGATGACCATCAAGACAGATTTCAATTTGAGTGAAGATTGTGTGGATGCATTCGCGGATTTTGTAAAGTCAATTTTGCCTGAAGATAATCTTTCACCAGATTCGTATTATGAGATACATAAATTGGTCGCTGGTCTGGGTTTGTCGTATCAGATGATAGATGTGTGCATCGACAACTGTATGATCTACTGGAGGGAGGACGAAAACCGGTCGTCATGTTGGTTTTGTCGTAAACCTCGATTTCAAGAAACAAGCGGAAGAGTTCCTGTCCCATATAAACGTACTGTATGTGGTATTTGCCTTTATCAGAGAGGTTTAAAAGGTTATATCAATCGGAGCGCACAGCGGGTGCAATGAGATGACATGCAGAACATACATCAGATGGAGAATTAGCGCATCCCTCAGATGCATAAGCATGGAAACATTTTCAATCATTGTATCCGGGTTTTGCGTATGAGAGAAGGAATGTGTATCTCAGATTAAGTACAGATGGTTTTAACCCATTTGGGAAGCATGGGAGGCAATATTCGTTGTGGCAGTCATCGTGACACCTTATAATTTACCGCCATCGTTGTGTATGAAACGGGAGTTTATGTTCCTTACCATTCTCGTTCCTGGCCCAGAGCATCCGAAGAGATCACTTGATGTATTTTTGCAGCCATTGATTTATGAGTTGCAACAGTTATGGGAGAATGGTGTTCAGGCATTTGATGTGTCTCGCCAAGAAAATTTTGTGATGCGTGCTGTACTTATGTGGACCATAAACGATTTTCCAGCATATGGGATGCTATCCGGATGGACAACACATGAAAGGTTATCGTGTCCGTATTGTCAAGATAATACAGATGCATTTCAGTTGAAGCATGGACGAAAGACGTGTTGGTTTGATTGCCATAGAAAATTCCTACCGAAGGATCATCCATATCGTCGGAGCATTACATTGTTCAAGAAGAACAAAAAAGTATTTGATGATCCACCTCCTCAGTTAGACGGTAATTATATGTTAAGTCAGTTCGGAGATTATCGGGCAGAGAAAACGGTAATATGCGGTGGTAATGGGCATCTTCCTGTTGATGCATGTGGAGATATGCACAATTGGCATAAGAAGAGTATATTCTGGGATTTGCCATATTGGAAAGATCATTTGTTGAGGCACAATCTAGATGTCATGCATATTGAGAAGAACTTTTTTTGATAACATCATGAACACAATGCTAAATGTCCAAGGGAAGAGAAAGACAATTTGAAGTCTAGATTGGATTTGCCAGAGATATGTTCTCGTAAAGAACTGCATGTGATGGGGAACGGGAAAGGTCCAACACCTGTGTTTCGGTTGGATGTGCCTTCAAAACAAGAGTTCTTCGATTGGTTTATGCATAGTGTGAAATTTCCAGACGGATACGCATATAATCTTCGTAATTGCGTTGATAGTGGAGAAGGGAAGTTATCTGGGATGAAGAGTCATGTTGTGATGCAGCGTCTCCTTCCTTTTGCATTTGAAGGCCTTCTACCCCGAAACGTTCACGGAGCGATTGCAGGTATATTTCAAAAAAAAATAAGATTTTACATAAATATTAAAATTATTTGGAGAAAATATTAATTCATTTATATTTCCATATTATTTTTCAGGGATAGGTGCATTCTTTCGCGATTTATGCAGTAGATCTCTTATAGCAGATGGTATCCGAAATTTACAGTAAAAGATACCTGTGATCATTTGCAATCTCGAGAAGATATTCCCACCGTCCTTCTTTGATGTTATGGAACATCTTCCTATTCATCTCCCTCGAGAAGCAGCACTTGGTGGCCCTGTTCAGTACCGTTGGATGTATCCTTTTGAGCGGTATATGTTTCATCTCAAAAAGAAAGTGAAGAATTTAAGTAGAGTGGAGGGCTCTATTGTGGCACAAAGTATAAATGAAGAAACGTCAAACTTTGCCGGATACTACTTTCCACCACAAGTTCGAACAAAGAGTCAAAGAACTGCTCGGCATGATGATGGAGGCGAAAGACCCATTTATCCTGTACATGTCCCTACTATCTTTGCACAAATTGGACGAGTTAGGGGAAAAGCCAAGAAGCGAAAGTTATCAGAGGAAGAACGAGATCACTTGCATATGTACATTCTGACAAACTGCGACGATGTTCTACCATATGAGAGGTATTCTTAAATAATTTTTTTAAAAATGTTATTACTAAACATTTTACATTTTTATTCACATAATATACATGGATCAAGTTCGCGCTCATTACCCGCATTACACAGAGGATCAAATTGGTGCACTCAAACAGGCCGAATTTGGACGTTGGTTGAAATACTACGTAAGCTCTACTTTATTAAATTTGTGTTATTTTGTAGTTAATTTGAAATAAAAATTCTCATATTTATAAACTTATTTTAATTGTTTGTCATAGGTTACGACATGCTCTTCTACCGGTCAATCATTTCCGACATGGTTGGAAGTGTTGAAATACGGTCCATCATTTGTTGCAACGGCATATCCGATGTATTGTACTCGTGGATATGGTTTTAAGATTCTGCGGGAAGGAATGTGCAGACCCACTTGTGATTATGGTATATCTTCACAATCTGGTGATACTGTGTACGACGGTGTTTTACGCGAGATACTGGAAGTTCATTATCCGGGAATGATTGATATGAGGTGCATTATGTTTTCATGTGATTGGTATGATCCATCTATCGGCCGAGGTGTGCGTCATGACGAATTTGGTGTTACGGCCGTCAATTCGAGAAGAAAACTCCAGAAATACGATCCATTCATCCTCGCTTCACAAGCAGACCAAGTGTCTTACATTCGATATCCACGATTTTGGAATAAGCAAGATCCTTGGATTACAATTAATTTTACGAGGTAATGGTTTACGAGGTAATCAAAATTTTTATGATTAGTATCTTTACAAATATTTAACTTATTTTCTAATAAATTCAATTTTATTTTTTATCATACTCCGAAAAGCAAGGGCCGTTTCTTCGGATTAGGATGTATTCCCGAAGTTTATAAGAAGGGATACGCTTCTTCTTCTCAACGAGAATCCGCACTCCAGCATGAAGTCGATGAGTTGAAGAATCAAATGGTGCAAAAAGACACTAGGGGGGGGGGGTATATTGGATTGATGATTTGGGAGAATTTCATTTTTTTCTAAATCCTCCCTTATTGGATCCAATATTTACAAAAATTATTCAAAATCCAAGGTTATTGGATTAGTCATTTGTAAAAATTCTCTCAAATCTTAGCTTATTGGAAAATAGGGATTTGATCAAAAAAATATATCAAAAACAATTTGGAATGATTTGAAAGATAATTTGTAGTTACAAAAAAAAGATCCAAATACCACCTTATGAGATGGAATTTGAGAAAAGGAAAAATTGAACTAATTTTTATTTTTCTTATGAACTTATACGAACAAAAAAAAAGATAGGACTGTACTCAAATCAAATCAGGAAAGTTAACTTATTTTTGTGCGAAGATGGAGCCTGCTCAAATCCGGAAAGTTGCCAAAGGTTTACGCGATCCGGGAACCACTTCCTCATTGAAATCCCCTCTTACTTCATCGAGTTCCGTCGCAGAGACGGTGGCGGAGCTGCCGGCGAGAAAGAGCATTGAGATTCTCAGTAACAATCAGTTGGATTCACAGTTCTCGAGTAGAGCTGAGAGTAGTCGAGGCTTTGCGAACGGGAAGGAGAAGGAGAAGAAGATGTTTCTGTACAATTGGAAGACGACTCATGTCGAGAAGCTGGGTGGGCTCGATGCTTACATCTCCGTCTCTCCCGATTCGAAGTTGTGCATCCTCCTCATCTCTTTTTTTTTGGTAAATCATACTTCTTGTTCTTCCTCTTTCCTTTGGTATTAAAGCCGTTTGTTTTTTAATTAAAGACATGATCGAGTAATAAGGTTTTTTTATTTGGACCCATTTTGTTGGTTTGATCATTTCATCACTGTATTATGACTTCAGCCTCGTTTATAACCTTCAGGGTATGAAGCTCCAAACTTGAGGTATTGCAGGTCCAAGAGCTGTAGCTCTGATTTGCGGATTAGTAACAAAACTGGTTGAATATTCTCTTGTGCCTCTCCTGGAGCCAGAAGGTTGAATATTTTCTTGTAGTGTAATCATTGGTGTAGGACTTGTAGCTGATTCTGTTTGACTCGGAGTTGTAGCTCCTGCAGATTCTGTGTAACTTGGTGAACTCACAACCGGTGAAGAAGACAATGGTGGAAAGTCTTCTTCTGTAAACATTGGAGCTTCTGAATCTGAATCTACTGCAGACAGAGGGACTGAAACTGCAACTTTTGGTTCCATTTGTGATTGAGAAACTACAGGTGGAGTCACAGGAGAGAGAGTACTTTCAGTGATCGGAGGAACAAAGCACTTTTGCCAAGCATCAAGAAGAGGAGATGGATTTGACGGATGCAGAGGGGCATAAGCATCTTGAAAGGGAAAAGTAGTCTCATCAGGAGCTTTCAACCAGACGTGGAAACTTGTGATGCACAAAGTCTTTCCCAATCAAGTAGTGCTGGTCATCAACACCTTGGCACACAAGAACAACAAAGAGAACATGCTAATGAATGGAGAGCAACAATTGCTACAAATATGTGGAATGATGCTATCATTAGTGGATCTCAACGATGATGTTTGCAAGAAGTAAGTTATCTTTCTCTCTCTGGTTTTTTTTCTTCTACTATTGACAATGATAATGATAAACATGATACGTTTGTTTTATGAAATGATTTAGGATGTTGGCAGGAAATCATACTGAGACGCAACATTCCTCTGTCACAATAAAGCCAAGCTTGCTTCCAAGTTAAGTGGTTTGCAGTTTCCTATTTTAGGCTTTTCGTATGATCACTAGAACTTTTTCTTATTTCTTCAAAAAACTTTAGGATTATTATATTTTTTTACGTTATGTGATTCGTGAGGCCGTAGTTCATATTTTTTCAAGAAACTTTGGGATTATTATTTAATTTCTTGATTGATTTTTTCTTTTATGTTATGGGATTGATGAGGCCATAGATTAACCATGTTGCTTGCGTATAAAGAGAGGCTGGGAAATGGCGTGTATACTTTTAAATAAGAGTGAAAATAAATGTTTTAAAATAAGTGAGGTGCATCCTTTTAAATAAATTGTAAAAAAACTTTTTAAAAAATTGTTTTTTAAATGTCCTCAAATCCCTTCTAATCACCTTAAAATTTGTAACAATAACTTTGTAAAATTATCTCAAATCTCAATTTTTTAAAAAATTTCCTCAAATTCAGGTGATTTCTAAATTATCCCAAATCATCAATCCAATATGCCCCATAGAATTGCGGCTATGGAAGATTTTATTACAAGAAAATTTCCGGGAGAATTTTAAAAACCGTTTATGTAATTTGTAATTTCTTTTTTTTTAAATTTCTTTTCGTATTATATATTTTATTTTAAATTTTGAATTTAAATTTAATTTTCATTTAATTTTTTTTTATAAAAATATTATATTACCCGTCGGAAATTCTATCGACGACTATTTCTGACGGAATTCCGACGGATACGATTTTCGATGGGATTCCGACGGTTCCGATTTCTGATGGCTTTCCGACGAACCTCCGTCGAAAATATTTCCGACGACCTTTCCGACAACAATTCCGTCGTTACTTGTCCGATAGAACACTGTCGGAACGCCGTCGGAAAAACCGTCGGAAAATGAATCCGTCGGAAATAGGTTCCGTGGCAATCCCGTCGGAAATTTCTGACGGACATAAACCGTCGGAAATTTGCGACGGGATTCCGACGGCATTATATTTTCCGACGATCTAGTGAACGGTTTCCGTCGGAAATGGCCTTTTCCGACGGTTTTGTCCGTCAGTATTTGAGTGTTTTCTTGTAGTGCAAGCATAAAGCATGTACGCTTAACAAAGTCGCGGATGCTCTCAGCCGGCGTCACTCTTTATTGGTGTCAATGCATGTTTATGGTGTTGGGTTATCAGTTCTTCCTGATCTATATCCCGCTGATCCATTTTTTGGAAAGATTTTGACTGATCTCTAGCAAGGTTATGGTGACGAGTACATCATTATCGATGGCTTTCTGTTCAGAGGAAACCGCCTTTGTATTCCAGAGTGTAGTCTTCACCTGGTAGTGATTCGCAAGATTCATAGCGAGGGACACATTGGTCGTGATCGCACGCTCGAGTTAGTAACTGCTTCGTACTTTTAGACGTCGCTGCAATGTGATGTGGAGCGTTACATTGTGAGGTGTGGGATTTGTCTAGCTTCTAAACGTCATGCTTCTAATGCTGCTTTGTACATGCCTTTACCAATCCCTTCTCAGCCTTGGACTGATATAAGTATGGATTTTGTTTTGGGATTGCCTCGCACTATACGTGGCACGATTCTATTTTTGTTATCGTAGATAGATTTTCATAGATGGTGCATTTTGTGCCTTGCAAAAAGACAACATATGCGGTTCAGGTCGCTACTTTGTTCTTTCACGAGATTTACAAGCTTCATGGCCTCCCTTTGTCCATTGTATATGATCGGGACTCGCGATTCTTAAGTCATTTTTGGTGATCTTTGTAGCGTTTACTTCGTAGTATTCTCGATATGAGCTCGACTTATCATCCTCAATCCGACGGACAAACTGAGATTACTAACTGAGCGCTTGGTGATCTTTTACGTTGCCTGGTCGATGATAACATTCATTTTTGGGATTCAATTCTATGTCAGACAGAGTTTGCACACAATTATGCAATCAATCGGAGCACGGGGTTTAGTCCTTTTCACATCATTTATGGCTATATTCCCTGTGGACCAATTGACTTAAGCATTACTCCGGATATGACTTGTTCTCATGGAAGGGCTTGTGATTTGGTCGAAGAGTTCGCAACAATTAATCAACAAGTCAAGAAAAACTTAGAGACAGCGACAAGTAAATATAAGGTGGACGCTGATACTAGACGTCGGGATGTTCAATTTCAGGTAGGAGATAAGGTGTGGGCTGTCCTCACCAAGGAGAGTTTTCCTCCACAATCATACAACAAGTTGAAAAGAACAGAAGGTTGGACCACTTGACGCTCTTGAAATGATTAACAACAACGCCTGCCGTCTGCGCCTCCCTCCACACATGAATACGTCGGATGTTTTTAATGTTAAACACTTGGTTCCATATGCTTCAGATGAAGATGATCCAAATTCGAGGACAAATTTTCTTCTACCCGGGGCGACCTGATGTAGCGACATTGTATTCTTTATGGGCTGCAATAAGAGCAAGCCGTGTTAGTGTTTTTATTTAAGTTTTCCTTTGGACTTTGGTTTTCTTTCTTATTTCCATTTTCTTATCTTTGTCATCCCGACTAAGCTTTAGGGTTTTACTTATTTGAACAAGTAGTATAAATACTCTTGTAAGGGATTCATTGTTCGTTGGTTGTTTTTGATTAATAAAGTAAGAGACTTTCTTTTCAAAATCCTTACGTGAATTCAGCTTCTCACAAGGATTATCGACATTAATGCTTGAACACTTGAGTTCCTTAGCTTTCTTGTCTTTTACGCTTCTAGTTGCGACATCAATAACGCCGATATATTGAAGCCTAGCTTGTTCAATCTCACATGTGTTACCACATATGAGCTTGCAGGAGGGTATTGTGAGATCGAGAGGATCGACCATATCAAAAATCATGAATAATCTATATTTACCAATATCTTAGAATAGGAAATTTAGCTTTATTTAAATGTATTATTTACATATTATTTTAGGAAATTAGATCGCTTTTATTATCTCTATATAGGCATATGCATCTTGTAACATTATTCTCATGAGAGTCTAATAATGATTTTTTCTAAACACCTTTGTGTTTTTACTCTCATCAATTTATCATCCTCTATTCCATTCATAACTAATCATAAACAACCGAACCTTATATGCGTAATTAAATTCTATATTCCATTCGTAAGGAAAGAAAAAGTACAAATTACTGTAAAGCTACATTGACTTGAGAAACACAAAAAATAAATTTAGAGGTCGTAAGATCAATTTTTTTTTTTTGAACATGAATCCGAATCCTCAGACCAGCATCTATGAGTTAGTTCCTTGTATATCGACAACATCGAGTTGTCGGAATCTCTCCAGTTCCAATTATTAAACACAGAGTCACTGCAACATTTGGGAATAACAACAACAAAAAAACTGTTATTTAAGTTCTTAGTTTACGAAAGGATGGTTAATTACGTTACTGAGTTCGATGCGAGTCAACAAGGATACCAAGAGATGTGTGTTGAAGGAAGTGCATAAGTTCAAGAACAAATGCACTACTTGGGAAACCAGGGTGGCTATCAGAATCATGGCTTTCAACAAGGGGGTTTCCAGCAAAGACCTCATTTCCTGCTTAACTTCCCACAAAATAATTCTAAATTTTTTATCCAATAAACGCCCAAAAAAGTATTCTAAATCACTCTAAATTCTTGATACAAAACCATATAGATATATACATGTCTCTTGTTGGGGTCGGTTTTCACTCCACCGAGATCAACTCCGAAAACGTCTATGTATATAAAAGGGCCTAGTCAAACCCAACAAAGTCTGGTTGGCCAAGAAGAGACCTAACGAGCCGGAGAAAAACACCTAGGCAAGCTGGTGGAAAACGCCAAGGCGAGCCGAAGAAAAGTCCCTTGATGAGCTGGTGGAAAACGCCTAGGCGAGCCAGTAAAACGCCTAGGCAAGCTGGAGAAAAAATGCCTTTGCGAGCCGGAGGAAAATGCCTCGGCGAGCTGAGCGAGCTGGAGGAAAACGCCTAGACGAGCTGGAGGAAAACGCCTAGGCGAGCCGGAGGAAAACGCTTAGGTGAACCGGAGGAAAACGCCTTGGCGAGCCGGATGAAAACCCCTAGGCGCGCTGAACCGATCTGAACCGAGTCACAGCAAGCCAAACCGGGCCGCGACGAGCTGAACCAACCCAAATTTGGCTACGATGAGCCGAACCGAGCCGCGACGAGTTGGTTCTCCAATGGGCCGAGACGGCGAGTTGGTTTTCTAGTGGGCTTAGACGACAACAGAAGAAGCCAAGCCCAAGACGAAGCATTGCACTTGTGGGCCGAGACGTAAGCCCATGGAGAGATCCGAGGCATGACTCGTCCTAGAAGAACAAGTGTTGCGGAAGGGGTGCCGTCAAAGAGAAATAAAAGTAAACCTATAGAATATTTTCCGAGATTTTTGGTGATGCGCTTAAAGGACTTGTATAAATAGACGTAGAATCTGATAGAATCGCCACATCTTTTACTTAGCAAAAGACATATCATATCGTTTATCACTTTGTATCAAAAGCTTATCAACTATCTTTGGATCTCTGTTTGTATATTTTATTCCGAATCTTCTATTCTACTCGATTGTGTGGATTCCAACCCCCGTATCTCTCAAAGAAAAATATTATTATATAAAAGATCAATATTTCTTTATTATTTAAAACAATGGTGGAAGATTCATACATATTAAACCAACACATGTTTATTACAATATTTTGGTATATGTATTAGCACCAAATTATTAATCAAGACACAAAACAAAATAAAAAAACATATATATATATATATATATATATTAGTTAATTTTAATAAAATGTAAACCACGTTACTTTGTCTTTCAATTTAGTACATACCCTGGCGGTTTTCCAATATTTTTTGTAAACCAAATCCCATCATGTTTGGCAGTCCATGAACGTAGCTGACCACGTCGACGAGCATTTGCATGATATGCTTCAAGGTTGTCCAAAAAAAAACTTACCGTTAGATCCGTGTTGAATATGGCAATTCCATTTTGTATCCCCATGATTATCATAAAAAGGAATGTCAACAGTTTCATTAAACTTTAATATGGAAGATTCAGGAGTTCCCTTGCTTATGTGGCAAAAAAATGTCGAGAGTACTATTAGGACCAAGTTGATTATGAAATACAATATGATTTGCCTTTATGGAGAAATCTTTATTTAACCCAAAACATATAGCAGTAACTAACATAAAATTTATCAGGTTATTCATATTTTATATTTAAGATATTTGTTATAGTAATTACAACAATTGCATATAGTATTTATAATTTTCTGTGAGAAATCCATTTTGTTAGTTTAATAAATCATTTATTTATTACGTTTGCTAAATTTAACAAAAAAACAAACTAATTAAACATGTGGTGAAGAGAGTATAGCTCAGTGGTTTCTTCTTCTCGCGGCGTCTTAGTGAGGTGGTCGGTGGCGTGGTAGGCCTTTTCATCCACATCGGGTTCTCCTCCGGTGTTCTTCGGCTCCTCTTCCAGTCGGTGGTGGTTTTGCTAGGGGGACGTTGGATTTCTAGCTCTTCAGCGAATGCGGCGGCGTGGCTACGGCCGCAGTTTTCAGTTCTAGGGTTTCTTAGTTCCAAGTCTCTTTCTATTGGGCCTTTTCTTCTCTGGCCCAGTCTCCAATCTCGCTCATTAGGGGCCTTTTGGTTGGGCTTTGTTTTTTTTGTTTTTCCTTTATGGGCTTTCTAGGTTATTTTTATTGCTTTGTTCGGTAATTTGTAAAACTAACAAAAGCCCAACTTATTTGGGCACCAAAAATATTTCAATATGAAAACCTTTTAATATATAAAAAAAAGAAGAGAGTATAGTTTTACAAATTTGATAGACTACTAAAATCAAACCTAATAAAAAAACGTGCAAATTATAACTTAACACAAAAACAAATGAAAACACAATAAAATATTTAAAATCTAACAAAAACTCTAGAGATTTAGTTATTTAAACTTTCAGTTTTTTATATGGTTGTTTTAATAACAAGATTGGTTTACTAATTTGTAATATATTTTATAAAATACTAATTTTATAAATATTTTTAAATCACTCTAAATTATTTATCCAATAAACCCCTAGAAAATCATTATAAATCACTTTAAATTCTTGATACAAAAACCATATAGATATAAACATGTCTCTTCTTGGGGTCGGTTTTCACTCCACCGAGATAAACTCTGAAAACGTCTAAGCATATAAATGGACCTAGTCAAACCCAACAAAGTCCGGTTGGCCAAGAAGAGACCTAGCAAGCCGGAGAAAAACGCCTAGGCGAGCTGGTGGAAAACGCCAAGGCGAGCCGGAGAAAAATCCCTAGGCGAGCCGGTGGAAAACGCCTAGGCGAGCCGGTAAAACGCCTAGGCGAGCTGGACGAAAACGCCTAGGCGAGCCGGAGGAAAACGCCTTGGCGAGCCGGATGAAAATCTCTATGCGCGCTAAACTGATCTGAACCGGGCCGCAACGAGCTAAACCAGACCGCGACGAGCTGAACCGACCCAAACTGGGCCGCGACTAGTTGGTTAGTTGGTTTTCTAGTGGGCTTAGATGACGACAGAAGAAGCCAAGCCCAAGACGAAGCGTTGCACATGTGGACCGAGCTATAAGCCCATGGAGAGATCCGAGGCATGACTCACCCTAGAAGAACAAGCGTTGCGGAATGGGTGCCGTCAAAGAGAGATAGAAGTAAACCTATAGAATATTTCCCGAGATTTTCGGTGATGCAGTTGAAAGGACTTGTATAAATAGAAGTAGAATTTGATAGAATCGCCACATTTTTTACCTAGCAAAAGACATCATATCGTTTATCAGTTTGTACCAAAAATTTATAAGAGCAGCAATAAGAAAAACTATCTTTGGATCTCTGTTTGTATGTTTTATTCAGAATCTTATGTTCCTCTCAATTTCCTAACATAAATTGGTTGTGTGGATTCCGGCACCCCCGCATCTCTCAAAGAAAAATATTATTATATAAAAAATCGATATTGCTTTATTATTTAAAACAATGGTGGAAGATTCATATATATCAAACAAACACATGTTTATTACAATATTTTGGTATATGTATTAGAACCAAATTATTAATCAAGACACAAAACAAAATAAAAATACACGTACATGTATATATATCTTATTATATAAAGTAGGATGTGTTAAAGTTACTAATTAACATGATCGCGACACATGTCAAGTTAATCGATCGGATTTTTACACGTGTGATAAGTATATATCTAAAAAAAAGGAAATTAGTATCTATTTCAACTTAAGATAAGGAAAATAAAAAGTATCTATTTCAATTTAAGAAAAGGAAAATAATATATATATATATATATATATAATATAATATAATAAGAAGATTATATAAAGTACGTCGTCTCCCCATAGCAAGCATCACTTTGTGGCAAGTTTTCTATTAGCTATTCTCCTTATAATGCAGTTAGACTCAGGGGCGGACCTACTAAGAGAGAAGATGGGTCATCTGACCCAGGATAAATATTAAACATTAAAGTTGGTATAGTTTCCTATGTTTCCTATGTTTGAACCTCCTCTCTTGAGTTCAAATATCCTCCAATGCATTCATACTAAAATTTTTTGTTTTATTTTATAGCAATAATATAATTAAATAATTTGTCCAAAAAATTAAATAATAATAAATATATAATTAAATAGTATTTAGATTAGTTTATGATCCAGGTAAAAAAAATTTACTTGAACCGCCACTGGTTTTAGACTAGTGAAGCTTGCGTAGCTAATTGTATCCAGAGATCGTCTGTACTTTTCATCAAACTAAAAAGCAATAAAGGGGCGATAATTTATAAAACATGTTTATAACAGTTTATCACACTTGTTTATAACCGTTTATAAAACATACTATAATTAGAATTTCCTGTGTTCTTATATCTTTTATTAAACTTTATAAATGTTTATAAAAATAGTATTTTTGAAAATAAACCGTGTTTTTAAGAAAAAAAATGTTATCATGAAATTCGTATTTTTAAAAATATATTACAAATTAGTAAACCAATCTTGTTATTAAAACAACAATATAAAAAAGTGAAAATGTAATAATTAAATCTTTAGATTTTCTGTTAGATTTTAGACATTTTGTTGTGTTGATCATTTGTTTTTGTGGTAACTTATAAGATTTTTTTTATTATGTTTGATTTCAGCGGTCTATCAAATTTGTAAAAACTATACTCTCTTCCGACCACATGTTTAATTAGTTTGTTTTTTTATTAAATTTAGCAAACGTTATAAATAGATTATTTACTAAACTTACAAAATGTTTTTCTCACAGAAAATTATAAATAGTACATGCAATTGTTGTTATTACTATAACAAATATCTTAAATACAAAATATGAATCATTTGATAGTTTTTATGTTAGTTACTGCTATATGTTTTGGGTTAAATGAAGATTCTGAAGCTTTTGACTGGAGATCCCGGAGAAATCATTTAGTTTTTCATAATCAATTTGTTCCTAATAGTGCTCTCGAGGTTTTTTGCCTCAGTACCAAGAGATTTACTGAATCTGACATATTATACTTTAATGAAACTTTTGACATTTCTTTTTATGATTTTACCTTCGGGGAGACATAATGGATTTGCCATATTCAACACGGGCACGTTAAGTTTTTTTTGGATTATCTTGAAGCATATCGTGTAAAGTCTCCACAATTTGGTCAGTTACGTTCATGGACTGCCAAACGTGACGGGATTTGGTTTACACAAAATTTTGGAAAACGACCAGGGCCTGTAATAAAGTGGAAGACAAAGTAACGTGTTTACATTTTATTAAAATTAACTAATTAATATATATATATATATTACACGTGCGTGTATTTTTATTTTGTTTTGTGTTTTGATTAATAATTTGGTGCTAATACATATACCAAAATATTGTAATAAAACATGTGTTTGTTTGATATCTATGAATCTTCCATCATTGTTTTAAATAATAACGCCATATCTATTTTTATATAATAATATTTTTTTTTTGAGACATGTTTATATCTATATGGTTTTTGTATCAATATAAACGGGGACACATGTTACTTCGATCCAAAAGGGCAGAGTGCTTGGGAAATTTTCCCATCTCTATAGGGAAAAGCTCCAGCGGTTGGCCGTTTATTCAAAACCTTCACCAGATCTTTCTCTTTATCGAAATCAAACTGAAATCTCTTATTTCCCAAGTAAGGGATAATTTAAATCTTTATGACACTAAGGAGAGATCACATTTTAGGATTCTGATGATGTCTTCATCTAGGACCAAATGTCACTTTGTCTGAGACGATTGTCCTCCCTTTTTGCCAGCTCTTGGACAACTGGTTCATACTATCAATATTTTGCTTTATTACCGGTGACATGATGAGGCAAAGTCTGAGTCGTCACACCACACCGACCAACCATATAACTATAACAATCGTAGCAAAAGCTAGAACAAGTAACGAAAACAGCCGCCCAAGAACGTAGCAAGAGCTAGCGAATTTCTGAATTCACTTCTGGAAAACAGATACAATAACAAGCAGAATCGACACACCGCAAATTTGCTCTAGACTATAGATTCCACCGATACAGATCTGAATATGGTTGAGAAAGATAGAGATCTCGTACCCTTTTTGCAGAAATCGAATGGAGTCTCCTAGATCCACTGTTGTGTGCGTGAGAAGTTTACAGCTTACAAATTTTCATTTAACAAAACGCTGCGTTTTGGCTTTTTCCGACAAAACCCAAAACGGCGTCATTTAGGTTTATTTTTTTAAAATCTCCGATGACCAAAACGACGTCATTTTGCTTACGTGGACTTTGACGTGGCATCTGAGTCATCGTCGGTAACGGAATGGAAACGTTGACTAACGGAAAATTGGTCAATGTTGTTTTCGGTTAGAAAACACAAAGTTCAGGTATTAAATTTCAACAATTTACGAGTTTGGGTACTAATTAGCACACCAAAATTGTTTAGACACTAATCTGCTACATTTCTATGAGTTTGGGTACGAATTAGCCGTTTTCCCCCAAAACCCTAGTGCGTTTGCCATATCAACTATCAAATTTTATAGTAGATTTCATAGGTTTCTACAAATCTCCATGTAATACTACAAAAAAAACATTATTTACTTTACCGTAAGTTAATATTTAATTCATTAATTTTTTCGCATAAAGTAAAAAATATTATTTATTGCAATGCATTATAAAGTCAAATCAGCTTCACTACTGCACACATTAGTAAATCTGATCAACTGGAAAATCACATCAACTATACTAGGCTCTTTCTACTTTTATCTCGATAAATGAAATATTACTGAATGTTGATAAATTTTAACTACTACTTTTTTATGATCTTTAAAAAAACCAAATATTAGTTAAAGCTCATCAAATGTTTACTATAAAATATCAAATTCAAAATCCGGATATTAAACTATCATATAGACATTTTAAAAGATAAAAACGGATTATCAGATACAAAAATATACAAAGTAAAATATATAAAAACCATACACTCATAGTGAGTCCTTACTTAATACAAAGAAAAATTGAGCACTATGCAACAAAAATAATTTTTCATGTCATTCAAATAAAGATATAGCTAAATGGTATAATCAAAAATATCCATAATATTGTATTAGCAGTTTAGATGCAGCCAAAAATATTAATAATATTCGAAAACACTACACAAGTACTCTCTACTTGAAACACAAAAAATAGTAAAGTCTGATTTCATATATATAGCTAGTAGCGATATTTGAATCCACATAAACAATACATGAATAACACCTTATAAAATTTTATTTAAATAATAATAAAGTGTTGCAGTGTTGTGAATTAAACGCAAATTACCAAACCTATAGAGGCTACTCAAATCATAACATTGAGAAAGCACAGATGAGTTAATACAATGATAAATGATTCAAAGAGTCCTAAAAGGTAAAAAAAGAAACAGTCTGCAAATAAAACTGATCTAAATGATAAGAAAAAGAACAAAGATATAAGATAAAACATGTGGAAAATCCGATAAAGAAAAAAGAATCTGCCTGGCATGATCATTGCAACTTTCCAACAAAATTATAAGCAGCCTTTTGGTTTCCGATATCGCGATCCTCTTCTTCGATTGTCTCAAGTATAAATCTTAGTTTACATATTAGCAATTGAACGATGTGCATGCCCTTTCTATGTTGTCAACGTTACCTGATTTTTAACAAAAAAATAAGAAAATATGTTAAAAGATACAATATAAACATATATATTAAAGAAATGTTTTGTTAAGTTTTCGAAAAGAGAAATACCCTAAAATACCACTAAAATATTTTTTTGTTCCAAAAATATCATCACTACTTTTTTTCTCAAAAATACCAAAAAATAATATTTTCTAAAAATAGTATAAACTTTAAAAATGATTTTTATGGGTTTATAATTTAAATTTTTGAGTTTGGGTTTAGTATTTCGGATTTAGGGTATATTTTTGAGGGTTAGGGTATATTTTTGAGGGGTTAGGGTTTAGTTTTGAGGGTTTAGGGTTTATTTTTAGTTTTTTGGTATTTTTGAAAAAAATATCATTTTATGGTAGTTTTGGAAGAAAACATTTAGTGATGGTATTTTTGGAAAAAAACTTATTTTAGTGGTATTTTTGAGAATTACCTTTTTTAAAATGTCAATTATTTTTTTCTGTTATTATTTCTACACATATAACCCAAACATGTTCAGAAAAGAAATTAATATTTTAGATAAATTAGTCATTTAGTTAGAAAAAATCAATTAATTTATTATTATTTTACTTAACAAAAGTTGCAGTCTTATAAACAAATACAATTAGAAAAAAATGATACACTATATTTTAAATACATTTTTTATAAATTTCGTATATCTATTATTCGTTGTGTAATTTAAAAATTACTAACAAAAATGATTAAACCAAATTAGTAACACAGTTTCGTGTTTAACGCGGATAAAACAAAATTAGTAAAAAATAAAATAGTTACATCTCTTTTCACTAAAGTCAATTATGTTGTAATGTAGCTTGGACCCACTGACTCTGCCATTACGTTGCAAGCACCTAAATTTGTGTTTTTTCTTTCTACGAAACATTAGATTCATCAATACTCTATAAAATTATGTAAACATAATGTAGTTTCCTATAAATTTAATGAACTACAATGCCTCGAGTATAAGTACTTTCTTCTTCAACAGGTCCTTACATCTCTTCTCACTAAAGTCAATTACTATGTCGTAGCCTAGCGTGGACACAGACTCTCCTCCCATGATGTTGGTAGCACATAACTTTGTGTTTTTTTTCTTTCTACGAAACATTTTAGTCAATAGATTCATCAATACTCAGAAAAATTATGTAAACATAATGTAGTTTCCTATAAATTTAATGAACAACAATGCCTCGAGTATCAGTACTTTCTTCTTTAACGGTTCAACCGGTCCTTGCAGCTCTTCTCACTAAATTCAATTACTATGTTGTAGCCTAGCGTTGACACACTGACTCTCCCATAATGTTGGTAGCACCTAACTTTGTGTTTTTTTCTTTCTACGAAACAGTTTAGTCAATATACTCATCAATACTCGAAAAATTATGTAAACGTAATGTAGTTTCCTATAAATTTGATGAACTACAATGCTTCGAGTATCAGTACTTTCTTCTTCAACGGTTCCTTAGAGTTAATTTTCTTTCTTTGTGAGTATGGATCCAAGATTGCTTTGGGTTACTCAGTCGGGTAGCGTTGATGCTCTACATTCTCTTATTCAAAACGAACCATGTATTCTTCAAAACGCAGACGTTTTACCATTCACCCACACTCCTCTCCATGAAGCTTCATCTACCGGGAAGGTAGACTTGGCGATGGAGCTGATGATTCTGAAGCCATTTTTTGCTCATAAATTGAACTCGGATGGGTTTAGTCCTCTGCATCTCGCTGTGGAAAACCACCAAGTTGAGTTAGCTCTAGAGCTAGTTAAGTTTGATCCCAGCCTTGTTCGTACTCAAGGAAGAGGAGGTATTATTTGCTTCAAAATCTTAATTCATATTTTTGTTTTTGTTTTTGCTAGGTTAAGAAATAAACAATATTTGAAACATAGAACAAAAAGTTACTTATTAACGAGATATTTTTGTTTTTTTTCCACAAGGACAGGTATGACACCGCTTCATCTTGTGGTACAAAAAGGTGACGTCGATCTTCTTACAGAGTTTCTCTTGGTATGTCCTGAGAGCATCAGAGATGCGAATGTAAAAGGAGAAACTGCTTTGCACATCACGGTTATGAACGATGGATACGAAGAGCTCAAAGTTCTCAGAGGGTGGCTGCAACGATTGCGCAAAGCTGATGCTTCATCCACGGAGAATCACGTCTTGAACCAATGCGATCGTGAAGGAAACACGGCGTTGCACTTAGCGGCATACAAGAATAATCACCAGGCATGTTCTTACCTTTCTTTGTACTTTTATCCTAGGTGTTTAAGCGGTTGATCCGTAATCATGTCTAACTTGTTCAAGCGATTGGCCCGTACCCGTAATTAATCACTGCTAAGCCTAATAACTTAATGATCTTATACTAGTATATATACTAGGAATGTGATCCAAGACAATCACATACTATTAGTAAGAACATGTCAATTATCACACCTCTAAAAGACAACTTTGAGTAGGAACACATGTTATAGAGTAAAACTCCTTTAAATCTTTACACAATGTCATCTTCGTTGAAACGTTGTGTTAAAGACTTTTTTATTTATCTAATAAATGGCTGTCTTGAAACATTTATATATACAGGCAGTAAAACAGCTGTTGAAATCCATGTCACTGAACCGGAACATCCAGAACAAAAGTGGTATGACTGCCCTCGATGCATTGCGAGCCAATGGACCACGTCACATGAACACAGATACGGAGAAACTTATACAAAATGCTGGTGGTAAGAGCGCGAACTCTCTTTCCAACGTTAAGAAAACGTCTGTCTTCCTGAGAATCGATCACTTTCTCGGAATACTGGTTCACGGGAATAACACGTTATAGAAGTGGCATGTCAGACGGAACACGTAACACTCTTCTGTTAATAGCAGCTCTGATAATCGCAGCTACTTATCAAACCGCGCCCGAGCCGCTTGATAAAGAGAAATACAAAGACCTATCTGTGGTGGAAATCATATTAGATTTCGTCCTACTATGGGGACTTAATACTATAGCCTTTCTCTTGGCTATTGCCAGAGCCGTGCTTCATGTGGAGTGGGAAAGGCATTTGCCTAAGGCCACCAAAAAAATTAATATAAGAAGGCCACATTTTTTTTCTTTGTGCTTATATATTTATAATATTTAGTTTGATAAAACATGTTTGGGCATTTTGTCTGACTATTCAAAAGTCAAACAACCATTTTCCGTTTAACAACTTACGATACTAAGTTCGTCAATATACAATAACAGAATAGCAATTATTATTATATGGTTATTACGGCCTTTACTAATCAAATTCAAACAACAATCAAATACGTGTATTCAAATAGATACAGCGCAGGTATGCTCGCATTAACAAAAGACTACTCAGAATGAAACGGGTATGAAGATAGGAGAAAATAATTCACAGCCAGTCCTCACCTTAGTCTCGGTTTGAAATGGAACAGAAAGATGACAACGCTGAGCAAAGGCCTTCGGATTAATAAATGGATCCGAAGCGACGACAACAACGCACCAACGCAACAACAATTCAACGTGGAGAGGACAAGACTTGCGGCACGGTAAGATTCACAGACGGTGGTGGTGGCGGCTTTGGAGCAGCAGAACGGCGATGACGGCGAGCGGCGGCGGTGGACTCGAGAAGACGTCGAGTCGGAATGAATTCACGGCGGCTCCTCCCCGCGTCCACGGTTTCGCGTCTGGAAGCTCCGGCTTGGTCCGAAACAGTGGTGGGGCTGACGGGATTAGGGCAGAGGTTCGGTGAGATCGATGGAGTGTGCGGCTCAACAAAGTCTCGGTGCAGCTTTTTAAATGGAGAAGATGAAGGTGACGCAAGGATTTTGCCCTCATGGGCTTGGTTTTCTAATTGGGCCTTTCCCAATTCTTTTGGGCCTGAGTCACGGTCGTGACAATTCTCCCCCGCTTTAGAAGAATTCGTCCCTGAATTCAATCCGCTTCCCGTAAGACCGCTCTTGTCCTTAAAGAGCTCTGGATAGTTGACTAACATTTCTGATTCTGGCTCCCAAGTCTCCTCACGAATACCATCCCTCTCCCAACAGACTTTAATTGTCTTAACCTTCTTACCATGAATCTCTGTTTCTTGATGCTCTAAGATTTCTACCGCTTTACTCGTAACAGTTAAATTTCGGCCCACATCCACCGGCGGCTCGGCTAAGATCAACTCTGGTTCCCGAACCACTTTCCTCAAAACTGACACATGAAACACATCATGAAAGTCTGACAACTCTTGTGGTAAGTCCAACCGATAGGCAACTGCTCCTATCCTCTCGATGATCTTATACGGCCCCATGAACCTTGGCCTCAACTTTTTCATCTTACGATTTTTATCTGTTCCTCGGAACGTTCTCATTTTTAAGTATACATCATCTCCAACTGCGAACTCTAAATCTTTTCTATGCTGGTCTGCATAACTTTTCTGACGGTCATGTGCTTTCTTTATTCTTCCCTTTAGCAATTCCACTTGCTCTATCGTTTCTTGAATCTGTTCAGGCTTTAAGTCTCGTCTCTCCCCCACTTCGGTCTAACATAGCGGGGTTCGACACGGTCTTCCATACAGAGCCTCGTATGGAGCCATTCCGTTACTAGAGTGAAAGCTGTTGTTATACGCAAATTCTACCAACGGTAGGTACTTTCCCCATTTTCCTTCCCAGTCTAACACACAAGCTCTCAACATATCCTCAAGTGTTTGTATCGTCCGCTCGGACTGTCCATCGGTCTGCGGATGGTATGCCGTACTGAGATGCACCTTTGTGCCTAACGCCTTTTGAAAGGCCTGCCAAAAGATCGATGTGAACTTCTGGTCACGATCTGACACGATGCTCACTGGCACTCCGTGTAATCGCACCACTACATCCAAATATTTCTGTGCTAATTGGTCTGCCCCATCCTTTTTCTTGATTGCAAGGAAATGTGCCGATTTCGTGAGTCGATCCACAATCACCCAAATTGCGTCTTTATTTCCGGTTGTCTTCGGTAACCCTGTAACAAAATCCATAGTCACCATATCCCATTTCCACTCCGGCAATGGCAAGTTCTGTAGTAACCCACTCGGCACTCTGCGCTCTGCCTTTACCAACTGACATGTCTGACACTGAGAAACCCACACGGCGATGTCTCGCTTTATCCCGTCTCAGTGGTAGTAACGCTTCAGATCTCGATACATCTTCGTATTTCCCGGGTGAATCGAAAATATAGAGGTATGAGCTTGCCGCAAGACCTCATCCTTTAGATCCTTCTTGTTCGGTACACTTACTCTGTTCCTGAACAAGTAAGTACCATTTGCGGCGGTGCGGTATCCGACCACTCCTTTATTAATCAACTTCCGTAACGCAGTATCCGTCTGCTGCGCTTCACGGATCCTCCACAGTAAATCCGCTTGATCTAAAGCTTCTAATCCTGCTGACCCTTCATCAATAGATGTAGCACATAACCTCAAACTTGTCAAAGTCGCGACGAGCTCTTGCACTTCCTTTCCTTCTGAAACGTCTGCTTTACGTCTACTAAGGGCGTCCGCCACTTGGTTAGCTTTTCCCGGATGGTAGACTATGTCTAAGTCGTAATCCGCCAATAACTCTGTCCATCTTCGCTGCCTCAGGTTTAAGTCCCCTTGAGTGAATATATACTTCAAACTCTTATGGTCCGTAAATACTCTTACCCTCTCTCCGTACAAGTATGAACGCCATATCTTAAGAGCAAAAACAACGGCAGCTAACTCCAAGTCATGCGTTGGGTAATTAACCTCGTTTGGCCTCAACTACCTTGACGCATAAGCAATCACCTGCCCTTCTTGCATAAGCACACATCCTAAACCTGTCCCAGATGCATCTGTATACACCACATACTGTACTCCCGGCTTTGGTAGCACAAGAACTGGAGTACGGGTCAAGTGATCCTTCAGATTCTCGAAGCTCTTAGCACATGCCTCAGACCAAGTAAACTTGACGTCCTTCCCGGTTAACTTTGTCATCGGTTTGGCCATACTAGCGAATCCGTTCACGAACTTACGGTAATAACCTGCCAATCCTAAGAAACTCCGGACCTCAGTAGCGCTTTTAGGCACTGGCCAATTGGTTATGGCGGTGATCTTTTCTGGGTCGACAGCAACTCCTGCTTCCGACACTACGTGACCCAAAAATCCAATTTTTCTCTGCCAAAAACTGCACTTGCTTAGCTTTGCATACAACTTCTGTTCCCTCAGCTTATTCATCACCACTCGCAGGTGCCACTTATGCTCCTTACTCCTCGAGTAAATCAAAATGTCATCGATGAACACGATCACACATTTATCCAAGTATTCCCGGAAAACATTATTCATTAACTTCATGAAAGCAGCTGGCGCGTTGGTCAGCCCAAAAGGCATTACTACGAACTCGTAATGACCATAACGTGTCCGAAAGGCCGTCTTTCTGACGTCTTCCTCTGCTATCGGAATCTGGTGGTAACCCGAGGCCAAATCAATCTTGGAAAACCATGATGCTCCTTGCAGTTGGTCCAACAACTCATCAATCCTTGGTAACGGGTACCGATTCTTTATGGTCACCTTATTTAGTCCCCGGTAGTCGATACAGAGCCTAAAGCTACCATCCTTTTTCTTGACGAATAACACTGGTGCTCCCCACGGTGAACTACTTGGTCGAATGAACCCCTTGTCGGTTAAATCCTCTAACTGCTTCTTAAGTTCGGCCATTTCGGCTGGCGCCAAACGATAAGGTGCTTTCGAAATAGGCGATGTTCCAGGTTCCAACTCTATCGTGAAAGCATCACCCCGATGTGGGGGTGGCCCGGTTAACGGTTCAAACACGTCCTCATACTCTGCTATGACTGGCACTGTACTCAACTTCGGTGCCGATCCTTCCTCGGTCATGGTAATGGTTGCGAGATATGCTTCGTTCCCTCTTTCTAGTAACTCCTCTGCCTGTAGCACCGAGATAATGGAGATCCCGGTACGCTTTTTAATCCCTTGGAAAATCACTTTTCCTTCTGTCCTCGAAATATGTACTCGGGCTCGCGGACAATCTAATATCGCTTGATGCTCGGTCAACCAGTCCATTCCCAGAATAACTTCGTAATGGTTCAACTCCATTTTCACGAGATTCCCGTGCATCTTCTTGCCTTCCAGTACTATGGGTGCTTTTTCGTAAACTCCGGTGGACTTCACAAGCTCATCTCCGGCTGTCTGGATCTCTTTCGTCCTTGAGACGAACACTCCATCAAAAGTCCAGCACTTTGTCAGTGCCGGGCACACAAAGCTATGCGTAGCTCCTGTGTCAAACAAGGTATGGGCGGCGACTCCCCCGACCAAAACCGATCCTATACGGTTGGTATTACACTAAGCAAGGTACTCGAATTCCACGCAAAGTTCACAATGAATAACTCAAAAGTTTAGAGAGAATGACATACCAGCGATCGGTTCCACTCCACCGTGTTCCCCCGCGACAAAAACTCAAGGTCGTGCCGCTTGCCCCGCTGGTGGCGGCGGCAACTGAAGCTGCTCCCGGTTCTGTCCTCTTGGCTGCTGCCCTTGAAGCGGAACTGTACACTGCCTCGCAAAGTGTCCAATCTGCCCACAACGATGGCATGTGATTCTCAGCGGCTGGACCACCCTAGGTTGGGCCGCTCTCGGCACATGACCCGCAGTACAATCCTTTTTCACGTGCCCAGGTTGATGACACCTGTAACAGACGACACCCTTAGGAGTTGCTGCTCCTGAGTTAGCAGTGTCCCAACTCCTCTTATGGCTCTCAGCACCTTTTCCACTCTTAGCTTGAGTATTCTTTGACAACTTGAGCTCTTCATGCAGCCCAATTTCTTGCACAGCAGCGGTTTCTACCAGATCCACCATACTAACATACTTTCTGATAGTACAACGGTTCTTGAGGTCGATTCTTAATCCACTCATGAACTTACGAATATGGTCTGCCTCGTTCAAGTGCCTGGTGGTGAACCTCCTCAGACGGTTGAGCTCTTCCTTGTATTCTCGGACAGTTCGGTTACCCTGACGAAGGTCATCGAAAGCACTCTCCATCCGATCCATGGCCTCTGGCGGAAAGTATTCCCGAGTGAACTCATCCCTGAAATCGGCCCAAGTCAACTCATACCGTCCTTGCGTTGACTCTACCACACCTTTCCACCAAATCATGGCATCATCTTTTAGATATTGCACAGCCAAGTCTCTGCGGTACTCTTACGGGCACCTGATTGCATCAAGGTTATCCTCCAACTTCTTCTTCCAGTTGTCAGCAGCTATAACACTCGCCTTCCCATCAAAGTGATCCATCTGCATATCCCTTATGAGCCTCATCGTTTCCCAGTACGAAGGTCCTTGAACTTGCACCTGCACAGCCGGTGGTGGAGGTGGTGGTGGATACTGTGCTCCCCCGTTCTGGCCATTCAACGGCGCAGCCTGCTGATGCATATTTCCCACTCCTGGGTCATTCTGCATCTGATCTCCAAAACGGTCACGGTACCTCTGCAACTCCTCCATCACGGCTGCAAGCACAGCAGCTTGGTTAGCTCCTGGGGCCGCCCTTGCTGGGTTTGTACCCACTGTCTCATTCTCAGTGTGGTTCCCCTGCACACTTTCGGTCGAAGCAGCTTGCTTTCTACCCTAGCTGCGGGTTGAGCAACTCTCGCGCCTCGCGCAACACGTCCTCTTCTTGGCGGCATCCTGAACACAGAAGAACAAGCAGTTAAACTCTTTCCTAAAGACGAAAAACTTAACACACGAAGAATACATAGACTAAGTCAAGCTAGGTGATGTTTTGCACTTTTCTCTTTTTTTTTTTTTTTTTTTAAATTACCCCTTTTCCCAAAAAGTTTTTTTTTT
>JAHZTW010000001.1:126814930-126844705 GCA_020283515.1 Alliaria petiolata
CAGAGGTTCGGTGAGATCGATGGAGTGTGCGGCTCAACAAAGTCTCGGTGCAGCTTTTTAAACGGAGAAGATGAAGGTGACGCAAGGGTTTTGCCCTCATGGGCTTGGTTTTCTAATTGGGCCTTTCCCAATTCTTTTGGGCCTGAGTCACGGTCGTGACAATTTGATTCCATTTTTCAAAGAAAACAAAGGAATCTTTTATTGTGTTTCAATAATTTTAAATATCAAGCAGTGATTTCTTTTGGCACAAAGTTATGCATGTTGTTTTCAAGTCAAAATTCATTTCATGTCATTTACTTGGACTGAAAGGATGAAGCAACCAACGGTTTATACAACGTTGACTCAAAAGATGAAGCATCCAACTATTTTGAATTTTTCTCCCTAACTTTTAAACTTAACATATTTATCGTTCAGTTAAGAATCTGAATTTATCTATAACGGTGTAACTCGGGAAATTTGAAAGAGTAGAGGACGAATTGGATTAAATATGTAATTATGTTCAACAAAGTACATATCCCGCGTCTTCTTTTGAAAGAATCTCTCAAGTCATAAAAAAATTATTCCTCCTTGAAATTTTTAATCTAAAAACTCTTGTATTTGTTGCAGAAAGGTATGCATTCACTTTGTCCAGCTTTATCGTCAAAGCATCGAGGGTGGCTTATGATATCAATGCTCTTTCTCAATCTGTTTAGATTGGGTAAGCTGCTCATTCCCTTAGATGATTTTGTAGTAAAAATCAACTTATTAATATGCTAAACTTTTGTACGAATCTATAAACACCAAAAACCATTAGACTGTAAAAATGATATGAAATAGAATACCATTATTAAAACAAAGAAATGAATTGAAATCTCATTAATAATCAAAAACAATGTGAAAGCCTTCTCTGAGTCATCCATCTCAAGTAGTTCGTAATTATGTAGAATCCACCCAGCACATATACCATCGGAAACAGAGAAGAAGGATTTAAAGCCTTCACATTTGTTTCTTCAAATGTGATCTTTGTTGAATTTTTGATTGTTTTAATTGTATATGTATTGTCTGAGCTCTTTGTTGGACCTGCAATAGTTAATATGATTAGATATAAAAGGCATAATAAACTGTCTAGCATATATAACTTATACACATAAAATATGAACTCGATTTTTGACCAACCATATACTTCTCTTTCGCTGGTTCTTTTTGCAGGTGATTTCCCTGAAGTGAACAATCTGGAAAGAGTGTTCTGGCATTGCTGATTAGGTATGTTACTATATCATTACAGGGTTTATTGCTAGTTGATCTTTCAGTGACTTGTGATGATGGCATAATAGATGGAGACTAACCTTTGATAGTGACTTTCAATATAACCATAAACAGTTTGTTTGTACTTGGGGATTTCATAATTTAAGGAAAAGCTTTTGGTTTCTTTTCCATTCATGATTTACCCTACAATGGATACAATGAAAACAAAATGTGATTAGTAAACATGAAATATATAAGAGGAAAAACATATACAGTAGAACCTCTATAAATTAATACTCTATAAATTAATAATCACTATAAATTAATACTTTTTGCCGGTCCCGAGTCGGGCCAGTGTAAAAAAATGTAAATTTCGATAAAATAATAAGATAATAACTTTTTTGAAAGTCCTATGTAAAAATATGGTCCCAATAATAACATAAATTAATAATTATAAATCTAAGCATATATAAATATATGTATAAATCTAGACATATAGGACTAAGACAATCTAGTAAAATATGAGTCTATTGTTGTTTGTTTCTTCTTAAAGTTGGATTCTCTCTGGAGTTCATCTCTAATTTTTCTTGTTGCATCAACAATTCCTGGTATTGTTTTCTCGGTTTGCATCCAAAAATTATGAAGAGTTCTAGAAGCCATAAGTGCTTCTTGACGCGTAACTAGTACAGATTCCATATTATCATCTTCAACTTCATCATCAGCATTAAGGACGGTAGCCACAATTTCTTCTAAACTCTGAATTTCTGAGCATGTATCATTTTCACCTGAATAGTCGAGTATGCTGTTGACATCCATTCTATTCCGATAGTTGAGATTAATAATCACAGCTTCAAGTTCATGAATGTTGCTTGACTCATCTTCCACATTTATTGGTGCAGCATCTCCTGAACGAATTTTGCAGTGTCGAAAACAATTTGCTATTGTCTCTTGATGAACATTAACAGTCCAAGCTGAAACTGCAAAATTGATAGCATCCAAAACATTGATCTTACCTGGATCAAATTGACCCAACTCATAGCCTTCCAAAATCTCACGGTAAAATCTCCTGCGATAATGCATCTTAAAAGATCTTATGATTCCAGCGTCACAAGGTTGAATTTTTGATGTCATATTTGGTGGCAAGAAGAACAACTCAACATTCTGCAATCCTTCAATATTTCTTGGATGTGCTGGACAATTATCTACCACAAATAAAACTCTTCTACCATGCATTCTCATATCAAACCAGCGGATATATTCTTCAAAAATCACACTTGTCATCCAAGCTCTTTTGTTGGCACGGTAGTGACAATTCAAGTTATCCATGTTGACATTCTTGAAACAACGTGGCTTTGCATATTTTCCAATAATCCATAAAGGAATCTTTTCAGACCCATCTTCATTGCAGCAAATAACCACCGTTAGCCTTTCCTTGTCTTGCTTTTTTCCTTCAAGTTGTTTCGTTGCAAGAGAATGATCAGCTTGTAATCTATAAAACAAACCAGTTTCATCCATATTAAAAACATCTTTCATAGGGAATTTATCTATTGTTTCCCTTATAGCTTCAAGTTTCTTCTCCATGTCTTGTACATCAACAGAACCACTCTCTCCAAAACGACGAAAAGACTTGATGCCATGTCGTGTTTTGAATTTTTCAAGCCAGCCTTGAGAAAATTGTTGCTCCGAATCTTGTTGAGGGTATACAAGTTTCATTGTCTCTTTTGCCTTCTCCAAAATTAGCTCTCCAGACATATTCACATGATCTTGGTATTGGAGAAACCACTCAAACAGAACTTTCTCCATCTCTGGAAATTTTGCTGGTTTATGCCGCTTGGTATCTCTTCCTATTTCCAAGTTACTTGAAAGATATTCAGCTGATCGTTTGAGTGTGTTTGAGATTGTACCTTGACTAATTTTTAGATGATACTTTTCTGCAAGCCACAATTGCAAATCCTTTTGAGTGCATCCTGTATTATCTCTTTTGTACTCACATAATTCTTTGCGTATTTGATCCGTCATTGTTGATTTTGCAACACCTTTTAGATGGGAAGCCATTGCTAAGAATGTGTGAATGGAGAAAAATAATTAATCAAAAGTATTATAACAAAGTCTCGTGCAAGATATAAACATACGTAAGGAACTTTAACAAAAAACAAAGAGGAAACTTATAAGATATTATTTTCAAAATGGAATATATATTAACATAAAAAAATATGTAAACAACAAAGTATAAGAAAATTTTAATAAAATAGAATTCTATAGAATTATAGACCAAACCGAAAATCTCTCTATAAATTAATAAATTATTAATTTATCGATAAATTAATAATTATTAATTTATCGATTAATTAATACCTCTATAAATTAATAAAATATCATAGTCCCAACATTATTAATTTATAGAGGTTTTACTGTATGTTACGATTTAGTAACATAAATCTAGAAATAACCTTTGAATAGTAGAGAATTAACTCCATTGTTTCTCTAAAACTCTTCGGTTACATCCACATTCAATAATTTTAATAGATGTTGGAAATTCTAATTAAGTAATTAGCAGATACGAAAACAAATATTAAGAATCTATTGGAATATGATAGTAGTAATACTGACATAGTTGACTCTTTGTTGGATAGAACCATTTCAAGGGGCAGAGCGGATGAAAAAATATACCGTTTACATGTATGCATGATCTTGACTTGAATTTTCCAAGCGTTTTTGAAAGGCTTTCACTTGAATTCTCCAGGTCGATTTGAAAGGCTTGATGTTTTTCAATGGAGTGATCAGTATTATTGAAGCCATTTCTCAACAGCTGTATCGGTTATTTTTCTCGAGGTATGAATGCTTGAACAATATTGCTTCGCTATTTATATAATCTCAAGTAGGTATAGTTAGGTATGGGTTGAATATTTTCGGTGAAAGGATCTTGGAAATGTAGATATTCTGAGTTAATTGTAGTTGAAAATCTCAACAAAATTTTATAGAAGTTACTAAATTGTAGGGAGTTAAAGAATATATGTTTCATTGATTTTCAAAGAACTGAGATCACTTTAAGGTTAGATTCATAAGTCCGATCTCTTATTCGAAAATCTTGTTAGGTTGTTACGAAATTAAATTATGTGAAAGAATATATTCATGATCATATTTGATTTCGAAGTTGGCAAGATATTAATGATTGCCGAGATTTGCTAAATTGATAATCATATTCCCATTTCCGTTAGCAATATTATGTTTTTTTTTTACAGGTGAAGAAAAGAAGTTGTAAAACCGATCAAATTCCTATATTTCTATAATCTTGGTTTAATTTAAATGCGTTCATAAAGATCCGCGTCTTTTTGATATAGGTTTCGGGTCGGGTTATTTTTGTATTTCGAGTTGACTCAGTTGACTCGGTCGGTTTTAACCCCAAATATATCTGTTGCCAAACAGTTTTTATGTATTAACTCAATGGCACAGATTGTAATTAAATGATTTTTGTCGAGTATCCCTATAAATGTACTTCCAAAATAATATTGTAGGGATAACTTTGACAATATAGAAATGACATGCACATAGTTCAATTGCTAATATGCAAACTAAGATTCATACTTGAGACAATCGAAGAAGAGGATCGAGATATCAAGAACTAAAGGCTGCTTATAATTTTGTTGGGAAGTTGCAATGATCATGCAAGACAGATTCTTTTTTCTTTATCGGGTTTTCCACATGTTTTATCTTATATCTTTGTTCTTTTTTCTTATCATTTAGATCAGTTTTATTTGCAGCCTGCCGTTAGATGTTTATTTTTTAATCTTTTAGGATGGTGTGTAGTCTTTGAATCATTTATCATTGTATTAACTCATGTGCTTTTTCTCAATGTTATGATTTGAGTAGCCGACATAGGTTTGATAATTTGCGTTTAATTCACAACACTGCCATACTTTATTATTATTTAAATAAAATTGTATAAATTGTTACTTATGTGTTGTTTATGTGGGTTCAAATATCGCTAGTAGATATATATATGAAATCAGACTTTACATGTTTTAAGCAAAGAGTTACTTGGGTAGTGTTTTGGAATATTACTTATATTTTTTGGCTGCATCTAAATTGCTAATACACTATTATGGATATTTTTGATTATACCATTTAGCTATATCTTTACTTGAATGACATGAAAAATTAATTTTTTTGGATAGTGCTCAATTTTTCTTTGTATTAAGTAAGGACTCACTATGAGTGTACGGTTTTTATATATTTTACTTTGTATAATTTTGTATCTGATAATCTGTTTTTATCTTTTTAAAATGTCTATATGATAGCTTAATATCCGGATTTTGAATTTGATATTTTATAGTAAATATTTGATGAGATTTAACTAATATTTGGTTTTTTTTAAAGAACATAAAAAGAGTAGTAAAAATTTGATAATATTTTTTACTTTATGCGAAAAAATTAATGAGTTAAATATTAACTTACGGTAAAGTAAATAATGTTTTTTTGTAGTATTACATGGAGATTTGTAGAAACCTATGAAATCTACTATAAAATTTGATAGTTGATATGGCAGACACACTAGGTTTTTGGCGACAACATAAACGATTTTGTAAGCCGTAAACTTCTCACGCACACAACAGTGGATCTAGGAGACTCCATTCGATTTCTGCAAAAAGGGTACGGGATCTCTATCTTTCTCAACCATATTCAGATCTGTATCGGTGGAATCTATAGTCTAGAGCAAATTTGCGGTGTGTCGATTCTGCTTGTTATTGTATCTGTTTTTCATAAATGAATTCAGAAATTCGCTAGCTCGTGCAACGTTCTTGGGCGGCTGTTTTCGTTACTTGTTCTAGCTTTTGCTACGATTGTTATAGTTATATGGTTGGTCGGTGTGGTGTGACGACTCAGACTTTGCCTCATCGTGTCACCGGTAATAAAGCAAAATATTGATAGTATGAACCATGTCCAAGAGCTGGCAAAAAGGGAGGACAATCGTCTCAGACAAGGCGACATTTGGTCCTAGATGAAGACATCATCAGAATCCTAAAATGTGATCTCTCCTTAGTGTCATAAAGATTTAAATTATCCCTTACTTTGGAAATAAGAGATTTCAGTTTGATTTCGATAAAGAGAAAGATCTGGTGAAGGTTTTGAATAAACGGCCAACCGCTGGAGCTTTGCCCTATAGAGATGGGAAAATTTCCCAAACACTCTGCCCTTTTGGATCGAAGTAACATGTGTCCCCGTTCATATTGATACAAAAACCATATAGATATAAACATGTCTCACAAAAAAAAATATTATTATATAAAAATAGATATGGAGTTATTATTTAAAACAATGATGGAAGATTCATAGATATCAAACAAACACATGTTTTATTACAATATTTTGGTGTATGTATTACAGTATTAGCACCAAATTATTAATCAAAACACAAAACAAAATAAAAATACACGCACGTGTAATATATATATATTAATTAGTTAATTTTAATAAAATGTAAACACGTTACTTTGTCTTCCACTTTATTACAGGCCCTGGTCGTTTTCCAAAATTTTGTGTAAACCAAATCCCGTCACGTTTGGCAGTCCATGAACGTAGCTGACCACATTGTGGAGACTTTACACGATATGCTTCAAGATTGTCCAAAAAAAACTTATCGTGCCCGTGTTGAATATGGCAAATCCATTATGTCTCCCCGGTGGTAAGATCATAAAAAGGAATGTCAAAAGTTTCATTAAAGTATAATATGTCAGATTCAGTAACTCTCTTGGTTCTGCGGCAAAAAACCTCGAGAGCACTATTAGGAACAATTTGATTATGAAAAACTAAATGATTTCTCCGGGTTCTCCAGTCACAAGCTTCAGAATCTTCATTTAACCCAAAACATATAGCAGTAACTTACATAAAAACTATCAAATGATTCATATTTTGTATTTAAGATATTTGTTATAGTAATAACAACAATTGCATGTACTATTTATAATTTTCTGTGAGAAATCCATTTTGTAAGTTTAGTAAATAATCTATTTATAATTTGATAAATTTAACAAAAAACAAACTAATTAAACATGTGGTCGGAAGAGAGTATAGTTTCTACAAATTTGATAGACCACTAAAATCAAACATAATTAAAAAATCTTGCAAATTATAAGTTACCACAAAAACAAATGATCAACACAACAAAATATCTAAAATCTAACAGAAAATCTAAAGATTTAGTTATTACATTTTCACTTTTTTTATATTGTTGTTTTAATAACAAGATTGGTTTACTAATTTGTAATATATTTTTAAAAAAAACTAATTTCATGATAACATTTTTTTTTAAAACACGGTTTATTTTCAAAAATACTATTTTTATAAACATTTATAAAGTTTAATAAAAGATATAAGAACACAGGAAATTCTAATTACAGTATGTTTTATAAACGGTTATAAACAAGTGTGATAAACTGTTATAAACATGTTTTATAAATTATCGCCCCTTTATTGCTTTTTAGTTTGATGAAACGTACAGGCGAGCTCTGGATACAACTAGCTACGCAAGCTTCACTAAAGTGTCTAACTGCATTCTAAGGAGAATAGTTAATAGAAAATTTGCCACAAAGTGATGCTTGCTATGGGGGAGACGACGATAGAATTCTCAAGGAACCAGAAAGTGGAGATCCGAGTTTCAAGGAGATTTACGAAAAGCTTGATAAGATTGGAAAAGCCTTCTTAATTTACCAAAGGATGGTTAATTACATTAACGAATTCGATGCGAGTCAACAAGGATATCAAGAGATGTGTGTTGAAGGAAGTGCATAAGCTGAAGAAGAAATGAACTACATGGGAAACCAGGGTGGCTATCAGAACCAAGGCTTTCAACAAGGGGGTTTCCAGCAAAGACCTCATTTCCTGCTTAACTTTCAACAAGGGTATCAGCCTCACATCAACAACTTCCAAGGTCAAGCTAACGAAACAGTCCAAGCTGTTCCAGACTTTGATGTGAAAGGAATGAAGCAGAAACTAGTGGAAGGGCAAGCTAAAGCCTATATGGAAATGAACAAGAAGATGACAGAAATCCACACAAATATTTATGGAGGGTACAATTATTTGCAAGACAAGATCGAAGTCATCTCGGCTCATGTTAAGGCCTTCGATACTCAGGTAACTCAAGTTGCCTCTAGCTCGCTTCCCGAGGGTAAACCAAACAAGTTCTTCATTGCCATTACTACAGTTGCTACCAAAGGAGTAAAGGAACTCATCGATGAAAATCAAGAAGCTATTAGAGAGCTCGAGAAACTCATGAAGGACCCTAATGAAGAAAAAGCTGCAGAGGATAACTCTGAGCCGAAACAGAACAGCAAGACAGAGGATCAGATTTCTGAACTTGCACAGGAAAAGCCTCTCAAGAGAGAACTTTCTGAGTATGTTCCAGGGATACCTTTCCCAACGCCAACTTACACAAAAGCTCAGAAGAAAGTGTTCTGGAAGATGAGAACATACTTAGCAAGCATCAAGGTCACGATGCCATTTATGGACAATCATACTCAAGTTCCTATTTTTGTGAGGTGCATCAATATTATCCCCGCTAATGTTGTAAAAGTTGAGAAGGTGGTATAGCTTTATTACTCACCACGAGCCCAAAATCTAAGGAAAATGTAATTTTGAAGAGCGAAAACCTAGGAAAATTTATGATACCATGTTCTCACAGAAGTTTTGAGATAGTAGGAGCTCTAAGAGAATCAGGAGCGAGCATGAATGTTGTATCATTCAAGGTGGTGCAACATCTGGGAATCAAGGACATAAAGAAACATCCCTTATCTCTAATATTTGGGGATTCATCTTCAAAAGCACCATCGGCTTGATTGAGGACTATCCTCTCAAAGTTGGGGACTGTTTAGTTCAAACAGATTTGATTGTGCTAGAAATGGTATCAGCTGAAAACGTCCCGCTTATTCTTGGGACACCATTATTAACTATAGCAAGAGCAAAAATTGATTTCCCAAACAAAAGGGTTACTCTACAGAACGTGGATCTGAAGGTTTCCTACCACATTAAGCCTCCTTTGACCTCTCTTGTTAGGGCGGTTGCTAAAGGAGAAAAAAAGGGAACCAAGGTGACACAAGAAACTTGAAAATAACATCGAGGAAGCTCTATTTCTGAAAACTCAAGACGCTCTGGTTAATCAGAAGAAGGGACCGTGTGACGGTGATAGTTCTAAGAACAGAGTTTTAGAAAGCAATACTGTTGTATCTAGAGCTTGTCTATATTTTTCATCAATCTAAAAAAGCAATAAATGAGGCGACAAGTTCCTATGAAAAAACTATGAAAGTTTTGTTGTTGTTGTGTGTAAAAAACTTTAGAAATTTCGTACTTATATATATAACTTTTGATGTTATAAAAATGTTATCAACCCTATAATTTATAAAACATGTTTATAACAGTTTATAAAACATGTTATAATTTTTATAATTTTTTATGTTCTTATGTCTCTTATTAGATTTTATAAATATTTATAAAATAGTGTTTCTAAAAATAAACAGTGTTTTAAAAAAAAATATTATCATGAAATTAGTATTTTAAAAATATATTAAAAATTAGTAAACCAATCTTGTTATTAAAACAACAATATAAAAAACTGAAAATTTAAATATTTTATTGTGTTTTCATTTGTTTTTGTGTTAAGTTATAATTTGGACGATTTTTTTATTAGGTTTGATTTTAGTAGTCTATCAAATTAGTAAAACTATACTCTCTTCCGACCACATGTTTAATTAGTTTGTTTTTTTGTTAAATTTAGCAAATGTTATAAATAGATGATTTATTAAACTAACAAAATGGATTTCACACAGAAAATTATAAATACTACATGCAATTGTTGTTATTACTATAACAAATATCTTAAATATAAAATAGAAATAATTTGATAAATTTTATGTTAGTTACTGCTATATGTTTTCGGTTAAATGAAGATTCCGAAACCTGTGGGTTGTTCTCCATAAAGGCAAATCATATTGTATTTCCTAATCAACTTGATCCTAATATTACTCTCGACATTTTTTTGCCACATAAGCAAGAGAACTACTGAATCTTTCATATTAAAGTTTAATGAAACTGTTGACATTCCTCTTTATGATAATCATGTGGATACAAAACGGAATTGCCATATTCAACACGGATCTAACGGTAAGTTTTTTTTTGACAACCTTGAAGCATATCATGCAAATGCTCGTCGATGTGGGGCCAGCTACGTTCATGGACTGCCAAACATGATGGGATTTGGTTTACAAATTTTTTTTGGAAAACCGCCAGGGTATCTGGGTATGTACTAAATTGAAAGACAAAGTAACGTGTTTTACATTTTATTAAAATTAACTAATATATATATATCCGCGTTTACGCGGATTTGTAATAACAAAATTTTAAACCCGTTAGTTTTTAAAAAAAAAAAATAGAAAACGAAATCGGATTACTACAAAATATATATTAAAAACATAAAATAGAAACCTAAGAGTTGTTATTTATTTTAATTTTCATATGTTTTCAATTAAAATATTCAAAACACATAATCTTTTGCGGATCCTAAAAACTCTACTTCTTTTGTAGTTCACACACTTTATTAACTATTTTTTTCTATTCTGCTTCATTAAAAACTTGGGTATGCAATTCGAATCATTCGATTATGTTAACAATCTCCCAATTAACCCTCTCCAAGCAAACAAAGTCTTTTTTCTCTTCATAGTCATCTCCCGTATATGATCTCTCTACTCTCTATATCAAAGTTAATCTTATTAGAAATATATCATAGTTAATCTTATTTACTTTTTTTAATTTTTTTAAAAATTCTAATAGATCCTTTTCATAATTAATATAAATTCTAATATTTTATCGGGACACGTGTGAGAATACTGAAATATATCGAAGTTCATCTTTTTTGTTTTTTTTCGTTTTCTTAAATTCTAATAGATCATTATCATAGTTAATATAAATTCTAATATTTTATCGGAACACGTGTCAGAATCTGAATCAAATAGCAATATTGTTTACTTTATTTTTATTTTTCTTTTCTTGAATTGCAATAGATACTTTTTTTTTCATTTTCTTAAATTGAAATAGATACTTTTGTTTTATTTTCCTATTTTTAGATGTATAATTATGACACGTGTCAAAAGCAGATCAATTAACTCGACATGTGTCGCGATCATGTTAATTAGTAACTTTGACGCATCCTCGTGTCGCGATCAAGTTAATTAGCAATCTTATTTACTTTATTTTTTATTTTCCTTTTCTTAAATTGAAATAGATACTTTTTATTTTCCTTTTCTTAAATTTAAATATATACTTTTGTTTTATTTTCTTTTTTTAGATATATACTTATGACACGTGTCAAAATCCGATCGATTAACTTGACATGTGTCGCCATGTTAATTAGCAATCTTATTTACTTTATTTTTTATTTTCCTTTTCTTAAATTGAAATAGATACTTTTTATTTTCCTTTTCTTAAGTTGAAATAGATACTATTTTCCTTTTTTTAGATATATATTTATGACACGTGTAAAAATCCGATCGATTAACTTGACATGTGTCGCGATCAAGTTAATTAGTAACGTTAACGCATCCTACTTTATATAATAAGATTCTTATGATATTATATTATATATACTTTTTATTTTCTTTTTCTTAAATTGAAATAGATACTTTTTATTTTCCTTATCTTAAGTTGAAATAGATACTATTTTCCTTTTTTTTAGATATATACTTATGACACGTGTAAAAATCCGATCGATTAACTTGACATGTATCGCGATCATGTTAATTAATAACCTTAACGCATCCTACTTTATATAATAAGATAAATATACATGTGCGTGTATTTTTATTTTGTTTTGTGTCTTGATTAATAATTTGGTTCTAATACATATACCAAAATATTGTAATAAACATGTGTTTGTTTGATATATATGAATCTTCCACCATTGTTTTAAATAATAAAACAATATCAATTTTTTATATAATAATATTTTTCTTTGAGAGATGCGGGGGTGCCGGAATCCACACAATCAATTTATGTTAGGAAATTGAAAGGAACATAAGATTCTGAATAAAACATACAAACAGAGATCCAAAGATAGTTTTTCTTATTGCTGCTCTTATAAACTTTTGGTACAAAGTGATAAACGATATGATGTCTTTTGCTAGGTAAAAAATGTGGCGATTCTATCAAATTCTACTTCTATTTATACAAGTCCTTTTAACTGCATCACCGAAAATCTCGGGAAATATTCTATAGGTTTACTTCTATTTCTCTTTGACGGCACCCCTTCCGCAACGCTTGTTCTTCTAGGGCGAGTCATGCCTCAGATCTCTCCATGGGCTTACAGCTCGGTCCACATGCGCAACGCTTCGTCTTGGGCTTGGCTTCTTCTGTCGTCGTCTAAGCCCACTAGAAAACCAACTAACCAACTAGTCGCGGCTCGGTTCGGCTCATCGCAGCCCAGTTTGGGTCGGTTCAGCTCGCTGCGGTCCGGTTTAGCTCGTTGCGGCCCGGTTCAGATCAGTTCAGCGCGCATAGGGGTTTTCACCCGGCTCGCCAAGGCGTTTTCCTCCGGCTCGCCTAGGCGTTTTCGTCCAGCTCGCCTAGGCGTTTTACCGGCTTGCCTAGGCGTTTTCCACTGGATCGCCTAGGGATTTTTCTCCGGCTCGCCTTGGCGTTTTCCACCAGCTCGCCTAGGCGTTTTTCTCCGGCTTGTTAGGTCTCTTCTTGGCCAACCAGACTTTGTTGGGTTTGACTAGGTCCATTTATATGCTTAGACGTTTTCGGAGTTGATCTCGGTGGGGTGAAAACCGACCCCAAGAAAAGACATGTTTATATCTATATGGTTTTTGTATCAAGAATTTAGAGTGATTTATAATATTTTTTGGGCGTTTATTAGATAAATAATTTAGAGTGATTGAAAAATATTTATAAAATTAGTATTTTATAAAATATATTACAAATTAGTAAACCAATCTTGTTATTAAAACAACCATATAAAAAAATGAAAGTTTAAATAACTAAATCTCTAGAGTTTTTGTTAGATTTTAAATATTTTATTGTGTTTTCATTTGTTTTTGTTTTAAGTTATAATTTGCACGATTTTTTACTAGGTTTGATTTTAGTAGTCTATCAAATTTGTAAAACTATACTCTCTTCCGACCACATGTTTAATTAGTTTGTTTTTTTTGTTAAATTTAGCAAACGTTATAAATAAATGATTTATTAAACTAACAAAATCGATTTCTCACAGAAAATTATAAATACTATATGCAATTGTTGTTATTACTATAACAAATATCTTAAATATAAAATATGAATAACCTGATAAATTTTATGTTAGTTACTGCTATATGTTTTGGGTTAAATGAAGATTCTGAAACCTGTGACTTGTTCTCCATAAAGGCAAATCATATTGTATTTCATATTGGGTCCTAATAGTACTTTCGACATTTTTTTGCCACATAAGCAAGAGAACTCCTGAATCTTCCATATAAAAGTTTAATGAAACTGTTGACATTCCTTTTTATGATAATCATGGGGATACAAAATGGAATTGCCATATTCAACACGGATCTAACGGTAAGTTTTTTTTTGGACAACCTTGAAGCATATCATGCAAATGCTCGTCGATGTGGTCAGCTACGTTCATGGACTGCCAAACATGATGGGATTTGGTTTACAAAAAATATTGGAAAACCGCCAGGGTATGTACTAAATTGAAAGACAAAGTAACGTGGTTTACATTTTATTAAAATTAACTAATATATATATATATATATATATATATGCATGTTTTTTTATTTTGTTTTGTGTCTTGATTAATAATTTGGTGCTAATACATATACCAAAATATTGTAATAAACATGTGTTGGTTTAATATGTATGAATCTTCCACCATTGTTTTAAATAATAAAGAAATATTGATCTTTTATATAATAATATTTTTCTTTGAGAGATACGGGGGTTGGAATCCACACAATCGAGTAGAATAGAAGATTCGGAATAAAATATACAAACAGAGATCCAAAGATAGTTGATAAGCTTTTGATACAAAGTGATAAACGATATGATATGTCTTTTGCTAAGTAAAAGATGTGGCGATTCTATCAGATTCTACGTCTATTTACATATACAAGTCCTTTAAGCGCATCACCAAAAATCTCGGAAAATATTCTATAGGTTTACTTTTATTTCTCTTTGACGGCACCCCTTCCGCAACACTTGTTCTTCTAGGACGAGTCATGCCTCGGATCTCTCCATGGGCTTACGTCTCGGCCCACAAGTGCAATGCTTCGTCTTGGGCTTGGCTTCTTCTGTTGTCGTCTAAGCCCACTAGAAAACCAACTCGCCGTCTCGGCCCATTGGAGAACCAACTCGTCGCGGCTCGGTTCGGCTCATCGTAGCCAAATTTGGGTTGGTTCAGCTCGTCGCGGCCCGGTTTGGCTTGCTGTGACTCGGTTCAGATCGGTTCAGCGCGCCTAGGGGTTTTCATCCGGCTCGCCAAGGCGTTTTCCTCCGGTTCACCTAGACGTTTTCCTCCGGCTCGCCTAGGCGTTTTCCTCCAGCTCGTCTAGGCGTTTTCCTCCAGCTCGCTCAGCTCGCCGAGGCATTTTCCTCCGGCTCGCAAAGGCATTTTTTCTCCAGCTTGCCTAGGCGTTTTACTGGCTCGCCTAGGCGTTTTCCACCAGCTCATCAAGGGATTTTTCTTCGGCTCGCCTTGGCGTTTTCCACCAGCTTGCCTAGGTGTTTTTCTCCGGCTCGTTAGGTCTCTTCTTGTCCAACCAGACTTTGTTGGGTTTGACTAGGCCCTTTTATATACATAGACGTTTTCGGAGTTGATCTCGGTGGAGTGAAAACCGACCCCAACAAGAGACATGTTTATATCTATATGATTTTGTATCAAGAATTTAGAGTGATTTAGAATGATTTTTTGGGCATTTATTGGATAAAGAATTTAGAATGATTTTGTGGGAAGTTAAGCAGGAAATGAGGTCTTTGCTGGAAACCCCCTTGTTGAAAGCCTTGATTCTGATAGCCACCCTGGTTTCCCAAGTAGTGCATTTGTTCTTGAACTTATGCACTTCCTTCAACATAGGTGGTTTCCCAAGTAGTGCATTTGTTCTTGAACTTATGCACTTCCTTCAACACACATCTCTTGGTATCCTTGTTTACTCGCATCGAACTCAGTAACGTAATTAACCATCCTTTCATAAACTAAGAACTTAAATAACAGTTTTTTTGTTGTTGTTATTCCCAAATGTTGCAGTGACTCTGTGTTTAATAATTGGAACTGGAGAGATTCCGACAACTCGATGTTGTCGATATACAAGGAACTAACTCATAGATGCTGGTCTGAGGATTCGGATTCATGTTCAAAAAAAAAAAATTGATCTTACGACCTCTAAATTTATTTTTTGTGTTTCTCAAGTCAATGTAGCTTTACAGTAATTTGTACTTTTTCTTTCCTTACGAATGGAATATAGAATTTAATTACGCATATAAGGTTCGGTTGTTTATGATTAGTTATGAATGGAATAGAGGATGATAAATTGATGAGAGTAAAAACACAAAGGTGTTTAGAAAAAATCATTATTAGACTCTCATGAGAATAATGTTACAAGATGCATATGCCTATATAGAGATAATAAAAGCGATCTAATTTCCTAAAATAATATGTAAATAATACATTTAAATAAAGCTACATTTCCTATTCTAAGATATTGGTAAATATAGATTATTCCTGATTCTTGATATGGTCGATCCTCTCGATCTCACAATACCCTCCTGCAAGCTCATATGTGGTAACACATGTGAGATTGAACAAGCTAGGCTTCAATATATCGGCATTATTGATGTCGCAACTAGAAGTGTAAAAGACAAGAAAGCTAAGGAACTCAAGTGTTCAAGCTTTAATGTCGATAATCCTTGTGAGAAGCTGAATTCACGCAAGGATTTAGAGCAGAAAGTCTCTTACTTTATTAATCAAAAACAACCAACGAACAATGAATCCCTTACAAGAGTATTTATACTACTTGTTCGAATAAGTAAACCCTAAAGCTTAGTCGGGATGACAAAGATAAGAAAATGGAAATAAGAAAGAAAACCAAAGTCCAAACAAAAACACTAACACGGCTTGCTCTTATTGCAGCCCATAAAGAGTACGATGTCGCTACATCAGGTCGCCCAGGGTAGAAGAAAATTTGTCTTCGAATTTGGATCATCTTCATCTGAAGCATATGGAACCAAGTGTTTGACATTAAAGATATCCGACGTATTCATGTGTGGAGCGAGGCGCAGACGGTAGGCATTGTTGTTAATCATTTCAAGAACGCCAAGTGGTCCAACCTTCCGTGCTTTCAACTTGTTGTATGATTGTGGAGGAAAACGGTCCTTGGTGAGGACAGCATATACCTTATCTCCTACATGAAATTTAACATCCCGACGTCTAGTATCAGCGTCCGCCTTATATTTACTTGTCGCCGTCTCTAAGTTTTTCTTGACTTGTTGATGAATTGTTGCGAACTCTTCGACCAAATCACAAGCCCTTCCATGAGAACAAGTCATATCCGGAGTAATGCTTAAGTCAATTGGTCCACAGGGAATAGAGCCAGAAATGACGTGAAAAGGACTAAACCCTGTGCTCCGATTGATTGCATAATTGTGTGCAAACTCTGTCTGACATAGAACTGAATCCCAAAAATTAATGTTATCATCGACCAGGCAATGTAAAAGATCACCAAGCGCTCAGTTAGTAATCTCAGTTTGGTCATCAGATTGAGGATGATAAGTTGAACTCATATCGAGAGTACTACGAAGTAAATGCTACAAAGATCACCAAAAATGACTTAAGAATCGCGAGTCCCGATCAGATACAATGGACAAAGGGAGGCCATGAAGCTTGTAAATCTCGTGAAAGAACAAAGTAGTGACCTGAACCGCATATGTTGTCTTTTTGCAAGGCACAAAATGCACCATCTATGAAAATCTATCTACGATAACAAAAATAGAATCGTGCGAGGCAATCGCAAAACAAAATCCATACTTATATCAGTCCAAGGCTGAGAAGGGATTGGTAAAGGCATGTACAAAGCAGCATTAGAAGCATGACGTTTAGAAGCTAGACAAATCCCACACCTCACAATGTAACGCTCCACATCACATTGCAGCGACGTCTAAAAGTACGAAACAGTTACTAACTCGAGTGTGCGATCACGACCAATGTGTCCCTCGCTATGAATCTTGCGAATCACTTGCAGGTGAAGACTACACTCTGGAATACAAAGGTGGTTTCCTCTGAACAAAAAGCCATCGATAATGATGTACTCGTCACCATGACCTTGCTAGAGATCAGTCCAAATCTTTTCAAAAAAGGATATAGATCAGGAAGAACTGAGAACCCAACCACATAAACATGCATTAAAGCCAATAAAGAGTGACGCCGGCTGAGAGCGTCCGCGACTTTGTTAAGCGTACATGTTTTATGCTTGATAACAAACGTAAATTGTTGTAAGTAAGCGAACCACGCAGCATGACGAGAAAAAACCTTATATTGAGAACCGATATACTTAAGAGCATTATGGTCCGTGTAGAGGACAAACTCGTGATAAAAAGATAGTCCAATGTTTAATCGCTTGCACCATTGTGGTAGACGGCAAAAAAAAGAATCGAATAAAGTTTTTTTTATGTTGTTAATGCCTTGAAAATAAGAAAACTTAAACTTATAAGAATTAAATCTTACTTTTGATATCATAAATTTTGATAAACCTAAATTTCTTATCTTATATATTGGTAAATATAGATTATTTTTAATTCTTTTTTTTTTTTTTAATTCTTGATTTGTTCGATTTTCTCGATCTACTAATAGAGAATTTACGCATAAAACGTTTTGCATGGGTACACTCATCTACTACTTTACAAAACCAACGAAATCTATGATAACGTTACAAAGCTGAATAATGTTACGTCATCGTGTGACAAAAGAGAGAGGTCCACATTGTGTAATGACTCAGCAAAACACATTACATAAATAAGAACCTCTAAACCATCCATCCATATATATGTCTTTCTCACACATATATAATTTATTAGTGGTGGCAACACAAATTTGTATCCTTCTCCATTCCTTGATCTTATAATAAAACCTATTTAAGAAAGTGAAAGAGTGAAAGAAAGAGTAATAATGGCAAGAACCCACTTAATCTTTCTTCTGCTAGTGATCTCATCGACATAATATAATACATAATGGGAAAAACAAAAATCATGTGAGTGCTATAATATATTTTTCTTACTGTTAACAAAAACAAGCTGATAAAGTTTTGAAACAAATGTTCTAAAAATATTAAACGGAAATATAAACGTTAAATTTTGCGTTCAAACTTCAAACAATCGTTGTTCTATAAATAGTTTACTCAACAGTAACTCATGATTGAAATAATTTTATGATAAGAAAAAACTAAAAAAAAATATATATATATATATATATATATATATATTTATGTATTTACCTCACATTAGTCAAACAAACAAAAGTGAATCTATTAACATTACTTTTTGTATTGATACCAAGAAACATTTGTATTTTTTTTTTTTTTTTTTATGAATGTATAGAAAATTTACGCATAAAAGGTTTGGTTAATATTCAAATGAACGCAATTTGTGACCTGTTTATATTTTACACCTCATACTCCCGCAAAACGTGAGAAAATGGTCAGTAGACCCTATTGTGAAAACTGAAAAGGAAAAAAAAAACGTTTTGCACGAGTACACGCATCTACTACTTTACAAAACCAACGAAATCTATGCATGATAACGTTATGAAGCTGAATAATGTCACGTCATCGTTTGACGAAAGAGAGAGGTCATTGTGAAATGACTCAGCAAAACACACTAAGTAAACCAGAACCTCCTAAACCACATCCATCCATATGTCTTTCCACAAACCGGTTACATTGTTCTATTTCGGATTCCTTGGATTCTCATGGGAAAACCGAAACGGTGGCTTTTGGTTATTGATAACCCAATTGGTGAATTGTGAATTTGGATAATGATTGAATCGCACATGAGTACACTTTTCTTAAAGAAGGTTTGGATTTCACGAAATGTCTTGTAGGATAAGACAATCAAAATTCTCTCTTGTTCTAGACAAGAATACAAAAAACACACTAGAGTTCTAGTATTAATATATATTTTTCCAAAATCTTTAATGATCCTTTGGAACAGTCAATCTCTCTCTTTCTCTCTTTTTTATTTATTTTTGTTGTTGTGATTTTGGCAATGCCGACAACTGCTTTTATAGGAAACCAAAGGTTATCTCGAAAGATTACAATGATTGATCGGGTTACAATATTTGATTGCCAATAGTTGCAATGATTAATTTAAACGGTTGCAAATGTTCATTTAAGCAGTTGCAAAAGTTCGTCAACGGTTACAACGAGTTACTTAAATTTCCAACATTACTCCTTCATTTATGTGTAATCACATATTCACTAAATTAAATAAAAAACACATAAATCAAACATATGCATAAATAAAAATATCGTAACAATTAAATTTTTATCTTAGTGATATTACACATTCCAAATGTCTGAGAATCATGATGTCTGATGGATTGAATCCTCTCAACTCATTTGGACACATAAAGATAATACACACACAAATTTCACATTATTCTAAGTGATTATACTTGAAACTATTATAAGTCATGTGTCCCTAATCATTCCTAAGCGCATACAAAGACAAGTCTTAACTTCTTGAATTTTATTTATAATTTATATCTTAAATGGTTAAACCGAATTAACCTAGCAAAAATTATATTTTTTCTAGACTCATAATCAATCCTTTTTCTGGTTGAAGATTTTGAAACTCAAAGGTTCTTTTAATAACTAAGCGATTAGTTGTAACATATTTGAATTTTGGGATTACTGCAAAAAAAACCTCAAACTAAATTTATTTTGCAAAATCAACCCTCACTTAAAAAAAATGCAAGTCAAACCTATAATCTTCAAAGTCACCCGTAATACAGGACTCCCGTATATTGTCGACGTCGACTTTTAACGTTTCTGTTAATTTGTTTGACAGAAATCAAAACTACGTCGTTTTGATTAAAAATCAATTTCAAAAATTCAAAACCAAAACTAAACCAAATATAAAACTGAGGCTATACCAACCGAATTAGTGACTCAAACCCAAACCAAACCAATCTTAAACCCAACCCAATCTTCTTCTCCTTCTCTTCTTCACCAATGGCCGCCGCCTGGCCGCGTAGGAGACATCCCGTGGAGAAGATGACGACAACGGGACTCACCTTCTTCTTCTTCTTTTCATATCTCTACCCAATTCTTTCATCTTTGTAATCAATAGATCGATTAAGAAAGTAATAGGTGAGATGCAGAGTCTTAAGAAAATGGCGGCGAAGAGAAGGAGAAGCGAGAAGCTTCGCAGCAGCGGTGGCGGCGAAAATAACATCAAATCAACAGAAGCTAATAGTAATAATCTGGGTGTCTCGGAGTTAGAAACCAAATCTCGTCAATGTATACTATTCTGATCATAATCATCATCATCATTAACACAGGCTTTTAATTATGTGGAACTTAAATGATAAGCAAAAATGGATGCATCAATCTAAAATTATTACACAAATTTAGTGTTAAGCTGCTAAAAGCCTAAATCGTTGATTCTAAGATTTCACCTTTTCCAAACCTGAAAGGTCATTTTCTTAGTAAGCCTAAATCAAACTGAAATCATGGTTCGCAGATAACCCTGATAAGCAAAACCCAGTGGAAAAAAATTGAAGAATTGAAATTAAGATGAAGATTCTCAAAAACCCTAATCAGATTTGTCGCTTGAGACTCGAGAGAAATAGAGACGTGAGATTTTTGTTTTTATTTTTTTTGTTAACACAGTGGAAAAATAATTGTTTAACTAATATAAATGTTTCGGTTTTACAATATGCCAACTAATTCAATCAGCACAGTTGGTAATCAACCTCAGTTATTTTTGAGTTCGAAAGTTCGATTCTCATATTTTGAATTTTTGGAATAGTTTTTTTTTTAAACCAAAACGACGTAGTTTTGATTTCCGTCAAACAATTAACGGACGATATACGGGAGTCCTGTATTGCGGGTGACTTTGTAGGTTATGAGTTTGACTTGCATTTTTTTGAGGTGAGGGTTGATTTTGCAAAATAAATTTAGTTTGAAGTTTTTTTTGCAGTAATTCCTTGAATTTTATATATTTTTAAATTTAGTTTGGTCTATACTACTAAATACATAAACTGATATGTATTTTTCTCAGTATCGTGCTTAGGTTTATCGAGGGTTAAGACAAACATAAAAAAGTGTGCTTTTTAAATATATATTTTTATTTTCCAAGCGAAAAATCACTAATACACAAAAAAATTAGATGTGTAGATGTTCTAGAGACCAAAAATATATCTTTGATCTTAACGAAACAACTTCATACTCTTTGAGATTAATTGAATCAACACATATGGAAAAATAAAAATGGTAGAATTGACAACAAATGAAGAACAAATATAAAATTCATTGAATTTTTTTTGATTTTTTTTTTTATGAAAATATCTAACCTAGAAACTAAATTATGAATTTAGAAAACTTTGTTTGATTTTCTTTTGATTGGGGATTTGTATTTTCGGTTTGGGATACAAATTTCCGTTTTCGATTTTGAGAATCATGATTTTCTTTTTCTAAAATGCTATTTTTAAAGAATTTTTTTTTATAAATTAGTATGACGACAAACTGGGTCGAACGTAGGTTGCTCCGCCCAATTCCACACACACTCTAAACTACATGACACTGACACACGCCGGTTTTGATTATTGAGTGCACCAGAAAAATTAATATATTTTGGGAACACGAGTCAAATGCTTTTTTCAATGCATACTAAGCACGACACTGATCTCTCTATTGGTAGATGTTCTAAAGTTTTATTCAAAAGTTAAATCACATATCTCACATGATATTGTAGAAATATACAAATAAATGAATCCTAAAGTAAGAGAAACAGATGTGTTTACCGAAAAATGAGACGCAGATATGTGATTAGTTTAATGGGATGAACGAAATTAACTAACGGATTTAACGAATTAACGAGCTTGGAAATGCCACGTCACCAAAAGGCAGTGTGTTCCGTCCGGAAGCTAAATGGGCTTATGCCGGATTTAAAGGAAATTATTTTTCTCACTTAAATAATTAATTTTCTCTTAAGGAAACAAAACAAATTAGTTTTCTCAGGCACCAATTAAGGTGATTTGTTGACTGATGCCACATCATGCATGATATGTTTTCGCCAAATATTAACCTGTGCATTGTGGATAATTATCTTTCTCCTTAATCCATGCATGATATTAGTAAAAGAAAAATACATTTTTAATATTTATAATCAAATAAATTTTATGCTAATATCTAAAATATTTTATGCCCATTAGACATTTACAATCCGTAGCTCGCCAGTGTACTTGACTTGAATATTCTTTTTAAAAATTTAGGTATCCGATTTTACTAAACCGACCGACTAATTACAGAGCTATAAGTATACTAATATCTAATATCTAAAATATTTTATAAGTATATCTAATATCTAAAATATTTTAGATATACGCCCATTAGACATTTACAATCCGTAGCTCGCCAGTGTACTTGGCTTTCTTACTATACCATAAACTAGAGAGAATGTATAAGTAGGTTGGTACATATACATTGTTGTGTCTCCTAATTGTAATGTCCGAATGGGATTAAGAGCTTAATATCCGAAACCTCTTTACAAAAGTTATGAAAAATCTCTATGAAATCACCATAATACTTTTAATTCCTCGACAAGAATTTTTAAATATTAGTAAAATATTAAAAAGTTCTGAAAGTCTATTTTCTAAAAATTAGTACAATATATATATACACAAATTAACATAACAATAACCCCAAAAATATGAGGAGAGAAATAAGAAAATGTCTGGAACAATTAGTTAGTGAACTTGTTCGAAATAAATACTTCTTGTGCGTCCTTTCTCCTTAGCCCACTTTAAGCCAACCATGGAGTTCCTCACGCTCTTTTATCCGTCATTTATACATCTATATAAATCAATTAATAACTAACCTTATTTTGTAAGAAAATTATATATGATTTATAAATTATAATTGATGTTTCATAATTAAAAAATAAAATTAAAACATAACACCTAAAATATAAGTAATCAATATATATATATATATATATACTAATTTAAAATAGATACAAATCAATTAATATATATGTTTATAACAAAATGTTATATGATCCCTCTTCAAAGCAAAAGAGAATGATAAGAATAGAACAAAGACAATTGTTCTATTATTTGACGGAGAAATTAAATAAAAATAGAGAAGATCTCGAGACTTGCTTATCCATATACGAATTATTTCCTTCTTGACTTCCTTAAAACCACCTCAGAACTTTCATTGACCGGAGCTAATCCTATCACGAAGAATCTACAAACACATCAAACGATGGTGTTTAAGACTTCGGGAATCAGCTCGCTTCTGACTTTTGGTGTTTTCTTCTGCGTAGTACGCTTCCACTTCACGTAGAGTACAAGTAGAAAAATGAGGATTCCGAATACAACCACCAGAAGCATGAGCAAGATTATCACTGGGACTAGGAAGTACTTAAACTTCAGGTACAGCGACATTGAGTAAGAACAGACGAGAGGCCCCGAGATGAAGATAAACCACCAAGTATATGATCTACCAACGGGTAAGAGTACAAACGTCGTGGCAATAGCCAAGAGAAAGGCTATAGTATTAAGTCCCCATAGTAGGACGAAATCTAATATGATTTCCACCACAGATAGGTCTTTGTATTTCTCTTTATCAAGCGGCTCGGGCGCGGTTTGATAAGTAGCTGCGATTATCAGAGCTGCTATTACCAGAAGAGTGTTACGTGTTCCGTCTGACATGTCACTTCTATAACGTGCTATTCCCGTGAAGCAGTATTCCGAGAAAGTGATCGATTTTCTCAGGAAGACAGACGTTTTCTTAACGTTGGAAAGAGAGTTCGCGCTCTTACCTCAAATCGTTTGCAAGAAATCAAAAGTTAAAGAACTGCACTTCTTTATTAGATTTAGAAAACTTTCACAAAAACTAAACCTCTCTTTAGAAATCTTGTAGAACATCTCTCTACATAGATCCTCTTATATAGGCCTAAGCAACATCCTAAACCTATTGGGATTACAAACCAATTTCCATATTTGTAAAACCAGATTTTCCTTTTCTCTATTTCCCTAGAAACTTCCTTTTCTTAAGGAAACTTGTTCCTCAAGTTCTGGAATTATCCAACATTACCACCAGCATTTTGTACAAGTTTCTCCGTATCTCTGTTCATGTGACGTGGTCCATTGGCTCGCAATGCATCGAGGGCAGTCATACCACTTTTGTTCTGGATGTTCCGGTTTAGTGACATGGATTTCAACAGCTGTTTTACTGCCTGTATATATAAATGTTTCAAGACAGCCATTTATTAGATAAATCAAAAAGTCTTTAACACAAAACCTTTCAACGAAGACGACATTGTGTAAAAATTTAAAGGAGTTTTACTCTATAACATGTGTTCCTACTCAAAGTTGTCTTTTAGAGGTGTGATAATTGACATAATATTATTATGTGTTTATGTATATAGACCACTGTAATTAAGGTCTCTTACTAATAGTGTGTGATTGTCTTGGATCACATTCCAAGTATATATACTAATATAAGATAATTAAGTTATTAGGCTTAGCAGTGATTAATTACGGGCCAATCGCTTGAACAAGTTAGCAATGATTACTGATCAACCACTTAAACACCTAGGATAAAAGTACAAAGAATGGTAAGAACATGCCTGGTGATTATTCTTGTATGCCGCTAAGTGCAATGCCGTGTTTCCTTCACGATCGCATTGGTTCAAGACGTGATTCTCCGTGGATGAAGCATCAGCTTTGCGCAATCGTTGCAGCCACCCTCTGAGAACTTTGAGCTCTTCGTATCCATCGTTCATAACCGTGATGTGCAAAGCAGTTTCTCCTTTTACATTCGCATCTCTGATGCTCTCAGGACATACCAAGAGAAACTCTGTAAGAAGATCGACGTCACCTTTTTGTACCACAAGATGCAGCGGTGTCATACCTGTCCTTGTGGAAAAAAAACAAAAATATCTCGTTAATAAGTAACTTTTTGTTCTATGTTTCAAATATTGTTTATTTCTTAACCTAGCAAAAACAAAAACAAAATATGAATTAAGATTTTGAAGCAAATAATACCTCCTCTTCCCCGAGTACGAACAAGGCTGGGATCAAACTTAACTAGCTCTAGAGCTAACTCAACTTGGTGGTTTTCCACAGCGAGATGCAGAGGACTAAACCCATCCGCGTTCAATTTATGAGCAAAAGATGGCTTCAGAATCATCAGCTCCATCGCCAAGTCTACCTTCCCGGTAGATGAAGCTTCATGGAGAGGAGTGTGGGTGAATGGTAAAACGTCTGCGTTTTGAAGAATACTTGGTTCGTTTTGAATAAGAGAATGTAGATCATCAACGCTACCCGACTGAGTAACCCAAAGCAATCTTGGATCCATACTCACAAAGAAAGAAAATTAACTCTAAGGAACCGTTTATGAAGAAAGTACTGATACTCGAAGCATTGTAGTTCATCAAATTTATAGGAAACTACATTACGTTTACATAATTTTTCGAGTATTGATGAGTTTATTGACTAAACTGTTTCGTAGAAAGAAAAAAACACAAAGTTAGGTGCTACCAACATTATGGGAGAGTCAGTGTGTCAACGCTAGGCTACAACATAGTAATTGAATTTAGTGAGAAGAGCTGCAAGGACCGGTTGAACCGTTGAAGAAGAAAGTACTGATACTCGAGGCATTGTTGTTCATTAAATTTATAGGAAACTACATTATGTTTACATAATTTTTCTGAGTATTGATGAATCTATTGACTAAAATGTTTCGTAGGAAGAAAAAAAACACAAAGTTATGTGCTACCAACATCATGGGAGGAGAGTCAGTGTTTCCACGCTAGGCTACAACATAGTAATTGACTTCATTGAGAAGAGCTGTAAAGACCCGTTGAAGTAGAAAGTACTTATACGAGGCATTGTAGTTCATTAAATTTATAGGAAACTACATTATGTTTACATAACTTTTTTGAGTATTGATGAATTTAATGTTTCGTAGAAAGAAAAAGCACAAATTTAGGTGCTTGCAACGCAATGGCAGAGTCAGTGGGTCCAAGCTAGGCTACAACATACATAATTGACTTTAGTGAGAAGAGATGTAACTATTTTATTTTTTACTAATTTTTTTTCTCCGCGTTAAACATGAAACTGTGTTACTAATTTGGTTTAATCATTTTTTGTTAGTAATTTTTTAAATTACAGAACGAATAATAGATATACGAAATTTTATAAAAATGTATTTAAAATATAGTGTATCATTTTTTCCTAATTGTATTTGTTTATAAGACTGCAACTTTTGTTAAGTAAAATAATAATAAATCAATTGATTTTTAACTAATTAAATACCTAATTTATCTAAAATATTAATTTGTTTTCGGAACATGTTTGGTTTATATTTGTGTATAAATAATAATAGAAAAAAAATAATTGACATTTTAAAAAAGATAATTCTCAAAAATACCACTAATATATATAAGTTTTTTTTTCCAAAAATACCATCACTAAATGTTTTCTTCCAAAACTACCATAAAATGACATTTTTTCAAAAATACCAAAAAACTAAAAATAAACCTTAAACCCTCAAAACTAAACCCTAAACCCTCAAAAATATACCCTAAATCCGTAATAGTAAACCCAAACTCAAATATTTAAATTATAAACCCTTAAAAAACATTTTTAAAGTTTATACTATTTTTAGAAAATATCATTTTATGGTATTTTGAGAAAAAAACTTATAGTGATGATATTTTTGGAACAAAAAATTATTTTAGTGGTATTTCTCTTTTCGAAAACTTAACAAAATATTTGTTTAATATATATGTTTATATCGTATCTTTTAACATATTTTCTTGTTTTTTTGTTAAAAGCCAGGTAAATTTGACAACATAGAAAGGGCATGCACATCGTTCAATTGCTAATATGCAAACTAAGATTCATACTTGAGACAATCGAAGAAGAGGATCGCGATATCGGAAACTAAAGGCTGCTTATAATTTTGTTGGGAAGTTGCAATGATCATGCCATGCAGATTCTTTTTTCTTTATCGGGGTTTCCACATGTTTTATCTTATATATTTGTTATTTTTCTTATCATTTAGATCAGTTTTATTTGCAGACTGTTTCTTTTTTAACCTTTTAGGACTCTTTGAATCATTTATCATTGTATTAACTCTTTGAATCATCTTATATATTTATTCTTTTTCTTATCATTTAGATCAGTTTTATTTGCAAACTGTTTCTTTTTTAACCTTTTAGGACTCTTTGAATCATTTATCATTGTATTAACTCATGTGTGTTTTATCAATTTTATGATTTGAGTAGCCTCTATAGGTTTGGCAATTTGCGTTTAATTCACAACACTACGATACTTTATTATTATTTAAATAAAATTCTATAAGGTGTTACTCATGTGTTGTTTATGTGGGTTCAAATATCGCTAGTAGCTATATATATGAAATCAGACTTTACTACTTGTTTTGTTTCAAGTAGAGAGTTACTTGTGTAGTGTTTTCGACTATTATTTATATTTTTTGGCTGCATCTAAACTGCTAATACACTATTATGGATATTTTTGATTATACCATTTAGCTATATCTTTACTTGAATGACATGAAAAATTATTTTTTTTGCATAGTGCTCAATTTTTCTTTGTATTAAGTAATGACTCACTATGAGTGTATTGTTTTTATATATTTTACTTTGTATATTTTTGTGTCTGATAATCTGTTTTTATCTTTTTAAAATGTCTATATGATAGCTTAATATCCGGATTTTGAATTTGATATTTTATTGTAAACATTTGATAAGCTTTAACTAATATTTGGTTTTTTTTTAAAGAACATAAAAAGAGTAGTAAAAATTTGATAAATTTTAACTAACATTCAGTAATATTTCATTTATCGAGATAAAAGTAGAAAGAGCCTAGTATAGTTGATGTGATTTTTCAGTTGATCAGATTTACTAATGTGTGTAGTAGTGAAGCTGGTTCGACTTTATAACGCATTGCAATAAATAATAATTTTTATTTTATGCGAAAAAAATTAATGAATTAAATATTATCTTACAGTAAAGTAAATAATCTGTTTTTTTTTGTAGTATTACATGGAGATTTGTAGAAACATATGAAATCTACTATAAAATTTGATAGTTGATATGGCAGACGCACTAGGGTTTTGGGGGAAAACGGCTAATTCGTACCCAAACTCATAAAAGTGTAGCGGATTAGTGTGAACAATTTTGGTGTGCTAATTAGTACCCAAACTCGTAAATTATTGAAATTTAATATCCGAACTTTGTGTTGTCTAGCCGAAAACAACATTGACCAATTTTCCGTTAGTCAACGTTTCCATTCTGTTACCGGCGATGACTCAGATGCCATGTCAGAGTACACGACATAGTTTTGATCATCAAAGATTTTTTAAAAAATAAACCCAAAACGGACGTCGTTTTGGGTTTTATTAGAAAGAGAGCCAAAACGCAGTGTTTTGTTAAATGAAAATTTGTAATCCGTAAACTTCTCATGCACACAACAGTGGATCTAGGAGACTCCATTCGATTTCTGCAAAAGGATACGGGATCTCTATCTTTCTCTACCATATTCAGATCTGTATCTGTGGAATCTATAGTCTTGAGCAAATTTGCGGTGCGTCAATTCTGCTTGTTATTGTGTCTGTTTTTCCGAAGTGACTTCAGAAATTCGTTAGCTCTTGCTACGTTCTTGGGCGGCTGTTTTCGTTACTTGTTCTAGCTTTTGCTACAATTGTTATATTTATATTGTTGGTCGGTGCGGAACTTGGGAAATAAGAGATTTCAGTTTGATTTCGATAAAGAGAAAGATTTGGTGAAGGTTTTGAATAAACGGCCAACCGCTGGAGCTTTGCCCTATAGAGATGGGAACCTTCAACCAAGGAAATTTTCCCAAGCTCTCTGCCCCGTTCATCTTGATACAAAAACCGTATAGATATAAACATGTCTCTCAAAGAAAAATATTATTATATAAAAATAGATATGGTGTTATTATTTAAACAATGATGGAAGATTCATAGATATCAAACAAACACATGTTTTATTATAATATTTTGGTATATGTATTAGCACCAAATTATTAATCAAGACAAAAAACAAAATAAAAATACACGCACATGTATATATATATATATTAGTTAATTTTAATAAAATGTAAACACGTTACTTTGTCTTCCAATTTAGTACATGCCCTGATGGTTTTCCAAAATTTCGTGTAAACCAAATCCCGTCACGTTTGGCAGTCCATGAACGTAGCTGATCACATCGTGGAGACTTTACACGATATGCTTCAAGCTTGTCAAAAAAAAA